>OX327691.1:20524187-21774187 GCA_946807835.1 Ailanthus altissimus | reverse complement strand
ACATCAATGACATCTCGAGTTTTGTTGAAATTTTGTCCAAAACAATAGTTGGAAAGACAATATCAAAATCATCAGTTAATATATATTTTTGTGGACATCTCTTTTGATGTAGAATTTTTTCTTTCTAGATGAACCTCAATAGAGCGAGGGATTTTATTGAAAATAAAGAGGAAAAAAAAAGAATACTTTTGATGTAGAATATATAAATTATTAGACTTTTATCTTATTGAAATTATGTTTGCTAGAATAATAGCATGAACTTTATGATGATAATTAAATCCTAAAATTAAACTTAAGGCATATTTAGTTAGCTCATACAACCATATTAATTCACAAGTCATTGTGGTCGCCTGAATTGACCTTTAATTTCAATATTATTTTTGTTTATTCAATATTTGATGCGCTATCTCTTACAAATTAAAATTAAATATTGCACAAGAAATTAATTTTCAAGTATTTTGTTTTTGAATGTTATAATAATTTATTGATATTTACAATTAAAAGTCTATTAGAATATACAATAATGATATTCGTTATGGTGTAGTTCATAAATTTAGACTCAAAAAGATCAAATCTACTACATTAAATGTTAAAAAAAATCTACTCCTACTTATGCATGGGATGGAAGAAAAAACTCTACTCCTTTTTATATATGAAGAGACTCGAATTTTAACCTTTAAATTTTGAATTAAAATTACCCATTACTCTGATCAAGAGATGATGGGTAATTTTGTAGTAATCTTTGAACGATCGAGAAGTTTATAAAGTCTCCCATTATATGTATCTAGACATAAAACTAGTTATAATTTAAAATAAAGGTTTTTATTGTATCCATTACCCCGTTATTAGTTAGGCTCTAATATCTGCCCTAATTACATCAAATTCTTACCAATAATTCTTTAGGAATCTTACCTACCATTCTCACATTTATTTAATAGTGATATAGGTATAACATTTCATTTGAAGGCATCAAATCCTCAGAGTTTAAAATGTTAACTGTTCAATTTTCTCTTTCATTGATGAACATGACAAGAACCATATATAATCTAAGAAATTATTAGTGTTTTGTCAACTTTGGCGAATATATTCCCATGAAACTATGAACTCTCAGCAATGAAAAGAATGAGAGTCCCCTAGAATTAGATATGCATGCCGGAATTATTAAATATGGAACTCTAATGACACATTCAATTGTAGAAAAAGAAAAAGAGGATTTGATTGTATATCAAGGACTCCAAACTTAATGATGGCAACTAAGCATGAGAGTTGCGCACATTGCAGAACTTAGTCCAACACTTTACTGCATGAGTTGAGGCTTTATCAAAAAGTAGTTAAGGTCATAGAATCATACCAACTCTCCCTCTTTAAGAGTATCTTCTTAATATCTTTCTAGTTTGATTCTTGTGTAAGGCTCTCAAAAATCATTCTCTCTTTTTCTATTTTCAAGTGGTTTATAAATGAGTAATATTATACTTTTTAAATGGTATGTTAAATTTTTTTTATCTCAAATAACATATCAAGCAACTATTGAATAGTATAATGAATAATTTTAAAAATTACATTATTTTATCACTAAATGTTACCTAATACATTAATTTAAAATAAAAAAATTTAGAAAATCATTTAAAAAGTGTAGTATTACCCATTTATAAATCACTCACAAATAGAAAAGAAGGAATAAATGTAGCATTATTCTTTATAAATACCATGAAAGAATGAATGTAGATTTTCTTCCTTTGCCAGCTTAGGAAACTTACGTTGTCATATCTAGTTCTAGAGATGATATATCGTACAAGAGACAAAATTATAGATGACGAATATAATAATAAACATAATAAATAATAAATATAAACTGATATATGTGAAAATATAATAAATAAATAATAAACATAAACTAATATACGTGCAATATAAAGACATGGGCAAAAGCACCCATTTTCATTTTTGTCCTTTTATTATGGAGCATGGGTATATATACATATAGATACATAAGTCACATTTGATATTTTTTCGCCTGGGATTTGGTGGAAGCCACGGTCATTTAAATACTTCTTCTTCGATCACCATTTTAGTTGTATTTTATATTATTAAGAAAAATTTAATAGAACAAAATTTAATTAAAAATAAATACAACTCTATAATTTATAGTAATAGTGAACATGTTTTAAGATTGTTTCATTAAAAATCTTGTCAATAAAATTTAGTGGGATAAAAGTTGATCGAAGAAAAAAAATATAATGCACATTTGTAACTTATACAATTCTTCTTTTAAAAGAATGTGCTTCCTCTGATTAAATACTTTCCGTTAGAGTAATATTCATTAATTTGTCAATTTGTTGAGCTAACATTGCTAATCTTCTTATTATGTTGCAACTCATGGGTGTAGAATTTTTTTGAAGAAACATGCTTAGTTCTATAGTTTTTTATGGATCTGGTTTTAATTTGACCAATACCAATACAACTCATGGATATATGTTAAATGTGATGAATGATAGACCACAGTTATATGAAATCTTATTGTTGAATCAATAAGTTCTTTATCCTTTCATAAATCGTAACGGAATATAAATTGAACAGAGAGAGCTAAAACAGTATATGGTTTACATCAATGACATCTCGAGTTTTGTTGAAATTTTATCCAAAACAATAGTTGGAAAGACAACATCAAAATCATCGGTTAATATATATTTTTGTGGACATCTCTTTTGATGTAGAATTTTTTCATTTTAGATGAACTCAACATAACAAGGGATTTCATTGAAAAAAAAGAGGAAAAAAAAGAATACTTTTGATGTAGAATAAATAAATTATTAGACTTTTATCTTATTGAAATTATGTTTGCTAGCATAATAGCATGAACTTTATAAAGATAATTAAATTCTAAAATTAAACTTAAGGCATATATAGTTAACTTATAGAACCATACTAATTCACAAGTCATTGTGATCGCCCTAATTGACCTTTGATTTCAATATTATTTTCGTTCATTCAATATTTGACGCGCTATCTCTTATGAATTACAATTGAATATTGCACAAAAAATTAATTTTCTAGTAATTTATTTTTGAATGTTATAATAATTTATTAATATTTACAATCAAAAGTTTATTGGAATATATAATAATAATATTAGTTGTAGTGCAATGAAATAACCCACCTCGCAAATTCCTTAAAAATTTAAGATAGATCTCGTGCTATCCTGTGAACATTCATATATTCTCATTATAATAAAAATTCTACTAAAATTTTGGTACAGATTCCCCCATTGTTCGAATATTCTAAACTTGCAACTTATAAATATGAACACTTCTATCAAATTTAACAAATACTACTATACTTTCAAACTTTTCATTCCTCATCCACAGCTCACAACTATCAACATCAAAAGAAAATACATCTATAACTTATTCATCAACATATTTTAAGTATTTAGAACAAGCTTAATGACGTTATGGCGTGAATTTTCAAAATAACATAATACAAAATCTAAATCTAAAAGTCTAGCATAATAAATTCTCGTAAGCCCAAAACAATAAGAAGAATTTATCAGTCAAACATGGCTCACAAAAATACCTAGAGCACTACTACTTGACCTACCTGTTCTAGTCACAGAGCTGAAGAAATCTATAATCTCCTAAGAGGAAAAAAGTGAGGGATGAATTTTTACGGACTCAATGAGTGGAATAGTATAAATAAATAAATAAGAAACACATAGAGATAATAAATAAAAAATTAAAATTTTATACTATCTCAACCAATATGATATAAATATTTCAAAACCTCGTAAGAATTATTAAGTTCCTTTTCTTCATATTAAATATGAAAGTTTTTCAAAATCTAACATACTCTTGTAAATGATTTTCATAATTTAGTTCATATATAATATATATATATCATGGAATTTAAATAGTAATAAACTAGTATCAGTTGGAAACCTCGTTGTACCCAGAAAACTCTTGGGGTAGAGCATTAGACGTACTTATCTCTATCATCTCATATCCTCGTCTTGCACATTCACAGAGCAAATTGGCTCTTAAAGAGCAAAATGCCCATACACACTACTCAAAATCTATGTGTGTGTACAAACGGGCCCTAAAGGCCTGAATCTTATATCTCTATCTGTAGAAAAAATATATTGCTTAGTGGTTTGAAAACCACTTCTATTTTATAAATATAACTCATAGAACTATATCTCATATTTATACTTTAATCTCATAAATCCTCTAAAAATATTATTATTGATATCTATAATATTACTTATAAATATTTGAGGTATTAAATGATAATACATATGATTTTTTCATAATGTAGAATAAAAACTTAATTTAAATATGGCATAAATTTAATAAATTTAATTCAATAAATAAAAGAGCATCGTTTAACTTTAAAAGTTATATTCATCATGCTTAAAAATATACTCATCATGATTCCATAAATTTTATAAAAAGATGCATAATAAATTCAATCTTAAATATACTAAATAAACTATATATGCAAGTGTGTATATATATATATGTATGTATCCCACTCATAAAAGATGATTATGCTAATTAAAAATGTATTATCAGGACACGTCACATATAAGAATTCTTCTAAATATGCGAGTATGACAAAGTATAAAATTATTTATCGAAATGAAAATTAGTACCCGAATTGATATTTCTAGATAAAAATCTATTAAATAATACGATAACACAACAAGTTATATGTTTATCAACTTGTGAAATCGGTATGAACTTTACGGTTCGGAATCCAAGTTATTCCATCTGCCTTCTATGAGTTCTAAAATAAATAAAAAAAATAAATTAGGCTAATAGTTTAATGAAAATTTGAAAGTACCCCGAATCAAAGGATTAGGAATTTTTTAAAACTCAAATCTGTCTCTTTTTATGAATCCAATACTCCTACATATATATGGTTAAATCTTTTAATTTGATAAGTAAATATTGATCCAAAACCTCTAACACACTTACTTTCTCTCTCTAAAACCTCAAATATCCAAATTTCTCTCTACTGAAAAGTTTTCAGCATTCTAAAGTTCTAAATCATACTTAAAACATCATCAACAAACTATTTATACTAAAATTACTCAATTTTTTTTAATAATAAAAATAAGAGTTTCCCATTAAATTTTACCTTAGATTTCATTTCCCTTCTTTATCTCCACTCTCGGCAGCACAGCAATTCCAAACCATTCTCTCTCTCTGTTTTTTTTTTCTCAATTCTTTAATGATTTAAAGGAATAAATTAGTCTAGCATCTTGGCCTAAACTAAAATTTATGACCACTCATTTTATTTTTTTATTAGGCATTTTATACAGTATGTAAATCTATACTTTAAAAATAATCAAATATACTACATTAAAAGTTAAAGAAATCTACTCTTTTTGTAAATTGGAAACCAAAACTATCTACAATCACTTTGACCAAGAAGTGGTGGGCGATTTTGTAGTAATCTTTAAACAATCGAGAAATTTATAAAATCTCCCATATCCATACATGAAACAAATTATAATTAAAAATAAATTTTTTTATTGCATCCATTACCCCTTTATTAGTTAGGCTCTAAAATCTGCCCCAATTACATCACATTCTTACCAACAATTCTCTAGGAGTCTTACCAACCATTCTCACATTTATTTAGAAGTGCTATATGCATAACATTTCATTTGAAGACATTAAATCCTCTAGAGTTTATTAACTGTTGACTTTTTTCTTTGATTGATTAACATGTCTAATATGAACCATATATATCCTAAGAAATTATTAATGTTTTGTCAACTTTGACGAATATATTTCCCATGAAATTGTAGACAAGAATGAAAAGAATGTGAGTCCCTAGAAATAGATATACATGCTAAAATTATTAAATATGTGACTCTAAAGAAGCATTCAATTGTTAAAAAAAAAGAAGATTTGATTGTATATATTAAATATGAGACTCTAAAGAAGCATTCAATTGTTAAAAAAAAAAGATTTGATTGTATATATTAAATATGGGACTCTAAGAAGCATTCAATTGTTAAAAAAAAAAGATTTGATTGTATATATTAAATATGGGACTCTAAGACGCATTCAATTGTCAAAAAAAAGAATTTAATTGTATATCGAGGACTTCAAAATCAATAATGGCAACTAAGCATGAGGGTTGCGTACATTACAAGACATAACCTAACACTTTACGGCACAAGCTAATGCTTTATCAAAAAATAGTTAAGGTCATAAAATCATACCTACTCTCCATCTCCAATAATATCTTCTTAATAACTCTCTAGTTTGATTCTCATGTGAGGTTCTCAAAAATTCTTTTCTTTCTTTTTTATTTCGGAATGATTTACAAATGAGTAATGATATATTTTTTTGAATAATATCTTAAATTTTTTTTATCTCAAATAATGTGTCAAATAATTATTGAATAATAAAATAGTATAATAATAAATTTTAAAAGATATATTAATTATTTAATACATTAATTTAAAATAAATTTTTTTAAATATTATTTAAAAGATATAGTATTACACATTTATAAACCACTTACAAATATAAAAGAGAGAGAATAAAGGTAGATTATTCTATATAGATACCTTAATTTCTATTTAATTTTCCTTGAAAGAATAATTATTGTACGACCTTGATATTCTGCCTTTGCCAACTTAAGAAACTTACATCTGTCATGTCTAGTTCTAGAGATGATATATCGTACAAGAGACTGGATTAGAGATAATGAATAATCTACTGAAAAGTTTATAAATTGGAATGATATAATTTCTAAAAGTTGACCAATTCTCTTCCGTGGGCAAAACTAAGATTTAAGATTTGAGGGTTAAATTATAAAAATGGGTGGACTTTAATATAATTTTAGAAGTCGATGATGGTGTATAAATTTTAAATTTTTAGTTTTTTTAATAAAAAATTGATCAATTGTAAAAGACTTTTTTATTAAAAAAATAAAAAATATTAAATAATAAATCATATTATATTATTGGTAAAAATAAATTTATTTAAAATTAATAAATTTAAAGTAAAAAATATAAAGAATAAAATTCATAAAAAAATACATTTAAAGTTATAATAAAAAGATATTAAAAAATAATTAATATATAAATAAAATTATTAAAATATATAAAAAATTCTAATTTATTTCTTGACATTTGAATTAGGAAGAAGAAATATATGCAAATTAAAGATAAGATAAAAGGGAAAAGGATATCTTTGTCTTAAAAAATTAGCATAATTCTCAATTTTTTCCCATGAAACTCAACAAATAAAAATTAAAGTGAGCTGACAGAGTGAGACACGTGTCAATCATTGATTGATCATTAATAGGGATAGAAAAATTACCTGCAAATCTGTTAAAACCTATCCATATTAGGAAAGATTTGGTAAAGTTTGAAGCATGTTTGGTATATAAAATTAAAATCTGTAACGAATTTAGGACGAGTATGAGTTCAATAAAAAATCAACAGATACCCGCAACGGGTGTCCATGGATATTACATTTAAAAAAAAATTCTTTTAGAGAATAAAAAGACAATACGTTGTGTATTTCATGTCTAGCGCACTTAGCATGCGTGTTAGGAGCGTACATTGTACACAACGTTGCGTACTTAGCATGTGCTCTTAACACACGTGTTAAGTACTAGGTGCGCAATGTTGTGCGCTTAGTATGCACTCTTGGCACACATGATAAGGGCGTTAAGCATACAATATTGTGCGCTTTTAGCATCTGCTCTTTGCATGCATGCTAAATGTTGTGCACTTCTAAAAAGTGTGCTAAGCACTAGGCATGTAGGGTATCGCGTTTAGCATGCATTCTCACCACACGTTCTAATCGTGTTAAGTGTATAACGTTGTGTGCTTTTAGCCTTCACTTTTAGTACGCATGCTTAGCGCGTCAGGCATATAATATTGCATACTTTTAACATTCACTCCTAGCACGCATGCTATGTACTCATTACCAAACCCACTTAAAATCAATGGATAACTCGTCATAGGTTTACTAATGAGTAAATATCCGTTAAAGCGAGTTTGGTATTTAAAATTCAAACCTGCAATAAATTTAGGAAGGATTTAGTATTTTAATTTTGAAGCAGAGGCGGATGCGAGTTTAGCGGTATTAGTCTCAAAGCTGGTTCCCTGTCATCCTTAATTATTGTGTTCTCTCTTAAAATTCTATATAAGGCCCAGCCTTTATAGGCCTAAAAAGACTAAACCCTTTAAGATAGTCTTTTATGAGTGAGCCTCGAAGGTTCAAGCCCAAGACAATAAGGATTACTAGGAGATATCAAAATCAGGCCTAAGGATGAACTTTGAATATGAAACCTGTCCGGTCTACTTGAACATCAACCCTGCATACTCTGACTGAACAGACTAGGATCAAAAACTTCTAAAACAAAAATGAACAAGGAAATCGACTTGGTAAAAGTACCAGATCAGCTCGAATTTAAACATCTTATACATTCCAACCAGGTACTGCGACAAGACAAGAAACAAAATAAACCAGCAGGAATCAAGCTCGTTATAAGAGAGACTAGTTCAATAAGAGATGTCGAACTATTTTCATAGCAAAAGTAAAGCTAGACCACCACTAAGCCGAGCAGAAAACAATCAAGCTTAATATGGAAACTAGTCTAAAAAGAAATTAGAATTATAAGAAGAGAAGTACTATGATGACTTTAGGAAAAAATTCCCAAAATCAAGCCAAGAGATTAGGATAATCTAACTTAATCACAACATCGATGAAGATAAACACAAAAAATATTCTCTGAAGGTTGATACTATAAATAGGTTAGAAAAACACAACAAGACTTCTTTTTATGTTCTGAATTCTTGATTCTGGATTCAACATTCTTAGCATTCAACCTTCTCTTTTCGACTTTTTCTCATTGTTCCCTTAAACCCCATCAAAAATTACATTTTTTTTTACTTAAGCATTGAAGAGTCTTTGCCGGGACCCACCCCAATGAGGTCTTTACAATAGTTTTAAGTATTTTACAGGTGTTTTACCATCACAAATAGAGAGAGAAAGATTCAAGTTTAAGCTTCCAAGCTTAGTGAGACGAAGCCCAACGTGTTGATTCTCACATAAAAATAAATTTAAAACTCGTTAGTCCGAAAAATTATTTTTTCGGTCAACATATTGATAAAAGTCTAAAAATATTTTAAAAAAGACACGTGACACATATTTTTATGTTTAAATTTTAATATTTATTTTCAGTAATTTATTTTATAATTAAACTAACTAATAAAAAAAATTTAAAAAGCATTTGTCATCATCATTATCGAGCGCCCACTATTACCCACTGTAGATCACTGGAGTTCAACAACAAAAATAATCAAAATTTATATAATTATGGTGGAGTTATTTTTTTACATAAAAAAAGATCAAAAGGTGACTAAAGAGGGGGGAGAGGGTGGTAGCTACTGCCTTGTCATCGTCAAATAGTGGGACGATTAAAGTCATTGCCTCACAGTTTGGCGGCAGCCAAAAAATGAGGGATATGACAGCAGCTATTGTCGCGCTACCATTAAACAGTGACCCAGTGACTTTCATTGCCACCACTTCACAAATCGACAATAGTAGTTGTCATCTTTTCCCATATTTTTGGTCTTTGTTGGTATTTTTTTGAGTAAAAAATGACTCTACCATAATATAGATTAGGAAAAATAGAGTCCAATAACATACAATTTTGATCATTTTTGTCGTTGGAGTCCTGTGGGCATTTCTTAATTTTAAATTATTTATTTTTTAAAATAAATTATTTTATTTATTAATAATTATTTTATTTAAAGATTTACAATTAGGGAAAGTGAGAGAAAGATAGATGAGATATAGAAAGAAAATTTTATTTTATTTAATATAATAATTAAATTATTTATTTAATTTAATAGTATTAAATGAATAGATGAGAATGTGTCATTTGTTCAAAGTTAAATTGTATAAGGTTGATCTAATTTTGTCTGCCCATGAAGGGCAAAAATGTCATTACAGATAAAAATCAATTTTTTTATCAAATATAATGGAATCTTGTTAACAAATTGAGATAAAATTAACATTTTTAAAACTCGTGGGACAAAATTAAGAATTAGATCAAACTCTTAGAAAAATATGTCATTTTTACAAAATAAAGTCATAAATGTATGATATTCACAATTATGAATCTATTTATATATGCTAAATTGAAAAAATCTTTTTTATGCATAAAAAGAATTATAAGTATAAAATTCTTTTATATTAAAGAAAAGATGTATAGATGAGACCACTTATAAATATAAAATTATTTTTTATTAAGATAAGTGAATAAAGTTTAAAAAATGTAAAAAAAATGATCACTTGCAAATTAAAAAATATTAAAATTGTGATATTTATTTGAATATTAAATAATGTATTAATTTTTTTTAATATTAATAAGAACTATTTTTAAATTAAAAATTTAACATATTAAGTATAAGAAATCTTTAAAAAACATTAAGTATAAAATTTTTATACTTAATGTTTTTTAAAGATTTCTTATAGAATTGTTTTCGGGGGTAAAATAAATATTTTAATACAAAAAAATTATATGTAGTTAAAAATTTTATACTTAATTTTTTTTAAAGATTTCTTATAGAATTGTTTTCAGGGGTAAAATAAATATTTTAATACAAAAAAATTATATATAGTTATAGTCTAAGTAGAATATTTCACCTGTTTTACAGTAAAAGAACACGTTATGAAATTTTCATACAAATTTGTAAAATTACATGTTTATTTTTTATTTTGAATGTTGAAACTATACGTTAATTTGTAGTTGAAATATATAATTTTAATTTTTGTCCATTCTCTTTTATGGATTGGGAGAGTTATCTGTCATGATTCAAGCATTTGTTATTAACTTAAAAATTATTTATTTTTACATATTTAAAATTTATTTAATTTTTATTTAATATGAGACATAACACATAACTATATCGTTTGACTGAAATCAAAGTGTGTAATATGAACATTTTCTCTTTTTGGATGTATTTCAAGATGAGATATCAAGTTAATAATGATATAATGCATTTATTATTAATTGATTTTAATACTTATTTTATTTAATAAATGAGATTTCTCATCCCAATTAAATTATAAAAAAAAAATCAATACTTACTTTTATTTACGTGCTGCTTAGCACGCCTACAAAATTTGGAATGAAGTTAAATGGATTGATTATAGAGAGATAAGAGAATTTAATTTTAAGCTAATTCCATAATCATTAAGAGTAGGGCTACACTTTTATAGTTAAATATAAAGTTTATATCTCGATTAATATGTTACAAATTAGTGACTATTATTAGGTACTTATTAATATATAATAATTATATAATATTAATTAATAATAAATATATCATATATCATATCAATTAAAATATAAACTTTATATTTTAACTATGTAAGTATGATATTACTCAATCATTAATCTAATCCAATCTGAATAAAAAAAATTAATTCCATGTTTCTTAATTTACCAGTAAAAAGATAACATTCAAAAGAGGGGTACTGCTAATTCCTAGTTACTTGTGCTATAAGAAATAGAACTTTCAGTTGGTAGTTTCTTGATTGTGTAATAATATTTGATACATAATCATTGTTGAAACTTAAATCATACCGGAATAGAAATCAAATGAGAGACATTGAGCGAGAACTAGAATGGTTTTTTTGTCTTCACTTTTTCCTAGATATGGCCGTAAAAATCAATGGCATCTCAATTCCGAGTTTAATTTGTTTGAAATTCTGTCCAAGTAAAGAAATGAAGGAGACGAGATCAAATATTGTGGCGGAGGCAGCTTATGCCCGCTAATTAAGAAGCCCGGCTAGAATTCTCTCCTAATTTTATATGGAAAATATTATGCAACGTCCCTTAAAAGTAACAATCAGTTCCAATTAAAATCATAAAACCACTCTTTTAACTCAAATGAAGTTTATATTATTCAAATTAACCCAATTAAATCATATTCCTACCTTTACACCCGCTGCATTAATAGATGTAGAATACATAAGTTACTAGACTTCCTATCTTCTCTATATTATGTTTGGTGACAAAATTGCAGGAACTTTGTCGTAAGAAAAAAATATTTTTTTAGTCCCTAATTTTATTAATATATACAAATTTCGTCTTTCTTTTCTTAATATATACCACGTCAATTTCTCTTATTAGAAATTGTTTGTGTAAAAGTTACTTTTTGAATACAAAAAAATACTTTTAAATATAAATGTATTTTAATTTAAAATTTAAAATAATTTTCATTTCCCCCCACATAATTTTTAATTTCCATTTCCTTCTTTCCCCTCTCCTCCTCCCACCCCACAAAAAAAAAAAAAAATCTAAAACTAGGCCTCTTTGTCATCTCTCTCCTTCTTTTTATTCTCTTTTTGATCTATCTCTTCAATCAACTTCATCAGCAAACTATGTTGTTTTGGGATGATGAAATAAATTTGTATGCTGCCTATAATATTCCTCCTTTGAATTCGGATTTCTTTAGCAAAAAGAGACATAATAATTTCGTGTTATTTTGGCTCAAAAAGCTATTGATTATTTTTTTATCATTTAAAAAGACTTTCTTCTAGTGTTAGATTATTTGGTTATACATTATTAGAAGTACTTTTCTATTATTAAATTACAAAAAAAAAAGGCTTAATAAAATTTATATTAAAATTCTAAACAATTCAATATGTTTTTAATGATAAGTTTAAATTAATTATGTATTTTCTCAAATTCAATTTCTTAAACACAAGAATCAAGTAAAATTATTACATAGTAATCAACGAGTCAATATAAATTATTGTATTTGAAATAAACATTGAAAATAAAATAATACTTCTTTTTATTTAAAAATTAAAATAATTAACAAAATATTTTAGTAGATTCTTGTAAAAATATGATAGTTGTAGAGATACAAAAAATGATGACTTTTAAAAAAATATTAAAAATATGTTAGTTGAATAGTTTTTTTTATTAAGGGTATATTATGAAAAAAAAAAATTATTAGAATATATGTGACATTACATAAGTATTAAAAAAACTATACTCCCAAATGCATAAAATTTAAACTTTTGTAAGTAAAGGTAAAATAATTTTTTTAATCTCCAAATTTTTTTTTTATAATTATAACCAAACATTATCAAAAAATTAAAAAAAACTTTTGGCATTAAAAGAGCTTTTTTGACTACTAGAGAAGCTCAACTAAACGAGCACTTAAGACTCGTTGGTTGAGCTTTTCAAATAGAACTTTTAAAAGTAGAACTTTTAGAAGTATAGCTTTTAAGAAGCTATTGGTCGTTTGATTATCAATTAAAAAAGTTCTTTTAAAGTATAGATCGCTTGGTTATATATTATTAAAAATGTTTATCTGTTATTAAATTATTAAAAAGGACACTTAATAAAATTTATATTCAAATTCTAAACAATTTGATATTTTTTATATATAAGTTTAAATTTGTCATGTATTTTCTCAAGTTTAATTTATTAAAAAATAATAATTAAGTAAGATCAATACATAGTAATCAATAAATCAATATAAATTATTGTATTTTGTACAAAAATTAAAAATAAAATAATACTTTTTTATTTAAAAAATAAAATAATCAATAATAGACTTTGGTAGATTCTTGTAAAAATATAGTAATTGTAGAGATATGAAGAATAAGAGATATAATAACTTTTCAAAAAAATATTAGAATATATTAATTGAATAGAGTTCATTTTTATTAAGGGTACAATATGAAAATAAAAAATATATTATTATGGTATATGTGAAATTACACAAATATTTAAAAAAGCTCAAAAAACTCTATTCTCAAAAGTCTAAAATTGTAACTTTTGAAAATAAAGGCAAAATAATTTTTTTACTCTCCAAAATTTCTTCTCTAATTATAACCAAACGTCATAAACAAAATTTAAAAAGAGTATTTGCCACTAAAAAGACTATTTTTGCCAATAGATAAGCCCAATCAAACAGGCACTTAATATTTTGAGAGTGATAAATGGGGATAGTAGTTTAAGCTAAATGATGGGCTGAAAAATAGACTAAGATCTATTAAGCCTTTAAGAATCGAGCCTAATTCTATAGGCCAATAGTATGTAACTCAATTGTAGCGGGTGATGGATGATCAAGTCCAATTTACATTTCTCATTTGTGAAGATTGAACATAAATTAGTAAATGATCAAAGTGGTTGTAGAGAATATCATCATTAGCAAGAGCAAAGCGTGGCTCCTTAAGCCGGTCTTTTTGGATTGCCAAATGGCATAACTCAATGAGCTGTTTGGGATCTTTACCCATCTTTTGTTAACTATTTCCCATGGGCAGGGCTTTACAAAGATTTGGAGATTACATAGAAAAAATGACATTTAGACCCTCGTAATTTAGAGAAAGGGACATTTAGATCCCATAATTTTAAATTTTTGTTTGTACCCCTGTTAAGTGATAGATTATGTTTAAGTTAAAAGAAAAGGTCAAATATGATGAAAGTACATTTATACCCCCAGACTGACTTAAGGTCATTTAAAGAATGTTCATGCTAGTAAGGTTAAAGTAAGTTACCATATTACTCATTTTTATTAATAGACACTTAAAAAATTACCCCTTACCATATCATAGTATACCGAGTTTGACCCAAATTTTTATTGGTGAAATAATATAATTATCCTCAATTTTAAGTTATTAACTATTTTATAATGGATCTTGTTTACCATATTTTACTCTCATAAATCAATTAATTGCGAAAGTAACTTTTTTTTTTTACCTTTCTTATACCTATTTTATATTCATTTCATATAGCAATTTCAACATCTTTCTTTATCTTTTTCCCAATTGCTGAAAAATGGAAGCATTTGGCCAACACAAAATTGAGGAAATAGTGGTTGAAATACTCAAACATGCGAACATGGAGGCGATGCTTGAGTTCAAAGTCTGAGTTATGTCAAAGGCTTGGTGGAGTCATTCTTACTCTCTAGCATTGAAAACACGGGTGATGGTAAAGAATTGAGCTCGAATTTTCAAGAAGAGACCAAAGAACAACAAGCCAAAATCAATGGGGCTTGGTTATTTGCCAGGTTTCAAACACAAGTAGTGTGACAATTCAAGAATTTATGAGAAGAGCTTTTATATCAACTGGGAAAACAAAACAAACCCAATCCAATCACTATTATCAAGAAAACAAATTCTCCTTAAATCTCCACTATCAACAAATCAAAACAAACAAAACAACAATAACAATAATTTCGTCAATAAAAAATTACAAATCTCCACTATAACCTCTCTAATTTCTCAAATCCTCATCCTCCCTTTCAAAGATTTTTTTATTTAACTAAAATTTTCAATCTTCACTCTCTCTACCTCATAGACAGACTTCATTTGGAGATGAAGAACCTAATGAACTTGATGTTTTGATCACAAATTTTTTAGTCCTCAACCTCACGATGCAACTATAACTTTTTTTTGTCTTGGTTGAAGAATCTTTGGGAAAGGTATATTGGCTACTTCAACACTTACCATGGAGCGGTGATAGTGGCCTAAAGTTTGGTGGCTTCTGCTTGTAGCTAGGAGGAGATGGAGGCTGGTAAAGAAAAATAAAGAAAAAATGACATTTTAGTCCCTTAGTTTAGGGATATATACTAACATAATCTCCCACATTTCAATAATTATCACGTTAATTTATGCCGTTAAAAATTTGTTGTTAAATATTTACTATTTTGTTACTTTTACCATAATACCCTTAGTCAAATGTCTACTAATCATCTGACATGTATCATGACATGTGTCATCATTAAATTAGCTTAAATTTTTATTAAATATTTTTAAAAATAAATTAAATTAAATTAAAAAATTAAAAAAAGAACTACCACCATTGTCAGAAAATGGCGATTTGCCGCTTGCCATTTTTCGGCGATATTTCGATGGTAAAATTTGTTAAATTTGACATCATTAAACTCTATTTTTTCTGATCTACATAATGGTGGGATATTTTTTTTTTTAGAAAAAAAATTTTAGAAAGGGCCAAAAATAGTGGGAAGGGGCGGCGACTTCCGCCGCTCACCGTCAAATATTTTTAAAAAAATTTATTTATTAAACATATAACCAATTATATAATGACACGTGTCATATATAACTAATCATATTATGATATGTGTCTTTTATGTATTAAATATATATTTATCAATTTAATTTTAAATTATTTATTCTTTAAAAAAATATTGATTAAACATATAAACCAATTACACATTTAGAAAAATATTAATTAAATATATAAACCAATTACATGATGACACGTGTCATTTGTAACTAATCATAGTATGACACATGTCCTTTATTTATTAATTATATATTTATTAATTTTCTTTTAAAATTATTTATTCCTTAAAAAAATAATTTATTAAATATATAAACTAATTATATAATGACACATGTTCTTTATTTATTAAATATATATTTATCAATTTACTTTAAAAATATTTATTCTTTCAAAAAAAATATTTATTACAAATATTAATCAATTATATAATGACACGTGTCAAAATAAACTTATCATATAATAACACATGTCATTTTTTATTTTAAAAATAGCACCACTATTTTATCCTTAGAGAGAACTCAGTTAACAGTAAATTTATGATGGCAGATTTTAACATGATAATTATTAAAATATGAGAGATTATATTGATATATACCTCTAAAATAAAGAATTAAAATGTCATTTTTTAAAAAAAAATAAAGATTAGGTTTTGTTTTGAAAAAGAAAATAAAAATAAAAAGAGTTTTTATTTTTTCTATTAGTTACCCACGTGTAATTCAATATGGTTAAAAAATAATAAAAATATGATATACAAGAACCCAATTATAATATGACATGTGGACTCTATTAATTTTAGAATTTAAGTTCAGATTGAATATTCAAATTTATCATTTTAAGTGTTAATTTAAACAGAATTTGTAGTCTAATAAGAGTGTAAACGATATTTTTAAAATTATAAAAATTTAAATATTCTCCTCTCTAAATTGTGAGGTCCAAATATCTTTTTTCTCAATTATACATACATATATATATATATATAATGCTGTCATGTCTGTTCTGGATTTGACTAGACTAAACTATAAATAAATCTTGAGTTAGGTATTAAACTCAAGCCGTATACAAAGATGAGTATTGTGCTCTTTGTCAAAAGTGTTAATATTATTCTCTTCATTTTTTTTTTTAATTTGGTATGTGAAGCCGGAAAAAAATTAAAATATGGGTTAATGCATGCTGGAGCAGACGATTTACGAGGATGAATTATTGTGAATAATACTTTTTCTCTTCTTTTCTTTTTATAAACGATAAGAATAGATTATCAAACTTGAAAAAGAAAATATTTCTGCTGTATAAACATTAATTTTGTAACCCGCTGATACGTGTGGATCAATATAATCTTGAAATGGCATTGAATTAATTGAACCATGTGAATTGCATGCATTGGTTCGCTTCAGCACGATGAGTGAAGGCGGCGGCGCTGTTTGATAAGCTTTAAGCAAGGTCTAAAAATCAACCATTTCATATATGCAGTCAAGTTAACATTAACTTATCATATAATAATATAGGTAAGTTTTAAATTTTAAATTTTAAAATAATAAAAATATTATTTTATCTTTAAAAAGAACTTATTTAATAATAAATTTATGATGACAAAGATTAATACGATAATTATTAAAATATGGGAGATTATGTTAATATAGACAAAAACCAAAGGATTCTTTGATTTTGAATCAGGATTATCAGATAAGATTCTGAAGATGTCTTGCCGATTCATTATAAGAAACTTCTTCTCTTAGACACTTGGACTGGGGTTTTGTTTAATATTACCCGCAACTTGCACGTGGCCAGCTAGCTTTCTATAATTCTTTCTTTACATATTTGTTGTCATCGCTTCATTTTTTTAAACAATGCATGGTTAGCCGAATACTCATTTTTCTAGAGCATGTGAATTAAAAAAAAAAAAAGAAAAGAAAAACAGGGTACAACATGAAAGCCAATTCTATTCTGAAACCATGTATTTGAGAAAAGCTTTATTTTTTATGAATATATTTTTTTAACTTTTTTTTTTTAAAAGCAGGGTTTTGAGAGTCTCAAAAAAGAAGCCAAGTGATTGGAAATTAATGGATTGTTTGCGTTAACATTTGAAGCAAAATTGAACTTTCTTTAAGCTGTGAGGGATCAATCTTAACTTATTATGGCAATTATAAAAGTGAGGCAAGAAAAAAAATTTCAATTACAAATATGAGAAATAGAGATAACTGGAATATTTCTTTTTATTTCTTTTCTTTTGGTTCAAGAATTAGAATTATCAAGAACTTAATGAAACAATAATATCAAAATCAGCAGTAAGTCAAATAAATAAACCAAGAAACAAAATAATGATAAACTATTTTTCTGTTCATTTTCACATTTTGTTGAAGTTTCGTGATCAATAAAAATGTTACTGTTAAATGTGATCTAATCGTAACCACATTTCTTGACTATTATCAAGTGTTTGAGTTTGAATATCCCCTTTCCTAGTTTTAGAGGAAAACAAAATGTTACAATTAATTGAAGATAGTCTGTCTTCAAAAGAAATGGTGTTCCCAGTTGACCATTTAATTTGATAATATCTTTTAATTAATTTTTTTTTTTACAGAATGCTCCGCCTTTTACGAATAGAAATTACCCTATTAAATTTAACAGTTTTAATAATAAATCTTGAATGATGTAGCATTAATATCAAGACCCTTCACTACAGATAGCTTGACAAAACCAGTTTAGGATAATGATAGAAAATATTTGAAAATAAAAAAAAGAAGAAGAAGAAGAAAATCTCATTCCCGCTTAGTCAGGATGCTAAACAATTCATTAGTGTAGCCTCCTCGTCTCACATTCTTACCTACAATTCTCAGCTAGCAGTCTCACCTACAATTCATTAGTGTAGCCTCCTCGTCTCACATTCTTACCTACAATTCTCAGCTAGCAGTCTCACCTACAATTCTCACATTTATTAGTCCTACCAATATATGTACATCATTTTCCTTTGAAAGCAATGGACTACACAGTTTGAGCTAGTCTGCGAACCTCATTTTTTATGCATTCTGTTGAATTATATCCAGAAAAGATACGCTTGTCAAATTTGGGGGACGGAGAATTTTTCTTTTAAAAATGGAATTGTGCAATTTGAATTGTGAAATTAGGAGAATGTTGAGTCTATAAATAGTCATGCATGCCTAATCGAAATGTGCTTAAGTATCAGCTCCCATAAGTCTCCCTACAAGATTCTAAAACATAATACGTTCAAGTTCATTTCTCTCGAGGCTCGAACAAAACCTTTTTCTCTTCTCCTTCATCTCGTTCCTTATAATTTCGATTAATTAGTTATACCTCATGGAAGAAAGAAATCAATTCCTCCAACCACCAACTTATGGAAACCTGATCACCATTCTTAGCATTGATGGGGGTGGAATAAGAGGACTTATCCCAGGAACCATCCTTGCTTTTCTAGAGTCTGAACTTCAGGTAGAAATGCATTATACATAATCTTAGATTCACGTTCAAATGAAGAAGCTATGGCTTTTAATATGCCTTTTCGTGGCGCCCACTTAACTTTACGTATATTCACGTCCGATGCAAGATCCTTGCATACATGCATGCATGCACACTGCTTCACGAAGCCGAACAAAGGGCTTTGTCAAAAAAGTCATGTTTAATGCTACGTACCCTTTACTTTCTAACTCTATATAATAATTGTGCAGAAGCTTGATGGTGAGGACGCAAGAATCGCGGATTATTTCGATGTAATTGCAGGAACAAGCACAGGTGGCCTTGTGACTGGCTATGCTAACTGCCCCAAATCAAAATAATCGACCTCTTTTTGCAGCCAAAGATATCAATGACTTCTACCTAAATCACTGCCCTAAAATCTTTCCTCAACCTAGGTAAAGGATGCAGATCGTTCACTAATTAGTACTTCATTTTTTTTTAAAAAAATACGACAAGTAATTTTGTTGTATTGTTAAAAAACCAAACTGTTCGTTTATAAAAAATCGACTCAACTCTTTTTATAAAGTTGAAAAATATTTTATATTCATAAATATAGATAACCGTTAATGCATTTCCTTTTACCAGCATGTTAGCGTGCCTCATTTTTAATCGTTAAGTTAATTAATTATCGTTACCTTTTTTTTTTTTTTGGTGTAAACAATAGTTCTTTGTTATTTGCCAACACAAAGAAGGTGATTAAAGCTCTGGCAGGACCAAAGTACGATGGAAAATACCTACATAACATTGTGAAAGAAAAACTAGGGAATACAAAACTACAAGAGACATTGACTAATGTTGTAATCCCAACTTTTGACATCGAGCGACTCCAGCCCACCTTATTTTCCAGCTACGAGGTTCATCTTCTCTTTGAAGTATTTCTTCACTTTTATATTTACGTTAAATGCTTTTCGAAGAAAGTTTTATATATATATATATATATATATTCAAGTTAAATGAACGTGAACGGTGTTTCCACAGTAGTGAAAAGCATGCGTAGAGAAGTAATTCATGTGATTACCAAAATTGAATTCTAGTATCATTTCCGCTAAATAGTAAATTAATTATCATTAGCTTTTCATGGAATAGGTGAAGGAAAAGCTAAGCTTAAATGCGTTGCTCTCAGACATATGCATTGCAACCTCGGCAGCACCAACTTATCTTCCAGCATACTATTTTGAAACCAAAGATCCCGCTGGCAAAGTCAGAGAATTCAACCTAATTGATGGTGGAGTTGCTGCAAATAATCCGGTATATAATTGTATATATGTTGCCTCATATGCGTAGCTCAGATGGTCGCACATGCGTTTTGCGCCCGCGGCCACTTCAATTTGAATAAAAATAAGAAGTAAAAATTTGTATTTAACAATGATCCAAATATTTTGTTCTTTTGAAATATATATCACATATTAATGTTGTGTCTTTCTACTCTTAGGCATTAGTTGCTCTAGGTGAAGTGGCCAAGGCAATTATAATGGGAAATCCTGACTTCTTTCCTATAAAGCCAATGGACTACGGGAGGTTTCTAGTTATTTCCCTAGGAACTGGCTGGTCAAAAAAAGAAAAGAAATATAATGCAGATAAAGCCGCAAAGTGGGGGCTTGTTGGGTTGGCTAACCAGTGGTGGTTCCACCCCGCTAGTTGATGTGTTCACTCAAGCAAGTGCAGATATGGTTGACTTGCACATCTCTGTGGTTTTTCAAGCCCTTCACTCAGAAAAGAACTATCTTCGAATTCAAGTAACTATCCATATTCATACAAGTTCGCGTTTAGATATATAATTTGTTTGAGAATTATCTTTTATCGGCTGAACATCCTATATTCACTGCACTTTCGATTGTAAAATACACAGGATGATACATTAACAGGGACAGTATCTTCTGTTGATATAGCCACGAAGAAGAACTTGGAAGACCTTGTGAAAGTTGGTGAAGGACTGTTAAAAAAACCAGTTTCAAGGGTGAATTTGGAGACGAGACGGGTCTTTTTAAACCTTGTGATCTTGACGAGACTAATGAGGAGGCTCTTACAAGGTTATATATATATATAATATATATATATATATATACACACATTAATCTATTTCCAATTTGTGCCAAAATCTTGCTTACTTAGAAAGACTTTTTTGTCTTGCAGATTTGCGAAGGTACTTTCCCAAGAGAAGCGGCTTCGCCAAGCTAGGTCACCTAATGGAGAGGCTGCAATTTCCAAATAATGTTTATATATAATTAAGACTAGTACTTTCTTTACCTTCATTGTAATAAGGTGACGCAATTTGTCCCGCCATTACCAAATTACCAATTCTTTGGCATCCATGCTACCTGTTTGAAACTTCGATTAAATCCCAGATGGGATCAGAATGAAATCAAATTACTGTGTACATTTTAAATAATTATTCTCTAATTTGTTAGCCGTACTTAACAATCAATTAATGTAATCGCTCTAAATGCGTTTAGAAAACTCTTTGCAATAATTTGTGGGCAGTTTATTCTGCTTCGTCTTTAATTTGTTTACTTAATTAGGCAGCCATTACTCATATATTAAATTAATTCTTGAATGTCGCCATAGCCTTACTATTTATTACTCAATTCGAGCAATCTCTGTTAATAAAAGACTGAAATTATTTAAAAATAAAAAGGAATTATCAGAAAAAGAAATTGCTTCTTCTTGAAATGAAAACTCTATATATTAAAAAGTAAATCCCTACTGCTTTCCGTTCACAAAGAATTCTCACAATCTCTCAAAATAAATAATTTTCATAAATTCATAATAATAATGCTTGATTGCATATTAATTAAAGGGTTGATTGGGTCTTATTTATAGACACCCAATTAATTTCAATTAAGGATTATATCACTAAGAAGTTATATAATTCTTCATTAGGTATATATCTTATAAGAGAATCATCTTGCATCTCCAAGCAAGATAAATAACCCTCAATAATGCACACTTTATATTATGTTTGTAGTATAAGCATGACATTATATATCTTGCATATTATCATGCATATGATCACTTTTAGAGAGCTATATTAGAAATTCAACTCTGACTTTAAATATGGAGCAAACATCATTTAAATCGTTAGGTAAAAAGAAATGATACTTGGCCCAATACTAGGGAGCCTATTCTAGTACTTGAGTCCAAAGTCTCCTGAGTACTTGGTTTAGAGAGGACTGCTCAGTGCCTAGATTATAGATGATGCCACTAACACTACAAACAGAGGTTGTTTGCAGCAGGTGTACAGTTCAACATTGTTCCTATTGAGGGGAATAGTGTTAAAAACCCCTTAGTGCCCTTTCAAGGCTACTCAATCCACACTAACTCGAGGCTGACAGATTTAGAAGTAGCCAATCAGAATATATCTACTTACTTTAGACTCAATGAGTTTCTCTCTCTGTAATAGAAAAAGAGGAGAAGAACTCTACGTGAATTTATTTGACTTGACTAAAAAAAAGGTCTTTATATACTATGTTAAATTATGACCCCATTACTCATAATCTAACTAGTATTAGATTTTTATACATTACAAGCCCATATTAAATTAGATGTCTTTGAACCCCAATAAGATATAGTCTAAATAGATCACTTAAATTGACCTTTATTTAAAATAACTCATAATATATTATTATTGTTAATATGTGAGCCCACATAAAGGAAATAATAAAAATTAACAACCTCTTACTTGGGTCACATATGTCATATGAAAATAAGTATACATCATAAATTTTAGTGCGCACAATAAATGCTATCTTATCTTGAAACATCTTCTTAGATACAATCTAATCTATTAACTATATCAACATGATATTAAATCGAGCTTCGCTGTATATATTTGCAACTAGACTTATCAATGGTCACCATACTAACATAATTAATGACATAAATTAAATATGGATGTGTAGTATGAAAATTACATGAAATGTGATCTCAAACATGTCTATTTCCAACTGGTCCTATTTTATAACTCCTACGAGTTAAATACTTTCTAAAATTTATGCAAAACCGTAATAAAAAGTACCAAACACTTTCTAAACTTTATGCAAAACTGCAGTAGAAAGTGCAACCTTATTTCAGAATTTCAACAAACCATCAAACTTTATTCTATAAAAAATAAACCATAAGTGTGTATTTAACCAAATGAATATCAAATGACGAACTCCCACTATTCATGCACATCATCAAATAATACAATACCTATACAGGCAATATGCTCAAGAACACTTTGGGCAATAATCCTCAGTGAGCGAATTCACAATTATGAAGTTTATATCAATATATTCTGTTGACACTTGTTGACTCTGAACTCTTTATTTAATAAATAAAAACTTAAAGTTGATGTGCTTAGACTTTGAAGAGCTTCTGTTGTTATGAGAATACATCACTGTGGCTTTATTATTATAATAAGTTTTTTTAATACCATTGATAATACGCAATCCTATGATAAAGTTCTATAACCACATCATATAATTTGATATCTCAAAATATGTAACACCCTAGGCAAATCTCATATCGCTAAGGCCCAGGAGAGATGTTGGATTTATAAGGGGTGATCCACACCTTAATTGCCCAGACGCGTTTTGGGTGAAGGACGCTTGCGTGAAGCCCAAGCATAAAACTGTGCGGGTTTGGACCCAAATTGGACAATATCTTACCAGATCTGGGTTGGGTCTTGATAGATGGTATCAGAGCCACTCCCGGTGTCCTATTAGGCGGTGGTAGGGCAAATCTCAGCGAGGAGCTAAGTCTGTAAATGGAGGTGTATGTAACACTTTAGGCAAATTCCACATCATTAAGGCATAGGAGAGATGCTGAGTTTATAAGAGGTGACTCACACCTTAATTCGCAAGATGCGTTTTGGGTGAAGGACGTTTACATGAAACCCAAGAACAAAACCGTGCTGGCTTAGGCCCAAAACGAACAATATCTTACCAGGTATGGGTTGGGTCATGATAGATGGTATTAGAGCCACTCCCAGTGTCCTCTTGGGCGATGGTGGGGTAAACCTTAGTGAAGATGCTAAGTCCCTAAGGGGGGGTGTATGTAACACCCTAGAAAAATCTCATATCGCTAAGGCACGAAAGAGATGCTGAATTTATAAGAGGTGACTCATACCTTAATTGGCAAGACGCGTTTTGGGTGAAGGACGCTTACGTGAAGCCCAAGAATAAAATCGTGAAAGCTTGGGCCTAAAGCTGATAATATCTTGTTAGGTCTGAGTTAGGTCATGATAAAATAAACTATAAACTCAACCACTATAATGAAAGAAGCTACGAGTGGCTGCTTAACACTCTTCTAGAAATAGCTGATTGGGTCAAAGTATATTTATATAACTTGGTGTGGATCTCTTACTATATAAGCACCTAACAAAATCGAAATTAGAATACCTCATGATTTATAATCTTTTCGATCTCTTATATGTGAGTATGTAATTTTTATTCTCTATAAATATCACATAACCATTTTGGCTATTTTTCAATTATCCACCCTAAGGTTACTTAAATATCTGCCTAGCAGTTTAACAATGTACGCAATATCTAGAGACGTATATACTTGAGCATACATAAGACTCTCTAGTATAGATGCATAATGAAATTTTTATATCTCTTTATATTAAATTCATTCTTGGGGCACTAGCCAAGACTGAACTTATCACCCTTAGCAATGGGAATATCTCTTAGAGCACAATCATTTATGTTATACCTGCTAGGCACCTTATCGATATAGTTCATTTGTGACAAACTGAAGATACCTCGAGTGTGATTTTGATGTATCTGAATTTCTAATACAAAAGATATATCCCAAGATCTTTCATGTTAAAGTTTCTTCATAGAAATCTCTTAGTTTTGTGCAATAAACTATTTTGTTGCTTGTTAGCAGTATATAATTGACATATAAAATAAGGTAGATAAATTTACTCCCACTAAACTTATGATATCTTGTCACTATCTCTAACTGAGAAATTTAGACCACTATCGAACTCAAAAACCACTGGTTGTCCATTACCTATTATTCTTTGTCAATCTATCATCGGGAACAACTCAAACTTGCTAAAATTATGGAAGTGCCGCCACTAGATCTACCATCGGTCGCCACGTATTTTGCCTCATCACTCTCACCAATCAACTTAGAATTTTTGGACATATCCAATGAACCCAAAAATAAGTTGATCTATGACTTCTCTTGATGCTGCACGCACTATGCAAATCGGTCATTGATCTTTGTTGTTTATCAATGCGTCTTAGCTCACAACCACCACCTTTCGATTACTCACCCCCTGATCTATATGCCTACATCACTCTTTTGGTCAACCGACTCATTGAATTCTTAAAAGGGTCTTTTCAAAAATAATTCAGAATTACTTTTAAATTAGATTGCAAATCTACTAAACTTTTGAGTCCCAATTAATATTTGTAAAATATTTAGGATATTTTTAAATTTTTAAATAAATTATAAGTAAATCTAAAATTTTAAATAAATCTAGTGCAAATTTGCAAATTTGAATAAATTTGAGGTAGATAAGCAGTTTTAAAATTATGAGACAAATCTAGTTTTTTAAAAATTACCACGTCTTTTCTAGTATTTTTTGTGTTGCACTAAGTTCAAGTTCAATTTCTTCCTGTGCCATTGAATTTTCTTGAAGATTTTTTATTGATGACTTTATTATTTTGGCTCAAGATAAATTTTACAGTTTTATAGTTTATTGGTGAAGCCATTTGACGAAATTTTAGCATTGCAACGCATCGAAAATTGGATCTTTAGTAACTTTTGGTCTATTTACTATTCACCTATAGTTTTTTGATAATATTGACGAACGACAAACGGCATCGAATGATGAGTGGACAATATCTTAAATGCTAAAGAGAGAAAAAAAATATAGACCGAAAAATTAATCAAACTCTTATTGATAACTTAGCTCTAAAATAACTTAAAATTTTAACCTAGCTCTAAAATTAGCTAACTCTAAAACATTATTACAGAAATTAGAGTCTCTATATTTCTACTATAAATAATAATTGAAATAAAAAATATTAAATTAATAAATATTTAAATAAAAATATTAATTTTGTACTAACTTTAACAATATGGACTTGTACTCTGAAGTTTCATTGCCTAATTATGTCAATTTCAAATTCAATTTAAATTTCATCCCAATAATTTACCTGAGAGCAGGAGGTATGCTACATTCTAAATAGTTTTAACTTATCAAACCTCATAGTAACTTTAAACTAGGGATAGCAAAATTCAAATTTGAATTCGGATTTCGTTCAAACCAAATTAAGATTCGAATTTTTTTTTTTAAATTCAAAACCTGAGTTTAGCTCAAGTTTTTTTGGGCTGGGTCGGTTTTGGGTTGAACTCGATTTGTTTTAAATTTTTTTCATTATTTTGGTAAAGTTTAAATTTTTTAGATTTTTATTTTATAAAACAATTGTTAGATTGTGAAATTTGTATTTTATAATTTATATTCATAATTTAATATGCTTTTTTATTCTTGTTTTAAATTTTTAGGTTAAATTTAAGATTTCAGGGTATTTTTTTTGTAAAGTAATTGTTAAATTCATATATATATATATATATATATATATCAAACATTAAGAATTAATTTAAGATTTTTATAAATAAAAAATAAAATAAAAAAGATCCAAGACAAATTTTTAGTAACCCAAATCTGGATCCGAATAAAAACCTAAATTTTTTATATTCGAGTTCTAGATCCAGATCAAATCGAGCTCGAAATTTTTTTGAATCCTCTAACTTTTTGTGCTATTAATAGGCGTCTCCTACACTGCATTGATATTGATGGAACCTCTTACCAAATAGCTAAAAATAAATGTTTGGTTCGCACTCGCAGTCCTTATCCACCTATTGCTCATTTACAGGGCAAGGATAAATTATTGATCTATGCGATATGCATTATCTTAAAATTATAATATAAACATATTATATTCTCCTTAATGCTGATTATTGGGAGTTTAGGCTGCTGGGCATTAAAATAATATATGAACGTTCAATTATTTTGTTGGACACGAATTTACGTGGTCCAACTTCTACTGGATCAGACAGATTACAGAGATAATAGCAGGAAATTTTGGATCCATAATGAACAAAATCTAAGCACTGTACACAGGGTGAAAGTTGGAATAAAGAAGTATTTTTTTGGACTGAAAATTCGAAAGTTTATTGAGAAACAGACGTCTATAAATTAATTCCATCGTATGCATTCCTCGAGTATTCGATACGCTTACTCTTTATTTTGCAGGCTCTCAAAACTTTGAACTTATCTTAATCTCTATCCTTATTGTCAATTATTTCTCATGGAAAGTCCAAAATCACCCCTACAGCCTCCAACTTATGGGAACCTAATCACGGTTCTTAGCATCGACGGAGGTGGAATTCGAGGGATTATCCCGGCAACCATCCTTACTTACTTAGAGTCTGAGCTTCAGGTGTAGAATTAAAGCTTAATCCCAAGTGCAGAATCCAAAACCTAAATGATTTCTAGCTAGGAACCTATGCATAATGTTTTCTCTTTAATTTTCTGCTTTTACTAAATGGGTTTTTGTCCTAATTCCAATTGTACTTCTTGTTTGGCTACATATGGAAAAGAAACTTGATGGAGAGGAAGCAAGACTTGCAGACTATTTTGATGTGATAGCGGGAACAAGCACAGGTGGGCTCGTGACTGCCATGCTCACAACACCAAATGAAAAAAACCGCCCCTTATTTGCTGCCAAAGATGTTAAGGACTTTTATCTAAACCACTGTCCTAAAATCTTCTCCCAAGACAGGTAATTTTATATATATATATATATATATATACAATCTTAACCATAAATGTCTTTGGCTTATGAAAAAGTCTCTATTCCGGCTGTACTTACTTAAACATCATGATTCATATATATTTCTCTCATCTAATTTCTAACGAGATAGCATGCATTTTGGTTAACAGCAGTTGCCTCTTTGCTCCTGTTACAAAGCTGATCAAATCTCTGACTGGACCAAAATATGATGGCAAATATCTCCATCATCTTGTGAAGGAAAAATTAGGTGATAAAAGATTGCATCAGACGTTGACGAATGTTGTGATTCCAACTTTTGACGTCCGGAAACTCCAGCCAACTATCTTCTCCAGCTACGAGGTTCATTCATAACTTCTCAACGCTCTCAGAAAATACATTAAGCCTGGGCATGGTCTCAGACTGTCACGAGCTCTAAAATCATTTATGTGTTTCTTGTGTTACATGTAGGTGAAGAAAAACTCGAGCATTAATGCCTTGCTGTCGGATATTTGCATTGGAACTTCAGCTGCCCCAACTTATCTTCCAGCCCATAAGTTTGAAACCAAAGATTCCACAGGAAAAGTTAGACAATTCGATCTCATCGACGGTGGTGTGGCTGCTAATAATCCGGTCTGAAATTTGAGAGTTTTGAATTTGAATGGCAAGTCCGTAACAAACAAGTCTTATTCATTTTGTTCTTTTAAATTTTCAGACGTTAGTTGCTATCAACGAAGTGACCAAAGAAATCACCCGGGGGAGTTCTGACTTCTTTCCAATAAAGCCAATGGACTATGGCCGGTTTCTGGTGATATCTTTAGGGACTGGTGCACCGAAGACCGAAGAGAAGTACGATGCTATTAAAGCGGCTAAGTGGGGTCTGTTGGGATGGTTGACAAGCGAAAGTTCCACTCCATTGGTGGATGTGTTTATGCAATCTAGCAGTGACATGATCGACTTTCACATTTCTACTGTTTTTAAAGCCCTTCATTCCGAATTAAATTATCTACGAATTCAGGTAAAAATTGCATGCCATTTATGTGAACGTTTTTCTATATATAATGTTCATTTTGCACTCATATTAATGACTGTGTGAAAAAAATGCAGGATGATACACTAACTGGAAATGAGTCTTCTGTGGATATAGCCACCAAAGACAACTTGGAGAATTTAATGAAAATTGGTGAGAGATTGCTGAAGAAACCAATCGCAAAAGTGAACCTCGAGACTGGAGCCTTCGAGCCTTCTGATTGGGGCACAAATGAAAAGGCTCTCATAAGGTAAATAATTAAACTAACCCTAGCCCTTCTTATTTTAATTTCTTTTTTAACAATTGCAACTGTTAGCGTGGTAGCATCTTATTTTGTTTGCCGGTGTATAAATATTTTTATTTTTATTTTTCTTCTTTTGAAATTTATTTCTGCAGGTTAGCAGAAGTATTATCCAAGGAGAAGCGGATTCGTGAGATGAGATCGCCGCATGGAAAAGCTGCAATTGGAAGGAAACATAAGTATTAATGTTAAGTTATATATTTAATGGGTTTGCGGCGAATAGACCAACTATTCACCAGCTTATGATTTTTCTTTTTCTGTTCTACAATTCAATATTTTTCACTCTAATTTGATTTGAATATGAATTGATGTGTTATATGATGCAATACATATACAAGTAGATGGCTGGTCTATAAATTTCAAGAACAACTGCAGTAAGATCTCTGATGAATTTCCTCTTAAAAAGTTTTAAGATTTGGACATAAGATATTTGACGCAAAGATGACATGACTTGATCAACCAACTTTGATTGAATAAAGAGGATAAAGAGAAAAACGAGTTTATATCTAAACATTCAGCTTGTGGTTAAAGTTTACAGCTATTTTATTAAGCCGAATCTCTAATGGTTGCTCGTAAGTCGTAATGTCAAGATGATCGAGCAATGTCAATGGAAAGAGAATCTTCAACTTCTGAAATTTAGATATTTATCGAACTTTCTTATTTTCTCACTATATCAAATCCAGTAAATTATTCATTATCTGTAATCCATTCTCTTGTACTGTATCTATCATCCCTAAGACTAAGACATGCTATATAAGTAATGCTAAGTATTTTAATTTATTTTTTAAAAAATAATATGTTAAATAATTATTAAGTGATAAAATAGTGTATATTACAAATTATTTATTGTAATTAATAGTTATTTGATATATATTTTTTATAATATTATTTAATATGTAACTTAGAATGACTAGCATTACTCTATGCTATATATATAAACTGCGCACAAATAGAAAAAGAAATTTCAAAGCCTTAAGGGAATCAAGTTAATTTACGGGTTCTGAAGATATTTTTGAAGAGAACTAATTTAACTTTGTGAACTTGTTAACAGCTTTTTGACAAGTATGCATGTATGTTTAAGAGCTCATTTAGTTGGATTTTTTAAATAAAATTTTTGAAAGTACAATTTTTAAAAATTAAGAGTTTTTAAAAATAAAAATTTTTAAAAGAGTTCATTGATCGTTTTGTTGTCAATTAAAATTTTTTTTAGAGTACTAGATCATTTAATTATGTATTATTAAAGTATTTACATGGCATTAGCTTATTAAAAAAAGACACTTTATAAAATTTATATCCAAATCTAAATAATTCAATTTCTTTTATATATAAGTTTAAATTTATCTTATATTTTTTCAAATTCAATCTCTTAAAATATAATAATTTAAATAAAATTAATACATAGTAATCAATAGATCAAATAAATTATTGTGTTTGGTACGAAAATTAAAAATAAAAAAATATAATAAAATAATACTCACTAATAAAAAAATTTGGTAAAAAGTCATAAAAATATGTTGGTTGTAAAGATACAAAGATATGATGACTTTTAAAAAAAATAAAAAATATGTTAATTGAATAAGGTTATTTTTATTAATACATTATCGAATTAAAAAAAATATAATTAAGATATATGTAACATTACACAAATATATTTAAAAAATTTAAAAAATTCTGCTCCTAAAAGTTTAAACTCAAATTTAAAACTTTTACAAATAGAAACAAAATATTTTTACTTTTTTAATTTTTAAAAACTCTTTTCTAATTACAATTAAATATCATCAAAAAAATTAAAAAAGAATTTTTATTATTAAAAAAATTATTTTAACCAGTAAAAAAGTTACACTAATTCTAGAAGCTTTCATTCTTTATTTATTTCGATTGCCAAACAGTCCACAGTTTCATGGAAAAATAAACTCACCAAAGTTGACAAAACACTATCTTAATTTCTTGGAAATGGTTCATGTTGGACATGTTCACCAGTCAAATAAAAAAAAAAAATTTGAAAAGCTAACAGCTATGAAACTCATGCTATCTAAACTTCAAATGCCATTCATAGCACTATCATACAAATGTGAGAATTGTTGGTGGGATTCCCGTAGAATTGTAGGTAAGACTGTGATATGTGACGAGGGTAGACAGAACATTTAGAGCCTATCTAAAGGAATAATGGATATTTTAGTAGCTTTGATTTTTTATCATTAGCTTCAAGTGGTTTCAATTAAGTTTAGCTAGCTACATATAATGAGAAATTTTTTGAAATTCTCGATTCATTTAGAGATTATTAAGCAATATTCAATTATTCCTTCAAGATATGATCATTTGAATTCGCAAAAAGTGGCATACAAACATGATATTGAAATAAAAGGTCAATTGAAGTGATGATTACCAATGAAGGTGGTTTTATATATGAGACAATTGCATACATTGTAGTTTATTGTAAAATTTATATGAAAAATATTTATAATAAAAAAAAATATCATTTTAATCCTTAATTTTATTAATATATACCAATTTGGCTCTCTATTTTTTAATATATATTATGTTAGTTCTTACCATTAAAAAGATTCTGTAAATAGTTAATTTTTTATTACTTTTATTATAATACCTCTAATGTCACAGATAAATATATAAGTAAAAAATCAAATAAAATAATTTTTATTTCTCTTCACCTCAATTTTAAATATTCATTTTCGTCTCCCCTTCCTAACCCACCAAAAAAAATTCAAAACCACCTTTCTTTTTCTTCTCTTTTTTATCTTCCTCTTCAATCGGTTTTATCAACACCTTTAATCGATCTAATCTGAGACTTACTAAAACATGATATGGTGAAGGTGCAAAATATATTTAATTATAGATAACAAATAATTATTAATGTGCTTATTGTTTGAGATGTGATATGATGAAGGTATTTAGTCTTAACTTTCATATATATCGGGGAGACCAACTAGCTACATATAATGAGAAACTTTTTAAAATTCTCATTTCATTTAGAGATTATTAAGGAGTATTCAAGTATTTCTTCATTATATGATCAATTCAATTAGCAAAAAGTGGCATATTAAGTATTAATGAACAAACATAATATTGAAATAAAAGGTTTAAGGTGACAATTACCTATAAAGGTGGCCCTGTATATGAGCTAGTTGTTAGGTTTTATTATTATTTTTTATGTGAGGTCACATATTAATAATAATTATATATTATAAGTTATCTTAAATAAATGTCAATTTAAGTAATTTATTTAGATTATATCTTATTAAGCTATAGAGACATCTAATTTAATATGAACTTGTTATGTGTAGAAATCCAATATTAATTAGATTATGAGTAATGGAGTTATAATTTAACATAAGTATATAAAGACTCTTTTTTAAGGTTGTAGTCCCTAAGTCAAATGAATTCATGTAGAGTTCTCCTTTTTTTTTTCTATCACAGAGAGAAAAACTCAATGAGCCTACATAAATTTGACTATAGAAGGTTATTATATTCTTATTTCTTATTCAAAACTACTAATCTTCAAGTTCTAATCCCTATGAATTCCCCAAGTATGTTTTTCTTAATATTCATCCTGATAATTTGACATGATAAATCTTAGGTTATATTCTTATGGATATGAATCTAATCTATAATTATATCTAACAAATGGTATCAGAGCAGAAATCATGTTAAATTTTTAAGATTGTTAGTACATGTATTCATGCTTTGAATATCTTTTCCATATGATTATTTAGGGCAAAAATATTATATGAATGTATTTTTTATAATTTTATTGAGGAAAAGTATTAAGTTTATATTTTTTTATTGTGATTTAATGTTCAAATATGGTCAAGGGTCATTGATTTGAAAAATTAAGAATGAAAATATTAAAATTCGACTTCAATTTCTTATTTTTTGCATTTTTTAAACAATTAATTTTTTTTTGTTTTGTTTATATCTATTATCAATTATGAAAGGGTTTATTTGGTAAATATTATTTAGACCCCTTTAAGTTTTCCTTAATTATATTCTAACTATAAAAGTTTAAAAAATTATCAAATAGGACCTAAAGTAGTGGATTTTTTTAAAGCGCCCTATATTTTGGGATAATTATAGTTTGACCATAAAAGTTTGCATTATTTTCATATAGGTCCTTATGTAATTGACTTTTCTCATTCAACCCTCTCCAACTTTAAGTAATTATAGTTTGGCCTAAAAACTTTAAAACATTTACAAATAAGTCATATTTTGACCCAAATTTATTTGTTGTCTATTTTTGGGTATTAGTAAATTCAAAGTTAACAAATTTAGGGGTTTTCAATTATTTTTGGGAGAATCGGGTTAACTAGACTCGATTCATGGAGATCCAACCCAAAATTTAACCCATTTGGATTTAACCCGATAATCATTGACCTTATTTTGAATCATTAGCAGCGTTGTAACCACAGCGGCCATAGTGTTACGCGCCACTCCAGTGCATAAGAAAAACTTAATTTTCTATTTATAGGCATTCGGTTATTTTTTCTTTGCACTACTTGTCTTATATTTTAAAATAAATTTATTGAAATAACATATTGTCAAAGTAACCTTTGTTATGTAGATTTCTTTATTTTGGGATATTAAGATGAATATGTTTATTGTTTATGCGAAAAATAATCGGCCCAAAGGAAGATTATTTTTTAGCCAAATAATAAGCATATTTGCGGTAATAAATGTGTGATAATTATCAAATTTTCTATGCATGCAATAAGTTGGTCCAAAGAAAGGCTTTTTATTGGTAGTATTTATTATCAACATTTGATTACTACATTGAGAGTACCACTTATAGTTAATACTTCTGTCCAAAGACTAAATATCAATGTTGTGCTAGGTAGCTTGTGATGAAGCCCACATTTTATGTTTATTTATGTCATACATGTATGTGTTTAAAATAATGACATAATTGTGAACTTGTTATTTTATTATGCATTCTCTGTAACTTTTATCTGCTTCTATTATATCTGCCAATATAAATTCATTCATATGTTTAAGGCACTATTTCTTAGAAAAGAAAATGCTAAGAAATTCCTTGAGGAAATTGAACAATGCTTTGCCAAAAATAAATAAATAAATAAATAAGGCTTAAACAAGTATGCTACTAGCTAACTTTGCTTCAATAAGGTATAATGGCAAATGACATATAAGGAAGTACAATATAAGATGTCTAATCTTGCTTTAAAACTAAAGGCACTAAAGTTAAAGATGTCCAATAACTTGCTCGTGCATCAAGTTTTGATATCTCTTCCTGCACACTACAGTTAATTTGAAGTAAGTTACAACACCCAAATGGTTAAATGGACTCTTAATTAGCTCATTTCACATTGTGTGCAAGAAGAAAATAAATTGAAGCAAGAAAAGATTGAAAGTACTCACTTAGAAAATTCTTCTCAGAATAAGGTTATCAATATGTAAAGAAAAAAGAATATGAAAAAAAAATGCAATGGAAACTTCATATAATAAAGTGTAAAAGAAACAAGATCCGGTCATTACTTGTTTCTTCTACAAAAAACTAGTCATATGAAGAAAGATTGTCCCAAATAAGCTAAATGGCGTATTAAGAAATATACACTTCTCAACTTTATTTGTTTTAAAGTTAATTTAACTTCTATACCTAAACATACTTGGTGGGTAAATACAGTGCAATTACTCATATAAGTGTGTGTCTATTGTCTTAAGAGCTAGTTTCCAATTGATGCTGAAAGATGTATCTAAGTGAAAAATAATAATGCAGCTCTTTTAGAGGCCATAGAATTGTTTAGATTACAATTAGATACCAAATATTATTCGAATTTAGATGAGACTAATTATGTAGTATGTACCGTCATTTAGACAGAATATATTTTTTGTTTCTAGTTTACATAAGGATATTCTTGTTCATTCAGAAATAATAAGTTAGTCTCTTTCAAAATTCAAATATTATTGTTACTGGTTCTCTTATTGATAATCTTTATACATTAAATACTTATACTTCTTTTAATAAATCATTGCATGTTAATAAATGTGGTATAAAACAAAAATTAACTAATGAGAATTTTGTTATGTTATGGCACAAGCATTTAGAACATATCTCTAAACAGAGAGTAAAGAAAAATGACTTGTGTCAGATGGAATTCTTAATTCTTTTAATTCAACAAATTTTAAAATCTGCATTAAATGTATTAAGGGAAAACAAACAAACAATAAAAAATTAGGTACTAATAGGAGCAACAAAATCTTTAAACTAATAAATACTGATGTTCTCCTTTGAAAATCCCCTCTTTCATGCCCTCAGGCCCAAGGGCCTAGAATTCAACCAAGGCAGGCCTAGGAATAATGGCCAATGGGCCTAAACCCGTCAGAATAATAGAACCGGTTCAGATGCGAAGAATCTGGTCGGCTGATGATGAAACTTGTTTGGCATGTGCTGGCCCTAACGCGACTACAACCGAGAAGGTACCAATTCAGACCGACCAAAATAAGCCTCACTTAAACCAAAAACGCCGGCAAAGATAAACCCAAGAAATATGCTTAACACATCAAAAATGACATCTGACATAGGGTAAGAATGAAAACAGAAAATCTGTGAAAAAATATTCGGCGTATGTCAAAGGGGGCAATACGAAAATATCTGGCGTGTGTCAGAAGTACAACAGGAAATATCCAGTGCAAGACAGAATTACTGCTGAGGAAAGCCCAAAAAAGTCACTGAAATTCTATTACTATAAAAGGAAAAAAAAAGGAGACATGGTGGATGATGATGAAAAAATCCTCATAGAATATAAAGAGAAAAGGAAAAGAGAGATTTCCCCCACCTGTGGTAAGAGGAACATTTTGATTTCCAGTTTGTCATATCTTTTTTAAGAGAGCAAAAAATCCATTTTTTTGACTTAAGCATCGGAGCGTCTTCATCGGAACCCACCCCGGCAAGACCACCTTTGAGCTTGTGTAGGTGATGTCCTTGCAGGCCCTCTTCACAGTTTGAGGGAACAAGAAGCCCAAGCTCATACTTATTGTTCCAGTTCAGACGATGCCCAAAGTTCAATTCTCCTCAACAAATTTAAAGTTCGTTGATCCAAGGAACCACTTTTTCAAGTCAACAACTGATATTGATGGACCATTCCCTATAGCTTCTTTGAATGGCTAACAGTATTTTATTATGTTCATTAATGACTATTTTTGTTTTTGACACCTTTATTTGATTTATAAGAAGCTCCAATTCTGGACATGTTTAATAAATGACCAAAATATATGTCAATAGAGGAAGGTGAGAAAGCTAAGAGATTATTGGTTGAACCACCTCGAGGAAAGACGAGACTGTATGGAGAGAGAGCCCTGCTCCCCTTGCTGAAACATAAAAAGATGGATGGCAAGTACCGCACCCCGCAGCGAAGAAATTTTACAAGCTGGCTCTATGCACCAGATAACAGAAGAAACGATGTGTCAATCAATAGACCCTGAGACTATGGGGAAGGGTCAAACCAGCCCCCTAGGGGCACCTCAGAATCCGAGAAGCAACGAACCATCGAGTATGGGGAAAAAATGGCACGGGTTAAGAATTTTATCCTACTAATTGTGCCACTTGAAGATGTCTACTAGGCTATCTGAGATAGGGGATTGTTGAAGAGAAATTCCAAAATAAAGGGAGTGAAATGACGAATTGATCCTAAGAAATGGTGCAACATGCATAAGAAACCCGGGCACACAATCGGAGAATCCACCGAGCTAGGAAAACAGGTCAACTACCTAATGGGGAATGGGTACTTGAAAGAATTTCGAGCAAATCAAAAGACAACGACCACCAATCCGATCAGTACCTCGAACCCTAACTCCATGGAAATTATTTAGGAGGGACCCACGTTGGCAGGAGACTCAAATAAATAATGGTATAACTACTTTAAGTACTCAATTGTGGCACATCAAGTCATGTGCAACACCTCTTTAGCCAAGAAGTCGAGGCTACCACAAGAAGTGACAATCATGTTCACAGAGGAAGATACTCAAGGGGTCAGTTACCCCCACGACGATGCGCTCATAATCGAAGTAGTGGTAGCTAGAGAGAAAATAAACAGGATGTTCATCGACTTGAGCAGCTCGATCGATATAATTTTTAAGGAAACCTTGGACGATCTGAAAATGAAGAACCTTCACACAGAGGAAACCCAAACAATACTACAAGGATTTAGGGAAAGCTGTGTGATGCCGATCGGAGTGGTGACCCTCCCTCTCACCATCGGACGAAAGCTCTATAAGAAGATGGTGATGACCAGGTTCATGGCGGTAGAATCCTCCTCAGGTGACCATTCATAGTGAATACTAATGCAGCCCTGTCCATCCATTACCTGAAGCTAAAATTCCATGTGGAAGAAGGGATCGAGGTAGCATCAGAAGATCAGAAGGCGACAATGAGCTGTTATGCAGTCACGATAAAAGGGCGTTTTGTATCTCTGCCATTAATCTAAGAGAGGGAATCCTCGAATCCCAAGAGCTAGTGGAGGAGATACAAGAACTTTAGGTCAAGGTCAGGGAACCTAAGAAGGTGGTCAGGATAGGAACCCATTTGGGGCCAAAAGTCGAGCAAGAGCTGACCTATTTGATTTGAAAATTCTCGAACATCTTTACATGGTCCCACCAGGACATGCCTGAAATTGATCCAAGGCTAGCCACCCACAAGCTGACTGTCTGCCCCACATCTCGACCAGTCAAGCAAAAGAGAAGAATCTTTAATCAGGAGCGGAATGGAGCTGTAGCGGAAGAGATGGAAAAACTGCTGGCGGCCCGGTTCATCAATGAGGTCTACTACTTGGAATGGTTGTCCAACATGGTAATGGTAAAGAAGGCAAGTGAAAAGTGGAGGATGTGTGTTGACTTCACTCATCTAAATAAGGCGTGCCCCAAAGATAGCTTCCCACTCCCCAAGATCGTCCAACTAGTGGACGCAACAGTAGGGCACGAGCTACTGAGTTTCATGGACGCTTTTTTTTTGCTATAATCAGATCTCAATATTCCCCCTACCCTTCTTCCATGCTATCTTAGAAATGAAATTCCCAAGCACAGTGAAGGAGATCCAGCGACTAACCGACAGGATCGCGGCACTAAACAGATTCATCTCCAAAGCCAATGACAAATGCTTCACCAACCAACCACTCAAACAAATCTTATACAAGCCTGACCTATTGGGCTGATTGGTCAAATGATCCATGGAATTGGGCGAGTTCGACATTCATTATTGACCCCAAACTATCATTAAATGGCAGACCCTAACTGATTTCGTGGCTGAAAGCACATACGAGACATCTGCCATTTAGAAAGTCCTCGAGACAAACTCGGAAGCATGGGTACTTTACATTGACAGGGCATGAGAAATAGAGCCGGGATCGTCCTCATCAGCCCCGAGGGAGACGAGATCAGGGACATTGTTTGCTTCGGGTTCAAAGTTTTGAACAACGAGGCAGAATACGAATCTCTCCTAGCCAGTTTAAGAATGGCTCAAGCATTAGCCGTTAAGGTAGTACTGGTCAAGAGCAACTCTCAACTAGTGGTAAACCAGGTCAATGGCGATTTCAAAGCAAGAGAGGAAAGGATGGCCGCTTACCTCGCCATGGTACAGAAGTTGACCGCACGGTTCAATGAGATAATAATGGAGTTGATCCCAAGGAACAAAAACCATCAAATGGACGTCATTGCTTGAATGGTGTCAGCAGAAGATGCCAATATCTCCAGTACGGTCATATGGAATTCTTGTTGAGACCAAGTACCTAGGAAGGCGAGTAATCACGCAAATAGAATTAATGTCGAGTTGGATGGACCTTATCAAGGACTACATCTTGAACGAAATAGTTCTAAGAGACAAAAAGGATGCCCGAAGAATTAAATACCAAGTTGCAAGATACTCGGTAATTGAGGGGGTATGCGGCAATCATTCAGGGAGGAAAGCTTTGGCTCATAAAGTCTTCTTAACCGGTTATTATTGGCCCACGGTCCTTCAAGATGCTAAACATCTGGTTCAGTGCTATAACGTATGTCAGAAATTCACAAATAGAATCCAAGCACCAGCAAGGGAGCTAACCATAATTAGCAGGCCTTAGCCATTCACCCAGTAGGGGCTCGACTTGATCGGGCCACTCCCCCAAGGCAAGGGGTCATGCAAGTATGTGATCGTGACAGTCGACTATTTCACAAAATGGATTGAGGCCGAGCCACTATCAAAGATCACAGAGAAGAATATCTGTGATTTTGTATGAAAAAATATGATCTGTCGGTACGGCATTCCCCACACTATCATCACCAACCATGGGAAACAGTTTAACAACAACAACTTTAAACAATTCTGTTAGCAATTGAGAGTAAAATTGTCGTTCACTTCTCCCGCACACCCTAAAACCAGCAGCCAAGTCGAATCCTCCAATAAGTCAATCAAAAAGCTATTCAAGAAGAAACTGACGAAAAGAAAGGGAATACGGGTAGAAGAGCTACTAGAAGTATTATGGGTGCTCCGAACGACTAGTAAGACAGCCATCGGTGAGACGTCGTTCTCCTTAACCTTCGAAAGCGAAGCAGTGATCCCCGCGGAAATTGAAACCCTAACCCACCAAATACTAAACATTTTTGAAACAATCAACAACGACCTGATGAAAGGGGGATTGGACTCGATGGAACAGCTTCAAGACTAAGCCTAGATTTGAGCAACAGCCTACCAGTAAAAAGTGACCAAATACTACAATAAGAAGGTCAGGGCCCGAAATTTTAAAGAGGGAGACCTAGTGCTAAAAGGGGTGGTGCTCAACACAAAGAACCTCGTAGATGGAGTCTTGGGTCCCACCTAAGAAGGGTCATACAAGATCCTCAAGTGCATAGAAAAGGCGTACAAACTCGAAAGAATAAACAGGTGAATTATCGGGAAACCATGGAATGCCGAACTACTAAGAAAATACTATCTCTAAGCTTTTGTTTGTAACCCTTCCCTATATAAACATCATGCTTAAATGAAAACTCTCGTTTCTTTTCTTCTTATTGTATGGACATTCGCTATGAGCAAATTGACTAGAACATAGAACGAGCCGCCAAAGCAGGCGCCCTCAAATTATTTGACAAAAAGTTTTGCATTGAACCATCTGAAATAGCATACCATGCCCAATCTTAGAATCCACACGACGCCATTATCTCAAAGACATCCTCATTTATTGACAAGGCATCACCGTGTCTCAAGGAATAGTTTTACCATCACCAGCTCGACACTGTAGAGTAATTCACCGTGATTGGTTTGACTTTCACTTTATTTGTACCATCACCGGCTCAACGCTCGTAGAGCAATTCACCATGATCAGTTCAACTTTCGCTCTATTTTCACCATCACTGGCTCGATGCTCGCTGTTTACACTCAAAATATAACGCGGCTATCGCAGTATAGATTGAGGTGTCGATCCCACGAGGAAGCTCTTGACAAAATAGGTTAGTGAAGTAAAATATTAAAGCAGTAGCAAAGGGTTAATTGATTTAAACGGATGAGATAGAATTGTCTATGAATTGAGGAAAATGTCTTATGATGATTTAAGCAAGGCTTTGAGAATTACAATTATGCTTTATAAATCTACTCTATACTTTGATTCGATATTTATAACTCAACTGAAAGTTTCACATCCCAAACAATCAATCGGAAGGTATGTAATATATAGCACATTTGATAACACATGTATTTGATTTAGTTAAACTCTTTGCAAACATTAACACACATCATGTTATTTATAGAAGTTATCTAAGATCGACAATATATCATTTTGACAATATTGCAGTAAAAGATTAACTTGAATATCAAACATTTATTGCCCTTACATGTTATCCAAGATCGACAATATATCAAATTGACAATACTGCAGTAAAAGATTAACATATAAAACAATGTAACCAGTAACAATTATAAATCAACATGAATCACATAAGAAAAGCATGACTGAACATATATGAGATATGAGAATTATAACCTCTGGATTATAGAAAATAAAATAGATAAGAGTTTAATCAAAACCAAACTTACAACATTTATAGCTCTTGACACCGAATCAAAGCATGGAAGTAGATTTACTACACATAAAAGTTCATCTCTTAGCCTTGCTAGGAACTCTAGCCTAAATTACAATACATGTTAATGAGAATAAAATAAGAGAGAATTATCTATTAAAAACGTCCTAAGGGTCTCCTTATATAGGCAATGAATGGACATATGTCATGGATGACATCAATCTTCAATAATTTTAAGCTAATAACTCGTGTATCCACTTGCAGCACATTTTTGATAATGTAAATGATCAATTCAACTTCTGTAGCCGACATGAAAGTTGTAGAATTTTGACTCTTCTTTCTATAGGCACTGATTTCATGCAAATTGGATGAGTATCCAATGAGATATGAGCAAAATTCCAAAGATACATCAGAATTCGGCCAACAACCATTTTACCCACTTGCAATGCGATTTGGTCCATGATAACGGCTGATTTGGACTTTACCATAAACATACGAGTTGTTGATAGTAAATTCATCAATTTACAGCTTCAAGAATTATACCAATTGAGTACGTATTTTGTGAGATACGGTCCAAATACGTGAATTGGGTCAAGCTGGGTAAGAGTTGTAGTCCGATTCTGTTGTATCTCAATTTTTGGCCCATAACATGTTGGATTTGGCTTTTCCACTATTCTTCAAATTTGTGTAAGATTGAGTCATGTTGCACCAGGTTCAAGAATTTCTTCATTTCGATTTCTACATTGAGAGTTATGTCCAGTTTACCTAAACCTGTCCAAATAACATTCATTAATCACAATTTAAGGAGAACACTTTATTTCAAGCTAAAAATACAGAAAACACTAAAATTAGTGACATTAATGTTGGGAGTTGTACATTCATGGGTGTTTGCATGTGGGTTTTGTGTTTAATCACAATTTATACATATCTCATATATATAATGAAGCAGCGGAAGCTTAAATTATTGCAGTAAACACAATCACAATATATTAATCAGAAACGAGATTGAGAAATAACCCTTGAAGCCTTTAGTTGGAGATTGTTGAAGTCCACCAAAATGTTGTCTTTGATCAATTCTAGTAATCAACAATGGTGGGTTTGATTATCTAGAATGACAGCTTTTGATCCAGCACTTGTTTAACTACTTAAACTTGTGTTCTTGATTTTTTCTTTTGATTAACACTTAATCAATTAATCAAAAACCTATTTTGCTAAATTAGTTTTAAGCCTTAAAAGAAAATAATGAATTCAACTCTTGAATCCATTAATTAGAAGACAATTTCTCTTTTCTCTCTTTGTAAAATGGCTGACCTAATTTTGCAAAATCAATTTAACAAAAACCTTCTTAATTTAATTTACATTTGTTTTATTTATACAAATGAATTTAATTTCATTTCATAACACTTAATTTCACTTAATTTCAATTTGAATTTAATCTAACCTAATCATAGTTAACTCTTAACTTTAGTTAGGTTAAACTAACATTAAAATATTCTAACTATAGTTAACTCTTAACTCTAGTTAATTAAAAGAATATTTAATTATTTTAACCATGGTTAACTAACTTAACCATGGTTAGGTTAACTTTTACTTAACCATTAAGTATAGTTAATCTAACTTAACTAAATGGTTAACTCTTAACCTTAGTTAAACTTAAATTATTTATTCAACAATTAAATAAATAATTATTTATTTGAATTATTTAACGATTAAATAATTATCAAGTGAAATTACAATTATGTCCTTACTCGGTTACCATATTAACCTAAAGTGGGTCCCACCATCTGACCATATACTTTAGTTAACGTAACCTTAGTAAATTGCTGGATTTTACTGTATTAAACTATTTAATACGGTATGCTGCCCAAGTGCTCAAAGAGTACATTTCATATTGGGACTCCCTAGGTCCACGCCCGATTCGTCAAATGAAACTATTTCACAAGTCCGTGAACGATGCCCCACGCACACGTTACGGATATTACAAATCAGCGCGTCAGACCATACATGTTGAGGTTACTCCATATTCGTATAATCCTTCCGTCATTATATCCAGGATGAACGGGATATAGATCATTACCGTCAAATCCCGATAATTTCATCCATCACTTTATTATCTTCAGATTCGTATCTTTATGAACAATTTACGCAAACACTTTTGCTATAATGTTCGAACCTGGAGGAAACTCCTTTCCCAGGTTAATTGCTTACGGCCATAAGACTTTACAAGATACAATCTCGAAGTTCGGATATACAACCCATCTATGTGAGCTGGCGGATCCCATATCTACGCACACTGAACTCCATGAGCATCGGACCATACCCAGCGACACGTAGCGGTCAGACCATGAAAGGTCTCTGACATACGTGGAACCAAAGTATGATGGATCTCCCACAAGTTCACCGTGGCGCTCAGGTCGAAGGACCACAAATACTACTCAACTCGAGAGGACCTTCCTTTGACGGTTTCATAGGATATCTATTGGGGTCCTCATGAGTCTGTTCAGTATCCAGTCCTAACTGAATACCTGTATGTCTATATGAACTTCAACCAAGCTCATGGTTAACTAAGAATAACCATTTGTACAATACAGCTATAGACATACACTAATCTATGTGTTTCACCGATAGACCCTCATTGGTAAACGTAGATCAGGAACTCTTTATTTGAGAAGATACTTCCATAACGACATTTTTTAGTCTCTATTGCAACTCTTTGCAATTTTGTCATTACTAGTAGATTCTCAGGTCTTTGTTACATTATAGATTAGGTTCTAACTTTTTAGATCCCGCTGGGTATTATAACCTGCTAACACTTAGCATTTATAACTATCAGCTTTGCTAACTCTTAGCCATGGTTTAAACTTCTTTAAACCAGATATGAACTCATTCAGATCATATCATTTTTATAATGTTACAAGCTTAATTACCATTTAATAAAAGTTATCAGCGATTTAATAAAATATGCATTGTATAAATATTACAAACTAAATATTCATACAAACTGGGATGGCGCGTAAGCACATACCCTAACAATTAAATGGTGATTGAATCTCTTAACAACATGTATTTTCATGTGTTCATCACTCGCAGAGCAATTCACCGTAATTGGTTCGACTTTTGCTCTATTTTCACCATCACCGACTCGACGCTCACAGAGCAATTCGCCGTGATCGATTCGACTTTCGCTCTATTTTCACTATCACCGGCTCGACACTCGCAGAGCAATTCACCGTGATCGATTCAACTTTCGTTATATTTTCACTATCACCAGCTTGACGCTCTCGGAGTAATTCACCGTGATCGGTTCGACTTTCTTTTTGCAGCATCGCACCTGGATGGCTCGGTGGGGCGAGGGCTATGGCTCTTTCACAGCATCACCACAAGTTACAACGTGGCATCCATTGAAGAGGGTTGTACCATAACTTTTCCACGTTATCACTGTGGCCTTTCTACAGCACTAATCACACGCTGTTCAACGTTATTACACCGAGACGATCCCCTGAGCATTGAAGGCCTGGATGGCTCGGTGGGGCGAGGGTTGTGGCTCTTCTATAGCATTACCACGGATTACACCATGGTGCCCATTGAAAAAGGTTGGACCGTGGCTTTTTCACGTTATCACTATAGCCTTTCTATAACACTTATCACACGCTATTTAGCGTTATTACATCGAGACGATCTCTTGAGTATTAAAGGGTCCTCATCCGACACGATTTGGGTTACCCACTTTGGACTGCACTAACGATAGATACATACCAAAGGCGACCCAGCTACTCAATTGAATAGGGCAATGCTACAAGACATCCCAAGTAGCTTTTACTTCAAATTACTCCTAATTACAGTTCAAGTAAAAGCACTCACTCAACCGTGCCGATTACGAAACACTGTTTGGCTCATGAATTGAAAACGATTAACTACTAGTTGGCTCTAGCTAAAGCTGTTCGGAAGACCAGTCAGTCTATTTTTATTATAATTCTACTCTCATTCATGAAATATCAGTTAGAAATAACAATTATCACTAACGGTTTGGTTTTGAAAGTATGTTTTATAAGCGGTTCAACTATCTCAGCGAACTGTATTGTGGATAAAAGAATTTACTCTAAGCAAGTAAAAGAGAATGAACACACATTAGAAAAGAGCAAATAGCCCATTCATTGAAGATGAGTACATTAGTCAATTACAAGGCAAAAAAAAAACGAACAAAAGAAAAAATAAGACAAACAAACAAAAAAAATGACTGTAGAGAAACGACTATGGAGGAATAGATTCACTCAGGCAGCAAGAGCGGAATCGTGTATATCCAAGTCTATGACGGGACCCACCTCAGGAACGTTGCTAATCAGAGGAGCTGCAGCAGTGGGTGGGTCAACCAAAACATCTATAATTTCTTGTGACTCAACGGTGGCAATGCCACTAATTTTCAGCAATAGGGGTAACCTGACCATTGCTCACAATAGCAGCACTCCCAAAATGGGCAGGCACATTGGCCAAAGGGAGCTCGTCGCCACCAACGTCAACAGGCACTGGTGTATCATCATCATGGGCCTCAGAAGTCTCCCCTTCATGGAAAGAGCCTCTAGTATCCAAGGACTACAACCATTGGAGGTCAATCTCTGGGTAATGCTCCTCAAAAAGGGTAATGAACCTCTGAAATCCTTCCATCACACCTTGATGAAAACCCTCCTCATGACCAGCCGACCACTGGTTGCGCTGCTACTCAAGCTGGGCCATTAGAGAGGATCGGCTCTACTCAACCAACTCTCTCTCCTTTTGAGCAGCACCGAGCTGCGTCTCAAGTTTCTTATTCTGACGCATCAGCTCAACAATTCGAACCCCCGCCACTGCCAAGTTTTTCGTTATCGTCTGCTCAACCAACCATTTTTTGTGCTCAAACTCAGACAACCTGCTCTCCGCCTCAGCCTTGGTGGTCATCATCTCTTCAAGTTTGGCCCCGGCCTCATCGGCCATCTTCCTCTCCTACTCAGTAATCCTCCTTGCATGCTAAGTCTCAGCTCGGGATTGAGTAAGGTCATCCTCCATTTTTTGAGCACGAGTCGCGAAACTCAGGATCTCAGCTCAAAATCGAGAAATGAGAAAAACGAACTACAGAAAAACTCGAAGTTAGAGCAAGCAAATGCACAAGGGAGAAATAATTCAGTTGTTAGGTAACTTACATCAAGAGCAAATCCCAACGTGACGTTGAAACCCATGGCGAGGTCTAGGGAAAATGCTTAACCCGCCCAGGTAAAGGTCACATACCTCTCCAACTCCCTTATAACTGGGAGCAAGAAGCCTAAGTCCTCTCTGTCCTACGAGACCAGCATAGAGAAGGACACTCGAGAGGGCCCCTCACGAAAAGACCGCCCTCTCACCTCAGAGAGCTCGAGGAAGATTCATCCCGTCTGACTTGTGCAGCCTGAGTTGAGGGATGAGCCAAGGGGGCCTATCCCTTGCCCGATTTTTGGACGGAAAGAGAGTCTTGTGGCAGAGTTTCAGCAGGACCCTTTTCCCAAACCGTTAAACCTCGGGAAGCCTTATCTTTATCGGCCTGATCACCAGTAGACGGCGAAGACGACCTCCCCCAGGAAGGTCCCCTCCCCCAGATCCTCTCGGAATTGAACAACATTCCCATGATATTGTCGGGGTTTAAAGGCCCCCGACCACCAAAGGAAGAACTTTTGGTTTGGCTCTTCTTTCTCTTTTCATCATCTCTTTACTCATACATTCCTACATTTTATACAAACGTAAGAACCGAAAAAAAGAGAATGGGAAAGGAAAGTTAAAAAGAAAAAAAGAGGCAGAAAACTTACTTCGGGTTCGAGGTAGAGATGAAACAGTTAGAACTAGTTCCGATTCGACAAGGCTGGATGAAGATAGCAGCTATTGAACTGGCAAAATATGTTGGAGTGCAGCGTCGATTCGAGTAAGGGTTTGCTCGAAAACTTCAAAGCTAGTCTCCTAGGAAACTGCAAAAAATGGCAAACAAAGAAAATTCAGTCGAGCCGAGCAAATCACTTAAACCCAACACATTACACAAGAATCAAGACTTGTATCTGTAGAAAAGACAGCAGGGATGACCCACTCTCCTCCATCCCTCTTAGGGAACCTTTTACCCCACTCTTCCCTGACAAAGAACCATTCCCCTTTCCACTCTTTTATGAAGGTCGGCTGAGCTGGGATCGGGTTCTGAAGGCCATGAAATAAGAGGTAATAAAAACCTTCTGCCTTTCTGGTATTGCTATTGAAATGGTACAGGGAGCATAACTTTTAAAAATTATGAAAGGGGGGGGGACTGCCCTGCCTTTGACCATAAAACAAATAGGCTCACAAGCACTCTCCATAAGTTTAAACCTAGTTGGGAAGGGGCTATTCTGAAGCGGGCTAACATCTTGGCAAAATATCGCTACATGGGAAGCTTGAGTCCCAACCTCAGAAACTCAACATGAATGGCCACCTCGCCATTGGGAGGGCTACTCGGATAATCCTTCTCGAAGGGCAGCTTAAAGGTGACCGTCTCAGGAATGTCGTAGGAATGCCTGATAAGAGTTAGGTCATCCTCATTAAGGCAAGAGGTGCGGTATTGGGTATTTATTTCGTACTCCACTACCTCCACGCCCTCCCCCCACCACAGTGTCCTCAGGGTCGCTGCCTTCGTCCCCTCTGGAGCTCAGGACCAGTTTGGCCTCGTGTAGAACTACTTCAGATGAGGGAACTCCACCCGCAGAGGTGGATGCTCCCTCATTTACTCTAACTCCCTTACCCCTCCTAACCAATGGGAGTTCTAGGGACTGTCCCCCCTTCTCTACTGCCATGTCCACAATTGAGAAGTTTGGATTGACACTAGAGGCCATTAACTAATAGAAGTCATTTCCTAAATAAGGCTACAACTTATTGAGCAAGGACAGCAACAAATTGACCACGTCCGAAAATGGCAAAATAGGCGACAATTGTCAGGACCAAAAAACACCAAAAAAAAAATTTGAAGAAAGCTGAGATAAGAAAAAATATAGGCAAACAAGCTAGAAGCAGAGCATGAAACAAGCCCCCGGAATATGAAGATGTACCAAAAAAATTCAGAGAGGTCTTAATGAAGAACGATGGAGAACAAAGTTGTTGGATTAAGAATACACGTTCAACAAAGAAAGCAACGGTAACACGGCAGGAAGGAAGCAAGAAATTAAAAATGCGTAATAATAGGTACAAAACAGAGGAAAGAGTGACTATTTATAAGAAGTAGTGAAGTGATCTAGGTCATTCAAAATAGAAGAAAATGAACGAACGAGATCAACAGGAAAGGTGGAAAGGCACCTGGCACCAGAGACGTAACGCCTCGGGTCCCCAAGTGCAATAAAGGCAAGTCTCTTCAGATGGTTACAACCTAAGCAGTTGGATTCAAACAAATCAGACAATCTGGGGGACTCCAGTCAAATAACGTCACTCAAAAAAAGAGAAGGACAGGACGTTTGAAGAGACCTACCATTAAAATTCAAAAATCTTGTGAGAAATTGTCACTATGTGGCAACAACTTTTCAAGTCGTCATGATGACACCACAACACTTTCACCCGCTTTAACTTTTGTCAAAATTCATACCTAATCACGAAGCTGCTCAGAGCGAACAAAGTTGGTCGACTCGAATGAAAAAGACAACAAATAAAGTCAGGGATCCGGAGAGTAATACAGACCGACCAAACCAGAATAAAAGTTTTCAGTTTTAATAAATCAAAACTAAAAACTGGCAGATCCCTGTTCCCCGCTGAATATCCTTCATTCCTGCCCTCAGGCCTAAGGGCCTAGAATTCAACCAAGGCAGGCCCAAGAACAATGGCCAATAGGCCTAAACACGTCAGAACAACAGAATCAAATCAGAGGCGGGAAATTTGGTCGGCTGATGATAAAACCTGTTCGGCATGTACCGACCTTAACGTGACTACGCCTGAGCAAGTACAGACCCAGGTCGACCAAAATAAGCCTTACTTGAACCAAAAATACCGCAAAGACAAATCCAAGAAATATACTTAGCACATCAAAAGTGACATCTGACATGGGATAAGAACGGAGATAAAAAATCTGTGGAAAGATATTTGGCATATGTCATGGGGATAGTACGAAAATATCTGGCGTGTGTCAGAAGTATAGCAGAAATATCCGGCACAAGACAGAAATACTGCTGAGGAGAGTCCAAAAAAGTTCCTGAAATGCCATCACTATAAAAGGAAAAGAAGGAGACATGGTGGAGGATGATGAAAAAATCCCCATAGAACACAAAGAGAAAAGGAAAAAAGAGTATTCCCCTACTTGTGGCAAGACGAACATTTTGATTCCTAGTTTGTCATATTTTTTTGAAGAGAGCAAAAAACTCTATTTTTTGACTTAAGCATCGAAGCGTCTATGCCGGAACCCACCCCGGCAAGACCACCTTTGAGCTTGTGTATGTATTGTCATTGCAAGCCCCTCTCCACAATTTGTTGGAAATAAAAATTCCAAACCCGTACTTATTGATCCAGCTTAAACGAGGCCCAAAGTTCAATTCCCCCTCAACAAATTTAAAGCTCGTTGATCTGAAGAACCACTTTTTCAAGTTAACAACTGATATTGATGGACCTGTTAGAGCTGGTGCTCACGTGTCATTCCAATATTGTATGAATATTAAATGTTAATATTTATACAATAAACATTTCGAATAAAGATTGTTAATATCATATTAAAATGGTATAATGCTTGTAATATTACAGACATTGTTTGATCTAAAAGAGTTCAGATCTGATCTAAAGGAGTTTAGATCAGAACTAATAGTTATCAAAGCTGAGAGTTATAAATGCTAAGACTTAGCACTGTTAATAGTTATCAGTTTATAAGAGTCAGCGAGGTCTAAAGAGTTAGAACCTTGTCTATAATGGGACAAAAACCTGAGAGTATACTTGTAATGATATAGTTGCAAAGAGTTGCAATAGGAGCTAAGAAATATCATTATGTAAGTATGTCTCAAATATAATATTCCTGATTTATGATCACCAATGCGGGTCTATCGGTGAATTCACAATATATAGATTAGTGTATGTCTATATCTGACTAGTTCAGATGGTTGTTCTTAGTTGACCATAAGCTTAGAGCTTGTATAGGCATGCGGGTATCCAGTCAGAACTGGATACTGAACAGACTCATGAGGACCCCAATAGATATCCTATGAAACTGTCAAATGAAGGTCCTCTCAAGTTGAGTAGTAATCGTGGTCCTTTGACCTGAGCGCCACGGTGGTCATGTGAGTGATCCATCGTGCTTTGTTTCCACATATGTCAGAGACCTTTCATGGTCTGACCGCTATGTGTCGCTGGGTATGGTCCGATGCTCATAGAGTCCGGTGTGCGTAGATAAGGGATCCATCAGCTTACATAGGTAAGTTGTATATCTGATGCTCCGAGATTGTATTTCATAAAGTCTTGTGGCCATAAGCATAAACCGGGAAAAAGAGTTTCCCGCAGGGTTAAACAATATAGCAAAAGTGTTTGCATATATTGTTTATCGAGATACGAATCTGGAGATAAGATTATTGGATGAGCAAATGGGAATTTGATGGTGTTGATTTATACCCCCGCACATCCAGGATATAAATGATGGAAGGATTATACGTATACGTTATGACCTCAACTTGTATGGTTTGACACGCTGATTTGTAATATTCGTAACGTGTGCGTGGGGCATCGATTACAGATTAATGAAATAGTTCCATTTGACAAATCGGGTGTGGACCTAGAGAGTCCCAATATGAAATGTACTCTTTGAGCACTTTGGCAGTTTACCGTATTGAATTGTTCAATACAGTATAATTCAGCAATTACTAAGGTTATGTTAACTAAAGTATATGGTTAAATAGTGGAACCCACTTTAGGTTAACTCGGTAACCTAGTAAGGATATAAAAGTAATTTCACCTTATGATTATTTAATTGTTAGATAATTAAAATAAATATTTATTTATTTAATTGTTAAATAAATTATTTAACTTAACTAAGGTTAAAAGTTAACCATATGATTAAGTTAAATTAACCTTACTTAAAAATTAAGTAAAAATTAACCTAACTATAGTTAAATTAGTTAACTACGGTTAAATTAATTAAATATTTATTAACTTAAAGGTTAAGTTAAAATAATCTAACTATGGTTAAATGTTAACTAAGGTTAGGTTAAGCCAAATGAAATGCAAATGAAATTCAAATTAATTTGGAATTAATGCATTAGTATATAAAGTGAAATGAAATTGAAAATCAAGAAGTTTTTAGTTTTAGGTTTTGCAATTTTGGGAGCCATTTCAATTTGAGAAATTGAAATTGTTTGTTTTGTGTTTTAAGTGTTAGAACAACAAAACAAATTAGATAAATGGTTACTAAATGTAATAACTAAAAACAAGATTTGTTTTATTTATTTAAGAGTTGAATAAAAGGAAAAACTAATTTAATTAAGTTAAATAGTTTAACTTTGAATCATGTTTAAGAGTTAAACACATATGTTGGATTAAGATGCTGCCATTCTAAACAATCAAACTCACCTTTGTTGATTGCTAGAATTGATCAAAGATTCATTTCATGGTGGACTTCAAAGAAAATTAATCCAAAGGCTTCATTGGTGATATTTCTCAATTTCGGATTTCAGTTTAATCAAATATGTATTTTCTGTGTTCATTGTATATAATCTTCCGCTGTGCACATGTATGTATGAGATATGTATATTGTATGTATGATGAACACAACCCACATGCAAGTACCCTAGTTAATTTATACAACACACCCAACAAGACCATTCCCTATAGTTTCTTGGAATGGCTAATAGTATTTTATTATGTTCATTAACGATTATTTTTATTTTTGACACCTTTAATTGATTTATGAGAAGTTCCAATTCTGGACATGTTTCATATTTTCAAAGCTGAAGTTGAAATTAACTTGGTAAGAAAATTAAAGCTGTCAAATCTAACCATAATGGTGAATATTATAAAAGATACGATAGATCAGGTAAATAATATCTATTACTTTTTTTTAACTAAATTTCTAAAAGAGTGTGACATCGTCCCATAATACAATGTCTGAAAAGTCAAACATGAATAGTGTTACTAAGAGACAAAACTAAACACGTAAAGAATAACGAAAAGTATGATTAATTATTCTTATTTATTTGAATCACTCTAGTACTAAGCACTTGTATGTCTAAGATTATCCAGCTAAGACTAAGTCATACAGGCTTAATAAAAGAAAATTGGATTCAAGAAATAATAGCTGTTATTTTGTTGGATACTATGAAAGATCGAGAGGTTTTAAATTTTATGATCCCTCAAGTAAATCTCTTTTCGAGACGGGAATGCTAAATTTCTTGAGAATGGTGAGTTTAGGGGAGATATAAGGTATAATATAAATATTATCTTTAAAGATGAATTTATTTATCTTCCTATAACTACTATTAAAAAGATCACTTATTTTTCTGACATTATTCAATAAACGAATCTAAAAATACAAGACAATATATAAAAACTTGCAATCTAAAATAAAGAATTTATCTTTGCTCTTCAAGAGAAACCTCAATATCCTCATGAACAAGTGCCATTAAGAAAATCCACTGAAGAAAGGAAAAGTGCGATTTTGGATGATTTTGTTGTCTATCTCCAAGAACATGAGTTTAATATAGGACTGAAAAATGATCCAATCAAGTCAAACAAAGTTCTAATTCTCATAAGTGGATTGAGGTCATAAAAAATGAAATAAAATTTCATAAGAAATTGGTTAATTGCACTACACTCCACCTTTTATGGAGGAAATGGATAATGTGCCTTGTTCGACCCAGGAAGCTAAGTGATGTGGGTAGGTAGCATAATTACTCCATCGTAATAAGTAGTTCCAAACCCGATAAGTTCTGGGACATAGGTAATGCTTGGTCATTGATAAAACGCGAGTGCTATATTAGAGTAGGGTCCCTGAAGAGTATTGGCATATAATCAAGCTTGACATTGAGTGAGGGCCTGAACTAAAGTACTCAATCCATAAAGGATAATGAAATGTACAAAAAGAAAGATAAAGTGAAATATACACAAATAGCCCTTATTTTAAACTTGTTCACTTTTATAAATACAAATTGAAATGCAATATTTAATAGCCACAAAGTTTAAATTCGGACCATTTTATCCTTGAAGCATATTTTGTATATCTCTCACTATTTTTCTCTAAAATTCTTTCAAACAATACTTTAAAAAATTTTGAGCTTAAGTATAAGAAGATTTAGTGTTTGGACACTGATATTTTAAAAGCTAAAAAGACATATTGAGAAGCAAAAATTTAGAAAATAAATGAAAAAAATAAAATTGGGGATGAAAAATAAGAAGAAACCCAGAATTTCCCACTCCTCGCACGAGGCGAGAGAACGGGCCATGCACCTTATTGCGTGGCATAAGGTATGGTGGACCATTCCTCCTCACACCTCGAGCGAGGTGCGAGAAATTTTGGTTCCCTTTTTATTTTTCATCCCTTATTGTATTTTTTTTCTCCGATTCATGTATTTCTTGTCGACACTTTTTTATTCTTTATTTCATCATAATACACTACTATTATATTTTCATATTTATATTTTTACAAACTAATCACGAAAAATAAAATAAAATACATTGTGAAACAATAAATTTTTGAGTTATGTTATTAACAATGGCATTTTCGTCCATTTATTATCTTATTGGTTAATAAAAATTGGCCAAATAATTTTTACCTATAAAAGATTATAATCTTTAAAAGAGTGGTTACTTGTAAAAAATTTTAAGATAAAAAGAATGGGACTGCTATATAGATGCCATAATATGTCTTACGAGACTTTATCTGTGTATATAAATCAGGAAAATCTTAATTATTAATGCGGTTCAAAAAGATAAAAATGTAGAGTCTAACTAGAAATTATAAGAAGAATTATAAAAAGAGTGGAGTTATTGGCACCTCTATAAATACTTTAAAATCCTTCCACTTTTTAATCCCAATTAAATAAATAAAAATTAGGTAAGATTCTTATAACCCTTTTGTTAATGACAAAAAAGACTTTAAAATGAATGGTTATTTATTCTATTAATTTAAAACTCTTTAGAATTTATCTTTTTTCAAAGAATAATAAAAAATAAATTAAATTAATTTGGTTCGGAAAAGGAAACAAAAATTTATGGGAGGTAGATGTTAAAAAAAATGTTAAGAACAAATAATTTTAGGTCAAATTAATGGGTATAAAGAGTTGTTAACTAGTTTAATTAGATATTAATTTCTTTTCGTAATTTAATTAAAGTTAAAATAGTAAATATTTGAAAAAAAAATTAAGTGGTATTTACTATTTAGAGGAGTGCCAATAGCCGCTCTCAAAAATTTAAGAAAAAAGGTAAGCGGAAAATTTTGGCCGAGACTGAAGGCCAATGTTTTTCACTCCAAAATTTAACTTGGATTGGTTAAAAGTGAGCCCAAACATCAGCAGCCCAAGTTTATTCAACTCTAAAAGCACCCCTCTACGTTGTAAATGAGACCTAGAAAACATATTAAGAAAGAAGTGGGGAGTAATGGTGCTTTAAACATGTGTGTGTGTGTGTGTGTGTTGGGCCCTTGGCAACATAACTAGTAAATGTCAGATCAGCAGAGGCAAGAGTAGTCTTGCTACGAAAGAAACCGAATCTGTTTGGCCAGCGAGAACATTTCCGGTATGGAAAGATTGCAACGAATGTTTGCCGGTGCCGGCGGCGCCTTGGGCCATCCGCCACCAGACTCGCCAACTCTCGATTCATCGGAGCAGGTTTATATCTCCTCACTCGCGCTCCTCAAGATGCTCAAACACGGTAAAGATTCGAAAAATCCGTTCTCGTTTTGGCATCAATTTCTTTTCTTTTTTTTTTAAAAAAAAAAACATTAAGACTTTCGAATTGTTCAGTTTTATGGTAAGTTTGTTTGTACAAGATAAATTGAAGCCTGTCTTAGGGTTTCACGGTTTGATTCGATTTTAGTTATCCGTAAGATTTGTTATCAATTGATTTATTATGATTTATAATTTCTTTTTTATCAATATCTCGTCTTGCTTAGCTCAGATGTAGGGTTTTCTTTTTTAGGTACAGATTACAGAAAGTTGGAGTTTTGTTGACACATTATATATATATATATATATATTTGTATTGTAAATCCTATTTAGGGTTTTATTTCTTTTGTTTTTGAGCTAAGTTTTTATTGACGAATTGATATATAACACTTTTCTTAGTGAGGTTGTGTAATTTTCTTTTCATTTTCTTAATTATCCTTTACAGGAAGAGCTGGGGTGCCCATGGAGGTCATGGGTTTGATGTTGGGAGAGTTTGTGGATGAATATACAGTTCGTGTTGTTGATGTTTTCGCTATGCCACAAAGTGGTACCGGTGTTAGTGTTGAAGCTGTTGATCATGTGTTCCAGACTAACATGCTTGACATGCTCAAGCAGACCGGAAGGTATTATGCTGCTGTTTCAAAATCACTTTATTGATTCATTTTTATTGGATTTTATTAATGTAGCTCTTCTACATGTATGAGGGCTTATCTCGATTATGAATGGTTGAATGAACTATGGCTATACAATTACTAATGATGTTGATATTGATGATTGATTTAAAAATTTCTGAAAAACATTGTTAAAGTAAGCAGATAATTACTAATGATATTGCCTCAATTATTTAACCAGTATGAAACATATTTGCATGGATGTAACGTAACTATACACATAAACACTGAATCATCTTCTACTTATAGCAAGCCAATTACATTTGTTGAAACTCATTTCTATTGAAACGTCAATAACGTTAATTCTTATCACTACATTGGAACAAATAAATGGCATTCTTGAGTTATTGAAATTTGCTATTTGAAAACTCATATTTCTCAATTGATTGAATAGAGGGATTTAGCTGATTAAGGTGAAAAAGCGAAGGAAAAAAATTATGGATTATGAGAGTTAGGATATAGACACATACTATGAACTTGTGTTGTTCTCAGGAGCAGCAATACCCATGATGGGTACACAATTTTCTTCCCCCAACATAATACTTAGCAAATAACATATGTTTCTTAGTTTTTTTTGCAACGTAGTTGCCATAATTGACAACTTGCTACATGCTCCTGTTGTTCTGTATTTGGTTTGGCTAGCTTATTTGTGTTAATTGGTGTTGCAGGCCAGAGATGGTGGTAGGGTGGTATCATTCACATCCTGGATTTGGTTGCTGGCTCTCTGGTGTCGACATAAACACGCAGCAGGTTTGCTTTTTATTCTTTGTCGTCCTCACCCTCACCCTCCAATTGCTTCTTCTACATACTTGAGATTAGTCATTTCACCAAGAGTGGAGTATGAAGTGGAACTTAATGTGTGATAGAAATGTTATCTATATGACTTTCTTGGTAAGTCACTGATTCAGCCATATCTAATATCTTGATGCAGAGTTTTGAAGCTTTGAATCAAAGGGCAGTAGCTGTTGTTGTTGATCCAATTCAGAGTGTTAAAGGGAAGGTGGTGATTGATGCCTTTCGTTTGATTAACCCTCAAACGATGATGCTTGGCCAAGAACCACGACAGACAACATCCAATCTTGGTCATCTTAATAAGCCATCCATTCAAGTGAGTGTTGAACAAGTGGTGCCATATATATATGTATACAGAAAAGCAGATGCACATTTGCATGCATATTCCAATGACCTATCCTTGTGTCACATTATGGTCTTGTCTCATATTGGTTTATTTTTGTTTCAGGCATTGATCCATGGGTTGAATAGACATTATTACTCAATAGCCATCAATTACAGGAAGAATGAACTTGAGGAAAAAATGTTACTTAACCTCCACAAGAAGAAATGGACTGATGGATTGACACTCCGTCGCTTCGATTCCCATTCCAAAACCAATGAACAGACTGTTCAGGTCAGTGAGGCGTTTCAACTTTAATAGATGTGAGAAAGAATATTGGATATTATTCTTTCCCATATTGAAAGTATTAAAACTATATTTTAGTTTCTTAATCTTTAGTAAAATGATTGTGACTATCAGGTGTTGGAAAGAGTATAAAATAGTTTACTTTGCAAGATTTGAAATGTGAAAGCAATAGTTGGAGTTTTAGTGAGGTAATGTGCTTCTCTCTTTAGTCTATAAGTAATGTGATCTTGTTTGTTTTGTGATGTGCAGGAGATGTTAAATTTGGCCATCAAATATAACAAGGCAGTTCAAGAGGAAGATGAGCTGCCACCAGAAAAGCTGGCAATTGCTAACGTGGGGAGGCAAGATGCTAAGAAGCACCTTGAGGAAAATGTCGCCAACTTGATGTCTTCAAACATAGTTCAAACTTTGGGAACCATGCTTGATACAGTCATTTTCTAAATGTATTGATCTCGTTTTGTAGTTTTACTCGCGCAGCACTTGAACTTGTATGCTTGTTTAAGCCTGTGAATTCTGCACATTTTGTTGTTTAGACGATTTGAATGGCTCTTATAATTTTAAGTTGTGCTTTTATTATTTAACATTTTATTCTGCAAAAGCCTTGCCATGGTGATGTTCTCGATCGAACGAACGAGCTGACTTGTTTTTTTTAACATTTTTTTTTTGGGTTCTTCTTTTGATAAGACTTTATTTTAAGCATTAAGAAAAGGTAATTTGTAGTGTGCAATTGCTATAATACTTTCTATTTGTCTTTATGCTAGGCAGGAAGCCTACAACCAAATAAAGCACATAATCAGGACGCTTGTGAGAAGTAAATTATGTTACACCACTATCAGAATTTAAAACTTATTTTCAGTATTGCCTTGAGAAAGTTTACGATAACCACGCCTTAGAGAGAACTATCCTTGGTTTATGAAAGGCCTCTGCTGTATTACGGTCCAAAATGTTGAAGACGTGTTCCTCCCCTATATTTTCCTCCAACTCTGCTTTTACTGACCATCATAAAGCTTACCCCTATCCTCGAGTACATCATTCTTTCTCTGCAATAAGAACCTTATTACATGCCAACCCTTCAGCCTCAGAGCTCGATGCACAAATGGACTAACGTGTGGATCATCACACTTAATCTGAGGGGCAAACCAAAAGCTAACGCTCCTCCACCATTTTTCTTTTTACCTAATGCAAACAATGCTATATAATCTATACGCATATAAGAGAAAAAATTCACACGTGAGTTTGGAGGGGCTCAAGTCTAGTAATTATATAATCTATTAAGTTTGCTAAATGAACCAATCACAAGACTTAGAGTTAAACAATTTAAAGAAGCATTAAATGGGCAATACATTCTCCATGTTCCATCCTTCTTAGGCATTAGTTGGACCGAAACTGCACAAAGACTCGTGTTCTCTCTAACATACCCCTTTTCCATCAGCTCGTTAACCTGTCGTTAAAGTTCCTTCGTCTCATCGGGATTACTTCTATAGGTGAGTCGATTTGGAATTGTTATATCGGGTATGAAGTCAATTTGATGTTCAATTCCTCAAATTGGAGGTAAGCCTGGAGGCACCTACTCGAAAAAGATACCATTAAATTCCTGCAAAAGAGTAATAATGCTGCTCGGCAAAGATCTAACAAGATCGTTACTACACAAAATGGTCTCCTTGTACATGAGTACTATAAAGGGCTGTTATGAAAATAAAGCTCTTTTAATCTCACACTTTTTTACAATGTAGTTATATTTTTCCTCTCTTGCACTTACCAAGGTCCCAACCCTTTCATTTTCCTTTTCATCCCCTTTCATGCCTTTGCCTTTCTCTTTTTCTCTCCTCTCATTTTCTTTTCTCTCAACTTTGACCTCTTTTTTTTTTCTTTTCTCCATTCACTCACCTTTTGCGCTTTGAGTTGGTCTTCGAGAATTTATTTTTGTGTCAATGGTACAAGTGTTAAAGGTTGCTTTTTGATGATAAAAGAGTACCTATTGGTGTAACTGTCATGCGTGACTCACCTATCGAATTGTCATAGTTGTCCCAATAGGATGTGACATACATGTATAGGTACCGCATCACAAAATACCTCATCATTGTATTTGCCAATGAAAAATGCCACTAACACCTATTTGGTTACCTTGACTTCTCCTTAATTATTTAGCCATTGAAGTCGGTATAGTTGTGGATGTTTCAACATAGGTAATGCTAATTTCTCCACTAATTCAATGCTAGCAACATTGGTGCAACTCCCATCATCAACTATAATGCTGCAAATTTTGTTGTTAATGAAGCATCTAGTATAGAACAAGTTCTCTCGCTAATTGTTTTCTTCTTCCTTGACTTGTGCACTAAAAGCTCGTCTTACCACCAATGATTCTCCTTTTACTGCATATTACCCTTCATAGTCATCTTTAAAATGTAGCATATCATCTGCTTCATTTTCTTGCTCATCTTCCAACTCAATCTCCCATTGAGTGTTGATCACCATCACCCTTTTGTTTGGACATTAACTAGTTATATATCCCATACCTTGGTATTTGAAGCACTTAATGTCACAATTTCTAAAAGTTTTGGATTCAGTTTTACCTTGTTTTAACGTTGCAACTTGTTTGACATCTTTAGATGACTCGGACTTAGGCTTAGTTAATGAAAATTCATCTCTTTTAGGGGTTGGTCACCATGAGTTTGTGACAGCCATACTTTATCCCTTTCTAACTATATTCCTTCGCTTCAATTGTTGCTTAACTTTGATGGATTGGTGCACCAGATCTGTCAACTCCACATAATACTGCATCTATACTATGTCCGCAATCTCTCGATTTAAGCCATGCAAAAATCTAGCCATGGTGGCTTCTCTGTCCTCCTCTACATTCGCTTGGATCATGAAAACCTCCATCTCTTTATAATATTCATCAACCATCTTGGATCCTTGAGTTAAACGCTGTAACTTGTTATACAACTCTTGATGGTAGTAGTTAGGAATGAAGCGTCTTCTAATAATGGCCTTCATTTTATTCCATGTCTTAACAGGTCATTCGTGATTTCTCATTCTTTCCTTTAACAATTGATCCCACCAAATAATAGAATAGTTAATGAATTCAATTGCAACCAGTTTTACTTTTTTGGTTTCGAAGTAATTGTGACAATCGAAGATCATCTCTATCTTCATCTCCCATTCCAGATATGTCTCGGGGTCATTTTTACCTTAGAAAGTTAGAATATTTACCTTAAGTAGTCATCCCGACTAGGATTTCCCCTCCTAGCACCTATATCTCCAAATCCACGCCCAAATCTACCTTGGTTCATTGGTGGTTCATCCAAGTCATCTAACTTCTCTTCATCTCTAACATTTCCCCATTGTACTCCTGGTTGCACTCACCTAGGTGGTTGTCCAATGGAAGTGTTTTGATGCTGCCCCTTGTTTTCTAACCAATCCATCCTCTCGTGAATTTGCTCGAATTCAGTCCTCATCATCCGCCTTATTTTGCCCAATAACACCTGCAGTTGTAGGTTAGGGTTGGTTGGTTGGTTGGTTGGTGGTTGATTGTTGTTGTACCTCTTCAGTTGAGTTTTCTTCTTAATTGTGTAACATGTTTAGAATCTGCAAAAATACTATTAAGGCCTCACAAGCACTCCCTCACGTGTTTCACTCACTCTCGTATTTAGCACTCAAACGACTTTTACCTTTTATATTCTCACCACTCTTACCTTTTTCCACTCACTCGTCTTCTTTTCACCCTTAATCAAACTCAAGAACAATCAACATTCAAGTGGCAATTCAATATTAGAAACAACCGAGACAAGTCACAAAACTTAAGAAGAAATCCTTAAGAAACTGATGCTGGCAATTTCGTGACAAAGTTGGTTCAAAGTTGTTGACAAACAGATTAAAATTTAAAATTTAGAATTTGCAACAATTTTTTTGCTTCCATTTCTTTTTCTTTTTGTTTTTTTTTAATATCAGAAACCAAAAATAAAAAATACTAATTTATAACAAAATTTTCTTATCCAAAATAATCTATGCAAGATTCAATGGAACAATAAAATAATAAAATGGATAATTTAAACTTGTCTTCAAATTAAAGCTCTGATACCAAATAATATGAACCTCACCAATAATGTGATAAAACCCAACACTAAAATGTGGAATCGAACTCGAGATCTTCAAGATACAAGTTTGATGAGTCTTGACCTTTGAGTTAGCAAATCAAGAACTAAGACTACGACTGGATAGGGACGCCATACCACAAAACCCAAGGACACTCAAGAATCAAAGTGATAAATCCGGTTATTTAAACGCCACAAAAATAAACTTGATAAGTTCAAGTCATTTTAAGAATGAAAGAAGAACACAAAAACTCTCAAATTTTATTTTTTAAATTCTATCCTCCTACTCTCAATCCCCGTGATATTTATAAAGACCATTGATGCGATATTTCTATATCATAAATTAAGTGCAAGTATACACTATCGTATGCAAGTAATAAAGAGACTAAATAAGTCGGATGTCGAACCCACAGGGATAATTGTTTCTTTTTAACTAATTATTAAAATTATATCTTCCTAATAATTATTCAGATAAATAAAAACCTAAGAATGAATGTAGAAAATATAAAAGTAAAAACACAATGCAAAGAGAATAAGAAGATAGCAATGTAGAGAAAACCTATGATTAATACTATCCCTCAATATTCTTTCTAATGATTAACCTTATAATATTTAACTCTCTTAATCTTTATTATTGATCAAGACACTAATGTATTCACAAGCCTCTTCCAAGGTCATGCAAGTATACCCTAATTTACCAAATACCTATATTCCTATGGTACTTGTAATAAATTAAGATTCATTAAGATTACGTCTTATTGATCATACATGCCAATTAGGTATATTCCTATCCTAAATTGAAACTTGCATATGCAACATTGAATGTTACTCTACAATCATGCATCAAATTACCTAGGTCTAAATATTATGATTCCTCTTCCGAGTTTATCAATAATATTACCAATTCATTCACCATATATTGGCCAGATATATTGAAGCATTAAACACAAGTAATTTAAATAATAAATGACTAAGTTTATTAAATATTTGAAAGATATGGCAATTAAGCACACATATTGAGTTCAAGTATTAACCCTAGAAAATAAGTTAGCTCATGGCTACAAGAGAACAGCAGTAAAAATAATTATAAATCATGACACAATTATTAGCAAACCGATATAGACGTCGAATTGCTCTTAATTGCGCTGCCTAAGAACTCTTGATGCCGAAGAACGTCTTGTATCTCTCTCTAAAGTTGCTTCAATTCAGCTCCTATTGCTCTCCAAGACTTGTGCTCTGTATTCTTGGTGCTCTTGGGTCGTCTTGGATTCTTTTCTGAAGGTTGGGAACGAGTGGCTTTATATAGGGATTGATATGAGCTTGAAAATCCCAATTCTCGTCGGACTAGGACTCGCACTACCGCTGGCGCGCTATGCATCTGTCGCTGGGGCGACGTGTGAAAAAGCTATTACCGCTGGAGCGGTGAGATCTTGGCGCTGGGGCTCTGCATGAAAACGGCTTCACCGCTGGCGCGGTATGTTGATAGCGCTGGGGCGCTGTAACGTCGCTGCCGCGGTGACTTTTCGGCGCTGGAGCGCCAGACGCGACTTAAACAGGTCGTTTTTCTAATTTCGATCACTATTCCAACGCTAGGGCGATATTATTATGGCGCGGGGGCGCTGGACTCAAATTTTGGAAACTTTGCATTTTAGTCCCTATTTTTGCTCCTTTTGCATTCTTTCTTTAAATTTTGTTCAAGTCCCTATAAATAACAATAATGAACATAAATAGCCATCTATTCTCATAAAATCATAAAATATCAATAATAAAAATATGAGAAAATATATGACAAATTTGCCCTTATCAACCATAAGGGATGTCAAGTTACAACTTTCAAATATAAATTTCAAACTTAAAACTACCATCTCACTCAAAAGTTTACAATTACAACTACCACAATAAAATTCAAACATATCACAACAAACTTACCGCTACCCACTATCCAAAAGTCTACAATTACAATTAATACAACAATTGCAATTACAAATTACAATTTAATCTCTATTAATTCAACATGTTCCTAATTCTTGAATTTTAAAAAAATTGATTTGCTAGCCTTCTATTTTAGTATTGAATTTCGTTACATTGTTGGTGAAATTCATATCATTACCGCATCCATTTCCTCAGACCAATACTATGAACATGAATCTTCAAGTCTCGACCAACATTAGAGTTTTTGAGCCGCGTAGCCATGTGATGTCCAATATTAGCTCCAAGACTATCACCCATCAAAAACACCCATCTAAAATCAACATATTCTTTGAGCCAAGTCTCGTTGATATTACTCCTCTTAACATGGAAAGCCACCCCAACTGAAGCGCAGCCCTTAGTCATCATATAGAACTGGAAAAAGATGCTCAAGGACACAGCGTAGAGTCACGTGATGTGCAATAATGCTATGCAAAAGGTTCCCCCATGAGAATACAGCTCACAGGGAGGCTTGTGGCCTTTTTTGGTCAAGTTATGACGATAAAGTCGACTCAGACGCCAGTTTCTGTTATTATGGTGATGTCTTTTAATAAAATATTGGTTTCAGTATCCAAGTCTGCAGCTACGACTTGGGTTGCTGCAAGTCTTCTAATAGTTCCATCCTCTCGTGATACTTCTTTGTTGTTTGAAGTCATTTGAGAGGTAATTATAAACAAAGAGCCAACACAAGAAAAAATGCTATAGATGGAACAGTAAGTATTGGAAAGGCAGTCAGAGTCAGTTGATGATAGCTGTTAATTTGAACACTGACAGACTGCAGGTAGTAAGTTTTTTATTGACAAAATAATGAGAGACTGACTCTTGCCTACCAGGTTAATTATGCAAAATATATTTTTCTTTTCGTGGTTGCAAATTTTAGATGAAGTGATCATTTTGAATTCTTACGAAACACTCATCCCGTCAACAAATGAGAAGCTTGATAGTTGTTTTTATTATTTATGCATAAGAGTCGTTCTTTCTTCTCTGGATGGAGATGTTTACTCGATTTACCTATTACAACGGCTAGATTTAGGGACGAAGATTAACTTAATATATATATATATATATATATATGTTGACTTAAAGAAGTAGTTCCTCTGACCAACGAGTCTTAAATTTATTGAAAGGAGAATCGAACTTCGAGTTTCGTTTGGACTGGATCAGTAAATATAGGCTTAGATTCTCTATTTTTTGTGAACTATAGAAGAGGGGCCTACAATAATGACACACACAAAGCTCAACGACAGTTTTACTGGGGTAGGTTTTGACAAAAACACTCCGATACTTAAATAAATAAAAAAAATTTCTCGATATATGAAATATGATCAGTTAAGGAGTGAAATCTTATCTTTTTTTTTCTTTTTAGGAGATTTTTTTTTATCATCTTACGCCGTGTTTCCTCTTTTTCTTTATATAGTGATAGCCTTTTAGAGACTTTTTTAGGCTTTTCTCTGTAATATTTTTATCTTGTGCGGGATATTTTCTGCTATACTTCTGACACATGCCAGATACTTTCGTACTGTCCCCCTGACATACGCCAAATATCTTTTCATAGATTTTCTGTCTTCGTCCATACCCCCTGTCAGACGTCACTTCTGATTTGTCAAGCATATTCTTTGGGTTCATCTTCGCCGGTGTTTTTAGTTCAAGTGAGGCTTGTGTTAGTTGGCCTCAGATCGGTACCTGTTCAGCCATAGTCGCAGTAGAGTTAGCATATGCGGAACATATTTTATTATTTAGCCAACCAGATTCGTCGCATCTGAACCAGTTCTGTTGTTGTCAGGTTTAGGCCCATTGGCCATTGTTCCTGGGATTGCTTTGAGTTTTGCCTCCTTGGGCCTAAGGAGGGGGGTTTTCGGGGGGGAAGAACAGGGGTCCACCAGTTTCTAGTTTTGATTTATCAGAATTGAAAACTTTTTTCTAGTCTGGTCGGTATGCATTACTACTCGGGTCCCTCATTGTTTCTGTGGTCGTCTTCTCTATCTGTACCGACCCAGTTTATTCATTTTGAATAGCTTCGTGATTAGGTCTGAATTTCAACAAAGTTAAAAAGAGGGTGGGATTGTTGTGGTGTCATCATGGCGACCTGAAAAGTCATTGCCATATAGTGGCGATTTCTTCCAAGATTTTTAAATTTTAATGGCTGGTCTCTTCAAACATCGCGTCCTTCCTTTTCTTCGAGTGACGTTATCTGATTGAAGTCCCCCAGATTGTCTAATTTGTTTGAATCTAACGGCTTGGGTTGTAACTATATGAAGAGGCGCACTTTTATTACACATGGGAATTCGAGGCGTTACGTCTCTGGTGCCAGGCGACTTTTCACCTTTCCTGTCGATCTTGTCCATCTGTTTTCTTCTATTTTGAACGGCCTAGATTACTCCACTACTGCTTATAAATAGTTACCCTCTCCTTCATTTGGTTCCTCTCGTTACACACTTTTGATTTCTTGCTCCCTTCTTGCTGTGTTTCCGTTGCTTTGTTGAATGTGTGTTCTTAATCTGGCGACTTCAATCTCCGTCATTTCTCGTCCTGGTCTCTCTGAATTTTTTCTGGTATATCCTCGTATTCTCCTTTTTTGGACTCTTTTCTTGCTTTCTGTTTGTCTATATTTTTCTCTATCCCGACTTTCTTCCTTTTTTTGTATTTTTTGGTCCTGACGGGCATCGCCTATTTTGCCATTTTTGGGCGTGGTTGATTTCTTACTGCCCTTACCCAGTAAGTCGTGTCCTCATTTAGAAAATACTTTCTATTAATTGATGGCCTCCAATGTCAATCCAGACTTCCCAATTGTGGACATGGCAGTTGAGGACGGGAAACAGTCCCCAGACCTCCCCTTAGTTAAGCGAGTTAGTAGAATTGGGGCAAATAAGGGAGCATCCACCTCTGCAGGTGGAGTTCCCTCATCTGAAGTATCCTTACACGAGGCCGAACCGGTCCTGAGCTCCGAAGAGGATGAGGCAGCGACCCCGAAGACACTGTAGAGGGGGAGGGCGTGGAGGTAGTGGAGTACGAAATGAATATCCAATACCGCGCCTCTTGCCTTAGCGAGGACGATCTAACCCTGATCAGGCATTCCTACAATATTCCTAAGTCGGTCACCCTCAGCCTGCCCTCCGAGGAGTATTATCTGAGCAGCCCTCCTGATGGCGAAATGGCCATTCATGTTGAATTCTTGAGGCTGGGACTCAGGCTTCCAATGCAACGATATTTTGCCAAGATGTTGGCCCGCCTCAGGATAACGCCTTCCTAACTAGGCCCGAATTCCTGAAGAGTGCTTGCGGGCCTTTACATTTTGTGGTCAAAGGCAGGGTACTCCCAACCCTCCCAACCCAATTTTTGAGATTTATACTATCTGTACCATTTCATGAGCAATGCTAAAAGTCAGAGGGGTTTCTATTACCTCATGTTTCATGGCCTTCAAAACCCAATCCTGGGTCGGCCGACCTCCGTAGGATTGGAAGGGGGAATGGTTTTTTGCTGGTGGAGAGTAGGGTCGAAGGGTCCCTAAGAGGGATGAGGGAGAGTGGGTCATCCTCGTTGTCTTTTTTTACGAATGCAGGTCTTGATTCTTGTATTAATAAGTTGGGCTCAAGTGATTGGCTCAGCTCAGCTGACTTTTCTTTGCTTGTCCCTTTTTTATAGTTACTTGGGTGACTGAAGTGGAAAATTTTTAATAGACTCTTACTCGGATCGACGCTGCACTACAACACATTTGCCCGGTTCAGGAGCTGCAATCCTCGTTCAGCCTTGTCGAATCGGGACTAGTACCATCCATTCCGTCTCTGCCTTGAACCCGAAGTAAGTTTCCATCTCCCTTTACTCTCTTCTCCCGTTCCCTCCTTTTTTTATTCTTACATTAGTGCAAATTTCAAGAATGTCTGAATAAGGAGGTAGTGAGAGGAGGAAGAGGAACCGAATCGAAGGCTCTTCCTCTGGTGGACGGGAGCCTTTAAACCTTGATAGCATTATGGGAATGTTGTTCGGTTCCGGGAGGGGCCGAGGGAGGGGGCCTTCTCGGGGGAGGTCGTCTTCACCGTCTGTTGGTGATCGGGTCCGAGAGGATAAAAATTTCCAGGGTTTGGCTGTCGGGAGAAGGGGCTTGTTGAAACTCTGCCACAAGACTCTCCTTCCGTCCAAATGCTGAGCAGAAGGCAGGGCCACCTGGCTCGTCCCCCAACTCAGGCTGCATTAGTTAGACGGGCCGTATCTTCATCAAGCTCTCTGAGGCGGGAGGGGCGGTCCTCCCTCAAGAGGCAGTCTCGAGTGTCCTCTTCCGCGCTGGCCCCATAGGCCAGGGAGGACTTGAGCTTCCTACTCCTAGTTATAAGGGAGATGGAGAGGTATGTCACCCCCACCTGGGTGGGTCAAGTATCCTCCCTGGATACCACCAAGGGGTCCAACGTCGAGTTGAGATCGGCTCTTTTTTGTTTTGGCAGTCTGTTTTCTTCCTTTCTCGATTTCGAGACGGGATACTGAATTTTACGACCCATGCTCAGAAAGCAGAGGATGACCTTGCTAGGTCTTGGGCTGCGACTCAGCGTATGAGGAGGATCGCCGAGCAAGATAGAAAGATAATCGATGAGGCGAGGACCAAACTCAAGTAGATGATGACCGCTAGGGCCAAGGGGGAGAGCAGATTGTCTAAGCTCAAGCACCAGAAACAGTTGGTCAAGCAGACGATAACGAACAACCTGGCGGTGACGGGGGTTAGAATTGGTGAGCTGACGCACCAAAACGAAGAACTTAAAGCTCAACTCGGGGCTGCCCAAAGAGAGAGGGAGTTGGTTGAGAAAATTCGATCCTCTCTAGTGGCCCAGCTTGAGCAGCAACACAACTAGTGGTTGGCTGGTCATGAGGAAGGCTTTCATCAAGGCACGACGAAAAGGTTTCAGATGTCTATTTCCCTTTTTGAGGAGCATTACCTAGAAATTAACCTCCAATGGTTGTGGTCCTTGGCGACTGGAGGCTTTTTCCATGAAGGGGAGACTTTTGGGGACCATGATGACGAACCGCCGGTACCTGATGATGCTAGTGGTAACGAACCCCCTTTGGCCGGTGTGCCCGCCCTTTCTGAGAGTGCTGTAGTGAGCAGTGGTGAGGTTACCCATCTTGCCGACTAGGGGAAAATCAGTGGCATTGCCACCGTTGAGCCACAGGGAATTGCAGATGTCCTAGCCAACCTGCCCACTGCTGTAGCTCCTTCGATCGGTAACGTTCTTGTGGTGGGTCCCATCTTGGGCCTGGATAGGCACGATTCCACTCCTGCTGCATAAGTGGATTGGTTCCTCCACAGCCGCTTCTCTACAGTCATCTCTCAACAGTTGTTTCTCCACAATTTTTTTTTTTTGTCGTTTGTTCGTCTTGTCTTCTATTTTTTTTTTATTGACTGACATGCTAAAATTTTCAATGAATGGATTGTTTGTTTTTCTTCCAATGTGTGCTCGTTCTCCTTTACCTGCTCAGAGTAGATTTTTCTCTTTACAGTGCGGTTCGATGAGATAACCAAATCGCTTATCAAACATACTTTCAAAACTAAATCGTTAATGATAATTGTCATTTCTAACTGATATATCCTGAATAAGAATATATTTATAATAATAAAAATGGACTGACCGATCTTTTGAATAGCTTTAGTTAGGACCGACTAGCAGTCAATTGTTTTCAACTCATGGACCGAAAAACAATGGCCGAACAGCTTTTCTTGGTCAGCATGGTTGAGTGAGTGCCTTTACTTGGACCGCAATTTAGGAGTAGTTTGAAGTAGAAGCTACCTGGGGCATCTTGGGGCGGTGCCGTATTCAATTGAGTAGTCGGGCTACCCCTAGTGTGCGTCGATCGTTGGTGCAGTCCAAAGCTAGCAGCCCAAGTTGTGTAGAATAGGAATCCTTCAATACTCCTGGGGGATCGTCTCGGTGTAATAACACTGAATAGTATTTCATGGGTGCTGTGGAAAGGCCACAGTGATACCGTAAAAAATCCATAGTCCAACCTTCTTTAATGAGTGCCACGGTGTAACCCGTGGTAATGCTATAGAAGAGCCACAGCCTCGCCCCACCGAGCTGTCCTGATCTTCAATATTCTTGACAGATCATCTCGGTGTAATAATGTCACGCCTCAGACCCAAAAGATCTGACACACGACATCACTTACATTCATTCAATAATACTTAAACATTCATTTTAATTTCTTTCAGAATTATACTCAGACCCAAAAGATCTGACACACGACATCACTTACATTCATTCAATAATACTTAAACATTCATTTTAATTTCTTTCAGAATTATAGCAATTGAATTATGACTGGAACAATTAGTAAACCGGAGATACGCAGAGTTTTCTCAGAGATTAACACTCTACTATGTCACCAGTAGCAACTTTGTTACCGGAAGCCCAGAATATATCCATTGCAAATTCTTACTTAAAATCATCCAATAACCACACTTTATAAAACTTAAACCAAATCTAATCCACACACAATGAAATAATACATAAGTATTTATTCAATAGGGACAAATCAAATATCATATTCCACGTGTCCCTAAATGAAACACTCGGTAACCTAGCAACTTAGGGAACCCAAGAAACAGCAGAAGCCTTGCCAAATCCGCTAAGCACACATGTACCTTATTTACCTGAAATCACCATAAACTATAATGAGTATAAAACTCAGTAAGCATACTAATTTTTCATATATCAAACATAAATACATATATGTACACAATGCATATGTATGATATGCTGTGATCAATCAAAATCATAATCTTATCAAATCACATATCATGTAAGCGCTTACACATTCTTTCAAAACACATAATAGGAATACCATCACTCAACTACTACTACTTAGTAGGACTTACATATCACATATCACATAATAAGCCAAATGTCACTCGTAGGTGACATACCGTATGAGAGGAATAGTACAAGTGAGGTCTTGAAATTACACATATATAATGCTCATACCCGAAGGTAAAAGCCAAACTCTCACCCTGATCATCGGCAAGTCCTCTCACATGCACCAATACGCCACCACACGAATGTGATGACTCACACTTCCTTTAGGTACCAATAGGATCCTCCCTACATACGGAACACATAACATATACCAATCCCGAAGGAAAGGCCACACATAAAGGCTCTACAAATCACATAAATTGCCTACTAAGTTAACAGTGAGTTCAAGTACCCTCAAAACACAAAATATTTCTCATGGACATATTACACTTCAAAAGCTTTCTTTGTTAAACATATCTTATTTTGAAAGCTCACTTTCAAAAAACACATGTATGTCCATGCTCAATGTCAATGCTCACATTCATAAACATATATTCACATTTCATATCAAAATATACTTTGACATAATATAAACATATTCTTAACCACATTTACAAAATCATTCATAACACTTACTATGTTTATTGTGATTCCAGTAAAAAGTCTAGTATACTTACCTCTTAACATTTTCAGGTACAATGCTTAAATCTCCTTAACCTATCAATGGAGATTAATCATTTTATAAGCCTCACAATTCACACAAAATACTTTAAATAGCTTACAAAATTGTACACAATACATTTATCACATCAAATTGGTCTAAACACTTGGTTTCTCAAAAACCTGTCATTCTGACCACTTACACTTAACAAAATTTTCTAATACATCAAATGATGTCCAATTACTCCAAAATCAGAATATACCATTCTTGACTCATATATCCTTCTTATATATGAATATTATATCAAAATTTCTACACAATCCATTCCATACACACCATCGAATCCAAACAATTAACCTAACAGGATCAAGATACTTACTGAACAGTATTCAATCTCCAAATTTTATAAAATCATATACTAACTCAAAAATTATAAAACTACCACATAATTACTCTTAACAAATATCGCAGTTCATGATAAATATTTCACTTCCAAATCACTGCCAAAAGTATTTTAAAACTATTTTATTCTATAGATTTAAAAATCTGTTAATCAAATACTGCAATGAGCTGATACACTTTAGAAAATCATAACACTTCAACCACATTGATCTAAATTCTCAATTCCGAGTATATCATATTATACATATAAAATTATCATATTCCACAAATTCGGAATTTTTGAAGATCATTCAGTGGGACAAAAATTATTTTTCACTGTATCATACTGTTTACATAAGAAATTTCCAGAATTTCAAGGTCATTTTGGTAAATTCACAACAAATTCAGTTTCTGAAATTTTGAATCGATTCAAAGTCTCAGATGACCCTAAACATGTCTAATTTCATATAATCAAAATTCAAGACCAAAATCGAATAACAACAATTTATAAAATTCTTGGATCAAGAGACTATCAATTAGAAACTCTACAATCCATCATGATTTATCAAGCTATCTTATACATCATCATCAATTCTCAAAATATCATAAGAAATACACATCGAATACTCAATTATACATATTTCCAGAAATCAAAACTTAAAGAAATTAACATAATTAACACCAATAAATTGAGAAATAGTTGTGATATACCTCTTAAAATTCAAAATTCCAATTTCTTCTTCTTTTTCTTCTCCTTCTTCTCTTTCTCTCCCCTCTTTTTCTCTCTTCTCTCTCTCTAAAAGAGGTAGCTCGACCAAAATGAGAGAATTAGAGTTTTAAAAGTGTATTTTTATACTAAGTGGCTAATTTTTGGTATTTACGAATTTACCCCCAAAACTTTCAAAGTATTACAATTTGGTCCCTAAAATAAATCTAAAGTCTTGCAATTAAACCCAATGCTAATAGTATCACCTTAACCTATACAAACACTACTAATAACAATATATAAATCAAGTATCACCCACATATAAATAAAATACGTATATATATATATATATAAATACTTATTCTTACCGGTTGTGGATATTGGGTACTACAATTCGGAGAGCCCATACTACTCCGGTAGCTCTTCTACCCATACTCTATTTCTTTTTGTCAGCTTCTTCTTAAGTGGCTTTTTGATTAACTTATTGAAGGATTCGACCTAGTCGTTGGTTTTAGGGTGCACTGGGGAGGCGAACGACAGTCTTACTCCCAATTGCTCACAGAATTGCTTAAAGTTGCTACTATCGAACTATTTTTCGTGGTCGGTGATGATAGAGTAGGGAATGCTGTACTGACAGATCATATTTCTCCATACAAAATCACGGATATTCTTCTCCATGATCTTTGATAGTGGCTCGGCCTTAATCCACTTTGTAAAATAGTCGACTGCCACGTTTACATACTTACATGACCTTTGTCTCGGGGGAGCGGTCCGATCAAGTCAAGCCTTCATTGACCGAATGGCCATGGCCCGCTCATTGTGGTTAGCTCTCTTGCGGGTGCTTAAACCTTATCCGCAAATTTCTGACACGTGTCGCAAAGCTGAACAAGGTGTTTAGCATCACGAAGGACCGTGGGCTAATAATAACCAATTTAGAAGACTTTATGGGCCAAAACTTCCCTCCCCGAATAGTTGCTGCATACCCCTTCGTGAATTTCCATTAAGACCCGTTCTTCCTCTGCAGGATTCAGGCACTTTATGTAGGGGTGAAAGAAACCCCTCCAGTACAATACCCCTTCGATCATTAAGTATCTAGCAACTTGGTATTTAATTCTTTAGGCTTCTTTTTTATCGCTAGAAACCGTTTCGTTCAAGATGTATTCCTTGATGGGGTCCATTCAGCTCGATGTTATTCTATTTGCGTGATCTGCTTGCCTTCCTGGGTGCTTGGTCTCGACAAGAATTCCATGAGTACTGTACTGGGGATACTGGCGTCTTCTGCTGAGGCCATTCGAGCGATGACATTCGCTCGATAGTTCTCGTTTCTTGGGATCAGCTCTATTTTTATCTCCCTAAACTGTCCGGTTGACTTTCGTACCTTCGCGAGGTAGGCGGCCATCCTTTCCTCTCTTGCTTCGAACTCACCGTTGACTTAATTTACCACCAGTTGAGAATCACTCTTGACCAGCACTACCGTAGCGACTAACGCTTGAGCCACTTTTAACCTATCTAGGAGAGCTTCATATTCCGCCTCATTGTTCGAAGCTCTGAAACTGAAGCGAACAACGTACTTAATCTCGTCTCCCTCAGGGCTGATGAGGATGATCCCCACCCCGCTTCCCTGCAAGTTGGATGTCCTGTCGATGTAAAGCACCCATGCTTCTGAGTTTGTCTCAAAGACTTCCTAATCGACGGCTGTCTCGTAGGTACTTTTGGCTGCGAAATCGACCAGGGCCTGCCCTTTGATGGCAGTTTAGGGCCAGTAATGAATGTCGAATTTGCTCAACTCCATGGACCATTTGACCAATCAACCCGAGAGGTCCAACTTGTGCAAGATTTGTTTGAGTGGTTGGTTGGTTATCACCACGATGGTATACGCTTGGAAATAGAGTCGCAGCTTCCTCCCAGTCATGATTAGCACAAAAACCAATTTTTCAGGGGAGGGTATCGGATTTCTACCCCGGTAAAGGCTCTGCTTATATAGTACACTAGTAGTTGTATCTCACCTTCTTCTTTGGCGAGGACCGAGCTGACCGCCCATTCTGAGAATCTTAGGTATACTATCAACGATTCTCCTTGTATTGGTATTACCAGGTATACTGGTTCAGAGAGGTAGGTCTTCAGCTGTTGGAAGGTTTGCTTGCATTCTCCGGTCCATCGATCCTTCATCTATTTCTTAATGGCTTGAAAAAAGGTGAAACATTTGTTGGTGGCTTTGGAGATGAATCTGTTTAGTGCCGCAATTTTGCCAGTTAGCTGTTGGATCTCCTTCACTGTACTTGGGGATTTCATTTTTAAGATAACTCTGACTTTATCTGGATTGGCCTTTATTCCCTGTTGACTCACCATAAAGCCCAAGTATTTTTTGGATCTTACTCCGAAGATGCACTTCTCGGGGTTTAGCTTCATACCGTTCTCGCTTAGTACTATGAAGGCTTCCTTGAGGTCAGCCACGTGGTCGGTCGCTTTTACTAACTTGGCTATCATGTCATCCATGTATACTTCTATATTTCTACCAATCAGTCATCAAGAAAGCCTATTTACTAACCATTGATATGTGGCTCCTGCATTTTTCAATCCGAACGGCATCACCCGATAGCAATAGGTCCCTTGATGGGTGACGAATGATGTTTTTTCTTGGTCGGTGGGAAACATCAGGATCTGATTATAGCCAAAAAAGGCATCCATAAAACTCAGCAGCTCGTGCCCTGCCATTGCATCCACTAGTTGATCGATCTTGGGAAGTGGGAAGCTGTCTTTGGGGCACGCCTTGCTCAGATCAGTGAAGTCAATGCACATCCTCCACTTTCCACTTGTCTTCTTTACCATTATCATGTTGGACAACCATTCTGGGTAGTGGACCTCCCTAATGAATCGAACTGCCAGCAGTTTTTTCACCTCTTCTGCTACAACTTTGTTCTTCTCCCAATTAAAGATTCTTCTTTTTTGCTTGACTGGTCGAGACGTAGGGCAAATAGTCAACTTATAGGCAGCCAGCGTTGGGTCAATTTCGGGCATGTCTCAATGAGACCAGGCAAAGATATCCGAGAACTCTTTAATCAAACGGGTCAACTCTTGCTCAATTTCTAGCCCAAAATGGGTTTCTATCCTAACCACCTTCCCAGGTTCCTCTACCTCAACCTAAAGTTCTTGTATCCCCTCCACTGGCTCTTGGGATTCGAGGATTCCCTCTCTTAGATTAATGGCGGAGATACAAAATGCCCTTTTTGCCATGACTGCATAACAGCTCCTCGCCGCTTTCTAATCTCCCGATGCTACCCCGATCCCTTCTCCCACGGGAAATTTTAACTTCAAATAATGGATGGATAGGGCTGCATTAGTAATCACCATGAACGGTCGCTCGAGGAGGACTCTATACGGGAATGAGCGGTCTACCACCATGAACCTGGTCATCACTGTCTTCTCATAGGGCCTTCATCCAATGGCGAGGATGAGGGTTACCACTCCGACTGGCATCACATAGCTTTCCCTGAATCCTTGTAGTGCTGTTTGGGTTTCCACTATATGGAGATTATTGATTTTCAGATCATCCAGGCTTTCCTTAAAAATTATATCGACCAAGCTACCCTAGTCGACGAACACCCTGTTTATTCTCTCTCCAGCTACCACTACTTCGATTACGAGCGCGTCGTCGTGAGGGTAACTGACCCCTTGAGCATTTTTCTTCGTGAACATGATCGGCACTTCTTGTGGTAGCATCGGCTTCTTGGCTAAAGGGGTGTTCATATGACTTGATGTGCCACCATTGAGTACTTGGAGTAGTTCTTCCGTTGCTTATTTGAGTTCTCCGCTAGTGTGGGTCCTCCTAAAATAATTGCCATGGAGTTAGGGTTCGACGTACATACCAGACTGGTGGCCATTGTCTTCCGGTTTACTCAAAATTCTTTTAGGTACCCATTCCTCATCAGGTGGTCGACTTGTTTTCTTAGCTTAGTGCACTTTTCGGTTGTGTGCCCAGGACCCTTATGCATGTCACACCACTTCTTAAGATTAGTTCATCGTTTCGCTCCCTTACCTTTGAAATTTTTCTACAACAATCCCCTATTCCCAAATAGCCTCCTAGACATCTTCGAGTAGTATGGCCAGAGGGATAAAATCCTCAACCCATGCCACTTTTTTTTTAATACTCGGGGGTTCGTTGTTTCTCAAATTTCGGGGCGCCCTTGGGGGATCACCTATTCGAAAATGGTTTAACCCTTCCCCCAGTTCCTGGGGTCCGTTGTTTCTTCTGTCATCTGGTGCATAGCTCCAATTTACAAAATTTCTTCCCTGTGGGAGGGGGGGCGATACTTGCCCTCTATCTTCTGATATTTCAGCGAGGGAAGCAGGGCTCTCTCCATTCCCTCGTGTCTCACTTCTCTAAGCGGCCGTGTCTTTCCTTGAGGTAGTTCAGCCAATGATCTCTTAGCTTTCTCACTTTCTTCTATAGATATGTATTTTGGAGTTTTATTGTATGTTGTCGTATAGCTTGTGGTACCACTTTCTGCTAAGTGGTACCAAAATTGATTCAGTCGTAGCCTCGCCTTTAGGGTGTCCAGGGCGATGGGCAGATTAAACGCCCCCAGTGCTATCACTTCCTTGTTGAACCTCCGAACGTAGTCCCTTAGGCTCTCATCCTGACCCTGCCTAATCTACTTCAGCTGTTCCGAGTCCCTGGCTACTTCACATGAGCCCCGAAAATGTTGGACGAATTTTTTGGTCAACTCATTATAGAAGGCAATGCTGCATTGTTTTAGCCCTCTGTACCAGAGTAACGCCGGTCTTTCCAATTTCATGTGGAAGAGCCGACACATTTGGTTCTGCCTCAGTCCTGCTATAGATAGTAAGTCGGTAACCTGATCTACGTAATGGTTAATGTCAGTGACCCCCTTGTAGGTGGGCAAATTTAAAAGTCGAAACCCGCCTGAGAGCTCCATATCTCTTACCTCGTTCGTTGGCGACGACCTTCTCTCCCTTTCTGTCGTCTTCTCAAGAGGCTGGTCATTCTCCCTCCTTTTAGCCAAGAAGTTTTTCAACTTTCCTTCTAAACTGCGGACCTTGCTCTCAAGGTCCAGTTCTCTCCATTGATGCTGTTGCGGCTCTGTTGGCGGCTCTCTCTTAGCCGACGGCTCCGACCCTTCGGGTTCCGTCTCTCCCCTTTTGGAGGTCGCCTAACTTGGCCTATTTGTCCCGGTCACATTGTGTGGAGTCTCTGGTCTTTCCCTTTGCTCCGTTTGTCTTCGAATCTCCTCCTGAGATTCTCTCCTACGGTTTCTTACTCTTAGTCGCTTGTCCCTAATTAACTCAGTCATAAGTTGCCATAGTTCCTCCCTTTCCTCCCTCAAGGTTCTCAACTCTGCCCTTATTTCAGGGTGCAGAGAATTCTCTGTTCGAGAGAGAGGTCGGTTTAGGTTTCACTCTCCAGCAATGTGATTTCTGTTGGTGGATGATCGTTCAGCCATTTCGGAACGTTGCTTCTCCCTACAAAGCTTTTTGTTTGATTCTCACAGACGGCACCAAAAACTGTTGACGTGAAGAAGTAATTCCTCTTACCAACGAGCCTTAAATTTGTTGAAAGGAGAATCGAACTTCGAGCCTCATCTGAACTGGATCAGTGGATATGGGCTTGGATTCCCTATTTCCCACGAACTGTAAAGGAGGGGCCTACAATAACAACACACACAAAGCTTAAAAAAGGTCTCGCTATGGTGGGTTCCGACAAAGATGCTCCGATGCTTAAGTCAAAAAAATAGAATCTTTTTCTCTCGATATATGAAATATGACCAGTTAAAGAGTAAAATCTTCTCTTTTTTTTCTTTCGGAGATTTTTTTATCATCCTACGTCATGTTTTCTTATATAGTGATGGTCTTTTAGGGACTCTTTTAACCTTTTCTCTGCAATATATTTTTCTTGCGCCGAATATTTTTTATTGTACTTCTGACATACGCTAAATACTTTTGTACTGTCCCCCTGATATACGCCGAATATCTTTCCACAGATTTTCTATCTCTGTTCATACTCCCTGTTAGACATCACTTCTGATGTGTCAAATAAATTCCTCGAGTTCGCCTCCGCTAATATTTTTGATTCAAATGAGGCTTGTGTTGGTTGGCCCCGATGGTACCTACTCATCCGTAATTACAATAGAATCAACATATGAAGAACAAATTTTATTATTTAACTGAATAAATTCTTTACACCTAAATCAATTCTGTTGTTGTCCAGTTTAGGCCCATTAACTATTATCCTTTAAGTCTATTTTAAATTTTGCTTCCTCGGGCCATTGGGCCCCCGAAGGAAGGGGGTTATCCGGGGAAAGTATATATATACTTTCCCCCAGAGATAAATCATCATCAAATAAAATTAACGACCCAAACTCTGTGTAAAATTATAACCTTAATCTGTCTCATCAATTTGTTCACGATACATATTTCATTGTAAAGCAATTAAAGTTTATTGGTCACCTCTCATCTTTTATTGGGTTGGACCACGGACCGTTGTAGCAGGGGTTTTCCTTTTCCTTAGAAAGTAATTACATGAACATAAAACAAATTTATATAAAACAGAAAGCAACAATCTTTTAATAATGTAGATCATTCAGGATAGGTTAAAAGAAAATGAAAAAGAAAAAAAAAAGTGGCTCTTAACACACTTACTTTCTACGTAAATCAGCTTTAAACACCTTTTCAAACTTGAACTCGATTCAATGAACGCGACCAGAGTTTCAAACAACAGGAGCATTCTCGTGGTTTATGAAAGAAGCCAAGCATTTAATCAAGCTGTTAGCCTTTTCAGAATTAGGATAAAAAATATGGAAGACATGATCCTCCCCTTCTATCTGCACAAACTCTGCCTTCCCTGGCCACCCACTGCTCACCAACCTCTCATAGTAAAGGCTTCCTCTATCCCTCAGTATATCTTTCTCTGCAACAATAATAATCAGCTTAGCACATGCCAAGCCCCCTATACTCGGGGCTCCGCCCGCAAACGGGTTAATAAACGGATCATCACACCCTTTATCTGAAGGACAAACGAACATCCACCAATTATCAACCATTTTTTTTCTGAACTCATCCGTTACCTCCACTCCAATCGGATCGGTTCCCCAGAAATAAGGCATGATCATGCCAATACCAAAAATCTTCAAGTCTTGAACCTCGTCCGAATCCTTGACCCGCAAGGCCAAGTGATGTGCAATACTAGAACCAGCACTATCACCAGCCAAAAATACCTGCTCAAAGTCGACAAATTCTTTGAGCCAAGCTTCAAAGTTACCATCTCCCTTACCATTAACGTGAGAAGAAACCCATTTAAGTGCAGCCCATGAGTCTTCATATGCAGCAGGAAGAGGATGTTCCGGGGCTATTCTGTAGTTGACTGACACAAGAATGATGCCAGCCTCAGCAACAAGCTTGTTGAGACTGGCATGGTACTTGGGATCAGCAGTTGATGATATGCAAAACGCTCCACCGTGAAAGTATACTACAAGGGGAAGCTTTTTGCCTGTTTCTGTGAAGTTATTGGGACGGTAAACTCTGGCTGAGACACCCGTTTCAGGTACGATCACGATATCTTTGGACAGAACATTTGTTTCAGGATCCAAGCCTGCGGGAGCCACTTCAGTTCCCGCGAGTCTCTCGACGGTTCCATCCTTGTACACTCGAAGATAAGGAAAAATCTCGATGGAAATTTCTGCTGGTTGGCTCGAGCCCATTTGTGAAAGATGATAAGAAAGTGCTAACGTTGAGAGAGGTCAGATGGGTGTCGATGAAGAAAAAATGTGCAAGTGTTATAAGATTATTTATTAAAGGAAAATGGAGAGCTAAAGAGTTTCCACCAACCCACAAGACAGCTATGCTTTAATTAAAACAGTGTCGCCGACAAAGAGATGAACTTTCTAAATTTTTATTGACAAAAATAAAATTACGGTGGAATGAAGCTGGTGATAAAAACAATTTTTTTTTTTTTGTTTCTTACGCTTGTGGATCTTTGACAAGTCATCGTTCTTTGATTTTATAGGAATATTTTAGTTGATTTCTATCAATCAGATGTTTCTTAATCAATAGGATATTAGGAGTACATTCTTGCTCATTCCTTATTAGTTTATAATTAATAAATTTTGCAGTTTGCCCTAAGGAAAAACAAATAATTGTATCACGCTAAGCATGCGATGTGCCAGATATGACGTTAGTTAGGCTGAATGAGTTAGAACGATTCAGCAAAACTATTAAATTGTATTAAATTGTGAAGATGATGCATTACTCTAAATATTTTTGTGACTGGTTCAGCACTCGAGGTTTGACTTTTTATTTTTTAGGAAGGCTAAAGCTTATTGTCAAAAACACCTTTCGTTATTATTATGATCTAATGTGCTATCTGGCTAAGTCGATATTGATTATTGACTATATATATAATCGACATGTGGTGACGGGGTGGTGATAATAATATTTCATTGTCGTGTATTTGTCGATTTTTTTTGGGAAAAGTTCACAAATAGTTTTTAAATTATTTTATTTTAATTAAATATAAAATAATTATATTTTATTAATCAAATAATTTAATTTTGAACAAATTTATTCTTATATCAAATTTATAACTTCGTGTTTTTTTAAAGAAACTTTAAAGAAATAGCTTACCGAATATTTTTAAAGTTATTATTCTAAAAATCAAAGGGTTGCTGAGGATCGCTACGAATTAAATCAAAGAAATAGTTCGGGTAAATTTTTTAAACTTGTTAGAAATTAGATAAATTTACATTTGAAGTTAAAAGTAGTTGTTATTAACCAACTAAATGAGTTAGAATGGTATAAACGGCGTTGAAATCCGGCCAAAAATAAGTTTTGGAGTGTGTTTGGCGAAAACCAGACGGTGGTCGCTGCGGCGGCCGTCAATTTAGTCATCGCGGGACACATCTCGGGCCCGAGATGGCCCCGCGGCGCCCACATTGTGTGCATCTCGGGTTCGAGACGTGCCCCCGCGATGCGCACATAGTGCGCGCCGTAGGGCCGTCTCGGGCCCGAGACGGCCCCGCGGCGCGCAATCTGTGGGCATCGCGGGGGCACGTCTCGGGCCCGAGATGTGCCCCCACGATGCGCATTTTTTTTATTTTTAAATATTTTATCGTTTTAAAAAATTTTACTAAATTTTTCATTTGTGAACTTTTCCTAATCTTTTTTGTTTTTTCAGGTCATATGGAGTGTGATGCGATAGTTATTTGTTTTGGTGGAAAGTGGGAGAGTTCTAGTGACGGGGAAGAAAGTTATGTTGATTATAATAATTTTGGAATTTCGGTTCCGAAAGATATTAATTTTGAAGATCTTTTAAATGCAGTATGTTATACCTTGGGAGTCGACAATGTGAAGTGTAAGGTGACTTTGAAAATCAAAATTGATGCAACGAGGTATAACCTAAAGCCTATTGAGATTAGAAATGACAATGATGTTCGATTTTTTTTAAGCGCCAATAGAAGATCGTACTGTCCTTTATGTGTAACAGTGGATCCTAGAGCTCCTGTTTATGAAGATAATGTACAGCCCCCCAATCCACCATCAATTCATGGTCATTTTATGTCAGCTAGCGGTAGCAATCAAGTGAGCCATACATCTTTATCAGTTCCAGCAGTGGTTCCTGCAAACACAACGAACGAGTATCACAATGTTTCTCCTATACCCTTTAATGAAGACCCAGCCTATACACATTACGCTTGTGATGACATTGAAAATGTTGGGGATGTGGAAGGGGACTATGATGATGTTAAAAATGTTGATAATTTAGAAGGGGATGATTTAGCAGAAGGCGGACGTTGTTATGTTTCGACAAGCTCCCTAAATGTTGAAGCTAGAAGAATAGATTTTTGTGAAGCGGAAAATCCCTTTGCGTTTATGCCTCCAATACCACCATCAGACTTGGTCATTTCAGATAAGATATCGAGTAGTGGAATTGATGATGTGTTTGTAGGAAAGTTGTTTGATAGCAAAGACGAACTTCACCAGGCTATTAGTATGGTAGCACTTAAAGGTAATTGGAGCTTTAAAGTGTCAAGGTCGACAAAAGATCGTTTTGAGATCAAATGTGATGATGATAGATGTCGATGGTGATTACGTGCAATGTCGACAGATGCAAGGAAACATTTTATTGTGCGCAGAATTGATTCAAGTCACGTGTGCCAATTAGATCGATTGCGCGATGGTCATCGACAAGCAAAGTCTCGGATTATTGGCAAATTTATAAAAAATAAGTTTGCATCTGCGAGTCGACTTTATAGGCCGAAGGAAATCTAAGCAGACATACGTGCGGAGTTTGGTGTGGACTTAACTTACCCTACTGCTTGGCGGTCTAAGGAGCATGCATTGGTGTTGATACGTGGTACTCCAGAGGGTTCATATAAATTACTTCCTGCATACTGTCATATATTGGAACAACAGAACCCTGGTACAGTCACACATTTGGAGATTGACGATTGCAAGCACTTTAAATATTTCTTCATGGCTCTTGGACCATGTATTAGAGGGTTCCAGTCTTCCATCGGACCGGTTATTGCAGTTGATGGTACATTTTTAAAAAATGCATACTTGGGAACAATGTTTGTGGCTGTTTGCAAGGATGGAAACAACCAGATTTTTCCACTTGCATGGGGTATTGCTGACTCTGAAAATGATGCTTCATGGAAGTGGTTTATGGAAAAACTCCGAGGAGTTATTGGCGATCTTGCGAACCTTGTATTTATATCTGATCGACATGCTAGTATCGAGAAGGCCATTAAAGAGGTATTTCCTAATATATATCATGGTGTATGCATCCATCACTTGAATGGTAATTTGGTAGCATGATCTAAGATACCATCAAATACAACAAAAGGAGGGGGATACTTGGCCTCCTATTTTGTTGCTGCCAAGGCGTATCGCATAGCTGACTTTCAAAGGGAAATATATAAGATGCGAGAAATGAAACCGGAGGCAACGAGATACTTGGAGGAAGAGGTTGGTTTTTCAAAATGGGCTCGATCAGTGGGAGCATTCAGAAGATATGACATCATGACCACCAACATTGCAGAGAGCATTAACGCTGTTGCGAAGGATTGACGTGCCATGACGGTGACTGCCTTAATTGAGTGGATCCGAGAGTTAATGCAAAAATGGTTTGTTGAGAGACGTGAGGCTGCAGAAAATATGTCAAACTTCTTGACCACTTGGGCCCATAACAAGATTTGGAAGCACAATGATGATTCCGCTCGCATGACGGTGCATGCAATAGATCGATCTCGTTTTGTTGTTAAGGACGGAAAAAGAAATGGAATAGTGGACATCCCGGAAAAGTCATGTAGTTGTCAAAAGTTTGATATGCGGCAACTACCGTGTCCTCATGCACTTGCAGTATGCAGGCATGTCAGATTCCAGTACCAGACTCTTTGTTCGCGATATTACACGACTGAGTGTTTGTTGCGTGCATACAGTGAACCAGTAAATCCGGTTGGTCATCCGTTAGATTGGATTGTTCCAGAGGAGTTGAGAGCTGCTGACATCCAGCCTCCTATAGTACGTCGGCAATCAGGAAGACGTCGGAAGAATAGAATTCTATCGCAAGGTGAGGCTCCCACGAAGAATGTATGCAGTCGCTGTAAGCAGCATGGACATAATCGACAAACTTGTCGAAACCCAATTCCATTACATGGTAGTTGATGTGTTCTTTATGAGTTATATTTGTATTTGTATTTTAAAGTCATGTAGTTATGGACTTTATTTGTACTCTTATAAACATGAAAATTTTATTTTATTTTCTAAAATTTCTGGATTAAAACGGACAGAGTTTCCCCTATTTTTTCTCAAAATCTATATTTCATAAACCTGCAGAAAATACACTTCAAATATTTCTCACATCTCTTAGCTGTAAAGGGAACCTCCCGTCCCTACCCAAATCAATCAACATCATTTTACAATCTTTATAAACATACATAAAAACATACAAATCAATCAACATCATTTCACTACTTTTTTGCACATTTCCATAAGTCGGTCGCCATTTTGGTCCTAAAAAATGACCCATGCTCAGGACCAAAATCTAAGGGATGACAACACATCAAAAACTCTATAAACATACAAACATAAACCCCACAATCTCTACTATTCACTGTCTGTTGTGGCAATCCATCCTTTAATCTAATTACATGAAAAGGGGTTAAGTCAGGTGTAATTCGTCATTGCTCATATAATCTATAAGCATCTAAGTAACGGGGTAACAACATAGCTAATGGCAGGACATGATTCTCAATCACGCCATCGGCAAATCCCTTGATGCTAGAATCGTAGATCAATATTTGCCGATGCAAGATGTCCACCTCAGCCGTTACCCAATGCTGTTGATTGTAGTTGACAGGAATATAAACTTACATAAAATTCAAATAAGTCTTAGAAATAGTACTACAAGTTATAAACAAAAATAACAACATTCACACAAAATAGTACTACAAGTTATAAACAAAAATAACAACATTTACCTTATCAACCTCAATCCACATACATGCACTGAGTAAATCTTCTTTAGCGCCTTGAGCATATGCCATCACTTCATCACTCCATACAATGCCAGTAATGTCATTTTTGTGCTGCTCATAAAGGAGTCTAAAAGACTCCTACAAATGCAGGGCCATCGAATAATCAATAAAATTGAAATAACAAAATATAAATAATTTAATTCATCACTCACAAAGAAGTACGAATCCACAGAAGTGGACAATTGAGGCAATGCATTAGTGCAACCGTATTGCCTAAGCCGAATCACCTTCAAATACTCATTAATATGCTGCATTTAGAAACAATAACCGTCAAGTGATTCTATAAATTTATAAAAAAACTGCAAGGGGATAATTATTCAATAATTTACTTACAAAGTCATCCAGCCAACTGTGTAGCTGTAGTAACCAGTATCCATAACCGGTAAGAATATGTATATTTATATATATAAATATACGTATTTTATTTGTATGTGGGTGATCCTTGATTTATATATTGTTATTAGTAGTGTTTTTATAGGTTAAGGATATACTATTAGTATTGGGTTTATTTGCAAGACTTTAGAATTATTTTAGGGACCAAATTGTTATACTTTGAAAGTTTTGGGGGTGAATTCGTAAATACCAAAAATTAACCACTTAGTATAAAAATACACTTTTAAAAACCCTAATTCTCTCATTTTGGTCGAGCTACCCATTTTTAGAGAGAGAAGAGAGAAATAAAGGAGAGAGAAAGAGAAGAAGAAGAAGAAAAAGAAGAAGAAATTGGAATTTTGGATCTTTAGAGGTATATCACAACTAATTATCAATTTATTGGTGTTAATTAAGTTAATTTCTTTAAGTTTTGATTTCTGGAAATATGTATAATTAAGGATTTGATGTGTATTTCGTTTGATGTTGTGAGAATTGATGATGATCTATAAGATAGTTTGATAAATCATGATGAATTATGGAATTTCTGCTGGATAACCTCTTGATCTAGGAATTTTATAAATTGTTGTGATTCGATTATGGTTTTGAATTTTGAGTATATGAAATTAGACATGTTTAGGATCATCTGAGACTTTGAATCGACTGAAAATCTCGGAAATTGAATTTGTAGTGAATTTACCAAAATGACCCTGGAATTCTGGAAATTTCCTGTATAAACAGTATGATACAGTGGAAAATAATTTTTGACCTGCTGAATGATCTTTAAAAATTATGAATTTGTGGAATATGATAATTTTATATGTCTAATATGATATACTCGGAATTGAGAATTTGGATCAATGTGGTTGAAGTGTTATGAATTTCTAAAGTGTATCAGCTCATTGTAGTATTTGATTAACAGATTTTTAAAGTTATGAAATAAAATAGTTTTAAAATACTTTTGGCAGTTATTTGGAAGCCAAATATTTATCATGGACTGAGATGTGTGTCAAGAGTAATTATGTGATAGTTTTATAATTTTTGAGTTAGTATATGATTTTATAAAATTGGGAGATTGAATACTGTTCAGTAAGTATCTTGATCCTGTCAGGTTTGTAGTTTGGATTCGATGGTGTGTATGGAATGGATTGTGTAGGAATTTTGATATAATATTCATATATAAGAAGTATATATGAGTCAAGAATGATATATTCTGATTTCGGAGTAATTGGACATCATTTGATGTATTAGAAATTTTTGTTAAGTGTAAGTGGTCAGAATGACAGGTTTTGAGAAACCAAATATTTAGACCAATTTGATGTGATAAATGCATTGTGTATAATTTTGTAAGCTATTTAAAGTATTTTGTATGAATTGTGAGGCTTATGAAAGGATTAATCTCCATTGATAGGTTAAGGAGATTTAAGCCTTGTAGCTGAAAGTGTTAAGAGGTAAGTATACTAGACTTTTTACTGAAATCACAATAAACATAGTAATTGTTTTGTATGATTTTGCAAATGGGGTTAAGAATATGTTTATGTTATGTCAAAGTATATTTTGATATGAAATGTGAATATATGTTTCTGAATGTGAGCATTGACATTGAGCATGGACATACATGTGTTTTGTAAGTGAGCTTTCAAAATAAGATGTGTTTAATAAAGAAAGCTTTTGAAGTGTAATATGTCTATGAGAAATATTTTGTATTTTGAGGGTACTTGAACTCACTGTTAACTTAGTAGGCATTTTATGTGATTTGTGGAGCCTTTATGTGTGGCCTTTCCTTTGGGATTGGTATATGTTATGTGTTCCGTATGTAGGGAGGATCCTATTGGTACCTAAAGGAAGAGTGAGTCATCACATTCGTGTGGTGGCGTATTGGTGCATGTGAGAGGACTCACCGATGATCAGGGTGAGGGTTTGGCTTTTACCTTCGGGCATAAGCATTATATATGTGTTATTCAAGACCTCACTTGTACTATTCCTCTCATACGGTATGTCACCTACGAGTGACATTTGGCTCATTATGTGATATGTGATATGTAAGTCATACTAAGTAGTAGTTGAGTGATGGTATTCCTATTATGTGTTTTGAAAAAATGTGTAAGCGCTTACATGATATGTGATTTGATAAGATTATGATTTTGATTGATCACAGCATATCATACATATGCATTGTGTACATATATGTATTTGTATTTGATATATGAAAAATTAGTATGCTTACTGAGTTTTATACTCATTATAGTTTATGGTGATTTCAGGTAAATAAGGTACATGTGTGCTTAGCGGATTTGGCAAGGCTTCTGCTGTTCCTTGGGTTCCCTAAGTTGCTAGGTTGTTGTGTGTTTCATTTGGGGACACGTGGGATAGGATATTTGGTTTGTCCCTATTGAATAAATACTTATGTATTATTTCATTGTGTGTGGATTGGATTTGGTTTAAGTTTTATAAAGTGTGGTTATTGGATGATTTTAAGTAAGAATTTGCAATGGATATATTCTGGGCTCCCGGTAACAAAGTTGCTACTGGTGACGTAGTAGAGTGTTAATCTCTGAGAAAACTCTGCGTATCTCCGGTTTAATAATTGTCCCAGTCATAATTCAATTGCTATAATTCTGAAAGAAATTGAAATGAATGTTTAAATATTGTCAAGAGAAGTTTATATTTATATGTTAGGTTATGGTTGATTTTAGTGTTGAACTTACTAGCAACTTGCTAAGGATTTCTGTGTTGAATGAAAGTTGAAAATTTTGTGTAATATTATTTATGAGTGCACATGCAGTGAATGAATGTAAGTGATGTCGTGTGTCGGATCTTTTGGGTCTGGGGCGTGACAGTAGCAATTCCAGAAACCATGTCGGGTTAGCTTCTAGCCCAGGTAAGCTGACTACACCTTCATCCTTGTCCATCCAAGCCTGAAACTGAACCATGATAGTCGAGTCTATCGGCTGCAACGGATTCATGTCTGCTTGAGGTTGCACTTCAATTTCAAATTTCTTCTTTTCGTGTATCTTTTGTGGAAATGGATTTGTATATGGGGTGTGCAAATACCATGCAGGCCTATACTGTCTCCCAAATTGACTTACTCCCTTATGCGGGGCAGGCAAGATCTCAACACTTGCAGGACTGTCAATCAATGGCTGGGGCAATATATCATGACCAGTAGCTGGGGTCTGAAAATCATATTGACAGCCTGCCGGTGTGTTCTCTCCATACTACAATATATGTATATATTAAAATAAATAAAACTGCAAATAAGGTAATTGTGTTTAAAATTTATTTTGCTTACCATATTATGGCTTTCGTTCTGTTGGAATGAGCATGACTGCCTAAACCACATCATCATTTGCTGCATCTGCTGTGTAAGATCGGTCCGGAGTTGATTAACACTTGTTAAAATTTCATCTTTATCCTTGTCCATTATTTGTAGAAGTGCAGCTTCAGTATGCTCAATTCTCTTAATCATCTCCTCCCGCAGCTACTCAATCTGATGTGTTACGCCATGGTCTGCAGATGCACTGTGTTCAGACTACAAGAAACATAATCATAGTTAATGACTTATTTAGAAATATTAGAAATATATTAAAATTTCTCTTTAGTTTAATCACGTAAATAAGTAATATACCGTTGCTCCTGCCACTGGTGCTGACATTTGTGGATTTGTCCATTCATATCCACCCCCCTCCACATCCATAACATCATCGTTAGGGTCGCTAAAATGGGCATAGGTCCTGGGGCGCTTGCTCTCGCTGAAATCAGACATATTTGGTAAGTCCCCAGCATAACTTCCGTTTGGAATGCCTACACGTCTAGCCAGGCGCACAATTGCCTCTCTCTTCTCATGGTCTTTTGGTACTAATTTACGATGTACCGAAAGAACCTATAAATCAACCAACCATATTAAGTTACGCTTAAAACAAAATAAAAGTTATAAACCAATATATATATTTTTCATTCATATCAACACATACCAAATCCTCTGCTAACATTGTATCCTGAACCTCATCGAACAATGGAGTCCCTCGAGTCGTCCAATTCAAAATACGAGAGAAGCGATCACCATTATGATAACCAAAAATCTCTCTGCACACTGGAATTGCCTCGAAAATTCATACCTAATATAATTATATTTAAAATATAAGTTTGACGTATACAAACAAAATATATAATTAAGATCAAAAAGTTAAGTACATATGGCGTACCAGAAATGCGTGCGAAAAGCCATATACGTTGTAACTCTCAAACTTCTTCTGTGCAAACCCTTTCCTTTTTATTTTCTCAAATTTTTGGAATGCAGCCTTCTTAAGTGAGTTATGAAGTATGGTCCATGTAATATTGTCCCATGGATACTTATTAAACTCATCAAGGTCATCCACTAAACATAAAACAAAATTTTGAATTCCACTACGCTCGTCACGTGGAATCAAAACACGATGCACAAAATAAAATAAACTCAACTTTACTGCATCTGCATCGTCCATTTTCTCCAAATTTAGACGTGCGTACCATTGATCAAGAAATATGTAAGATAATTTCTTTACCCTAGAAAAATATGTATCCCATAATCGAGTGCCCAATTTCCTATGCAGCTGCTGGGCGGGAGGGTAATCTCGCATTTGTAGTCCAGTGATTAGTACAAACTCCTACCGGCTAAAACGGATGCGTTTCCTCCCTATGTAAAACCACATCTCATCATCTACATTAGAGGTATGCACCTCACGCAACAATAACTCGTGCACCAAAATACCAGAGAATGTCAACTCTGACATATCTAAGAAATACTCCATACACGTCTGCCTAAATAATGTTTTCTGACTTGTTGTCAGTTTATCTTTAATGCAATTTAAACCCCACATCTTAGCATAAGCCGTCACTGATGCACGAAAAAACATATGCTCTGGAATTCTATATTCTTTCGATACGTTCTCTTTCCTGTAACAATAAAAAAAAAATACATTAATATTAAGAAAAATAATAATCAGAGAAAGATTTTTTACAGAAACAATTAATTTAACATACATAATACATTAAAATAATTAATTACTAACATATTAATCAACATATTATAATAATAAAATCAAACTAAACTTAATAATTAATTTACTAACATATTAATATTAATCAACATTAATTATATATTAAAATCAAAATAATCATATATAATTATAATTACATAAGGTACTCACAATAATAATAAAAAATGTTACAAACCAAAATTAATGAGTCATTTAAGCAAATTTTTCTATCTATTAGATCAATTCCTTCTAAATAGAATTTATGAAATCTTTTATTTAATTTAAATAAAATTACATTTATCTAAATTATTAATGTAATTTTATAAATATATTTAATTAATTTAAATATAATTAAATTTAATTTAAAAAAAACCTAATTCAAAAAAATTCGCGCCACGTGGCGCGAATTTTGCGGCATCGCAGGGTCGTCTCAGGTCCGCGTTGTGCGCCCGCGATGCGCGTTAAGGGCGCATCGCGGACCCGAGATGGCCCCGCGATGCGCCTGTTAAATGCGCATCACAGGGCCGTCTCGGGTCCGCGTTGCGCGCCCGCGATGCGCCCTTAACGCGCATCACGGGGCCATCTCGGGCCCGAGATTGGCAACGGTGGCCGCCGCCGCTCCGGCCGCCGTCTGCATCGCGAATATGACCCAAAAATCATGATTTTTTACCCATTTTCAACGTTTAACCATTCAAACCCATTTTTCACATAGAATTCAATAATTTCATCTATTACTAGCTTTAAATATAAATTCTAATAATATTATAAACAAATTTAAATTTTTCAAAACTTAAACAAAACTCACCAAAAATCGGCTATTTTCTTTGTTTGAAGTGAGAAATCTGTTGTAAAAACTCCGATCTATGCAGTGATAATTTCAAATTTTTCGATCTAACGAATTTTGATAATTTTTAATTTTTTTGATTGATTTTCGAGTGAGTGAAAAATTAATAGAGAAAATAAACAAATGTGTCCAAAATATTTATGTTTGGTTAATAAAATATATTTAATTTTAAATTAATTAAAATATTATAATAAAAAAATAATAAGATTATTTGTGAACTTTTCCCGCCTTTCTTTCTGTAATTGTGCTGTTGAAAAGACATTGTTGGCTTTCTTTCAAAAAATCTTATAAATAATTTGCTTCGCAACCACTTCTTCGGCGGTAAAGAAAATAAAACATTTGGTATGTAGTTTTATAGTCACTCCTTTTGCACCTGTTGTTTCCTTTAAAAATTTAAGAACTCATCCGAAGTTAGTATCACTTTTATTTTTTAAAAGAAAATTAAATTAAATCAAAATCACCGTAAATCCCATCAAAATAAAAAAATTGTTAGAACAACAAGTTTATGTTTAATATTTAATTTTTCTAAGAACCTTTTTGATGGGTGCTGAAGCCTGTATTTGCTTTAATTTCAATAATTTATTGAAATTCTTCAATTCTTTTTAATATTTGATTTTGCATAACAATATTTTTTTTATTACTAGTTTATTATTGCTTCAGTAGGACTTACAAGAGCCATCTGATTTTTGAATATTTAATTATTTTACTTTATATTGTTAAAAAGTATTTTCTTTTGATTTAACATAAAAATTTAATAAAAAAAAATCTGTTGAAATAAACATATAGATTTGAATTGATAATTGAGGCAGTATGAGTTTGCTTTTAGAAAATGGTTTTAACTTTTTAAACTAAAATGCTGCTCATTCAAGCAGAAGAATTTTAAAATTCATTTCAAATACTATATGCTTAGAATAAATTATCTCAATTTAAAACAAACATATTTAAAATCTATTCCAAAACTTTTGGGATAAAAAGCTCCCAAAATTATTGAAGCACGAATAGAGTGAGCAAGTCATTCCTTCTTCATAAATGCTTGTTACCAAACTTCAAATTAATTAATTAGATACTATAACACATTCTATGTATTCGAAAGAAAGGATAAATTAAATAAGCCGTCCGTTGAATACCATATCAAATGAAGTTTTGACAACAAAACTGAAGATAATTTGTACAGCAATTGAAACAAAATCCCATACTCAGGTCGTAATAAAGGAGGCATGTCCCTGTTGAAGAAAGCAACCAATCTGTTGATCAAATCCTTCAGCCTGAAAATCACTCAAATGAAACACGACCTTCACCGTCAGTCTTCACCACTTCATCCAACCACACCAGCTCAATTCTTGATAATAAAGCCACCCTCTATCTTTTAACACATCTTTCTGAGCCATACAAACCAACACTCTACCCAAGCCCCACCAACGTTGGAGCACCTGCAGCTACCGGGTCATCGTCCGAACTCGATGGACACACAAGTGGCCTCAAACGCTCGACTGCCGCCTTTTGGCTCTGTTTTGCAGCTTCCGACCCCAAAAATTATGGATGAACTAATGCAATCCCTAAAATGGGCACACTGAACCCCAAACTCAGGGTCTCCAGCTACTATAGCAATATTATGAGCAATGGTAGCACCAGCACTGTCTCCACTCTCCACATAAAAACAGTCTTTGAAAATCTGCATTGTAATTCAACCAAGACTCAGGTCCATCACTATTTCAATTTCAATGGGAAACTAAAAAAGATTTAAAATCTTTTTTAAATAATTTATAAATTACATAATTTAAATATAATTTTTATCTTGTAAGTTATTAATAATAAATTATTATTATATAATGGTTATATTAAATTAACTATTAAACTTAAATTAAATATGTGAGAGTTACAATATTTTTATACCATTATTATTATTTGAGAGTTTTATATATTAAATTATTCTTGTCAATATTAGAATTAGTATTTAAACTATCTACTACTATATAAATAGTGCTAGCTCTTTCTTATTAATAATTAAAGGAGTGAAAAAGAAGAAGAAAAAAATGATTCATACATAGACTTTTAAATTATATGTTTTATATATTATATTTTTGAACAATTAAGATAATAGAGAGATATAATATTATCTCTTAGTGATCGTGTTTATCGAAAAGAGTGATTATAAGCGTAAAATTAAATCTTTGAGATATAAAAATTTATCACTATTTTAACGAGAGGATGATTATTTGACTTCAGAACAATACCCTCTAACATACTTTTATTATACTCAAAGCTAAATTTTCTTACTTTATATGTGTGTATATATATATATATATAATAATATTATGCATGTTGATAGTTTCTATCTTACAAAATAATATATATTTTAATATATAATTAAATAATATTTAAGATAAATTTACCAATAGAAATAATCCGTAAAAGTGTAATTAAGGATGGTAAAATCATCCTCAAACTCGTTAAAATCTATTTTTGTTGGAAATGATTTAATAAGACTTAAAGTAACTTCGTTGGAATTTGTTATACAAAATTAAAACCTGTAACAAATTTAAGATAGATACAGATTTGATAAAATATCCATAGATACCCATTATGATATTCGCAAATATTATATTTAACAAAACAAAACGTTGTCATATGGAATATGAACATTGTATTTATATTAGCCCTAGAAAGATTATTTTCATCAATTTCATTTTCATCTCATACCTCATAAGCCACCGTTCCACTCTCTACCAAATTCTAATTTCAAATTTCAATCATCAATCTTACTTTTGTCATCTCTATAATTTCAGACTTTTATCATAAGTTCGCCATCTCCAATTCTCCCTTCTCAACCGTTAACTCTTTTAACATTTTTATTTTGCGATTTTTGTTGTAGTTTGAAGTGAAGTCTCGCTTTTTTGCTTTATTCTTCCGTCAGCATTCTCACTTCACTTCCTTCTCATTTTTCATAGATTCTAGTTTAAATTCTCGAGCTTAGGTACTAAATTTTTTTTTAATTTATTCAACTTATAAGCTTAGTGTGTGGGATCAATATGGAATAGCATAGTCATTTTTAGAACACGTTAATTGTTTGTTGCTTAATGTAGAAGAAAATTAGAGGTCTTGTTGTGTTTGGAATATGGATCACTAGATGAATTTTTGCAGTTTTTATTTCTTTCAAAGTGGAACTTGATGTTAAATTTATATTTCCATGTAATGCTGATTGCTAACTTGATTATAAATCAATTTGATATTATATATATATATATATATATACGTGTGTGTGTGTGTGTGGTTAATTTGAATTTGGCTCAGAATGGTGATATTTGCTCAATGTTTTAAAATGTAATTGTTAGTATTACTTAATGTTACTATTTGGTTTATAGTTTGACGCATTTTTTTATTGATTGATAAAAATGAATTATATATTAATGCATTGGTGTATAAAATGATTTGGCAGCCGGAGTTGTTCCAATTTTCTACAATATGAATAATTATTTTTTTGGTGTATACCATTTTGAATTATTATTTGTTTAAATTTTATTATTCAATTACTAAAGACAAGATAGTTACTGTCATAACAAGAGTCTTGAAATTTATAAGTTGACTACTAGTTTGTAGATAAATTTTTCTTATGATTTTAATCTTTTTTCTTTCATTTAATTTTTTATGCTTTTTTATTGAACAATTAAGAGTTAGTAACAATTTATTATTATTGACAAGTGATGAAGAGCTCCATATTAGTAATGATGTAAATAAATTTTTAATAATAAAATTTGAGATGAATTAATACCAATCGCCAATGATATATGAAGAAATTACTAGTGAAAATATTGGTAGAAAATTAAAATAAAAAATATAAAAATATTTCAAAAGAAAAAAGTGAATAATAATTGGATTGCTAGTTGCTTCTATTATAGCAAAAAGTTGTGTGTCAAGGTTAAGAAATAAAACTACTTGTATAACCATATGAATAGTTGCTTGAAGCTAAGACAACCAATATTGATTACACTATGAAGAAAATTCTATATAAGTGGATAGAAAATCCTTCGTTTGATCAAAACAATTTCAAATAGGGAGCTTGTAAGTATATGCACGAGTATTTATTGAGTATGGTTAAACATTAAAGATGTTAGAAGTTTTTTAGTACTCTGCAACCAGTATTTAAACATATCTTTTATAACATATTAAAAAATAAGATCTAAAAAATTTATAATTATGAGAGAGCAAGATGATGAATTTGTTAGAGACAAATAGAAGTAAAATTACAATCATCATTAATATATGGACATCTAATTATCACTAAATAAAATTTATGACGTTAGAATTAAGTGTCGGTTTAGTTAAACAAAAACTTAAATCAAACTAAACTAAAAGTTATAGTACAGAACTTATCAATTCATTTGGTTTTCAATTTGTTCCATTCAAATTGAAAACCAAACTCAAAACTGAATAATTGTTAAAATAAAATAAATTCGGAAGGTTGGAATCCCTTCAAATTCAATTTTGACAATTCTTTTTTCTTTTCTTTTTCAATTATTATAAACACTTATAAAATGAGCTTACAATGTCTGGGCAATGATTATCAAACACGTGTCTCTTACATCAATTCCTCCCACACGTGGCCTAAGTGTTAAATTGTCAATTTCTTTATTTTGTTTGGAACCAGCACTTTTTCTTAATATATTAAAAATGATTTACGTATTATAAAATTCTTATGATGTGAATGTATAATTTAATTTCTTTAATTTATGAATAATCACTACACAGACAAATGGGAAGCGACCTGATTGCTGCTGAAATTATTTTTCTTTAATTACAAATAATGCTTATTAATTATAAAATATGGGACATATATGCTTATAACAAATTATTATAATATAATTTTAATTTAATTAATTAAATTATTTAAATTCATTACGTAATTTAAATTGAATCTTTCGTAATTGTTATATAATTTGAAGTTACTCAATTGAAGTATTTAAATTTATCACGTGAATATAAATTAATTTAAATTGAATCTTATGTAATTGTAATATTATTTTAATTTACTCAAATGAATTATTTAATTTATCACGTGAATATAAATTAATTCAAGCTAAATCTTCTGCAATTGTAATATAAGTTCAATTTACTCAATTGAATTATTTGAATTTATTACGTGAATATATATTAATAAAAAAATATAATTAATTGAATAATACAAATTAATTAAAATCGAAATTGAATCCTTGTTCAATTTAATTATAATTTTAATTTAGTGAATTGAATTAATAGATTTATCTCATGAACATTATAAATTAATTGAAATCGAAATCGGAATCAAATACTTGTACAATTTATTTATAATTTCAATCGAAATTGTAATTAAAATTATATTAAAAAATTATAACATTTAATATAATTTAAATTAAATTTAAATTTAAATTTAAATTAAATTTAAATTTAAATTTAAATTTAAATTTAAATTTGAAGTTATAACATATATTGTAATGGAAATTAATTAGAATTAGAATCAAAATTATAACGTTTAATGTAATTGAAAATTTAAATTAGATGTAAAATTATAGTATTTAACGTAATTGGCATTGAAATTGATTTTTAAATTATAATATTTAACATAATTAAAATTAAAATTGAAATTTAATTTGAAATTATAACATTTAATATAATTAAAATCAAAATTGAATTTGAAATTATAACATTTAACACAATTGAAATTAAAATTGGAATCGAAATAATAACATTTAACGTAATTTCAATTGAAGTTGGATTTAGAATTATAACATTTAATCTAATTGGAATCGATATTATAACATTTAACGTAATTAAAATTAAAATTGCAATCAGAATTATAACATTTAATGTAATTAAAATTATAATTATAATTGGAATTATAACATTTAATACTTAATAGATTTAAAATTAGAATTTTAAAATAAAAAATTTACAATTACATGTTTATTTGATATAAATATTAAAAATATTACCACTAAAAATTATTATAACAAAAATAATATTAATTTAGGCTCCAAAATATTAATTATAGGCCTAAAATAATTAAAATTTTGCATTACGTCGAAGTAATCTAAACCCAAAAGTTCAAAAACCCAGTTCAAGTTTAAAATAAAATAAGCCCATTAAACCAAACCAAAGAACCAAAATTAAAAGCAAACCAAATCAGTTCAATTCAATTCGATTTCAGTTCTAAGGGTTAAATTGAACTGATCGATTTGAATTTGTTGGAATTGATCAGTTTGAGTTTTAGTTCGGTTCGAACCCAAACCAAACCAAGATCGATTTTGTCCACTCCTAATGGTTGTCACGACACATTTCATATATGATGTTGCTACAAAAGCCGCATTATGAGGTAGTCTTCAAATCATAATTATTATATTTTTTAAAAAAAATTTATAACATGGACAATATTCCATACGAGATGTGAAACTTTAATTTTTTTTGTTTAGATTCTTATATATGCCATATTCACATAATGTTGAGGTACTCTTTGAAGCTTTGGTGAATTACTTGTTGGAGTGAAGCTTTAATAGTAAGTTACCTACCTCACGGTAGATAATTGTAGCACAAATAATTCTATACTTGGTTTAATTTTACAAGAACTTTTTACTAGCACACTTCTATTAGAGGTGAGGTTATTTTATATGCATTGTGCTACTTATATCTTGAATTCAATTATAAAAGAGGGAATGAATGTAATTAGTTACAGTATTGAGAGAATCTGAAGTAGTATTTCTTATTAGAGAGCAATACCTAAAAAGGATAAATTTTTATTGGGATGACTTGAAAATTAAATATTCCATATACTAAGAAGTTAGTTCTTGATTGAAATAAGGTGGAACTCCACGTATTTGATGCTTGACACAATTTTAATTCACAAGGATGTTTTTTCTCATTTAAAACAATAAAACAACAATACAAGTCTTTGCCCGATGAAGATGATCGAAGGTTTGTAATAAAATTTATAATAGACTTGAAACATTTTCTGAAGTGATTGCATTTTCTTTTGGTACTAAATATGCTATAGCTAATCTTTATTTTTTTACATTTGTGAAATTAAATTGTCAATTTTTAAGTGGTTGACTTCAAATTATGATAGAATAACATCTATAGCTTACAAAATGATTACCAAGTTTGATAAATATTAAAGTGTTCTTCATGAATTTATGGTTGTGGCAGTTGTTTAGACCCGAAATGCAAGATAAAATTGGTGGAATATTATTTCCTTTTGATATATAGAGATTGTTGCCAAAATGAGATTGAAAAGGTTTGAAATTTTTGCTATGACTTAGTGAAGGATTATCAATCAAGATCTAAATCAAGTGAACAAGTCCTTCCAACTCACAGTTTAGTTGCTTCATCATCTCATGTTCAAGAATCTCACTCAAGACTTAGGGCACGTTAGGCACATTTTGATATGTTTATAGACCAAAGCTCTTGTACTAGTGACCTTAAGTCTGAGTTGGACTATTATCTAGATGAACCTAATATTCTAAGTTCTAAAAATTTTGATATATTAGATTGGTGGAATAAAAAATAATTCAAATATCCTTGTAGTAACCAGTATCCACAACGGTAAGAATAAATATTTTTATATGTATAAATATAGGTATTTTATTTGTATATTGGTGATACTTGATTTATATATTGTTATTAGTAGTGTTTGTATAGGTTAAGGTGATACTATTAGCATTGGGTTTAATTGCAAGACTTTAGATTTATTTTAGGGACCAAATTGTAATACTTTGAAAGTTTTGGGGATAAATTCGTAAATATCAAAAATTAGTCACTTAGTATAAAAATACACTTTTAAAACCCTAATTCTCTCATTTTAGTCGAGCTACCTCTTTTAGAGAGAGAGAAGAGAGAAAAGAGGGGAGAGAAAGAGAAGAAGGAGAAGAAAAAGAAGAAGAAATTGGAATTTTGAATTTTAAGAGGTATATCACAACTATTTCTCAATTTATTGGTGTTAATTATGTTAATTTCTTTAAGTTTTGATTTCTGAAAATATGTATAGTTGAGGATTTGATGTGTATTTCGTATGATATTTTGAGAATTGATGATGATCTATAAGATAGTTTGATAAATCATGATGGATTGTAGAATTTCTGCTTGATAGTCTCTTGATCCAAGAATTTTATAAATTGTTGTGATTCGATTCTGGTTTTGAATTTTGCGTATATGAAATTAGACATGTTTAGTATTATCTGAGACTTTGAATCAATTCAAAATTCCATAAATCAAATTTTTTGTGAATTTACCAAAATGACCCTGAAATTCTGGAAATTTCCTATGTGAACAGTATAATACAGTGATGAACAATGTTTGTCCTACTGAATGATCTTCAAAAATTACAAATTTGTGGAATATGATAAGTTTATATGTCTAATATGATATAATCGGAATTGAGAATTTAGATCAATGTGGTTGAAATGTTATGATTTTCTAAAGTATATCCGCTCATTACAGTATTTGATTAACAGATTTTTAAAGCTATGGAATAAAATAGTTTTAAAATGTTTTTGGCAGTGATTTGGAAGTGAAATATTTATCATGGACTGAAATATGTGTTAAGAGTAATGATGTGATAGTTTTATAATTTTTAAGTTAGTATATGATTTTATAAAATTGGGAGATTGCGTACTGTTCAGTAAGTATCTTGATCTTGTCAGGTTAGTAGTTTGGATTCGATGGTATGTATGGAATGGATTGTGTAGGAATTTTGATATAATATTCATATATAAGAAGGATATATGAGTCAAGAATGATATATTCTGATTTTGGAGTAATTGGACATCATTTGATCTATTAGAAAATTTTGTTAAGTGTAAGTGATCAGAATAACAGGTTTTGAGAAACCAAGTATTTAGACTAATTTGATGTGATAAATGCATTGTGTATAATTTTGTAAGCTATTTAAAGTATTTTGTGTGAATTGTGAGGCTTATGAAAGGATTAATCTCCATTGATAGGTTAAGGAGATTTAAGTCTTGTAGCTGAAAGTGTTAAGAGGTAAGTATACTAGACTTTTTACTGAAATCACAATAAACATAGTAATTATTTTGTATGATTTTGTAAATGTGGTTAGCAATATGTTTATGTTATGTCAAAGTATATTTTGATATGAAATGTGAAGATATGTATTTATGAATGTGAGCATGGACATACATGACATACATGTGTTTTTGAAAGTGAGCTTTCAAAATAAGATATGTTTAACAAAGAAAGCTTTTGAAGTGTAATATGTCCATGAGAAATATTTTGTGTTTTGAGGGTACTTGAACTCACTGTTAACTTAGTAGGCATTTTATGTGATTTGTGGAGCCTTTATGTGTGGCCTTTCCTTCGGGATTGGTATATGTTATGTGTTCCGTATGTAGGGAGGATCCTATTGGTACCTAAAGGAAGAGTGAGTCATCACATTCGTGTGGTGGCGTATTGGTGCATGTGAGAGGACTCACCGATGATCAGGGTGAGGGTTTGGCTTTTACCTTCGGGCATGAGTATTATATATGTGTAATTTCAAGACCTCACTTATACTATTCCTCTCATACGGTATGTCACCTACGAGTGACATTTGGCTCATTATGTGATATGTGATATGTAAGTCCTACTAAGTAGTAGTTGAGTGATGGTATTCCTATTATGTGTTTTAAAAGAATGTGTAAACGCTTACATGATATGTGATTTGATAAGATTATGATTTTGATTAATCACAGCATATCATACATATGCATTGTGTACATATATGTATTTGTATTTGATATATGAAAAACTAGTATGCTTACTGAGTTTTATACTCATTATAGTTTATGGTGATTTCAGGTAAATAAGGTACATGTGTGCTTAGCGGATTTGACAAGGCTTCTGCTGTTCCTTGGGTTCCCTAAGTTGTTAGGTTGCTAAGTGTTTCATTTGGGGACACGTGGGATAAGATATTTGATTTATCCCTAGTGAATAAATACTTATGTATTATTTTATTGTGTGTGGTTGGACTTAGTTTAAGTTTCACTAAGTGTAGTAATTGATTAATTTTAAGTAAGAATTTACAATGAATATATTCTGGGCTTCCGGTAACAAAGTTGCTACTGGTGACGTAGTAGAGTGTTAATCTCTGAGAAAACTCTGCGTATCTCCAGTTTACTAATTGTCCCAGTCATAATTCAATTACTATAATTCTGAAAGAAATTAAAATGAATGTTTAAGTATTATTGAATGAATGTAAGTGATGTCGTGTGTCAGATCTTTTGGGTCTGGGACGTGACAATCCTACTCATTAATCAATTGCTATAGACATTCTAACCATTCTTGTATCCACTATTGCATATGAGTTGACTTTTAGTACTAGTGATAAATTTGTGTCTCCACATCGTAGTGACTTCAACCAAAGACATTAGAGGTTTTAATATGTACTCAAGATTGGTTATAATTTGAATTCAATGGTAAGAAAATATATATTTATTTATATAGAATAAATTTTTATTTTAAAATTTTTTATAATATTATCATTAATTCTTTTCTTAATTAGTTTCAAATCACCCAAATATAATTCATAGTATGAAGTATTCTAAGGATTTAGATGTTGTTGATGAGGTAAACTAGTTATATTTATTATTAATAAAGTTTAGATTCTTACTTGTTAGTTAATTAAATAACACATTCATATTATTGTTTATTCTTATTGGCCTCATGTCGGATGGGTGGTACTGATACACATGTGAATTATGATGAAGATGAGTGATTGTGGACTTAGTATTGGACGTTTAAAGTTTTAAATTTTAAATTTTGAAAAAATATTAGTTATGGACTTGTCTATGAAACTTTGATTGTAGACTTATTATTTGAATTGGTTATTTTGTATACTCTTTTCTTTATTTAAGATTATTCCAATTATTAATCGAATTAGTATTATTATGTTATATTGTTGTAGTTATAAATTTAACTTGTGATATGATTTTAATTGATATATTTTTAGAATTTTTTAAATTTAAATTTATGATATGATTTTAATTGCTATATTCCATGAATTTTCATCAAAATTAAGGTTATGATTTTATTTTTTTATTATATTAATTTATAACCTATTTAAAATTCGCGGATAACTTATTATGAGTTTAATAAATAGTACACATCCATTTGTATGAGCGGAATTAGGATTTGAGTTTTGGAGGGGAGTGCAAATCATAACATAAAATTTTAAATTTAATAAACTAAAATAAAATAATATTTTTATTCCATGTTAATAATAAATGAACTGAAAAAAAATATTGTTGAAAACTTTAGTATAATCTTTAGAATTGGTGATGATGTATAGATTTATAAATTTTTGGGCAAAAGACATTTTTATCCCACGAGTTTGATTTAATTCTCAATTTTATCCTTCGAGTTTCAAAAAATCTAATTTTGTCCATGTCCATTAATGAGAAATGGCAAAATAGTCACTCTACACAAAACTTTAAAATGGGCTGGATCAAAATATTCACGTATCAGCCACTGGTTAGTCACTTAAATAATAAAATAAAATAAATAAAAAGAGGGCAGTCGCTTCATCGTCAGTAGCCGATCGACCATCGGTAACCAATTGCGATTTGACTCAAATTGACATCATTAAACTAAAAATTTTGTTATCTACGCAATGGTAGAATTTTTTTTGTCAACGGAGTATCGTAAATATGCCAAAAGTGAAAAAAAATATATTGTGGGCGACGGCGGCCACCGTCATTTGTCGTCGAATGGTGGGGCGATGGCATGCACTACCCTTCCATTCAAAGGCAAATAGTGGTGGTGGCCGCCGCCAACCACCACAGGCCGGCGGTCGAGCGTCAAACAGTGGGGTGGTGTCGTACACCGCCCCCACCGTTGGATAGATCAGCGTGCAATCGACGGTGGGGGGTGCTGATGGAGGCCACCACCGTTCACCGTCAAACGGTGGGGCGATGATATGCACCACTCCCACCGTTAGATAGATCGACTGCCGATCTGTTTAATAGTGGGGGCGGTGCATGCCACCGCCCCACCGTTCAATAGCGTAGTGGCTGCCACCCTCTCTTTATTTCGATTTGTTTTTTGACCACCTTCTTATTTTCTTTTGATAAAAATGATTCCACCATTATGTAGATATAAAAAAAATAGAATTTAATGATGTAAATTTTGTCTATTTTCGTTACCAGAATCTAACAACTGATGATGGCCGGTGACAGTAGTCGCCGATTTTGGTAGTTCAATTTTATTTAATTCTTAATTATAAAATAAATTTTTAATGAATATTAAAATTTAAACTTATTAAAACGTGTCACGTGTCTTTTTATTTTTAATAGCCTCATTAGTGACTGATACATGTATATTGTATAATATACTCACATCATAATTTCTAATTAATATAATAACTTAGGGCAAATTTGTCAATGTACTATCAAAAGAGATTTTTAGTTAAATTTAACAGAATCTCATTAACGGACTAGGACAAAATTGAGTTTTCTAAACTTCATAAAATAAAATTGAGAATTAAGTCAAACTCGTGAGACAAAAATATTATTTTTCCTAAATCTTTAGTATTTTTTTTAAAAAAATAAATTGTGAATGACTTTTCCGTTAGAAAAAATATAAAACAAGAAATATGTATTGTATTATTTGTAAAAAAAAAATTATATCTTAAAATTAATAAATTCAAAGTAAAAGTACAAAGACCAACATCCATAAAAAATACATATAAAGTTATAATAATAAAATCTTTAAAAACTAACTAATATATAAACAAAACTATTAAAAGATTCTAACTTACTTTTTTTTTTTTTGGAGATTTTTTTTTTAAAATTATAAAGAAGAGTTTGACGTAAATTAGAAAAGATTAAAATCACTAATGTATAGTGCTCTATAATTGAGAGTCTATTTATATAAGATAAATTAAAAGAAAAAAAATTTCAAGTAGGAAAAAAATTACAAATCTAAAATTTCTTTGTATTAAAGAAAAGATGTATTCCATCTTACATCTTCCATGTAGAAAAAATTATAAGTATAAAATTTTTTTGTATTAAGAAAATAATTTATAGATAGGATCATCTATAAATATAAAATTATTTTTATTAAGATAAAAAAAATTAAATTAAAAAAATATAAAAATAAGGACCGCTTGTAAATTAAAAATTATTTTTTATTAAAAAACGTTAAAATAGAGAAAGATAGAATCTTATTTAAACATTAAATAATATATTAAAAATAAATTTTTAATACTAATAAGGATCACTTTCTTAAATTAACAATTAATGCAATACGCAAATTTGAAAGAAATTTAAAAATCAAAATAAATATTTAAAAATTAAAAAAATATATACATGTATAAATTTAAGAGATTATTGCAAGGTTTGCGGGGGTGGGCCATGACACCCTAAGCTTTGCAATAGTTCCACCCATGTCTATAGAGTAATTTGATAATAAAATTTTAAATATATAATTAATTTAAAAAAATTAATATTTTATTTTTAAAATAAATATAAATTTAAATTTAAAGTATTCGTCCCAAATCTTATCTCTGTCACCATCTTTAAACACAATCAAAAGTCTTCGTATGTCGTAGAAATAAGATTTTTAGGAGCTTTCGTAAGCTCACAGAAACAGCAAGAAGATTAGCTTCAGCAACGACAGCGTTTTAGCAGTGTGGTATCGGGAATTGAATGACGAAGATATGCAAAAGCCGCCACCGTGAAAGTAGACCAAAACATGGCGCTTTTGGTTTGTGGTGGTGAGTTTTGTGAGTTTTTTTTTTTTGAAATATAATAAATATTTTCATTTCTCAAGGGACCATTAGAAAATTATCCACCCAGAATTGATTACATTTCAAAATGAGAACTTTTTAGCAAGTGCGTGGGCTACCCCATTGGACTCTCTAGGAATAAAGCTAAACACAATATTACTATCACAAACTTTGCTGTCATGGATATCCTTAACAATCCATTTATGTTCTTTGAGTGAACAAATGTAGCCTCTAATCAAGTCAATTACATTTTTTGAATCCAATTCAATAATTACCTTTAATTCTCCGCTACCTGTAAAGCCATCATGATTGGTTCAGCTTCAGCCCTTTCAACATCACCTTTAAACAAAGACCAGCCTACTGCCATTGCCACTAGGGTCTCATTCCAGTCAAAAAAACACATCTCCCAAACCAACACAACCTTTATTGACATGTATATCTGCATCAGTTCTAATTTTGTAACACCCCTCCTGGATAGCTGTCTCCATTCTAGATGCAGCAAGATTTTCCTCATACCTCAAGTTCTGTCTCAGCTCATGCTTACTGGTTTCTCTATCCTTAGTTGTATCTAAGTAGGCCTTCACCATGTTGTTCCTTAGCTGCCAACTAGCTCAAAGGATCATGGTAATTCTATCCCTTTCATCTAATGATGTGGTTGCTGTAATGTGATGGAAAAAGTCCTACACTTTCTTAAGTTGCGGCCCTTCAACTACTTCAGCAAATTGAGAGATTTTTCACAATTTCTAGGCACTTTTGCAGCTAACTAAAGCAAGCATCCTAGACTCCACATCTTTTCCATATCTACTGCAAATAGGCTGATCAGCCACCTTCTTTTTATGCAAGTTTTCAGCTGTAGGCAGTAGATTTGATACAGCCCTCCAGAGGAAAACTTTAATCTTCAAAGGAACTTGAATACTCCATAGGGCTTTCCACTATTTCTCTATGGGATTAGAAGCATTAGCTTTAGACTTCTAGCCCCCTGGCTATTTGATAACCACTTCTCACAGAATAATTCACTTTTCTATCAAAATGTCAACAAATAGAGTTATCAACCTTTGTAAAGGGTAAAGGGCCCCCCAATATTAGACTAGCATCCTCAGCATTGAATTTTTGCTTAATAAGCTTTTTTCTCCACTTACTATTCTCATCAATCAGCATATCCACTCTGCGATCTGCAGGCAATTCTTTGGGTGAGAAAGGTTTGAAAGTTGACACCCTAGGCACCCAATTTCTCCCATAAATGCTGACCTCCTTTCCATTCCCCACCAATCATTTTGTACCCTTTTCTAAAACCAACCTTTCCCACAGGATGCTCCTCCAAATGTACGAGGGGTTAGATCTTAATTTTGCCTTCATAAAATGATTGTCTTTGAAATACCTTGCCTTGAGCACTTTGGCTACAAGGGAGTCAGTATCCTGGATAATTCTCCATCCTTACTTTGCAATGAGAGCTTGATTAAAATATACTAAGTTCTTGAAACCAAGACCCGTTATTCTCTTATTTTTACAAAGTTGCCTTCAACTTGCCCAGTGAAATTTTCTTTTGTCTTTATCATTCTTCCCTCACCAGACGCCTGTGATCATCCTCTGCATCTTCATATAAAATCTTTGGCAACTTGAACAAGCTCATGGCATATGCTGGAACTGCTTGAGCTATAGCCTTAACAAGAACCATTTTACCCCTGCTAGAAAAGAGGCCATCATTCCACCTATTAACTTTAGTTGCAAGCCTAATTTTCATCTCATTAAAGAACTGCCTTTTGCTCCTCCCCATCATAGATGGTTACCCCAAATACTTCTCACGCCTAGACACTTCTTTTAACTGGAGGATATTTCTCAATAACTGCACTTGCTCAGGCCTCACATTACAGCTAAAAAAGACAGTTGACTTGTGAGTTAAATACGAGCTCAGATATTATTATTAGATTCATGGATGATGTGTGAGTTTTGTGACTTTTTTTAAAGTCAAATATCCATCACCGGCCGTAACACTAATACAACATGACTTGGACGTAAATGTGGTCATATCATTATCATATATATATATATATATATATATATAGTCGTGACTTACTGATGTGCGAATATTATCATCATCAAACCTCAGAAATATGTATTATTTTGAAACATATAACTCTCTTGGCTCTTCACTATAACTAATTAACAGAAATATATATGAGGAGGCTCAATAGCTTTGTCTATAGGATTATGGACTCGGGCAATCATCTGATATGAATGATGCATGTTTTGGAAAAATTTACAGCCTGCATGGATGTGCCCCTCCCATACCATACGTGGCAAATGGCAATGTTGTTGACTTGTACTGCATACCTTTGATGAAATCTCATGGTCCAATAATTTGTGACGGCCAAGTTACAATTGTCTATAATTGGACTTTAATTTCCTTCTCACAAAGTTTGACAAGATTAAGGTAAATACTGCATCTTTGACAATTGCCTTAGTTAAGGACATTACTATCCAATTTTAATAATAGTTGTTGGGTCCAATTTGAGCGGGAACAAATGGACGATCCCAACGGTAAGAAGGAAGATGTCCTCATTCAATAATTGAGGAGATTTAAGGAAAATACTTAAAACTCTCTCTAAAGCTCCTTCTATATAAGGGGATCCTTTCTCACTCAAATATTCATGAACTTTTTGTTATTTGTCTTTTCACATACTGTTTTTTCACGGTATTTATTGAATAAACTGTTTGTACACTTACATTTTTTTTAGAATCAAACACTATTTTCCTTCTAATTTTTCTTATTTACTTTTCCCTTATTAATCTTTTCAATTCCCCTGAGTTTTCTAGTCTCTTGTTTGTAGATGGACGAAGATGCTCTTGGAAGGATAGGAACGAGAACTTGAAGGTAATTTTTTTTTTAAAAGGTTTCAATATTTAAAAAACATTCATAAAAATTTTAAAAAAAATTTCAATAAATAAATTTTTAAAAAATTGAAAACAAAATTCTATCTAATATATAGGAGGTATACACGATTTTTAAATATTTTTTTAATTAAGAATAAATATTATTAGTTTTGGGTTGATTTCTACTATATAGAATTGATTGAAATCAATTGTTTTTGTTGCAGAGTTTTTTAGCGTGCATTCTAAGAACTCATCCATTACAAATAATTAAGAATAATAAAAATCACATAATCAAAAAAATAAACAATCAAGCAACCAAATAAAGTAGACAATCAATGTACGTGGTTTGACAAACAGCACACAATCAATATACGTGATTTATTCCGTTCTTCTATACACAAAGAACCCACCATTTTAGAATTTTACAATTTTGATTTGTATATTTATAATGATACCACAAGTACTATAGGGTATCCACAAAATATGTTTTCAAATATCGCAATACAATTATAACATACCTTTGCTCAATGGATATAAAACACCCTATACAAATTTTGAATAAATTTATTAGATGAAATTTAAAAGCATCTTATTTTATAATATATTATTCATCAAATATATATGTATATCGTGATAAAATGGAGAGTTGAATGAGAAGACACTCTCATGTCCAATTCTATAGTAGAGATAGAATTGAGAAAGAACCATCAATTATAACCTAAAAAAAAACAAGATTACTTAAACAACATAAAGGAAGAATAAAAGGAATATCTTATAAAGGAAATCATATTTATATTAATAGATATGTTCTTCATACAAGAAATACCCAAATAGTCCAAAGCTCTCAATGATCTATATCACAAAATCTTGTGAGCTTAAAACACTTAAGTGTGACCTAGACTCTTTATTCTCTCTCTTATGAATGATTTTGATGTTTAATCAATTTATAAGAGGTTACAAGGGTATATATAGTATTAGCATTGATCTTATAAACTTTAAACCCAATTGAAATAAGAGTTCACATATTATAGGAGTCCAAAACCAACTTTATAAATTAATTCTACTCAAAAATGGAGTTTTTTTTTTTTCCGAATAGGTAACGCTATAGTGTTCAATATCCAATGTTGGGGCATGAATGCGATTATCGGGCCAACACAGCGGTGTTCATCAAACAACGATGCGGTGTTTGGCTTTTTGGAATTATCACTGCGATGTCAATGCGTTAGTTCCCCTCTTGCTTTCTTTTTTGCATTCGGCTTCCATTTTTGATCCTTGCTCATCCATTTAATGTGTCCTTGACCTCATCTCAACTCTTTCTTAGTTTCTAACTCAAAATCAAACTTATCCTTAATTTTGAATCACTAAATTTCAACAAACTCTTTCTTAATTCAAAATCTTTTTAAATAGCTTTAACCAGGATCCATACACTTTAATGCTCTATCATTTAGTGTTACCTTTAGTTAACTCTATGTCCAGACTTAACTCCTTTTGGGCTCATGACCTTAATCTCCAAATATATGAATGCATATTCCTTTAGGTGGTCCTTGTACTCTAATCTTCCATGTTGCTCTTGATACCATCACAGTACTTTCGTGGCATAACCTTACTAGTAGCACATTTTCCATGCATTCTCTTTTGACCCTTTATCATCATAGTGAGAAAATCTCCAATGTTACTCTTTAGTATGCATCCCTTCAACAATCCCTGTTGAGCTACCTACAGCATCTACAACATTGCCATTAAACACATACATTCCCTTGTGCTTCTCACTTCTCGTCATTACTATAGATCATTCTTTTACCTTTAGTATTCTATTTTTTACTTTGAATGAATATCCCTATTGACCTAACATTTCTAAGGATTTTAAACTCCTACTAACTTTAAGAACATGCCTAATACCATACAACTCCTTAATCTCCCCATCATGCATCCTCATACTAAGTCAATCAATCCACATAACTCTACACACTATATAATTCCCTATTAGTATTTTCTTTCTCCTATTAGATCTATAATTAGTAAATAAGGATTTATTTGGACACACATAATAATTACACCCAGAATCAAGTATTCATTTACCAGCATACTTCTTATTAAAAGCTACCAATAACTACAATTTTTAAGTTTTCTTTATAGACTATTGCAGTCCCTCCCTCATTCTTTGTCTTTCTTTTCGAGCTAATCTCTCTTCAAGTACCTCTCTTTATTACAAAATTAGCATTCTTGATCTAGAACTTCTAAAGATATTAAGTTCTTCTTAACTCTAAGAACATACCTAATACTATACAACTCCTTAATCTCCCTATCATGCATCTTCATACTAATTCTACCAATCCTCATAACTCTACAAACTATATCATTTCCTATTTGTATTTTTTTCCCCTATTGGATCTATAATTGGTAAATAAGAATTTATTTGGATACACATAATAATTACACCCAAAATCAAGTATTTATCTACCAGTATACTTCTCATTAAAAGCTACCAATGACTATGTAATTTTCAAGTTTACTTTACAAACTATTACAGCCCCTCTTCCATTCTTTGCCTTTCTTTTTGGGCAATCTCTCTTCAAATGCCTCTCTTTATCGCAAAAGTAGCACTTCTTGAATCTACCCCATTAATTAATTTTATCGTCTTTTCTTCTTGCAACTCAACTAGTTGCATTACCAGATTCTAATCTTTTCCCTAATTTTTTAAAGTTTAATGATGCTTTAACATCTATCATCGTTAAAGTCTTCTTGCTGTATAAGAGTGTGTCCACTAAATGCTCATAACTTAGAGGTAAAGGAAAACAACAAAATTATCGCCTTATATTCATTCTTAATCTTGATGTTTATCGTTTCAAGATCAATGATAACCTTGTTGAAATCATCTATGTGGTCTTTTATGGAAGTTCCCTCGGTCACAGACAATTGATATAACTTTTTTTTGACATATAGACGATTCGTCATAGACTTCGTCATGTAGAGGGCATCAAGTTTCTTTCAAAAACTTAATGCCGTCTTCTCTCTAACCTCCATCTTTAGAACTTCATCACTCAAAGAGCATTATGGTACTATGGGCCTTTTTTGAATATCTTATCTATCTGCATTAGATCTAGGTTTTGTCAGTCTCTTTTCTTCACTAGTTATTGCTTGAATTTTCTTAAGGGCTAAATCTAACAATTGACTCACCAATAGAGTTATAACATTTACTTTCCATACATTGTAAGAGTCCAAAATTGACTCCAAGACATAATTTTCCTCAAAAATAGAGTTTTTTCGAAAGCAACACTCTGGCATTAAATATCCAACGTTAGGGTAATAATGCAATCATCGGGCTAATACCGTGGTGTTCATCAATCAACCCTGAAGCATTGAACCAATGCTAGAGCATTCAACTTTTTGAAATTATCGCTGCAGCGTTGAGATCTCATCGTTGTAGCATACGTTTGGTCCTCTCTTGTGTTCTTTCTCACATTTGACTTCTATTTTCAACCCTTACTCATCCATCCAATGTGCCCTTGGCCTCATTTTAATTCTTCATTAGTTTTTAACTTAAAAGTAAATTTATCCTTTATGTTGAATCACCAAATTTCAATAGTTTTAATTAAGATTAAATCGAATCAATTTTTCTTCTCTATTTTTATTGACTTTTTGTTTATTTTAGTTTTATTTTTTTTTAATTTAGTTATAATTTTTAGCGAATGAAAATCCAAACTAAACCCATCGATTATTGAAAAAAAAATTAAAGTAAAATTAAATAGTCTATAAAATCATATTAATAAATTTAATTTGATTTAATTTTGGCAAAACCTTAATTTTTGAAATGAATAATAAAATTATTAGAATTTTATTATATTATAAAGGTCAATAAAAATCTTTCAATTATTTAAAATTTAACTATTTTAATATGGTGTCAATTAGGGATGGCAATTTTTGGATCCAAATTCGTGCTTTGGTAAACTTGAATTCAGATTCAGGTTTTCTCTAATATTTCAAAATCTAGGTTGTACCTGAATTTTTTTGGTGTAGGCCGAATCTAAGTTTAAAGCTAATTCTTTTTTTTAAAAAATTCTTAATATATGATGTCATGGATTTTGCTCGATTATAAGTCATATTTCTTATTCCATGTATGTAGAGTCGTAGACAAATAATATTTTCACTTTTGAGTCTATATAGATTGCAATAAAAAAGCCCTAACAGTAGTAACATTAATTCTATTTTTGTCTCTTTCAAACAAATTCTTATTGTCATATGATATATACCACATATACTAATTGTTAAGGTCAGTATTTACGTGTTATCTCTAAATGTACATATACTTGTGTATTTATACAAGTGCACATTCCCATTAAATTGCTAATACCCATTAATATGGTATTATACAATGTAACGTTACAGACATTGTAGATTTGAAGAAGTTTAGGTCAGATATAAAGGAGTTTAGATAAGTGCCTACAATTAGCCACGTTAAGAGATATAAATGCTAAATATTAGTACAGTTAAGTGTTATCTGATTATAATACTCAACAGATCTAAGAGTTGAAGTCTTGTCTGTAATGGGACATAAACCTGAGAATATACCAGTAACTGCATAGTTACAAGAGTTATAATCGGGAGCCAGAAAATACTAGTTGCACAAGTATGTTCTCGAATAATTATCCTTGATCTGTTTATACCAATGCGGGTCTGTCGATAGATACATTTATACATAGATCAACATATGTTATACCTATAGGGTATAGATGGTCGTTCCTAGCCGATTGTAAGCTTGGAGCTCGTATTGACATATGGGTATCCAGTTAGGATTAGATATGAGACAGACTCATCAGGGCCTCCGATAGACATCCTATATAAGCTATCAATTGAGGGTTCTCTCGAGCTGAGTAGTATACGTGATTCTTTGACTTGGTGTCACGGTGGGCTTGTAAGTGATCTACTATGCTTTGGTTCCACGCATGTCACAGACCTTTCATAGTGTGACCACTGGGTATCGCTGGGTATGGTCCAATGCTTATGGAGTCCGGTGTATACAGATATGGGATCCATTAGCTCGTATAAGGAGTTCAATATCCAGATGCTTCGAGATTGTATCTCGAAAAGTCTTATGGCCACAAGCATTAATCCCAGAAAAGAGTTCTGCCAGGGTGGAACAATATGGCAAAAAAGTTTACACATATTGTTCAATGAGATACAAGTTTGAAGATAAGACATGGATGAGCACAAAGAGATTTGACGGTGATAATCTATATCCCCGCACATCTAAGATATTATAACGAAAGGACTATACGTATGCGTTGTAACTTCAGCTTGCATGGTTCAACGTGCTATTTGTATATCCGTAACGTGTGCGTGAGGCATCGCTCATAGACTCATGGAATAGGTCAATTTAACGAATCGGACGTAAGACTTAGAGAGTCCCACGATATAGAGTGTACTCGTTGTGCACTAGGGCAACGTGCCAAATTAAATTGTTTGATCTAGCAATATTCAGCACTATCACGGGAATGCATGTGTCTGTATTTAAGTGTTAAATATAATAATTAGTCAATAATTATTATTTACTAATTAGATAAAGACACGTAGTGTATTGTGGACCCTCGGTTGAGTTTACCTAAGCATGAGATTTGGTGGAACCCACTAGAGATAGACTTAGTAACTATTTATGAGAGGCAAAATAGTTATTTTACACTTTAATTATTTAATTGTTAAATAATTAAAATATCTCTCTTATTATTGTCTATAATATAGTTTATATTATATTATATATTATTATATATATAATAATATTATATTTGAGGTGCCAAATAGTTGGCACCCATTATTCATTTTATATTATTATTATATTATTATTATTATTAGTATTATAAAAAAGGAAAGAAAGAGAGAAGTTAAGTGATTTTGTGCGTATTAAACAAAAATTGCCCGAGAAAAAAAAAGAAGAAATGGAAAAAAGAAAGAAGAAGAATAAAAAAAGAAAGGGAAAATAAAATTGTATCATTTTTTTATGCTTTTAATTGAAACAATTATAAATTACTTTAAAATTTTTATTTCTTATCTTTTTGGAGAAAAAGATAAAAACAAACATTGCCTATTTTAGAGATTAAGAATTAATTCTGTGTTGGATATCAGGCTATTATTTTAATTCACCAAGTCCACCGTGTTGGTGACTAGAACTGCTCGTAAATTAATTTTTATGTGAACTCTGAAAAATTACATGATTAATGTTAAACGTTAAAGTAAATTTTTTAACTTATAAATATATTAATATATTTTATTTATTATATTTATTATAAATTTTACATTTCTATCAAACTTAAATATATATTTAAATAATAAATATAATTACACATCCATAAATCTACGTATATTTAAATTCGCCGACACTAATAACATTAACAATTCAACATTAATATCTCTTAGACAAAAATGAACACAAATTTACAATCAAACAATCCACTTCAAGTTATGACAACTCATAATCAAATAATCTAACAAAAATTGATTTAGTGATTTCTGTGCTCGAGAGAGAGAGAGATTGCGAACTTCAATTTCTGATTCAGCCACTCAGGCAATGATAAGGACTAGCGACTAACAGCAAGTTTTGACTCTAACTTAGCCACTCGGGCAATGACGAGGAGTGACAATTGGCGAGTTTTGATTCTGACTCAAGCTACTAATTCAAGCATTAGGCAGGCGAGGAGAAGTGGTGAGCTTTGAAAAATTAAAGAGCTTTGAAAAACTGATTTTAAGAATTAGGTATTTTAACCATTTAGGAATTATTTTTTTTTTATTTTTTTTAAAAATAAAAATACAGAAAAATTCGAGTTTTTTGGATTTGGAAAAAAGTCTCAAAATTTTTAAATCTTTTTTAAATTTGAGTTTTTTTTATATTAAATTTATTAAATTTGGGTTGATACAATTTTTTTTTGCTATCTTCGCATATGAATATGACCACGAGGCGTGACATGACTGGTGAGTTCATCAATACTCAATAAACATAATTTTGTCAAATCAGGTTAACTTTGGAATAAAATTATAACAATCTTCAGAAAGTGCTAGTTTACACAAACAGGTGACAGGTCCTCAGAGTAACCTCAGCTCTCCCCCTCTGCGCCCTTCAGTCGTCTATTCAACCCTCTGCAATCGAAAACCACAAATAAATAAATTAAATTTGCTTCGCAGTAAGAGAAAAGGCAAAGGGAAAGCGAAAGCGAAAGCGTAATGGAGAAGATAGCTGTAGCGAGATCCATATTCCGAGCAGCCTGTTTCAGATCGTCGCTTATCGCCGCTGCCAACAACCGTCAGCTCCGCCACTTGTTGTCTTCTCGAACGTTTTTCAGTCTATCTTCTTCTTATTCAGCTTCAGTTCCTTCCAAATCCATCCCTTTTGGTACTTTCTTCTCTCCCCTCCTTATTATCGGATCCAAAGTGGAAAATTAATTTATTTATAAAAATTAAAAACTTGATTATTCAAACGCTTCGAGTTTGATCAACATAATACTTTACCTCTCTCAGTTTAATATTTGATTATGGACTCGTAGGGATTTTTGCACCTGCTTTAACTTGCTGAATAATCCCTCGGGTGATATCAGAAATTTCAGCATTAGGCTTTTTTTTTCCTTTTTTTTTCTTTTTTGGTATTATTAGGTAGCATCGTGCGCTTTGTCTTTACTGCTTATTTTAGCTCAGATGAACACCGTGCATTAGGTCATTTTAGCTTCTAGCAATAGTTAGTTTATGCTAAACACAATTTAGGGTCTGTTTCATATAGAGGTGCTTTGAAAGCACAACACCTAAAAAGTTCGATGAATGCAATTTCCACTGAACATCTAAACGTTTACCAAGCATTCACCTTCTTCCATTCCACAGCAATTGCTCTCACTCCACAGCAGCTGTGACTTCAGTCACGGCATCTCTATCCTCAATGGACCTCGGTTATGTTTGCTAGAATTCTTCTGGTGACTGTTATGCTGCTGGGTAATGGCTGTCATGTTCTGAACTTGTTTTTCATTATGTAAATTCTATAGATTGCCAGTCATCTCTTGTAAAGAGCTTAGGATGCACCCGCTCTTTCAGTGAAGATACTGCTCACATGCCTGAAATAAAAGACCCTGAACTTCAGCGCGCTTTCAAAGACTTGATGGCTGCAAGCTGGGATGAGCTTCCTAATAGCATCATCCATGATGCTAAGATTGCATCCTCGAAAAACACTGATGACAAGGCTGGCCAGGAGGTCTTGAAAAATGTTTTCCGTGCAGCTGAAGCAGTTGAGGAGTTTAGCGGGATTATTATGTCTATGAAAATGGAAATTGATGACAGTATCGGATTGAGTGGAGAGGTATTAGAATTTATATGACATTATGGACTTGTTTACTCTTTCTGCTGCATCGATTCTTGTGTTTTGATGATCTGAATTTTCTGTAGGATGTAAAACCCTTATCAATAGAATTATCCAATGCTCTTCGCACAGTTCTTCAACGTTACTTTAACTACTTGGATGCCTTTGGGCCTGACGAATCCTATTTGCGGAAGAAGGTGGAGACAGAGTTGGGGTCGAAGATGATTTTCTTGAAGATGAGATGCAGCGGGCTGAGCTCTGAGTGGGGAAAGGTATTGATCATGATTGTTGGTGTTATTGCACTATTCTAGCTAGATAACCTATGCATGAATAATAACAAGAAACTCCATGTTTGGGCCATGTTTCTTCTTGAGGAACAGATGAATGAAAATTAGGGGAACTCACTACTATACAACCAAATTTGAAGCTTTGTGTTAAATGTTTGAAGTTTTGTGTTAAGAGTTTTCAAGTTAGAATTTCAACTGTAGTTTTAGATTTTTGATACTTTGTGTAACAGGTTTCAAACTGTGTTGGTGTTTAGCGTTACACCTGCTGTATAGTAGCCAAGTCTTCATTTAGGTCATAAGTTACAAGTCACTTTTGCCCTTGGTTGATTTGTCATCACATAGATTACCAAATAATCAATGCACGACCTAGAGAACTATAATCCATTATTCTGTGGGACCATTCCATAAAATTTTATGAGGGAACTCAGAGGTGAGTTCATTTATAATGTGTGACACCTGCCAAATTTTCATTTGTGTGTGTTTGTAGCTTTGGCATAGATCATAATGTGCAATTAAAGTAAGGAACTCCATGAATTCATTTTACTATATTTGTCCTCTCTGGCTTCAAAGTGCACAGCTTAATTCCTCAACCCTAATGTATTTCTACACTACTGATTGCAGGTCTCTGTTCTTGCAACCTCGGGACTTTCTGGGTCATATGTGGAACAAAGAGCTTAGCCCATAGTTGAAAGGTTTATTGTGTTTGTGAGCTTCTTTTTGCTTCTGGAACATGTTTTTCAATAGTGGGAGGTATTTGTACTCTCCAGCAAAACCTTGGAGTTGCATGGCAGTTAAATAAAAGCTTGTTTTATTGGGAGCAACTACGAAAGAATAAGAAAGTGCTTTATAATGATTTCATTTGGCTGGGGAAATTTTTGTTCCTATCCTTATTTTTTGTGGATGTCGATAAATTATCCTCCAATGTTTCTTGGAAGTATTTACCCCCAACCCCCCCCCCCCCAACAAAAAAAAAAGTGTGTCATGGGGATTTTGTTTATGATTCTAACACGTGTGGAGATTGTATTTCGAGGTGTTCGGTGCTTGTTAAAAGCCCAATGGCAATTTGATATTTGTAGAATTTGCAGCGCACCAGCTCGAATCAAATATGTTTTTGTTTTGAAATCCCAATCAAATATATGTTGAAAGAAAGAGAATAGATTTTTAAAGGAATGAAACGCCGTACACAAAATGATTGTCTTAGGTTATACATTTTCATCTAAGAATGAAGGCAATAATTTGAACCAGCGACGTCTTCACAATTGTATCTAACCAATTAAGAGATGCATGTTTTACGCTAATTGGTAGCCACTAGCCAGCAAAGGCGAGGAATTTGGCTGCGCTGAACTGAACTGCCTGTTATGCTCTTCATTATTCTTCAGCGGGCGGATTTGCTTCCACAGCACTGATGAAAACCCAAAAAACAAAAAGGATATTCTAAACACGAGGCATCTTAGTTATCCTGGTGCCTTTACGCCATGACCAAGACTCAGATGGCGATTTGGGCAAAGGTGGAAGTAACACAGCCTTCCTGCAGAGACCAAATGGCCATCCATCACAAAAACAGAATTCCTGAATTATAGACCGTTGCAAATCCTGAAAAGCAAGCTTCTGAAAATCTTTAAAATCGAGCCCACTCAAGCTTGAACTGCGAGAGAAGTTGCTCTTGACAGAGTAATATGCTTCTCTACTCATAGCACTCGGACAACAGGAGAAACAGCTGCCAACAGAAAAGAATTCTTCTCTTGCATCATCATCATCCCCATCATCCTCTTTATGTTGCAATGCGTTTAGGTACAATTCTCTAGTTCTTGGAGAAAATACCCATGAAAAGCTATCAGTCATCAGGCCAGGCTTGCGTCTCAGCTTCTCCATTGCTCGAGTCCGAATTTCTGAAACAACCACCTGTACAGTAAAGCTCAGTAACAATAACAGCAACCCAAAGAAAACATGCAATATGGGAGTGAATTTGCAAGGGCGAATGATGAATACTTCCTGTTCATCGTTGAAATCACTCGTTTGATACTCTTCCTCAGGACCTGAAGTTGAAAGCCGTTCATTGAAACTGTGGCAATTGGAAAATGTATCTTTCAAGAGCGTAGCAAGGAATTTGCATCTCTTGGAGTGGTGATTCGGTTGCTCTTCATGGTAAAAGACGCTCATGTTGGAGAAGCAACTGGATCCGGCTGGAACAAGCAAAATGCAAATTGAGTTTTAGTGATACTTATAATCATTCATTGTCTGCGTTGATATTGAAATTGACTTGCTTCTCTGATAGCGGCCTTGCAACGTACTGAAAATACTGGCCTCTTATCCTTTGGGGTAAAGACAAAGTAAAAAAGTGCACAGGACAATCCAACAATCACCCTCAAATTCCGGATGAATTCTTATTGCCATTTGATGCTCATCTGTTGGCTACCAATTCTTTTCGTCTTTTGGATATCTTAAAAGGTAAATTCATCTAAGCCATACCTCCCGTAGCTAATGCGTAGTTTACAAGTTTACACTTGAAGCTGAAGTGATGGAAGGACTGGACATGACACCAAACTAGTGCTGCTATTTTGACAAATGTGGTAAGAATTATGTTTCATCCATATAAATTATTTCAAGATGATAATAGAATCAAGAAGCAAATGATGGCAATTGGTTTCCACTCTGAACACATTCTTAAACAAAATTAATATAAATGGCAGTAAGAGCGTACTTACCTTATTCTTTCAAGACTGAACTATTATCATCCTTGAACAATTAGATCTGGTTGAGATGTAGCAGCTGAGAAAATATTAGTTTCACTTGATGGGTTTCACACTTCTTATCTCCTTCCTCGCATCAACCACCCATTTGATCTTTTTCAGGTAAAAGTTGATATGATTCATCCAAAAAGGTCAACACAGCATTTATTGCAACGCAACTAATTTTATGGCTTTTTTCTTTGTTTCTTTAACCGTCATGATGAGTTTGGTGAAATAATGCAGTCTTTCTGAAACTGCTTTAAACAGTTAACACACCATATGAGCATGCTAGAAGGGATTGAGAATTGATGACCCAGATTGCTTTTCCGAAAAGGGGATGCTTTTTCTGCTTTTACAAAGAAAAAGCAAAGGTTTTCGTGGAGGTTATCATAAGACAGGACCAAGTGTTCAACCAAGTTGGCTTGTGGGTAAGCAACCACGTGAACTAAGAATCTCTATGGGGAAGTAATTTGATAAATGTAATGATAAAATAGAAGAGTACGAAAAGAAATGATTTGCTAAACGTAAAAGTGATATGCCCTTACTGTTAGTTGAATCAGAGGATCCCAGAAGCAGATTCACATGCATGCCAATCCTAAAGTAGACGTGTAGCTGCCTCATACCAGCCAGTATGGCGTCATTTGAACATTCAAACACAAATTATTCTTCCACAAAAAGGTTCCTTGTAACGAAGCTTGTCATAAAAAAAATTTATGCTCCGAACAAAACAAGACAGTGAGACGAGATTATGAACAGCCTTTAAGAATCATAATCCAAGAAACTTCAGAACATCTCCCGACTCTGTATTTCTTTATCAACTAAATAAAGAATAACAGAGAGGAACTTTACAATGGCAAGCGAGTAAAAGAAGCTTATTCAGTACAACATCATGATCATATTCCACAATCCTATGTCTTAGAAATTTTTCCGGAATTTGAGTTGTCCCATATTCAGCAGTGCAAACAGCTGAAACTTCATCTGATTGTGGAGGGCAAAGCAACTTGTGAAATGCAAGCGAGCAAACCATATTGGCAAGCAATTAGATCCTGCAATAGTGTTTAGGGTGCCTTTCAATGGTTTTTGATAAGGTTGCCAAAACTCCCGCATATTACTCACAACATTACTCATCAAATAAAATCTCTAATAAATTGATCATGATCTTAAGAAACAATAGGCATCCAACTTCTGCAACTATCAAGTTAAAACGAGGTATAAGTAATGTATTTTAACCTTGCCCAATCTTAAAAAGAGTTATTTAAGCAAATATTCCTTTTGTTCCTCTTTCAAATAGACTGTACTGGATATCAGAGAGATCATTTTGTGTATGGGATGTCCCATAAGGCATAAATTAGACAAAGGACCTAAATTCAATCATACACGAGGATTCTCACACTTTGCGGAAAATTCTTATCTCAGCCAGAGCAACGCAAGTGTAGCTGGAAGTAAAGTTTTTGTTTCAAAACAATATGCATCAACATATGAGTTCAATAAAAAGAAGAATCAAACAAGAATTTTGCAGTAAATACTGTTCATTTAATTTATAATCAGTTTAAATAAACATGCTACTAAAACATTGAGCAATTAGACAATTACTTCTGAACATATACAGTAAACTTCATTCAATTCGGAAATGAAAGCATAGATAAATACCAGCTATCCATTAGCAGACTTCTGAAGTTGCTGAGATGTTAGAGAAATAAGAGACTTAAGTTTAGCGACAGCAGAGGTCTTATCATGTGGGCATGTTGAGAGAGACAGGTTCAGAGAGTGAAGGGCTTCATCAAGCTTGCCAGCAGCCAATGCAGCACAACCCGCCTGTAAGCCTCATCTGCCACTTTTGCATCATATTGAGGAGCCACACTAGCATCAGAGCTCATGTTTTTCAGCATGGAAGAAGATGGTGAGTCAAGATAAGCACTAGCACGCGCATACTCAAGATTAGTGATAGCTGTGTTAATCTCTGCCATGAGAGCTTCAGGCATTGACGGGATAATCTTTACACTATCAAAGACAGTTACATGGGGGCTACCTTCTCCAGAGCCCATCTTTCTTTTTGGCTGTGATTGTAAATAATAGGTACCCCAGAACTAAATCTAATATAGTCTTGATCCTTGCCAGTCTGATTGTTGTTTGAAATTCCCAAGTGATGCAAGCAATCCTATAAAATTTCAAAATCATAGTTCAAGTTACAACTTAGCAGAGACTGATATAACTAATTCTCTAGTCTCATATTTTTCTTAAGCATACACTAGTTAAAATTAGAGTAGCGCTACACTTTGTATATCAACCAATATGCCACCAATTGATAATTATTAGTTGTTAAGTAGTCGTTGATTTTTTATTTTTATTAATATGATAGTTATATAATACTACACAAATTAAATATGACATTAATTAAAATATAAATTTTATATTGCAACTATTTAAACTTAGCACTTTAACACACTAACAAAGCAGTCACTCATCAAGATTAAGTATAGAAATAAGCAACGAAACCCCAGCCCCTAATCCCAAATTCTGTTAAGTGACTGCAATTGTAACCTCAGACATCTCTTGAGAATTGGATTACATTAGAGAGGATGTTTATGGTATATAAAATAGCATAATGAAATTGTTGGAGTTAAGAATTGGTGACACTTAGCCAAATTCAATACTCAGGCTCAGACCTCTTTCTGAGCAATCCGGTTCAAAATGAGCTACCTCAGCGAAACTAAACTTGAGCTTAAACATTTAAACCTCCATAACTCGACTCAGTAAGCTCATCTAATAGAACTCATGTTAGAACACGTGTCACTATTCAGTGCCGGTGTCAAAAGATATGTCACAAAAGCGTAAGCGTTTACCACATCATCATGGCCCACTAGCAGTCGTACACATCAACACAACTCAAATCCTATCACGTCATTAATAAGACCCACTAAAGGAGTACATGGATACCATGTCATTTAATTACTATACCTAAAGATAAAGTTAGATAAAAGAATCTTTAAGAAGCCAATGAGCAAGCGCTATATCAACAAATACAAAACTTTTCTGATGACACTGCTTACACAAGACAAAATGTCTGTGATAGTTGGACAACTCAGCATAAGACCCGCTGTCAGCTCTAAAAAGTGACTACTCACCAATATTCTTCAAACATCAAAGGTCTAATGACCTTCCTACACCTTTAAAGTAAATTCTTTAAAATATCCCTTAAGTTAATCTCTAAATTAAAAAAATGCTAAAAGATAACTCATATTTTTGAATTTTGAAACAATCTCTGTTAAGAGAAAACCTTCATTATTTTCTTTAAAAAATTTTACACTTTTTCTAAGGTAAGTAAACTTTAGAAAATATTCTCCGCACAGCAGCTAAGTTGAGCGTCAGAAGGTTATCGTCGGCTACCCCACCGACGCTAACCACCGACCTCGTTTTCTTTGTGCTCCTCAGGTCCCTCAAGACAACCAGTTTTTACTTGGCGTTCAGCCCACTCTCTACTTAGACTTGAACTCCGCACCACCAAACGGAGCCCCAACTTGACCATCGGTGATCAGACGCCCAGCCTACTCGAAATTTCTAACACTTCCCTGATACTAGTTTGGAGTCGGATCTCTCTAAGCTGAAAATCAAACCCCAACAAAAATGTTGCAATAAAGTTCAAATTTTGATTAGATGTGGCGGAAATTAGGCCAAGTTGTTTCCGTTCGTTCTCGAAGAAACGAGAACGGAAAAGCAGAAACCGGAGCTTTAAATGTTAGAAGAAAATTAGTAGAAATCCATTATACATACCTCTCAGCCTGGCCAGATTTTCTTGGTGAGTTTGAAGAAATCAGCGCGAACGAAGATGAAAGCTCCTCATCATTTGATTCCTTAACTTGCTATTCTATGGTCAATCTTTTGTCACGCTTCAACATTCCGTCTTATATGATGCCACGTGGCCTTGTTATTGATTAAGCTCCCATGTAAGCCCCCCGACTTGGCTTTTGGGCCTTCCATTACATATTATTTTTGAATCGTTTTTCCACGTAAACCAGAAATTTTCAAATATTCATTTTGAGCCTACTGATAACATCACTCGGATTGCTAAAACTAGTTTATTGCGACTCTGCATAATCTTGTGATGCTTCTTTTTGTTTTGTATGCGAGGCTGAGTTAACTCACATTATTAGAATTAACTAATAATGATGCAATTATCAAGTTCTTTGACAATTTGAGCTTCAATTGCTAGCATCACAAGTCGCAACCCGTCTTAAGAAACAAATTTCTCTATGAAGATCATACAATTACAAGACACAATGTTAACCTTACAGGCATACAACCTACAGCTCTATCCAACCGCCAAAAACATTGCAAGAGCGAGTCAAATTAGGGAGCTTTGTCCCAAAGTTTCGACTGACGACTTTAGATAAAAGCAATTTTATGATTTTGCTATCTAGCTAAACCCAAATCATCAACCATAATAACAATCCATATAAACAATAAGCTTTCATTGATCACAAATGGCCATCAACTGGAACCTCAATGTCAGCATTTACCAATAAACGGACATGAAGAGAACAAGAACCACATGGTAGAATAACAGACGCTGGTAAAGTATCTGGACTTTGTAAAGAAATCATATTCCCGTTCCTTAACAATGTATAACCCATTTTACCCAACTCCAATGAATCAATGGAATAGTAATCACCACATCGACATTGGTAAAAGAGTTGCAGAACTTCTTCATCATCTTCAATCATCATATCCTCTAAGCTAACATCCTCTGCAGCAACCGTATCCTGTCTCGAAGCTCGCAGTTCATTGTCATACACTGCACGTGACCTAGAATTGCTGAGGATTTCCCAAGCCTTCTGTACCTTAAGAAATCTTTCTCCCGATTCATTGTCATGACAAGATGGCTCAAATGTCTTTTGCAACTTATCAGGATGATAATCAAGGATGGCAGATCGGTACCCTGTACGAATTTCCTCATAACTTGCATCTTCTCGCACAGAAAGAATATCATAATGCAATTCCTGGAGGGTGCTCTCACCCAAAATCATGGTTGAACACCGGTGAGTATCAGCTCAGCTTCACTAGAATCCCTGCAAATGCAATAAATAGCTTGTATATTTGAAGTTCAATACCAAGATATGGACTTTTTAGCCTCAACAAGGCTTGCCAATGTCAAATCGAATACAATCACTTCATTTTATGAGAACTTCGTATCTTTGTCAAATTCCATGTCACAAAGTGATCGGACCTTATGACCACTCCACTGGGTTGTATGGACATACACAATCACGAGTTTAGCATTCAAGGGGACTTGTTACACTGTTTGAACCCAAATAATTCACAAGAAATGAAACAAAAACTGAGAAGTTAGAATGAATGTGGAGTAAATGGCAACAGGTAGCATGGAATTTGATCCTAAAATGTCATTCTCTTGGAAAACCTCAAATTTAGCAGTTTGTTGAGTATAGTTTGAAAACAATAGGAATAACAAACTATGTGATTTCATAATGCAACATACTTGGGAGACTTTAGCAATACATAACTCAAATTAAACAGACAAACATATTAAAGTAAAAAAAGGATGATGATTGCAACACATTAATAATCAGAATTGTAATCCGCATAGAATAGGCTAAAAGTTTTAGAGAGATTAAATAATAGGGGGATGGAATTATACTATTAAAGTAAACAAATATCAGATATATAAACAATATAATCCAGAAATCACCTACATTAAACCATGCTTCTTAGGTTAAAGAAAAATCCTGCACCATGGAACTCAGAGTGTACAAAAGCAGTTAAAGAACTCAAATTAAGAGTTAAAGAACTCCCTTGTTTAGCCTTAACACATCCTAACGCCTTTAAGACAGTAGAGACTGATGCGTCTGATAGGCTAGGGCAGAATTCTAAAGCAAGTTTGGGAAGGGAAGGAACAGTTAGTTAGATATACATCTAGAACATGGATCCTACCCAACAAAACTATTCGACTATCAAAAAAGAAACTCTTTCCCTTGTCATATGTATCTCTAAATTTCAAAAAGACTTAAATAATTTTTTTTTTACTGAGTATTGATTGCAAATTGGCGAAAGACGTTTTACAAAAGGAAGTTTAAAATCCATAATCAAAACAAATCTTTGCAATAAGGCAAGCCATATTATCTGTCTTTGAGTGTGACATTGAATACATAAAAGGAGAAGAAAATTGTTTGCCAGATTTTCTAACAAGAGAATTCTTATAGGGCACCCAAGAGATATGATTGCTCCAAGTCTGTTGAAAAATAGATTTCAGGATCACCCATGAAACAACAGATGAAAGATGAATTTCTCACTTAAAGTAGTGTCTGCTATTAAAGATAAGCACCTTCATCTCCAACCTCAACAAATTACTTACCTACCCTAAATTTAGGGAATGGTATGAGCAACTTTTACTAGAAACAGACTTTATTGAAGTTAAACATAACTTCAAAAGAGATAACAATTTTGCCTTTTCCACAGTTAAAATATACCATGTCATGTCTTATGATGATTGGGGATTTAATCCATTTTTTAAAAGACAGTTTAAACACGTATACAAGATGGAACCTAGAACTTACAATTATTTTGATTATATTTATGCTTGGGAACACTTTCTCTTATGTCAAAATAGAAAGTTTTTTCGTGGTTCCTCAGATTCATAATCCCGAATTCCTTAAAGGAATTCTCAAATTGATTCAAGTCATAGTTCTAATATTTTGGGCCATTTAAACAATTCCTTCCTAGCGAAGTTCAATACTCATTTGACATCAGTTTAAAATTGAAGACAAAAGCCTATTGTATCCCTCGCTGTATGCTCAATTCCCAGGATAATAAAATGGAACTACAGGACAAATCAGGAATCAGGAGCTTAAGGTACCTAAGCTCCCCAGGTCAGTGGAAATCAAGTGGTGGAAAAATTTGACATTGCCCCACTGACCAAGGACAACTTTAATTATGTTAAGAGTTTTTGCCAAAACTAAATCACATGATTCAACACCTGGAAAGGACAAAGACTTTGGTCCCGAATCATCAATAAAATAGCTGGTAACCCCTCGAATTCCTTAAAGGAATTCTCGAAGTCATAGTTCTAATATTTTGGGCCATTTAAACAATTCCTTTATATCGAAGTTCAAAACTCGTATGACAAATTTAAAGAAAAGAATCAGTTTAAAATTGAAGACAAAAGCCTATTGTATCCCTTGTCATATACTCAATTCCCTAGATAATAAAATGGAACTACAGAACTAATCAGGAACTAGGAACTCAAATGATGCCTAAGCTCCCTAGGTCAGTGGAAATCAAGTGGTGGGACAAATTTGACATTGCCCCACTAACCAAGGACAACTTTAATAATGTTACAGTTTTTTCTAAAGCTAAATCACGTGGTTCAACACCTGTAGAGAACAAAGACTTGGGTCCCGACTCATCAATAGAACAGCTAGTAACCCAGCTCTCGTCTGAAGGAATCTGTATAAATGAGATAAGAATCTAAAAGATAAGAGGAAATTTATTAAAAATGAAAAATCTTTCAGCTCATTAAATAATATTTTGGTTGGTTATTTGTAGTTAATGGGTATTTGTTATTCAATGGAGAGGGTCAACTCCACCATACAGCAAGGACACATGTTCCTACTTTTGCTAAAAGGATCATCTAAATTATTGAAGTAAAAATTATTATAGTCTTGTTGTCAAGCTTTTTCCTTTCCCATATAAGGAAAGCCTTTGCTCTTTTGTTGTGTGTGTGAAATAATAAATCTGTCATAAAATAATTCTTCAGTAAGATATTCCAGTGCGTTTTCAGTTTGAATTCAAGTGTGCTTTTATAAGGACTCCAGTCCCACTTCATATTAATGTAAGTGTTCTTGCTTTATTTGTTTTAAATATTTCTTGCAAATCCAGAAACTATTTCCTTTTTATTTTCTTTTTTATCAATCCTAGTTTCACAAGAAATGACACAAAAAAACTGAGAAGTTAGAACGAATGTGGAGTAAATGGCAACAGGTAGCATGGAAATTGATCCTAAAATGTCATTTTATTGGAAAACCTCAAATTTAGCAATTTGTTGAGCATAGTTTGAAAACAATAGGATGGACAATCTATGTCATTTCATAATGCAACATACTTGGAGATTCTGCAAGGCTAGATGCTTTAGAGCACATAACTACAATTAAACATACAAAAATATTTAAAATTTTAAAAAAAGAAAATGGTTGCGACACATTAACAATCAGAATTGTAATCCGCAAAAAAAATAGGCTAAAGTTTTAGAGGAGCAGATAATAAGGGGATTGAATTATACTATTAAAGTAAAGAAATATCGAATATAAAAACAATATAAGCCAGAAATCACCTAGTTCTCTATGATGGTTGAATCTAATAAACCGTAATTCCCATTGGACGTAATGGACAGGGGTTTCATCTTACTTGGGTAATTTGATTGAATAATACGATTACTCCAAATACTGACGGATTTCAAATAATACTAAATCAAAATTAGGTGCTAACCTTTTCCATAGGTTTTATAGCCAACTACTGGCGACTTCAGGCTAGGAATGTTACCGGTGGCAGCGCCGACAGTAGATTGTGCTCGGCGAGACGCCTTCAATTAACTACGATCGAGTTTTTTTATTTATTATTTTGTCAGATTTCCCATCTTCAGGCGCCGCATGGTTGATTCACTGATTTTTATTTAACTAAGACGACGTTTTATTGCCAAGACGTCCGCCGTTTCTCCAGGGAACGTAATCCCCATTCCCAACTATTTTTACTTTTTCCTTTTTTTCTTTTTTCTTTTTTCTAATTAAATCATTATAGATAAAAATCCATTCAGGGAAAAAAAAATAAAGCATTATAAATTAAAATAATTTGACAATTTTTACGAGACATAAAAAGAAATTTCAGTGAATGTTACTCATTAAATCCATTGTCTTGTGTACTGTTGAACGGAATATTGGCGTAAAAAAATTAATAATATAAACGCAACAAAATTAGATCTTTTTATTTATAATCATATATGTATACGATAAAAGATTAATTTATCATTTGAATCTTTATATTTAAATTAATGTTTGTAAACATGTGAATCTCTTTTTAACTAACTTGTATTATATATATACCCTAGATACAGAGAGAAGAGAAGGCTCCAAGAATATATGGCCATCTCCCTAATAAAAGTTTGATTATGAGTAAGGAAGTTTGATTATGATTAAAAATTTAAAATTTAAGTTAATAGAGAGACAATAGAATACATGAATTTTTTAGTTTCAGTTCAATAGCGTATTATATTAAAAGTCAAAAATTACATTTTAATAATTTATATTAAATAAATAAAAATTTATTTTAATCAAAATTCTATTAATTAAATTAGATTTTACTTTAATTAATAATAACTACTTAATTAATAATTGATGTTTATAATTAAAATTAGATTATAAAAAATTATCTTACTTCTTTAATTACTTATTTACTTTTCAGTCATTAAATGCTTTAATGATCATTTTTCTAATATGTCTACATTTGTATATAAATTTATAAATAAATATTATTATTTATGGTCACAATTTATTAAATAAATTGTGACCATAAATTTAAATAATCAAGTACCGCAAATAGTTTAAGTTAACATCATTAATTAGATCATTTCTTACAAATAGGTATTTTTATGACCCATCAAATTATATTTTAAAATTATTGAGGTCTTAACCGTTTATATAAATCACACTTCATGATAATTTAAAAGACACAACACATGAATATAAGTCCATTACTTACCTAAGATTAAGGTTAATTAAATTTATTAAAAAATTTATAAATTAAGATGAATGATATTTAATTAATCAAATTAAAATTTACAATAATTTCATTCAATGTATCATATATACTAATTTTTCTACTCAATCTCTTCTTTGAAAATTAAGATAAATAATTCACTATAAAATTTAAAAAAAAATTATAACTTCACATATTAAAATGTCTTTTCATTATTGATTATGAACAAGATTTAATTTATAAAAAATTTGTGATCTATACTTTATATATTAGTATCATATATTTAATACATGATCATATATTTTATAAATACAAATTTATCAATGTATACTCAATTACATGTATAAATAAAATTTATTAATCAAATAAAATATTATTATACATATTTTAAAGAAATAAAATAACATAAAACAATTAACATTAAATGATAACTAGCATGTTCTCAAATTATGGATGAGAAGAATTGTCCCAAAATGTTGTTCATCATAGCCCGTTGATGATTAGTCAAGAAAATAGAGGTGTCAAAATTTGTGCGATGGGCTATAGACTACCGTCGTAACTATCCAGCTATTATCCAACAACTCCTGTTTTAATATTACCATAAGTTCCCTCTAGGCTCTAGTAGTCTATGAGTGGTAATCATGGATCTTGATTTCTTAGCGAACAAATACAGTTCTCTCTCTCGCTCTGCATGGCAATAGTGTGCCGATCGTCTCCTTAAGCTCTTCTGTCAAGAAGGCAGGAGAGGATCATGTTGCATTGTCGATCATTAGCAAAATGTTTAGTTCTCGGCTAGTCAACAGAGAATAATTCATCAATACCATGAAACATGTTTGGCAAATAGTGGAGTCTTTCACTATAGAATATATTGGATGGGTCGTAATATGTTTCTTTTTTACTTTCAATTTGATGTGTATTGTCGAGGGGTGTTAGCTAGGGGTCCTTGGTCTTTCAACAACTATTTATTGGCAGAGGCGCCCTACTGTCTAGGGAAGTTGCAGGATTTGAAATTTAGTCGTGTCTCTTTTTGGATTTAACTCTATAATGTGTCGATTTTCTTTATAAACTATGAAGCTTATATGTTGCTCGGATCTATACATGGCGATGTTAAGGAAGTTATTCATGGGGCTTAAAGTCAATGTCTGGGACGATATCTTAGGGTTTGTGTTAAGCTGGATATATCGGTTCCTCTCAAGCCTGCGTTGGGGGTTCGGGTCCCAGGTACTGATGATCTTTCCATTATTTTGCTTCGCTATGAACACTTACCTAAGCTTTGTTTCAGCTATGGGTTGTTCGGTTATTTGGTACGGGAGTGTCCTTTAAAAGGATTGGGCATACTATCTCTATGTCTCCACTTTATACTCCGATGATCGGGGCAAGTAATGGTAACAATTCTAGATTTTTTGTCGATAAGCGTGGTCGGAAACCAAATTCTAATTTTACTTCTTGTCGTCTTGCTCTGATACTCCAGTGTCTCCAAAAGGAGATAAATCTTCTGATACTAGATCTTCGTTGGCAACCAAGAAGGTTACGATGGTTGATTTGGCCACGGATGGAGTAGCCGACCCCGTTCATGGTATGTTGAAGGCGATAATGGCCAATTCTAGTGAGGTAGTTTCCGGACAGTTAATTGTTCATCGTGCATTGAAACTGAACCCTGCTAATCCGAAATCTTCAGAGTCGATTGTGGAACACTTAACTTTCAATGACACACTGACAAACACCTCTCATGCCACGCAGACATTTGTTTCCACATAATCGCTAGCACAGGGGACTGCTAACTTGGTTGTTTCCACAGTGGTTAATACTACTCTGCCACTTTGTTTAGCTTCAAAATCCTTGTTGGACTCTTCCTTAAATGACGTGGAATACTTGTCCAATGAAATTTAGCTTAATTCATTTGCAAGTTTAACAAATGTGTGGCATGTTCATTTCTGCAGCCCTTCCTCATTTATTATCACGTTTCAAACTCAGAGTTTAAGCTCACGTAGAACTTTACATAAATCTTTCCAATTTTCTTCTACTTGCAGTTTTATTTCAGAAAAAAACTAAAGGCCATGGTTTTGGTCGAGTGGCTATACAAGAGTTATTGACTGCTGTTATACCAGGTCGAAGGTTATCTCGGAGCAGTTGAATGGCAAGTGTACGGCTAGTGCTAGGTTTACTTATTTTGTTTATGAGAATAAGGTTAAAGGGGGATGGGTTATAGCAGTTTATGGTGTATGAGAATGGATGGTATTAACTTTGTTGATTCTTTTTATTGCAGATATTAAGTCATATATTTTAATTTGATATTTTTATGATATCAATTAAGTTATGGTTTTGATACTTTTTTTTATTGTATGCGCAGCAGAAAATCATAACTCACACTATAAAAAAAAATATATAAAATTAACACATCAGTAAAGATAAAAAAATAAACCAATTAATAAAACACAAGATATACGTGATTCGACCTAAAATTACCTACGTTCACGGAGGATCTATGATCAAGTTTCTTATTATTGATATAGATCACTAAGTATCTTCTTACATCATCAATGATCCCATAAAACCTATTAATATCTCCTATATAGACCTCTAAGTATCTACCATTGATCACTATGACTCCCTAAAATCTCTTAATATCTCCTCATAAGAGATTTTTACAAGGAACACAAGAATAACCCAAGCATCTAAGCCAAAAGGATCTATGGTGTTTCTTTTGTTCACTTAAGAACCAAAAGAAAACACTCCCCAAAGGTTACACCCTAATGCACTACGCACTTAGTACCTACCTAGCTCATATATTCTCTTTTATGGTTACATCTTGAAATCTTAAATGTTTGATCTTTCTCTTGTGTTTAGAATGGATTATATAATGAATAAAACACCCTTAAAAATTTTAAATTTAGTTGGAATAAGAGTCCTTACTTGTAGGAGTCCTAATCCCACCTAAAGAAGTCGATTAAGTCAAAACAGGAAATACTCTGAAGTTGCCGCGTGAATAGTAACATCATGAACAGTATCGTGTGTGAATACTAAACTATGAACAGTACTACCTTAAATAGTCCCCCTAATGAACAGTACTCGCTGTGAACAGTGTCACCGTATGAACAACACTCGTTCTTTTTGGATTTTCCTCCCTTGTACACTCAATGTGTACTTGACTTCATAATAACTCTCCTCTTGGTATTCATCTCAATTCTTGCTCGTACAAGATTGTTGAATCACTAATTTTCAACACTTCTACTCAGCATTTAGATCAGGTTAAGTCATCTTTGGGTGGGGTTTATGCACCTTCTATAATGGTGACTCATGCTAATGGGCAAGATTGACTATCACAATAAGGCTATTATGTTGGAATATTTATGGCCTTAGCAATCTGTGAACATACCAAATCCTGCGAGATCACTTGCAGGAACTGTGTCTTAAGGTGGTGCTCATTTCTAAAACTATCTCAAATAATCATCATATGGAATCTTTACATGACCAGTTTGGTTTTATTGGTAAATTAGTGATTAAAAAAGTGGGTCGAAGCAGTGGTTTATGTTTATTATAAAGGGATATTATTCTTGTTCAATTATTATCTTACTCAGCAAGGCATATTGATGTTTTTATTTCTTATAACTCTAAGCCATTATGGTGTTTTTGAGCTTTTATATGAATCTAGAGGCTTTATAATGCATTCATTGGTGGACTATTTTACATAAGTTTTAGGGTCTCTCATCCCTTCCATGGCTCTATAGGGAGACTTCAATGAGATTATAAACAATTCTAAAAAAGTAAGGGGGTCCTTCTAGACAAAGTTCATTAATTTAAAATTTTATAGAGGTACTGGATTAATGTGCTTTCAGAGATTTGGGTATTTCAAGAAAGGTTGGATTTTTTTCGACTTTAATTCAGAGTGGTCCTAGTTGTTCCTAGGTGTTGAGGTTCACCACTTGAATTTTTTTGATTTGGATTACCGTCTGATTCTACTGAAAACTTGTTATTTGGATGGTACTTAAAACTCACTGTTGTTACTAGAAGGAAACCGAGCTTCCATTTCAAAGCTATTTGGGCTGATTCAGTAAACTATGAGAATATCATGAAAGAATGGTGGTCCTGTCCAGAATCCTCATTGGCTGCAATCAATAAAAAATCGAAGATTATAAGCTCTAAACTTTATACATGGAATTTCAAACTTTGAATTTTCTTTCAAGATAGCTTCGACAAAAACAAAAGCAATTGAATGGTTTGAATCTGCATGTATCTGCTGATTCTTGACTGAAAATCTGTTGTATATTATAAGAGCATTTAAAAATAACTATATATGTTGAAGTTTTGATAGAGATGGAGGAAAAAATGAAAAAGAGGAGAAAGAAGAAACAAAAATAATTTAAGAGTGGGCGTCGCGGCACCCAATACAATGTGTGGGCATCACGGCTCCCATAGCTGGGTACCGCAGCACCCCAGACAGAATGCAGGCGTTGCAGTACCCAAACTTGCTACCACCCTTTCTATTTTTAGATTTATGACACAAAATATAAGAGTCGTAGTACTAGAGTTTAAGGTGTGACTTATTGGAAGAGTTATTTAACTCTCCAATAAGTTGTGTTCCTTTAAAAAGACACTATTTTGAATCAAATATTATAATTTTATGGAAAGGTACACAACTCTTCCTAAGCTCATGACTCTTTGGAAATGCATATGTCTACTTTAAAGGATGTATTGATCCAAAATGGTACTGTGTCCTTCTGGGGAGGCACAAATACCTCTATAAATAGATAAGCATACCTCACCCTTAAAAGATATATGAATAATCTATCATTCTCCTCCTTTATTCTCTTTATCTATCAATTCCCATTAAATTTATTTTATGGCCCTACAGAATTTGTAATCAGTATGCACTATTATAAATTCAATAGTCATTAAATTCTGGAACTATACCACCATATAACCCATTTGCACCTTGATCATTGTAGGGGTAGAAATAGTTTAAGGACATTGCCTTACATACATTGACTACACAATCTATTAGTATGTATTTATACAAACCTCACAACTACATTTTTCCTACAATCTTAAATTATTTCTAATGGATACTAGTAGTGATTCATCTCTTCTTGCAATAGCCAAGTCACTCTAAGAGGCTACAAAAATTTTACTATTTGATGGCAAACACTTCAAGCGGTGGCAAGATCGATTATATGACACTCTGGATGTGATGGGTATAACAGAATATCTCATAAAACCTTATCCGGATGCAAATGCTGAAAACTAAACGAAGAGATCTCTAAATGGAATATGGTGAATAAGGTATGTCGTAACACAAACTTACAAATATTATCAAGTGAATTATATGATGTATATTCTTCTTATAAAAATACACATGAAATTTAAGCACAACTTAAAAAGAAATATCTTATAGAAGATACCAATGCCCAAAAATATGTCATTACAAATTATTTAGATTTTAAGATGTCTGAAGATAAAGAAGTTACTTCTCAAATTCATGATTTTCATTTATTGATTAATGACTTAAAAAATGAGGGAATTATTCTCCCTAAGTCTTTAGTGGCTGGTTACTTGGTTGAGAAATTACAAATTCTTAGAATGATTACAAGAAAAGCAATAAATACAAAAAAAAAGCATTTAAAATTAAAGGATTCTATTGTTTATATTATAATTGAAAAAAAGAATTGCCAGTGGGAGAATAACAAGAAGGCCAAGAAATTTGTTTCTAAGACAAATTTTAGAAGAATGGTAAGATCATAAATAACATTTACCTTAAGAACACAAAGCCCTCATTTAAGAAAAAGAAAGGTAACTGTTATGTTTGTGGTAAGAGTGATCACTTAGCCTACCAATGCAAATACATGAAAGATAAAAAGGAAAATAATAAAACTCTCAAAGCTAACTTGGTTGAAGAAGAAGATGTTATTACTACAATAATTATTTCCCAAGTGAACAAAGTTGCAAATATCAATAAAGAGTAGGTCATAGACTCTAGAGCCACAACACATATTTGTGGTGACAAGAGTGCCTTTTATGACTATGTTCAGACAAGAGAATGAGAAGAACATGTATATCTTAGAGATTCTCACCTGCACCTGTGATGGGAAAATAAAAGATTCTTCTTAAATTAACTTCTAGAAGATATCTTATACTGAATAATGTATTACATGTTATAAATATTAGATATAATTTGATTTTTCTATTTATGCTTGGTAAAGCTAATATAAAAGTTTTTTTTGAATGAGATAAAGCTATATTGACCAAAAATGAAACATTCATTGGAAAGAGATATTCATCTAACGATTTGTTCAAGCTTAATGTAAATATATAGAAACCTCTATGAATAAAAGTTCTACTTCTGTTTGCATTGTTAAGCTCTATGATTTATGGTATGATAAACTATGTCACTTGAATTATTTGCATATAAAAAAAATAGAAAGAATTGGTTTGCTCTCAAATCTTAGCTTAAAAGACATAATTAATGTGAGTGGAAGGAAAGTCTACAAAGAAGAGTTGTAAACTAATTACTTTTAGAGAAAATGAATTATTTAGTTTAATTCATAGTGATGTAGGTGAAATAAAAGATGTCATGATTAGAGGATGAAAAAGGTATTACATTACCTTTATCGATGATTTTTCAAAGTATACTATATTATATCTTTTAAAAAATAAAGATCAATCCTATGACAAGTTTTTAATTTATAAACAAGAAGTTGAAAATAAACTTAGAAAGAAAATCAAAAGATTAAGAACAAATAGAGGTGGAGAATATATGTTAAACATGTTTAATTCCTATTATGAGGACAATATAATTATACATGAAGTGACGCCTCTATATTCTCCTGAATCTAATAGGGTGGCTGAAAGGAAAATAGAATCTTAAAGGATATGATAAAGTGTATGTTATTAAATTCTTGACATATGAGCTTGTAGTGGGAAGTAATTTTGACTCCTTGCATATACAAAACCGTGTTCCATATAAGAAAATTAGAATAATACCTTATGAGTTATGGAAATGTCATACACCTAATCTTTTATATCTCAAAGTGTAAGAGTGTCTTGGTAAGGTCTTAATTTCGGATCCTAACAGAAAAAGAATGGGACCTAAGACTGTTGATTGTATGTTCATAGGATATGCTCAGAATAGTGTTACATATAAATTCTTGGTATTAGAAGATATCATTAATTTGTTTGATGCAAATAATATCATAGAATCTAAAAATGCAAAACCATTGAAATAATTTTTTCTAAGAAAGTCAAACCAAAAAAATTATTGACTCATAAGAATATAAATCCTCTTGAGAGCTTTAATAATGAACTTAGAAGAAGTAAAAGAATGAGAACATCCACTAATTTTGATAATGACTTTTATATCTTTCTTATGGAAGAGAACCCCAAGACATATGGTGAGGCACCTCTCTTGATGCTCATTTATAGAGAGAGGCCATTAATGATGAAATTAACTCCATCATAAATAATCGTGTATGGAAAATAGTTGATTTGTCTTCTGGTTCCAAGCCCATCGATTGCAAATGAATCTTTAAAAGAAAGTAAAAGCTGATTGAACAATCAAAAATTTTAAGGCAAGATTAGTTGCCAAAAGGTTTACTAAAAAAAAGACTTAGTTTACTTTGATACTTATCCTCCTGTAACTAAAATCACATCCATTAGAGTTTTGGTTACCTTAGCTGTAATCCATGATTGGTATATATATCAAATGGATGTAAAGACTACTTTTTTAAATGGTAATTTAGAAGAGGAGATTTATATGGAACAACCAGAATGTTGTATTAGTATTGTTCGAAGCATAAAGTATGTTAGTAAAATCATTATATGGTTTGAAACAAGCACTGAAACAGTGGCATGAGAAATTTGACAAAGCTCTGTTATCAAATGGTTTTATAATTAATGATTTTAATAAATATGTGTATTATAAAATCTTTGATACCAAACGTTATGTCATCATATGTCTTTATGTGGATGACATGCTAATATTCAGTTCTAGTATGGAAGTAATCAATGAGACTAAGAAATTTCTATCAACTAATTTAATATGAAAGATATAGGAGAGACTGATGTTATTCTTAGGATTAAGATAAAGAAATCCTATAATGGTCTATCTTTATCTCAAGAACACTATGTTAAAAACTTCTTAGAGAAGTTTGGATACTTGGAATATAAACCGATGGCAACACTTTATGATGCTAGTATCAAACTTTGTAATAATAAAGAACATAGTAAAAATCAAGCATGTTACACATAAATTATTGGTAGTCTCATGTATCTAATGAATTGTACAAGGCCTGATATAGCATATGTTATAGGGAGACTGAGTAGAAACACTCATAACCCTGGTAGAGAACATTGGAGTGCTTTGGATAGAGTTGTTAAATATGTAAAGGGCACTAAAAATTATGTTCTAACTTATGGTAGATCACAACATGTGGTAGAAGTTATAGTGATGCAAATTGGATCTCAAAATCTAATGAAATAAAGACAATTAGTAGATATGTGTTCACCTTTGGTGGAGGTGTTATATGTTGAAAATTAATTGATATTATACTAGTTAAGCGTAAACGTACGCTATCGTATTAAGTAATATAAGATTTTAAATCCAGATATCGATCACACATGGACTATGCGATCTAATTCTATAAATCAAGTATTAAAATTGTACCTACTTAATTTTTATTCAGAAAATTACAATTTAAAATTTAATTAGCTAATCTAACTCTATCAATTAAACTAAACAAAAATAAATGGTAGAATTAACAAATAAAGATAATTTAGGGTTTTGACTCATTCCCTAGTATTTCATTAGATTTATTAATCTTTTAATTAATTAATTTATACCAATTGATTGGCTTAAACACTAATTTCATCACAAGCATCTGTCGATGGTTGAATGATTATATTACGCATTCTAACAATCACCTATATATCTATCGTAATCAAATCAGAATATAATTCATTAAGATCAAGTCTAAATTATACCATACATGCCAGCTAGGTATATGTCTATCCTAGATGAAACTCAAAGTTGTTACCCTATGATCATGCATCAAAATATCTTAGGCCAAACACATGAATCCATCTGTCGAGTTTATCATGGTTCCTTAATCATTCAAAATATTGATCATGTATAATAAAATCATTAAACACAAGATAGAATGAATCAATTGAATGTATCAAGTTCATAAACTAAAAATTAGCACAATCAAATCCATACTAGGTTCATATAGTCTAACTTTAAATGAACAATTTAACCCAGCACATAACCAAAATTATTCAATCGATTCATAAAGATTAACAAGAATAAGAACATAATGATAAAAAAAATATATTAGAAAAACTAATCAAAGTGACTCCTTGATGTGGTTCTCCATTTTCTTTGACTTGAAGTTTAAATATTGATCTTGGTTCTTCAATCTTTAGTTTTGATCTTTGATTTTATGTTGTAAATTCTTTCTCTAAGTTTTTGCCTTTTTTTTCCCTCTTCTCCCTTTTTTAATTAGAGTTTTTGATCTTCTATTTATAGGTTTATGCCATCAAATTATGGTTAAACATCAAATACAAGTCAGGTTAGGATTATTGTTCACGAGTTACTGTAGTACAAATACTATTTATACATTACTGTTCACCGCTACTATTCTTACGCCATGGCACTGAATTCTGAGTGCTGTGACATGTAGACACTATTTCAGGGGCCGCGACACTCATTTCTAGGCTCTCCGACACTGGTCACTATAGCTCGTACTGTAGCAATTCACTGTAGCATATACTAAGCAATTTGATTTTTTTAACTTATTTTTATTAGAGTTTTGACCATATTTACTCTATTGACTCCAAACCTACATAAATAATAATAAAATATATCAAAAGCCAAATAATATTAATTTTTACGAACAAATACTAAGTTTAGAAGATAAAAATATTAGACTTAATTAACCCCTATCAGAAATTCACTAAGCAGACTTACATTGCACGATCTACCATGGAATCAAAATTAATAGTTTTGAAAAATACTTATTCTAAAGCTGAGTGGTTGAGGATACTCATATATGATCTTCCCTTTAATTCTCATTCTCTTAACTCTATTACAATCAATTGTGATTGTCTGGCTGCTATAATTAGAGTAAATAGTAAAATATACAATGGGAAGCGTAAACATATTTGTCTACGACGTGGAATTATTAAGCAACTGCTAGAATCTAGAGTAGTGCGCCTAGATTTTATAAAGTCAGAGTTGAATTTGGCCGATCCTCTGGCAAAATCACTAAATAAGATATTAGTGGAACAAACGTTGAAGAGGATGGGACTTCTACCTAGAGCAATAGATAAGAGTGATGGTAACCCTACCTATGTGATTGAAGTCCCATGAAGTAGGTTCATAAGGATAAAAATAAGTCACTTGTTGTCTAGTTGTACTATCAATTATACTTGTGAGTCCTCTCCTATGGCGAAGTAATACATCTGCAATGGTAAAAAATTAAGTTAGTCTCTTAAGGAACTCCATATCTTTTTATAGATGGGTGGTGTGTCTACCTGCAGAGCACACTTAATAAAGTGTCACCTATGTGAGTATAGAACTGGGCCGGTTCTTATGAGAGCTAAGCATGTATCTTTAAAGCACTCATAAAGATATGAAGGCACATGGCCGATAAAATGCCAAATCGCAGGACACAAACAAGATTGAGAATTTAACTTGATCACTTAATCCTCTATCTTACAACAAAGGAATATAGGTTTATAGAAACTTGATTTCACCTAGTTCTTGTAAGTTACGATTATTTGATCAATAGTTGGTTCATAGCTTGGAAGAGCATTAATTCATATAAGTTAAATTCTACTTTAATGTAAAGTTGATATAATAATATAGTTTTTTTGAAATATGTGAGGGATTATTGTATATTGTAAGAGTATTTTAAATTAACCATATATGTTAAAGACTTGATAGAGAGGGGGGACAAAGTAAAAAGGAGGGGAAAGAAGAAACAAAAATGGTCCAAAAGTGGGCGCTGCAATGCCCAGCCCAGTGCCCAGTACAATATATGAGCGCTACGGCTCTCATAGCTGGGCACTGCAGCACCCATGGCTGGGTGCCACGGCTCCCAGATATACTGTCACCCTTTCATTTTTAAAGATTCATGGCACCAAATATAAAGGCCGTGGTACTATAGTTGAAAGTGTGACTTATTGGAAGAGTTGACAGGACCCGACCCGAGCCCTCCTCGAGAATCGAGGCAGATCCTGCGATGACATGTGACTAACATACTCTTTACTCATACATATGATACAATGAGGCTACCTGCCTCAACAAAAAGTGTACATCCAATATATAAAAACATATACAAATACACAAACTAAGACACTTATGTAGCTATGCACGTTGGCCCAACCTCAAAATGTGATGACTGTATCACATTGCACAAATTTCTGTGACAACCTGAAAAAAATAGGAAAAAGGGTGAGCTTGTGGCTCAGTGAGTGAACATAATCTGAAAATATTATATACTTTATATGTATTGTACACGTATAAATCTGTATAATAAAATAATCATAAAACTGTATACTGAGTAATCAATAAACTTATACTGAAAATATGAACTGTCATAAAATCTGTGCTGAAATTAAAATCATGACATAGTACTAGAATCTGAAAGCGCAAACTATCATAAAATCTATTATCAAGCTGAATATATGTAACATAACTCTGGAAACATGTACTATATATATATATATATATATACTGAAAACCACACCAAACTTGTACCCGGGGAAAATCTGGTCTAACCTGACGGAGTAACTCACGCACAGGCAGAGCGGGGGATCTAAGCTGGTCTAACCCGGCGGAATGTTACATCGCTCGGGCAGAGCAAACTAAACTGGTCTAACGCATGCGCAGAGCAACTACATTAAAGGGGAGGGTACGCATATGGTGGTTCAAAAACTACTACAATATAATATCATGACCATAATTATTCTGAAATAATTATTTCTGTACTGAACATAATTATAAACTGTACTATAATAAATTTTAAAACATTTCTGAATATACTAAATAGTATAAATATTTTTCTGTCTAAAATAAATCATAACTAAATCTGATAACGCATAATTAAATCATAATTAGCTGTATTAAAAACATATAAAATATATATAATTATCCACTCACAAAAGTGCGCTAATCCTGAGCTGGGTTTGGATTTTGAGATCTACCCGCTATCGGCACACCTCCTATATCATAGGGTGTAAAAATACATCATTAGTACCGATATGTATTATAACTATTAAAATCTAAATATTCTAATATCATAAAACTATTACCCACTAAACCACTGGGTATAATTCTGACTACCCAACTAATTTCTTAAAATTTTCTATTTTCTATTTTCTTTCTTTTTTTCTTTTCTTTTCCTTCTTTTTCTTTTTCTTTTTCTTTTTCTTTTTCCTTCCCGTTCTTCCTTTCCCTTTCTTTTTCTTTTCCCTTTCTTTTCTTCTTCTTTTCTTTTTCTTCTTTCTTTTCTTTTCTTCTCTCGGCTTTCTCTTCTTTCTTTCTTTCTCTCTTCTGTTCGGCTCTACTTCCTTTCTTCTTCTGTTTCAATTGCTTTTTTTAAACGAACAAAAAAACAAAACTAATATATATATATATATAACGACCACCGCTTTAACTTCTTCTCTCTCTCTTTTTTTTTTTCTACCACCAAGATTTATATATATACTACACGTGTGTTACAAGAGTCATTTAACTTTTTAATAAATTTTGTTCTTTTGGAAAGACACTAATTTGAATTAAAGATTATGACCTTATAAAAATATACACAACTCTTCCTAAGGTCATGACTCTTTGAAAAGGCATGTGTCTACTCTAAAAGATGTGTTGATCTAAAAATGTATTGTGTCCTTCTAATAAGGCACAAATACCTCTCTAAATAAATAAGGCGTCTCATTCTTAAAAGATATATGAATAATTTATCATTCTCTTCTTTTATTCTCTCTATATATCAATTCTCATTAAAGTTATCTTATAATTTTACAAAATTTATAATTAATGTGCATCATTACAAATTTAATAGTTACTGAATCTTAAAACTATACTATTATACAACTTATTTGTATCTTGACCATCGTCATTGTAGAGATAAAAATAATTTAAAAATAATACCTTACACACCTTGATTATATAATTTATTATTATCCATTTATACAGACCTCACAGCTACATTTTCCAAACAAAATCCATTCCCTAGGAAAAGAAATTGACGTGCTTTTGGAGAAGAAGGAGGCGTATTGGCGGCAGCGATCAAGGAACTCTTGGTTTCGTTAGGGAGACAAAAACACCCGCTATTTCCATCATAAGGCTACGGTGCAGCGAAAGAAAAAGAAAATCCTAGGGCTATTGGATGACAATGGGTCTTGGTAGCATGATGTGGCAGGTATGACTGAAGTAATTGAGTTTTATTTCACTAATTTATTTTCAGCCTCCTCCTGTGCACCCGATACTCTAGCTTCGGTCCTAGACCGTGTTGCTCCCACAGTTTTTGTAGCCTCTAATGACGTCTTGGGTGCTCTCTTTGTGGTCGAAGAAATCCAATAAGCAGTGTTCCAGATGAACCCCACCAAAGTATCGGGTCTTGATGGCTTTCCAGCACTATTTTATCAAAAGTTCTAGTCTGAAGTGGGTAAGGATATTACTTTAGTATGCCTTTCCCTTTTGAATGATGATGGTGATTTTAGTTTAATAAATGAGACTTTAATTATACTTCTACCTAAGTCCTCTGAACCTAAGGGTGTTGCTAATTTTCGACCCATTAGTTTATGTAACATACTCTACAAGATTGTTTCTATAGTCCTTATCAACAGATTGCATCTTGTACTAGATGATATCATCTCTAATTCACAGAGTGCCTTCATTACGAATAGGCTAATCAAGGATAATGCCATCATTGGCTTCAAGTGTCTGCATGCACTAAAAAAGGGGTTGAAGACTCATGAGGGTTTCTTATCTCTGAAGCTTGATATGTCTAAAGCTTACGATCGAATTAAGTGGAGATTCTTAAATGCTATGATGAGGTAACGGGGTTTTTCTGATTCATAGTGTAAGAGAATTATGCAATGTGTATCTTCAGTCTCTTTTAAGCTCTTAATCAATGGAGAGGTGCAAGGGTCAGTTATCCCTTCCTATATCATTTGATAAGGTGATCCTCTATCCCATTACTTGTCTATTCTCTGTACCGAGGGTTTATCGTCTCTCCTTAGACGTGCTAAACTTAATGGTGAGATCTGTGGGATACAGTGTAGAAAAGATGGTCCTTACATTTCACATCTATTCTTTGCAGACAATAGTTTGCTTTTTACTTAAGCTCGTCTTATTGATTGCAGGGGGATTAAGAGGGTGTTAGCATCCTATGAAGAAGCTTTCAGTCAGTGAATTTTGAGAAATTGTGATTTGCTTCAGTACACTTCGAGACCCAGGTGGCAGACCAGACTGTTCATTTATTGGGGGTGAAGCTAGTCAAGCAGCATTATCGGTATTTAGGCTTGCCATGTTACTCAGGGCGTAACAAACAATTTATTTTTAGCCAAATTAAAGATAGGGTCTGAAATAAATTAAAGGGCTGGAAATCCGCTCTTTTTTCTACCACTGGTCGTGAGGTTCTTATGAAAGTCATGATTCAGGCTATATCTTTCTACTCTATGAGCCTTTTCTGTCTCCTGAAGGCTTTAATCACTAAACTCCATCGACTTAGTACAAGATTTTGGTGGGGTGGAACTGATAGTAAGTGAAAGATGCATTGGTGTAAATGGGAAGATCTTTGTCATCATAAGGGAGAGGGAGGTTTAGGGTTTCGCCGGTTAGCCACCTTCAATCAATCTTTATTGGCTTAGCAGGGTTGGCATTTGATTCATTACCCTAACTCACTGGCGGCCCGCGTGTTAAAACATCATTACTTTCCAAATTGTGAGCTTATGCAGGCTACAGCTAACTCCTTATCTTCCTTTCTGGGGCAACGTATTCTGTAGGGACAAAAGATTATTGAGCTTGGCTCACGATGGTGCGTTTGTCGCTCTTCTACTTTATTCGTTTACTACGATAGATGGATTCCCCGTCCTTTCTCCTTTAAACCTTCATTCTTGCACAAATTGCCAGAAACTTCTATGGTGGGAGATTTGCAAACAAATTCTGGGGATTAGAGTATCTCAACCATTATAGCAAATTTCTCTTATGAGAAGGCCATTTTGAGCATTCTTGCTTGTAGATATAAGGAGGTTGATAAGCTTATTTAGCATTATGATAAAAGGGGTCACTTTTCTGTTAAAAGTAGATACTGGTTAACTTCTCAACTTGGTTCCCCGTCAACATCTTCGACAGAGTTAAAAGATTGGTGGAAGACGTTATGGCGCCTCAACATCCGATTAAAGATCAAGTTATTTTTGTGGAAAGCTTCTCATAATTGGTTACCAACTTTCGCAAAATTGAACTTTCGCAAACTTGAAGAGTCATGGGATTCAAGTGGGGGATGCATGTCCATTTTGCCATCTATCTCAGGCGACTACGACCCATGCAGTATGGGGATGCAAGTCTTTGAAACAAGTTCGCATTGCCTGTTCATTTATGCAGGATCTATCATTCTCGGATCGTGAGTCCTTTGCTTGCTTGTGTGAGTTATACTCACAAAGTCCAACTGAAGCGATGGTGTTTGATCATTTGGCGTTGCTGGTATCGGAGGAACCATTATGTTCAGAGAAAATTTTCCCTTGCCAGTGCTGATATAGTTAACTGGGCTGAATTTTATCTGAGAGATTTCCAAGCAGCCAATGATAGACAGACTGTTCACTGGGCCGAGGTACATGCTAGGTAGCAACCACCTGAGCAAGAATCGCTTAAGCGGAATACAAATGCTGTATTGGACATTACCAATGGAGTGGTTGGTTTCGGGGCTGTCTTTAAGGATCACGAGGGTAAAATTTGATTTTTAGCTGTTTCGCAAATGTCGGCCTTCCTCTCAATGAAAGCTGTGGAGGCTAACGCCGTTAGGTCTCCAGATTGCCCAACAATGGGTCCCAAGTAAGCTTGAAGTGGAATTTGATTGTCTTCTACTTTGTTTCACCTGTCAACGGAGGACTCCATTTCTGAACTTCGTAGCTTATTTGATCATCAGTTAGTTGCCTCCTTTCACTGTGTATCTTTTAGACATGTCCCCAAGTTCGCAAACAATTTGGCTCACCACATAGCTAGATTGTTTCTTACTGTATCTACAGATAGCATGTGGAGGGAATCTGTGCACCCTATTTCGAACTGTAATAAAGGATGCTCCTCCTTACCATGTTTAATGTTAATTGAACTGTAATACTAATAATATTACCGTAAAATTTGGATACCACGACATTGCCCATTCGGAGCACCCGCGTTGACAAGCATAAATTCAAGCCGAAGGAAAAATAAAAGGCGCAACAGTTTAGAAAGAGAAAATTAGCATTAGGGATAGAGTCACATAAAAGTAGCTGCTTATGTGTTCCTGTAAAACAACAAAACAAGTCACCTAGATCCAGCATCAGATTAACCCCAATTTGGGATAATCTTGCCGATGTTACCAAAAAAAATTACCGCATAATTAAGGAACCACACTCCTGCCACCTCTCCTCTCCAACTTGCCGAAAACCCAAAAGAATAGTAAATAAAAGTCAAAATTCCCCAGATATCAGGAGCGTGTAATATGGATTTCCATAGGATGATGCCACATGGATTTTTGTATAATTTAGGGAGTGTAACTTGATGACTGTCGGTAAAATGTCACAACATGCCACGAGTCGACGGGTCAAAATACTTCTTTAGATTGACCACCCATTCTTTTGGCGACATCCAATCACACATTAATAACACCAGAGACCCATGAAACAACCAAAGGTGCCGTTGGATGGGTATTTCTATACGATTCAGGATACTTGTCCTTAAAATTTAGTTTTGGTTTTTCTCCCTGCATTTTGATTTTAAAAGTGGGAATATTAGAGTATTAGACCATTAACTTCATTAAGAAGCAAATGAAAATGATGAAGTATCACCTTGACAACAAAATTAGCTGATACTTACATATTTCAGCCAGCATTCCTGATATTTGTGTTGGTAGATATCTGGGGAATGGCACCCTGTCTCAAGCGGGCAGTAAACCCATATATTGCATTTTATTTTACCTGGCTTTGCATGCTTTGCTTGCTCTATGCAAGCCTGACAGCAGTCAGCTGCACTGTCTTTGTGGTGAGTGAGACCCCATCTGACAGCAGCACCACCATAATCTGTATGAAGTTCAGCATGACACTCAGGTGGAAGTGGCCTCCCTGGCAAAACTTGTTCCTCTGGAGAGAAAAATTGTATACATCTTAGAGAGTAGACAACAAATCTCACCATGATTATAGTTTCCACATAAACAAAATGTCAGAACAGGAAGTTTGATACAGAGCAGAATTTTAAAGCCTTTAAACAACTTCAATTGTTAGGATTTTTTTTTCTTTCATTCTGCGGAGGGATTTGGTTTGATGTAAAGAGAAAACAATTAATTACCATAGTCTTCATCATTAACACCCTCAGGTTTATCATCATGTTCTTCGTGAATGATTTCAGCAGGTATCCAAAGGCCAATTTCTTCCAAGAGCGCAGCCCAATCAGACTCCAAGACTCTTACTAGCATTCCTACCGAATAGTTAGTCAGAAAGGTAAAACTTAAACATGGTGAATCTTGAAGCATTTTGCACAAAAGAATCCATTTGAATTCCACAAAAACAAAGGCTCTGAGAGAAGACTGTACTAGCTTCCTCTTTAAGAATTGTTGAATTCATTCCCTGCCTTCCAATGCTCAACTGTTTGGCTTCTTCTAGTTTTTCTCTACGCCAGCTTTCAACAGCTTCTGTTCAACCAAACAAAATGCCAACAGCTGAGTAGCAAGATATATGAACTATGACAGACAAATTTACATCACATGATAGTTTCATATTCAGAAAAGATTTAGCTTAACCAATTTCATGTCCTCAAAATGAATTATCCACATTATTATGCACATATATACTTCCAGCACAGGTGGGGACATCCCTTGCTCTCCAGAGTCCCAAGCAAAGTTTACAGCACTGGTGAAGACCTTATGCCCAACAAACCTCAGGATACTTTCTGAACATCTTATTTTCAGATATTCTGAAACTTCACCTCTTGATGATGAGACAACACAATAAATAGAAATGAAAATGCTGCTTTAAACCCCGCAAACAAGTGTGAGTATGTATTAAAGAAATAGAATTAATTGCAGGGGGGGAGAGAGAGACAAAAAAATTCATAAACATGAGAATGCTGGTTGGGATCTTACATGTCCAAGACACCTCTTGGTACTTTCTGAACATCATAGTTTCAGGTATTCTGAAACTCCAGCTCTTGGGGATGAGATCAAATAGAAAATGAAAATGGGGACACATTTTCAAACCTAGCATCTGACGTGGTAGTATGTCTGAATGAGGAGAGGTTATTGCAAGGGAGCAGAGAGACACGGAAAAGAGTCATAAGTGTAAGAAGAACATGTGATATACATGACATGTAATGACAAGGAAACTACGGTTTTAAATTGGTTACTTCACTAAATACACATAATTATTGTGCCATTACTTAGAAAAACTAAAAAAACGGTTTATAACGTCAAACAAAACCACCAAATTTGATCCATATACATCCATGGAATACTGCACTTGTATAAAAACTGTCAGCTTAAGACAAGCTATAGCTTATAAATGGTACTCTATGCTTTCACACCTAAGCTTAAGTGATGTAAATCTCTTTGCCAAAAGCTTAACAATTTGTTCAGTTGACAGATAAGAAGGGAAATGGCAGGTCACAGAAAAGGAATTAATATTACCCTCTTTTAGTACATATTTTATAATTGGAAATGAAAAGGTATATCATTTACAACTTTTCTATCCACAATGAGCCAATGACTCATTCTCAACAACCAGTTTTACCACATTAGATGAAATGAATATTCTAATATCATCTTGCTATTAGCAAATAAGTATTTGAATTTTCAGGAGTAGTCTGGTCCCGCAAATTTCCCCTTCCATTTATAAACATGGAACTTATACCAATGTTTTGGATAAAGACATTTTAACATACTGCCCGCTCAGAAACTGGCGGCCAAAAGAAGTACTGCGTTATGAAATAAATTTGATTAAAAAGAAATTACACGCAGCGCACTAACCTCTTTGAGCAGTAGCATTACCCTTAGCATCCAAGCTTTTCAACAGCTGCAGGATCTCATCAGTCATCCTCAGCTTAACAGCCCGCGGCAATTCAACCGCTGATTCTTCTCTAGAAAACTCGTGCTTCAATCCGTTTACCTTACGGCCACAGCAATAACATTCTCATCAAGCTAAATCCAATAATAACACTGAACCTCAAACCATCATTAATTTACAGCCAAACAAAGAAACCTAAAGAAATGTATTGATAATAATTTTTTTTTTTAAAAAGGGAAAATGAACAAAATGTAGCATAGGTTTTACCAATTTAACAAGCTCCATAGGTTCATTAGATCTTCGAATCCGTAAGGATTCTTCCATTTTCCTAATCTGATCTGGCGTGTACTTTATAACTGTACGAAACAATACAAACAAACAATAAAAAGAATTAAACAGGCATTAAATACAATCACCGAATAAACTAAAAATTAATTGAAAAAGAAAAACCAGAAAGAAGAACAAAGTCGCATACTTTTTGCATCATTTTGGGAAAAAACATAAATAGAACCGTAGATTGAACGAAGAACATAAAGAGCAAAAACAATGTTGATAGAACAAACGATGAGAGTAGTTTTCTTATACGAAAAGCACCATTTTCCTCTCCCTTGACATCCCCACTCTCCTCTCGCCATCTCCTTGGTCCTCCTTCCACGTCATCACACCATATCCCTCTCTCTCTCTCCAAATTCAATACAACAAATAATTCTTTCTCTCGTTAAATAGATCTGAATAAACAGATCGCTTGCAAACAAAACTTGCTTCTTTCAAAATGAAACCCGATTTTCCTTTTTCCTTTATTTCCCTTCTGTGATTAATAACAGATAAAGTGTGCTTTTCCTTGTGGAGTGAAAATCTGAGCTGAAGCCTAAACTAAACTACAGTTTTGATTCAGGATGCGGTGGTTTTATGAGCTGGAGGGAGAATTAGATGGCTCGGCTGATGAATGATTAATTCCCGTGATTAACGACTTTCTTTATTTCTTTATTTTCTGTTTTGGTTTTTTTTTTTTTAATTAGCTAGCGAGTGAAATGTGAATATTACTGGCTAAAAGATGTTACGTGAGTTCGTGCTAACGTGCGCGTGGGGTGGTGGTGTCCATTACTGCCAAGTGTTCACTATTCGTGCACTATTTACCCGGGAGAGGGGACACGGCTATCATTTGATTTGATTGATTTATTCAGGCGCTACTCCTCCTTTTAAATTCTCGTGCTATTTTCAGAAAAGTAAGCGTGCACCAAAATAATATGCAATATATTCGTGCATTAATTTCTTAAAAATAATGTTTGGAAATCAAGATTTCTCGTCTTTTTTTATGTTACTCTTTAATCATATATCTTTATTTATTTTATTTTCTTAGAATTAATCGGTATCTTTTATTAATAGCCCAGTGCTCGATGAGTAATTAGCTGCTATAAAAAATAAAATAAAATCTTAGCTTAGAAGAAAATTCAAATCCAAACTAATAAATTATCATTGACGGTGACATATACATAATATTCTAAATCATGCACTTCTTGTTATTTTCCCTATGAAAAAATAATTAATTAATTAACGTGCATATAGTTGAGAGTCATGTAATTTCAGTAAGTTTTTTTTTTTCTTTTACTATTCATCTATCGTTGCACGGTGATTTAAAAAAAAATAATTAAACAAAATTGTTTGCGCCCATCATTATCAACTTAATAACTATCTAAATCATTGAACATTAAATTACTATAGCTCCGTTATGTGCTACAATTAATATCAAAATTTGCCTCAATAATAATAAAAATAATAAATTAACATTTAATATTTTATTTGACGACACATAAATTTAATATACAGGGTGATAAATAAATTATTGAGTTTTTTTTTAATAAATTCACGAAAAGTGATGAGTGAGAACAAAAGAAAATAATTTGATGTTATTAAATAACAATAAAAATTATTATATTAATCAACCAAATTTAAGAAATTAATCCAGTAAAAAATCCTTAACGATCAAGTTATTTTCTTTCCATTTTTTTTCTGATGCAAAAATTGTTATTAATTTTCTTAAATATTAATCGCGGAAACTTTTCACTTTCAGGCCAATCGAAGAAGTGGGGAAAATAAAGCTACAGTACACACAGAGCATCGCGAAGCGTCGGATTTCCTCCCATTAACTTGGGATTGGATTGCCAATTACTTTGTGGCCAGTGATCGCTGTCAACTGCCAGCATTTTGAATGTTAAGATATTAAATTTGAATCCGGTTTAAATTCTTTGAATTGTTTGGAATAATTGTTTATTTTCTATCAGTTAAAGGTTGTTTATTTTTTTTTAATTGTAAATATTTTTATTTATGTTTCTACGCCATCACCTTTCACACCTTACAAAATTTAATTAACCCCCAGATACGATACCGAAGATGTATGGAACATTTAATGTTGTAATTGGCCAAAATAACCCCTCAATTAATTCCATATCGGAAAATTCGCATGATTGCACCTGATATTGTTATTCAACACGTTACGGTAGGTGTAATAAAAGGGACTCTAAAGTCATTATGAAAAACCCTCCTTTTTTATTTTTTCATACGCTTTTTTTAAAAAAAAAAAAATTATGTGGAGGGTGGATTTTGAACTTCTTCTTAAATTTAGAATCAAATCCGAAGTCTTTCATCAATAGTTAAAATCGTTTTTTTGAGGAAGTGGTTTGAATGTATGGAGGAATAGTTGTTGTTCTTCTCTATATCTTTTGATGGTTAAAATTTTTTTTTGCAAAAATAAAATTGACTATAGCTATGCTAGTAGTGATCTTTGAAAAAAAATCATATCAATACTTTAAGTTATAAAAAAAAAGTATTGGTGATTAAATTTTAGGTGAACTTAATATATAAAAGAATAAATGTGTTTAATCATTTTTTATGTGTGAGAAATACCCTATTAATATAAAATAAGACGGTTTAAAATTTAGGGTAAACTCTTAAAATTGATGGTGTTCTATTTGTCTTCAATTCAAAGGTTTGTTACATTATACTATTATTAAACTATTTGATATCATGTCATACACATTTTTTTGACTCATTGGCATTGTAGAACAATATAATTCTTTCACTTATAGTATTCATTGAATAGGAAAGTCCTCAATAATATACATTTTAAGGGTATTTTTTATGCAATAAATATATATAATTATAAAATAAAAAATCATCTATGAAAGTAAAGATATACTTTTTTTTATTTAATGAAGGAATATCAAAAGGCCCACAAATATTAATATGAAAATTTTTAATAAGCCGTGTGCTTCTCGTGACTCATTTCTTGGTGTGTCTAGTTTACTTTCTCTCAATGCAATCCAAACATAAACATAAGTTGGTAAAATATATTTTTCATAGAATCTCATTCTTTAATAATCTTTCTAATCTTTCTTTTTTATATATGACCAAAACACTGATGCTACAAAAAAAGTTGAGGATTCATTAGTTATATCGCATTTAGTTATAATATCATGATTGAAGGATAAAAGGGTCCCAATAATTCGTTAACTAGTTTAAATTTATATAAACTGTTACATAAAAAGCTCAAACTAATAGATTGAGATTTTTTAAATAAATAAAAACACAACAACCTTTGTTAAAAAATCTAGATAAAGAAACTAAATTATAAAAATCTAGCGGAACATAAAATGTTTATAGTAAATCTAAATGATAACCCGTGTATAAAATTAAATGATATGCTTGAATGAATTCAACTAGAATTTTATCCTGATTCTCCATAAATAAAAAAATTTTCTAAAAATAGTTAGCTCACATTTTAAACAGAGTTTCGTTTAAAAGCTATCCTATCACTACATATGAGATGTTGAAGGGTAGGAAATTGACTTTTTAAGTATCTTAAGATTTGGGGTTATCATGCTTATGCAAGAGTTACGCAATAGGATAAACTTGCACCTATGAGGTATAAATATATATTCATTGGGTATCTCAAGAATTCAATGGGATGCCAATTCTATAATCAAGAAGAACGAAATGTGTTAATTGCTCAAAATGCCACTTTTATTGAGAAATAATTTCTCAGAGATCATAGGAATTGTAGAAAGATCGTACTTGACAAAGTCAATCAGGAAACAAATGAACCAAAGATGGATACTCTGGGTCAAATGAGTAGTGGGCCTTTAACACACCCTCCGCATAGGTCGAAAATAATGTCCAGGCCACCTATTAGGTATGCAAAGATACCTAAATATGCACTTGAAGTTTTCTTGATAGAAAGAAATGATTCTTTGACTTACGGAGACAATGTTAGACATTAACTTAAGAAAGTGGCAAGAAATCATGAAATTCAAAATTTACTCTATGTATTAAAATCAAGTCTGAAACTTGGTTGAGTTTCTCGAAGAAATTATTTCTATTAGTTGTAAATGGGTTTATAAATGAAAGTGTGAGCTGTTAAAGTTGTATGCATGTGCGCCGTACATTAGGTGAATGTGTACATTATTAAATATTTTAATAATAACATATCATACATGCTATACAATTAAATTAAAATACACATTAAAATAATTTGATCACTATAATAAGATTAGAAGACTGACCCTTAAAGTGTAATTTGAACAAATCTAATTAAAAATATAATAAATTTCCTTAAACTAAATTAATAACCTTCTTTTTTGAAATTATTTAAAACAACTCTTATTTCATTTATTTTTATCTCTCAAACTATTTTATTAGTTTTGGTATATGAGTTAACACTTAATCTCAAAAAAGTTAAAAGGAATTCTTGTTCACAATTTAAACTTACGACCATTCTCTTTATATAAGCAATTCTTGGTCATTAATGACAAATTGATAAAAAGAAATAGTGGCAAAAGTTCTTATAGCATATGATTTTGATTCATTTCATGAATACACGCAACCTTTTCAATTGTTTTTGTTAATAGCCAATCAAAAATAAACATATACCATTTGCCATCAATCCCAGAATTGAACAAATGTTAAAAGAATACAAATCAAATGAATCAAATTCATTTAAATTATAATAGCTGATTTATAAAAGATAATGAAACAATAATTATACTTTTACTATAATAGTTTTATCTATTAATATTTTATTTAGTATTTATATAAATTATTGACATAATTTAATATATACACTAAATAGATAAAAGTGTCAGTCTCATTTAGTACAATTTTAAGTTTAACACTTTAACTTTAACTACTCCTCAAGATAATTTAAAATAAATAAATGATCGAATAATTTAATTTAAATAAAATATTAATTATTTCATTTAAATAGTAGTTATATCCACTCATGTTAAAATTTTGTACTCGTATAAATTATTGACACAATTTAAGACATAGACTAAGTAAATAAAAATATTAAGTCTCACTTTGTACAATTTTAAGTTTAATATTTAAACATAACTACTCTCCGAGAGACTTTAAAATAAATTTATATTTTCTAAAAACTTCTCGAATCGAACAATTCGATCAAGTGCACTACCCACGTGCTCAACAAGTATACTTTATATAGTGAGATTCTCTAAGTTCACACCCATTTTGTCTCACAGAACATTTTCGCAAGTCCATAACTGATGTCTCACACACACGTTATGGATAATACAAAATAGCGAGTAGAACCATACAAGTTGAGGTTAATTTATATTCGTACAATACTTCCATCATAAATATCTTGGAAGAACGGAGACATAGATTAACATTATCAAGTCCCCTATTACTTAATCATAAACTTATCTCCTCGATTCATATTTCAATAAATAATATCTGCAAACGACTTTGTGATATTATTTATACCACGGGAAAACTCTTTCTTGAGTTTAATGCTTATGACCATAAGAATTTCTAAAATATAACCTTAAAACATCTGGATATTTAACTCACTCATGTGAGCTGACGGATCTCATGTCTAAACACACTGAACTCCATAAGTATTGGACCATACCCAATGACACTCAGCAGTTAAATCATAAAATATTTATGACATGTGTAAAAACTAAGTATGGTAGATCACTAACAAGCCCATCATGGTGCTCAAGTCAAAAGACTACTACTTAACTCGAAAAGACCCTCCACTAATAGATTTATAGGATATCTATTAGAGGTCTTTGTTGAGTTTTGTTCAGTATCCATTTCTTATTGAATATCTGTATATCTATACGAGCTTCCACTAAGTTAATGGTATGTTAAGATTAATCATCTGGACAATTCAGATATAGATATACATTAATCTATATAAAATAGTTTCACTCGACAGACCCAACGTCGGTGGAGTATAGATGAGAAACTTATAATTTGAGAATATACTTACACAATGACATTTCCTAGCAATGGTCACAATCTTTTGCAACTATGTCATTGTTAGTATATTTTCAGGTTTTTACCCCATTTCAGATAAGGTTCTAACTCTTTAGACCTGACATGAACTCCTTCAAATCAATATAATGTCCAAAATATTACAAGTATCTTACCTTATAAAAATAATTAATGATTTAATGAAATATTTATTTATGGCATAAAGTATGAAAATACAATATTCATACAAATTTTGGATGACATATAAGCACAAATTTCAACATAGGCCTAATGGAAAGGTAGAAACCTTCAAGACCCGATTAGTAGTAAAAGGTTATGCTCAGTGATCAAGGATCAATTATGAGGAGACCTTTGCACTAGTTGTGATGCTAAAGTCGATTAAGATTTTATTAGCTCTTGTAGCACATTATGATTTTGATATTTGATAGATGGATGTAAAGATGGTGTTCCTAAATGGATACGTCAAGGAAGAGATATTCATGGAATAGCCAGAGGATTTTACATCCACCCAAACTTCTGGTTTAGTGTGCAGGCTAAAGAAGTCCATTACGAACTCAAACAAGCCTCCCGTAACTAGAATCATTATTGTGATGAGGTAATCAGAAAGTCTGATTTCATAAAAAATGAAAAGAATCTTGTATGTATAAAAAAAAGTCAGTGGAGCATGTTGGTCTTATTGATTCTCTATGTGGATGACATACTGATCATTGTGAATGATATCGATATGTTGTAATACATTAAAAGCTATTTAAGTAAGAACTTCTCCATAAAGGATTTAGGAGAAGCTTTCTATATATTGGGTATAAAGCTTTATAGAAATAGAATTGAAAAGCGGATAAGACTCTCCCAATCATCATACATCAATAGTATATTGAAAAATTACAACTTTACTAAATGTAAGATAATTAACGTACTTTTTAAACATGGTGTTTATCTTTCGAGGATAGTGTCTCCTCATATGGAAGATGAAAGAGTTAGAATGTCTAACATACCATATACATCAGTAGTTGGAAGCTTGGTGTATGTTATAATGTGCATAAGACCTGATATCAGTATGACTGTAAGTGTTATAAGCTGGTATCAGTCTGATCCAGATGACAGCTATTGGATGGCAGTCAAACATATCCTAAAATATCTTAAGGGTACAAAAGTTAAATTTCTTATTTTATGAAGAAAATGATTTATAGGTGACCTGGATGATAGAAAGTCTACATCTGAGTATATGTATACTCTCAACGAAGGTGCAGTGAGCTGAAAATGCACTAAGCATGGGTCTATATATGACTCTACCACTGAGACAGAGTACATTGCCACTTCGAAAGCTATAAAAGAAGTTGTGTGGATTTGAAAGTTTGTCGCTGAGCTCGGAATAGTTTCAAGTTCCTCAAATCTTATCCTTTTATTCTACGACAACAACAAGGATATAGTACAAGCAAAAGAGCCAAGAGCACACCAGAAATCTAAGCATATGGAGTGTAAATACCACATTATTAAATAAATCTTGGCCAGATAGGTGTAATTATTTGTAAAATTAATTCTATAAATAATATAACTGACTTACTTACTAAGGTCTTAACTCTAAAAGTATTTGAGAAACACGTAGAGTCTATAGGTATTAGATGTCACTGTGATTGGCACTAGAGCAAATAAGAGATTGTTAGGATTATGCTTACGTGTCATCACAGTTTTGTATAAATATTTGATATCTATATAATGTATATTTTGTTAAATCGCTAATTATCTTTTAATATATGGTTTAATGCTTGTTACACTATGGATTTTGTATAATTTAAAAGAGTTCAGATCATGCCTAAAAAAGATTAAACCAGTGTTAATAGTTAGCACTACTAAGAGTTAGCATATATTCTAAGAGTTGGAACCTTATATGTAACATAACAACGACCTTGAAATATACTAATAATGACATTGTTACAAGAGTTGCAATCGGGTGTTAAGAAATATCATTATGCGAATATATTCTCAAAATATATTCCTAATCTATTTCCACCGATGCAGGTCCATCTGTAGATTTCTTCTATATATGTAGATATAGATCAGTATATATCAATATTTGTAGAGTACAAATGGACATTCTTACCTGGCCATGAGCTTGAAGCTTGTATAGGTATACGGATATTTAGTTAGGACTAGATACTGAACAAACTTATAAGAACTCCAATAGTCTTTCTATGTAGCCGTCAATTAAAAGTCCTCTTAAATTGAGTAGTATGCGTGGTCCTCTGACTTAAGCGCTACGGTGGGCTTGTGAGTGATCCATTATACTTAGGTTCCACGCATGTGAGAGACTTTTCATGGTCTGACCGCTAGGTGTCGTGGGTATGATCCGATGCTCATAGAGTCTGGTGTGCATAAATATGAGATTTGTTAGTCACATAGAGAATTATATATCTATATGCTCTGAGATAGTATCTTAAAAAAGTCTTATGACCATAAGCACAATACTCGAGAAAGGAGTTTTCATAGGGTCAAATAGTATAACAAAGAGTTTATGTATACTATTTAATGAGATACCAGTCTGGAGATAGGTTTATAGATGAGCACGTGGGATTTTATGGTGTTGTATGTCCCCACACATCTAAGATATAGATGACAGAAGGATTATACGTATGCGTTGTGACCTCAACTTGTATGGTTCAAACACGTTGATTTGTAATATCTGTGACTTTTGTGTGGAGCATTATTTATGGACTCATAGAATAGTTTCATCTGACGAATCAGGCGTGGACCTAGGGAGTCCCGCGATATGAAGTGTACTCGTTATGCACTGGAGTAGCATATCAAATTAAATTGTTGAGTTCAGTAATATCCAGTAGTACCACGTGATGTATGCATGTCTGTATTTAATTGTTAAATATATTAATTAGTTAACAATTATTATTTACTAATTATACCTTAATACACGATGCATTGTGAGCCTTCTGTTAATTTTATCCAAATATTGAGTGTAGTAACCATTTATTTAACACCGAAAAGAATAAAATATTTATATATATGTATAATATTCATATTTTGTTTGTATGTAGATGATGCTTAATTTATGTATTGTTATTAGTATTATTTGTATAGATTAAGGATATACTATTAGTATTGAGTTTATTTGCAAGACTTTAGATTTATTTTAGGGACCAAATTGTAATACTTTAAAAATTTTAGGGTTAATTAATAAATATTAAAAATTATCCTCTTAGTATAAAAATACACATTTTAAATTCTAATTTACTCATTTTTGGGTCGAGCCACCCCTTTAGAGAGAGAAAAAAGAGAAATAGAGGGGAGAGAAAGAGAAGAAGAAGAAGAAATTAAAATTTTGGATTTTAGGAAATATATCATAACTATTTCTCAAATTATTGGTGTTAATTCTTTTATGTTTTTATTTCTAAACAAATGAAAAATTGGAGATTTGATGTGAATTTTGTAAGATATATTGAGAATTGATGATGATTATGTAGATAGCTTGATAAATTATGATGAATTGCAGAATTTTTACTTGATAGTCTCTTGATTCGGAAATTCTATAAATTGTTGTACTTTGATTCTGGTTTTGAATTTTTAGACTATGAAACTAAACATGTATGGAATCATTTCAGACTTTAAATCGATTGAAAATTTCAGAAATTAAATTTTTAGTGAATTTATCAAAATGACTCTGAAATTCAGAAAAAAAAAAAATTTGTGTTAACAGTATAATACAGTGACAAATAATTTTTAATCTGCCGAATGATCTTTAAAAATTACGAATTTCTGAAATATGATACATTTATATGTCTAACATGATATATTCAAAATTGAGAATTTAGATCAATGTGGTTAAATATTTATGATTTTCTAAATTGTATCAGCTCATTGCAGTATTTGATTAATAGATTTTTAAAACTACGGAATAAAATAGTTTTAAAATACTTTTGCCAGGGATTTTGAAGTGAAATATTTATCATGAATTAAAACATGTGTCAAGAGTAATTCTATAGTATTCTTATAATTTGTGTGTTATTATATGATTTTATAAAATTGAGAGACTGAATACTGTTCATTAAATATTTTGATCCCACTAGAATAATAGTTTGGATTCGATGGTGTTTATGAAATGGATTGTGTAAGAATTATGATATAATATTCATACATAAGGAGAATATATGAATTAAGAAAGATATATTTTAATTTTTGGAGCAATTGGACATCATTTGATGTATAAGAAAATTTTGTTAAGTGTAAGTGATCAGAATGACAAGTTTTGAGAAATCAAGTAATTAGATCAATTCGATGTGATAAGTGCAATATGTGTACTTTTGTAAGCTATTTAAAGTCTTTTTTGTGAATGTTGAGGCTTATGAAAAGATTAATCTCCATTGATAAGTTAAGGAGAATTAAGCATTGTAACTGAAAGTGATAAGAGGTAAGTATACTAGACTTTTACTGAAATTGTAATAAGCATAGAAATTGTCTATGTATAATTTTGTAAATGTGTTTAGAAATATGTTTATGTTATATTAAAATATATTTGATATGAAATGTGAAAGACATATGTTTATAAATGTGAGCATTGATATTGAGCATGAGCATATATGTGTTTATAAAAGTGAACTTTCATAATTAAATATGTTTAACAAAGAAAGCTTTTGAAGTGAAAAATGTCCATGAAATACGTTTTGTGTTTTGAGGATGTTTGAACTCACTATTTACTTAGTAAGCACTTTATGTGATTTGTGGAGCCTTTATGTGTGGTCTTTCCTTCGGAATTGATATATGTTATATGTTCCGTATGTAGGGAGGATCCTATTGGTACCTAAAAGAAAAGTGAGTCATCACATTCGTGTGGTGACGTATTGGTGCATGTGAGAGGACTCACTGATGATCAGGGTGAGGGTTTGGCTTTTACTTTCGGGCATGAGCATTATATATGTATAATTTAAACCTCACTTATACTATTTCTCTCATACGATATGTCATATACGAGTGATATTTGGCTCATTATGTGATATGTATGAAAGTCCTACTAAGTAATAGTTGAGTGATGGTATTCCTATTATATGTTTTGAAATAACGTATAAGCGCTTACTTGACATGTGATTTGATAAGATTATGATTTTGATTTATCACAACATATCATACACATGCATTGTGTACATATATATATTTGTATTTTGATATATGAGTTTTATACTCATTATAGTTTATGGTGATTTCAGGTAAATAAGGTATATGTGTGTTTAGCGAATTTGGCAAAGCTTCTGCTGTCCCTTGGGTTCCCTAAATTGCTAAGTTGCTGACTGTTTCACTTGTGAACATGTAGTTTAAGATATTTTATTTGTCCCTATTAAATAAATACTTATGTATTATTTTATTAAGTGTGGTTGTATTTGATTTATATTTCACCAAGTATGGTCGTGAGTGAAACTTTGTGCTGAACTTACTAGTAACTTGTTAAGGATTTTTATGTTGAATTTAAGATTAAAATTTTATGCAATATTAATTATGAGTGCACATTATTAAATAAATACTTATGTATTATTTTATTAAGTGTGGTTGTATTTAGTTTATATTTCACCAAGTATGGTCATGAGTAAAATTTTGTGTTGAATTTATTAGTAACTTGCGAAGAATTCTTATGTTAAATTTAAGATTAAAATTTTATACAATATTAATTATGAGTGAACATTATTAAATAAGTGTAAATTATGTCGTGTGTCAGATTTTTTAAATTTGGGGTGTGACATTGAATATCTAGACCCATTAAAAATATACTTGATAACTATTAAATAGGGATAAAATAAAAATTTTACACTTTAATTATATTAATTTATTCTAATTTTAGTGGCCAAGTTTAGATTATTTAATTATATTATATAATCTTTTAATATATATGTAAGATATATATGAATGAGAAGAGAGAGAAACATGTGATATATATTTAGAAAAGCAAATAGTTGTTTTGGATTGTTGTCGTCTTTTTGAAAAGAAAAAAAATTTTGTTTTGCCTTTGCTTTTGCTTTGGAGTGTCGGCCAGTGTGAGAAGAGAAAGAAGATGTTTGAATTTTGAAAAAGAAGTGTAATTAATTTTTTCACTTCTTTCTTTTATTGGTTATTAATTGTAACAACAAGAAATTTGTATTACCGATTAAAGAGCTGCTCAAGAAAAATATAAATTTATAAAATTTAAATATTAAATTTAAAATTAGATAAATGAAGCTATTGTTTAATTTGTCAAATTTTCAGTATTAGATTAGAGTTGTCAACGAGTTAATTTTTGAGTAAACTCCCAATAACAAGTGTAAAAAATTACACATTTGATAAATTTTTATTTTTTTAAATATATTATTTATTATATTTATTATATAATTTTAATTATTTTATTATACTTAAATATATATGTAATATGTATTTCATACAATAAATACTTTTATACATCTATACCCTCACATACAATAAATCTTTAATATTTAAAATTATTAATCTAAAATAGTCCATAATAAAAAAGCAAAGAATTTATAATATATTGTGTTAGAAAATTCTCATTCCCTTCTATGCTCAAAGTTTTATGCATGTCACGTGAACCATCAAATTTTATGATGATTAACTTAGCCATTAATGTCCTGAGAAGAAACTTCTGTATATTTTTAAAGTGTTCTTCCACAAATTTCATAAATTTACTAACAATAATAATTTTAGGAATAATCATTCATAAGACTTAATTTGTTTGATCTCTCCCAAAATTTTATAAGAGATTTTCCTATTATTGTTATCATTATTGAGAGCAACAGGTTTCTTATCTAAGGCTGCATCAAGTTTGAGTACATCTAAGTGAAACTGAACTTGTTTACACCAGCCTAAAAAAAATTAATTCATTAAACATAGAAACGGGTGAAAGCAAGTAAATGAAGAGTAACAATAACATATACTGTAAAATGTAATCTAATATTTTTATATATTAATTCTTTAAATTTAAACATACATAAATATAATTTAAATTCTAATACATAATTAAACAACAAAAATATATTTAAGGATTCCTTTGAGTGGGTACTAGGACACACAACATAATTATGGTACACTTATTAATATTATTAAATTGTTATTATTTACTAATTAAATTAATATGTCATCTTTGGATGTACAATACTAATCTAATTTGTATAATTATTAATTATCCCATTTATGTTATTATTCAAATAATAAGCAATTCACCTTTGACCAACTTTTGATATTATATGAATAAGAAACTTTAATATACACATATTTATATATTTTTAACATGTATTATCAATTTACGGGTAAGTGATCACAATAATATATCTATTATATAATTTGATATTTATGGTACTTTTAATCTAATCACTTTGGTAACTAACAAACTATCATAATATGAATTTTAATTTATATAACAGTGATATAATATAAATTGTATGTAAAACATGCTTTTTACATAATACAATTTCACTCAAATATAAAATATGTATAATGAAATTTGACGTTTTTAATTTAACGTGTCTTTTAAACCCCATGGCAGACTAACGGTGAAACCACTAATTGTAACGTTAATGAAAATTAGTTCGTATAAAATTCTATATTGGTTACCTTTGTTCAAAATTTCACCAACATAATAATGCTCATATAGACGTCACGAAGCTAGCAGCAGTGCAGCACCATCGTTCATTAAATTCTTAATATCAAAGTCTTATATCTCAATTTAATTTTTTTCATTTTTTTTTTAAAGAGTTCGAATTTGATTCATAAATTCAGATATTTGAATTTGATGTAATTAATCTTAAATTGATAGACAAAATTGAGGCTAACAAATAATTAAAGTTAGAGAAATGTTTAGAAATACCTATATTTTCAAAGTAAAAATTTAATTTAGTCACAAAATAAATTTATGAACTTTATTAGTCATATACTTAATTTTCATACCGTTTTATCTTTAAAGCACTTTTATATCTCTTTTCATAAGTCATTTAAAATTTTAATTCAAAATATATTTTGAAATTAGTTAAAATAAATAATTTATAGTAAAATAGATTGAAAATTGATAAATTTGATTAAAAATAACTGAAAAATTGTAAAAAAAAAAAGTAAATTTTGATAAAAACGTCGTATAAAAAGGATGAAGTCGACATGACCTCGTGTTGAACTCTTGCCACACCCCACGTGCGGGACATGGAGCGAGGATTCTCCCTGCACCTCGCGTGCGGGGCATTGTGCGAGTTGAGACCTCGCATAACTTCTCGTGAGTAGGGCATGGTGTAAGACCCCAACTCACGCACGCGAGGAATTCTAGACTTTGTCCGTAATTTTTTTTTCAATTTTATTATTATTTATTATTTTTATACTTTTTTTTGTACATCATACACAAAATTACTTGTTCTTAATCTATAGAGTATTTTTTTTAAATCTATTTATATAATAACAATATTTTTTTGTTGATTTTGTGGTTCAAACTATAATTTTTTTAAGGACAACCTGTTAATTCATTATTTTTTTGGCTAATAAAGATTTGTTAAATAGTTTTTTGTTATAAATATTTACAACATTTTAAAAGTGACTACTTTTTAGACTTTTTTTTTATAAAAAAAATCATGAATTATCAACCTTATGCTATTTATTCACGCATAAAAATTATTCAAAAAATTTGAATATTGTGATTTTTCACGAGAGCATATATTGAATCTTGTTAATACGAAGAACATTATAGATGAAAACTGTGTTTCTCTCCTAGCCTCCTTGGATCTTGTTATTATTATTTTTCACATAAATGACCAATTTTTCTAATTTTATTATGATTATTTTTAATCAAAGTAGAATAATGGTAGGAAAAAACTCCTCACTTAATAAATTAAATAATTTTTTTATTATATCAAACATAATAATATATTATATATGAGTTATAAATATATATATATATATTATATAGATGACAAAATTATTACTGTTTATACGTAAACAGTAATAATAGGGTGGTCATAAGTCGATTTCGGCTGAAAATGAGCTGGCTTCAATTGAAATTACTATAAAAATTGAATTTGATTAAATTATTATTATTTTTTGTTTCGATTTTGTTAGGGAAGAAAACGTCCTTCTTCCTCTTAAGATTATGTTGAAGCGAAGAATTCAAAATTTAACTTAGAACCCTAATCTCCTTACACAGTGGAATAACCTGTTAATCAAACAAAAATAATAAGAATCTAAAATAGAATATAAAAGAGCACAACACAATTTTACGTGGTTCGGCCAAGTGCCTACGTCCACGGTGGATTCAAGGATTCTAGTCTCTCTTATTAACTCCTTAGAGATTTTATAAGGAAAACCCAATTTGAAGAACCCTCAAAAGGACCTAATGTTTAGTGAACCCTTACTCTACCACGAGCAATGATCACCCAAACGACGGTTCCACCCTAACTCACACAAGTACTTAATATTTACCCAGTTCTTCCATTCTCTTAAAGTCTTTCTTAATGCTTAATCTCAACTAAAAGGTTTACAAGTATTTATATAGGGTGTATTTTGTGCCTACTAACCCTATTCCTTGTTGGAGTAAGAGTTCACTTGTTTTGGAAGTCCAAAACTTTCAAAAACTCGAAATTCATATGAAAAATGGACATCCTCACGCGTTCTGGCACCGCGGCGTTTGTCCTTAGGTGCCACGGTGCTAGCCGAAACCGCGCCTATCATCGCAGCACTGGGCTTCTATGATGGGCGTCGCAACGCTCAAGCCTGGTAGCTTTCTCTCGCGTTTTCTTCACTTCCTTCGTATTTTTTAGTCTTATTTCGCTTCCTCTTTCATGTCCCACATATCCTAAACTTCTCCATACGTATTCCATATATTTTAAACTTCTTATAACTCTTTTCTTTGGTATTCATTTCAATTCTTATCTATTCAAAATTATTAAATTACTAATTTTTCAATAAATTTATTTTGATTTCAATTTTTTACTTAATATAAAAAAATTTTGAAAAACACAATTATAACTCAAAATAATGACTTAAAAAAACAAATGCCTCTATTTTATCAACAATACTAAAAGTATGTACTAATACAAAACACTTTTCCATTTCATTTTATTTAAACTTTAATTATTTTTAACAATTAAAAAACCCACACATGCTTATTCTTAAATCCAAACTTCATGAATTGAGGAGTACTATTACTCCTAATTTGTCAATTGAGTTAATGCTAATTTTTAATTTAAAATATATTTTATTATATTATATTTTGTTTCTCTTAAAATATTATCTCTGGGTCAAAGGCTTTCAAACTTAAAAGAAGTCAACTTTTAAAGGTTTACCTATATGTTTTCTTTTAAAATAGTTCTCAAGTTAACTTTTAAGGGTCTACCGTATGTTTTCTTTTAAAACAGTCATCTTTAGAACTTATCATTCTTTGCAAGACAACCCACTCCGATGACAAGCACCATGATAACGGAGAATTTGCTCGAATTTAAAGAACTTGATCGATAATCTAAAGCACTTGCTCGACAGGACAAGTCAGGATATGGCCAAAACCACCATTTACACACTAACCAAATCGGTTCATCTTAGCGTCCGCCTAATCAACAAAAAAATTGAGTCAGAACAGACACCAGGTCAGCTGTCTGCTGAACAAGCCGACTAAGTACAACTAGTGAAGTCATCAGAAGACTAGCTTATTGAGAAGACCTCAGACCTTAAACTACACCCGAGCCGAACAGGAAGAAACTACCAAAAAATTGACCTAACAGAGCAAACTTAGCCTTACACTTAACCAAATCCACCGGTGAAGACAGATATAGGGAATATGCATAACGTATGTCAGAAAAATATCTGGTGTGTAGAAGAAGCATGTCAGAAGAAGATCAACAAAAGAAATTTAGCGTGTGACAGAAACACAACAGAAGCAGAAAAAGCTTGTTAGGGAATATATTGAAAATATGCCTATAAAATCATTTGAAGATCAGTACTATAAAAGAGAGAGAGAGAGAGATACAAAAGTAAAGGATGATGCCGGGTGATGACAAAAAAATAAAAGAATTAGATAAAGAGAGAAAAATGGCATTTTCTTTAATTTCCTAATATTTTTGCTCAATATTTTTACCAGTCTTCTACCATAAAAGACCCTTTCTGACTTAAGCATCGAACAGTTTTTGTCGGAACCCATTCCGGCGAGACAATCACGATAATTTCACTTGTAATTTACAGGTTTTGCTGTAATCGACGAGGAAGAGAAGACTCAGGCTTCCGCAAAGCAAGTCCAACTAAGACGAGACCTCAAGTGTTGATTTTCGTTAATAAATAAATTCAAAACTTATTAGATTGAAGAACCATTTTTTTTAATCAACATATTTAAATTTTAAGATATTAATAATTTAAAAAAATCATCTTGTAGGATATGAGAGAAAAATATTTATAATCAAACTACATTATAATTTTTTTATATTGATTATAAAATATTTATGAGAGAAAAACCATCAACTGAGCCACAACTAATTTTAAAATCAAACTACATTATATATTTTTTTTATATTAATTGTAAAATATTAATAATTAAAAAAAACTAATTGATTCATAAATGAACCTAACGACCAACTGAGCTAAACTAAGTTTCAAAGTAAAACACAATAAACTTTTTATATTTATATTCTAAAATATTAATTATTAAAATTTCAATTTTTTTGATCCAATTTTGTTATGTGTATAATCGAATCGGACTATTCGATTATCTTAATCATAAGGACCAAATGATTTTTTTAAATTACAAAATTCAAATTAAATTGATTGATTTAATTTAAACGGAATTAATTCTTTTAATTTCTGACTTTTTTTTATCACCTTTACATAACAAGGAAGAAAAATATTAATGTAAGAAAAAAAAAGAGTCAGATAAGAGAAAATAAATAAGCGAAGAGAAGATATTAATATTATTATTATTATTATTATAATAGAGTACATTAATAATCAAATAACTTTAAAAAAATATTAATTATACTTTAACTCTATTGTTAGTTATTCAATAAAAAGTAATTTAATGACTTAAATCTTATGTAAAAAAAAAAAAAGTAAAAATAGGAGTGTCATTTATCCTGGATGTGTGTTAACATTGTCGTTACAGGTTATATGGGTAAGGTTACTTTTTCTTTTTTAACCGACAAAAAATTGAAATCAAAATTCTACTAAATGACAAACTAGTTATGTTTCGTAACGTCAACCTTTTTTTTTAACAACCACAATCGTGTAAACCAGGCCCCGCCCTTCCGCTATTGGCTGGACCCCCTTCTCGATCACGACGACAATAATGCAGCCTCCATTTTTTTTTTATTTAGTCTTTTTAAGTGCGAACCTTTATTAGTAAATTTTTTAAATTTTCCAACTAAATCGCGAAAAAGGAAAACTCACACAACAACCAAGAGCCAAGACCCAAATCCAAATTCCGATATCAGCCTACAACCGGCCCCCTAACATTGACTTCGAAAAACATTGTCCAATCAATAAGATTTTGACAAGGCATAGAGTAGGGTATTTTCGTCATTATGATAATATCGTACTTAAATGAATAACGTGGCACGTGTTGTCCTAATTTTCAAATATCGAGTAATCGCGTTTGTAGATAATCAAACGTCCGTGCTTTCACTTCCAAAGTTCTATCTTCACTCGATATAAAACCTGGAAAAAAAAATCAACACAATGACAAAATAACCAGAACCTTATATGATCCCTCTAAAACTTCGTCCATAGATCGAATCGAATTCAATTCCAAGTTGCAGCAAAATAATAATTCTTAAGCCGAGAAGGAAAATATTTCCTTGGAATTGGAATTTTCCGGGAAAATAAAGAGAAAAGGGAAATGTGGGGATTTGGGGGTAGGTATTATTGGGGAAGGAAGGAGAGTGGAGGGAAAAGAGAAGGGATAGTGGTGGTGTTTGGTTGGATGTCAAGTGAAGAGAAGCACTTGAATCGCTATGTTCAGCTTTACTCATCTTTGGGTTGGAATTCACTTGTTTGCCATTCTCAATTTCTCAACATGTAAGTTAGAATTTTGCTCCTATATTGCGTGATTGATTAAGTGATTAGCTTGTTTTATGTTTAATTTGGAAAAGACCTATTGTGATTGCTTAATTGTTTGAGGATCTTGCTGAAGTGTAAGGATAACTGAATTTGTTTTATTTGACTTTGTTTAATAATTGTGTGGACAAGGCTATTAAATTGCTGTCCGGACTCTGATTTTTCATAATCTATTTTTAACAATCATTTCATTAACCGGCGTCTACAAGATTAGCTTTCTTTTATGCGAATATGACACTATGGTTTCGCTCCTGGAGATTGATTATTTTTCTATCTGTAGGTTTTTCCCTGAAAAAGCTGAAAGTCTAGCATCGGGCCTGCTTAATGAACTTGTTGAGGTCAGTGCTATTATTCTTTTCCTACTGCAAATGTTGTAATTGGATTAACTCATTTTCTCTAATTTGTTTCTTTTTCCAAGTTTATTTGGCTGTAATTTTGTGAAATTCCCTACTGTGCACTAACATCATAACAGATTGACTGAAGCCTTACAAGAGTAGCTTAAAATTTGCCCAAATTTGATAAATTAAGTGGGTTATCTAGTAACCCTATGCTTTTCTTATTGTGGCAAGCAGGAGCTGAAGTTTGGGCCATGCCCTGTTGTTTTTGCATCTTTTTCTGGTGGTCCAAAAGCTTGCATGTATAAGGTTCTTCAGGTAATCTTTGAGACAGGTTGCGGACCACATATATCTGCGATTAGATGTTAGCTATGAATTTCTTTCCTGTCTTTATGTGGGAGCTAACCAATGCATCAATCTTCAAAAATCTTTACTTTAGTTGGGGATTTTTTAATTAAAAGCAAAGATTTGTTAATTAATCTTTCTTTTGTAGATGATCGAGGGTATATGTGAAACAAAACTGAATCAGGTACTTTTATCTTGTTCATCCAATAAACCATATAGTTTTGTCCCCCTTCTTTGGATATTTGTATATACATGCCTCATTGTTATTAATGCATTTGATGAAATGACAGAACTCGTTAGCAAGGGTGAAGTTTTCGTTTTCGTGTCATTTACAAAAAGATTTGAACGAATTTTGATATGTTGAGGGAAAAAAATATTCTCACAATTTTGACATAGATAATGCAATTTTTGAACTTGAACATGCAGTTGTTTGCTTTAGTTTATTCACTTTATGTTTTCTTCCTCTTTCTGATGAAGGACGATCGCCAACTGGTTAAGGACTGTTTTTCGGGCCATATTTTTGATTCCAGTCCAGTGGATTTTACTAGTGATTTGGGTGCCCGATTTGTTGTTCACCCATCTGTTCTAAATATGTCCCATCCACCAAGATTTATCTCATGGATGGCTAATCGCATTGCTAACGGTCTAGATGCTCTCTTCCTCAATAGGTTTGAATCACATCGAGCTGAGTATTGGCAGACTCTGTATTCCTCTGTTGTAAGTAGACAATAGATTACTTGCAAAAAAAGCTTTCATTTTCTTTTCTTCTGTTGTTATTCAGTATCATTCTTATGCAGCGCTTGAGGGCCCCATATCTCATTTTATGCTCAGAAACTGATGATCTTGCTCCTTACCAAGTTATCTACAATTTTGCACAACGACTACGTGAACTAGGGGCAGATGTAAAACTTGTAAAATGGAGTGGTTCTCCTCACGTAGGTTGGTTTCTGAATATATTGGTCTTATGTTTAATCATTATTTATGGTGTGTGTGTGATATCTTCAGCTGAAACTTTCTTTTGGTATTTTGGTTGTGCATTTTATATACATATTTTAACCAAATGGAGGCAATGCTGTGCACTGTGGAGTATCTTATTTGATATAGGATTGTCTGATGCATGTGGTTAATGATGGCTATGATGTATGTCTGTTTGTGGAGTATGTGGCATATGCAAGTCTTGATATATTTAAAGACTAATTGTTAACATTATCTTTGTGACCCTTTTATGAATCTAATGACGTCTTAACTTTTATTTCCAAATACCTCTAGGTTGTGTCATCAATATATTTCAAATGCTCTTCATGTGATTGAATCTTGCTAGTTATTACAGGTCATTATCGGCATAATCCAATTGACTACAAGGCTGCTGTGACTGAGCTTCTTGGCAAAGCAGCTGCGATTTACTCCCAAAGGATTCAACGACTTGAAGGAGAAAGAATGGGCACAGATGCAATGCTTGCTGATAGGTGTGGCTCTATCTACAACCTGAGTAAAGCGGCAGTAAGTCCAACACGAAGCTACCAAGGAACTTCTCTGGTACCCAGTGGCCATTTTCTTTTGCCAAACTCTTTAGAGTATTATGATGGCAGAGATGTTGGGCCAGTGCAAGATGCGCAAAAGGAAGGATTGATTCATTTGCCTGACCCGCCAAGCATTAATGCTCATGGGGTTCTTGGTCAAATTTTATTTGATGTCTGTGTTCCCAAAAATGTTGAAGGTTGGGATATAAGGTCATCAGACTCCTTAAGTGGACGCCGGTACACTTCTACACGGAGACATGCCCCATTCAATCCCATCAAATGTATACGTCGCTCGAGACTATAAATCCCACACTGAGGTATTGACAACTTTTCGCGCGGAGATGAATTTTATGAACCCGTATGTATATCGTAGGATGCCCTTTGCTTTAACACCAACGTCCCGAGTGGCATTTGCCCTGTGCCAAATATGAATTTCCGGAAAGGATAGTGAAAGTGGAGACATGGGCGTTTGAAATGTAAATTAATTGTATAGTCTACCTTTTTGTAGACCAACAAGGACAACGCGTGGTTGGTTTGTCTTGTGGATTCTAACAAGCTGTACAGTTGGCTTAACAAAGGGTTTATCGGATTGTTGTAATGCAAATAAGAGGATGACCCGAATGTAAATTCACCGAATTTCTAACAGAGTGATATTATGTATTTTAAATTATATTTTAAAAAATAATGTATTAAATAAATATTAAATAATAAAATAATATAAAATATAAAATTATTTATTATATTTTATAATTATTTAATATATTATTTTTTAAGATACAATTTAAAATATAATTTAAAAAATATATCATAAATTTTTTTCAAAATAAATAACCCCAATATTGACATCCACACAGTCAGAACTCTGGACATCCATTCTTAACATTTTCTTTTTTATTACAATAAATATAAACTAAATTATTCTTCAATTTTGAACTCGGAACATTTTTGAATTATAGTTCGAGAGACTTTACTCACCGGATCATCGACATTAAACGTTCAGCATCTCTGACGATCTTTCGATGATTTCCATCGTGCAAGGTTCCATTCTCCATCGTGCGATGCACTGAATAGCAGATTCTATTCATATTTTACTAGGCATTTTCAAATCCATTTAATTTCCCCTCTAATAAGATATACGCATCATGCATGCCTCATTAACTTAACTATTCAGTTGAACTGAACATGCTAATAAATGAATCTTATATATTGATCTTGAAAGTTGAAGCATCAGCCCAAGAGACTGGATGAATATCCACTCTAATTCATAGTTTTCTTTTTGTTAAAAAAAAACCTTTGAGGATAGTATTTAAATACAGAAAATCGCAAATCAAAGTCAGTATTATGAATTATGATGTAACATACTATTACCATAATATTAATAATAATAATAATATGCATATATTTTGCCCGAAGCCGGACTGTCTGGACTTGCGAGAGAATGAAGATATTGGTGACCGGCGCGTCCGGCTACTTGGGGGAAGACTATGCCACGCGCTCCTGAACTAAGGCCACTCACTCCGGGCTTGGTCCGCCACACCAGCGACATCTCCGCCCTCCCTACCGACGTAGCTTTCGAGCTTGCCTACGGTGATATGACTGACTCCTCGATGCCTGCTCTGGTTGCCACGTCATCTCCCACGAAGCCGCACTTGTCGAGCCTTGTAACAAATAACAAATATGAAAAAGCTAATTATAATTCAAAAAGTTTTGGCCTATACACATATATAGTTCATAAGTGATCAAAGTATATTTCAGATTTACTTTAATCTTGTTGAAAGTTCTTTTTTTTTTTTTTCAAGTGCTTACCAATTTTTTACGCCGACATTTTAAATTAGAAATTTATCGAGAAAGTTAAAAAAAAAAAAATTAGGATTAACTAAAAATTAAATATAAAAGCATTTGACTATGAGCAATAATAATTTGAACTCGCAAAATCGAAAGAAAAAAGCTCAACAAATCTTATAAGTTTCTTTAATCACAGAAAGTCTTCCTTTTCCTCCTAACGGTATAATTATTATTTTTTTAATAAATAAAAAGCACTCCATACATTAAATCGTAAGTATCATGGAGCATTTGCTGACTTCCTATTGAATTGTTATAACGTGTGATACGTGTATAGTAATGAGCTTGTGGACTTGTGCTTATTTTAGTCAGTGGACTCCACTGTCTTGTCGTCCCTTTTTTTTTTCTTTTTTTTTAATAAATTTAGTTACACCAACTTGCTTATAGCACTTGTTCAGTGGTTTTAAAGCTCTAAACATACTTCCCTGAGATGATTTTGAGTGGTTACAGAATGTAATAAATAAATCGTCCCATTCACTGGCAAGTGCCTGTTTTGGCACAAAAGGAAAACCAGTTCATAATCCAAATATAGATGACTGGAATTTTGTGTTAAATCCAGCATCTAAAGCTTCTATGGGTCCAAATAAAATTTATTACTAAAGCAATACTCCTATTCATTTTTGTAAAAATTTGAACCACAGGGCCTTCCAGGCTTCTGCAGCAGGAAGAACCTTCCGGAATGCAATGAAGTTATCACTTTGACAAATGAAGAGAGTGTTTGTGAGAAGAGATAAAAAGATTAAAAAAAAAGATAGTAGAAATAATAAAGAAAAATTAAATTTTTTTAAAGATTATATTGTTACTGTAATTCATAATTGTTACATGGTTAATTTTTATATAAACTTTAGTTTGACATAAATAAAGAGACAAAATACAATAAAAAAAATTAAATATAACACATGAATTCAAATTATAAAATATAATGTTAAATATAGTAGGAATTGATTTCTTGATTTTCTATATCTTTAATATTTTTCTCAAATTTAAGATTAAATAATCTTAAGTTTTAAAAAAAAATTAATGGTAAGCATTGAGAGAGTTAACTACTTGTTAATACAAACGCGTTAAGAGAAATTTAAAAATAATCGTTACCGGTGCAAGTGTATTGTCAACCACTGCGAAATACGAGTGCAAATACAAACGCGTTGATAGAAAAAAAAATTAACCATTGTAAGTGTAAGTGTGTCAAGAGATTCACATATTAAATTATTTTAAAATGATAAAAATTAAAGAAAGACCTCATAAAAATAAAAAATTACAAAATAATCTTAAATTTAGGTAAATTGTAAAATGCTAATAAAACTTTGAAAAATTTGCGAAGAGACCTTTATTGTAAATCAGATCACCAAAATTTCAAAAGGAGACCCGAGATTAATAAATCCAATGAAGAGAAGTCCAATGGTGATGGCGGTGATAAGAAACTTGTTGGAAAATAGAACAGATCGAAGATAAGCTGAAGGTTCATTGGTAAGGGAAATAACTTGGGTCTAATATCATATGAGAAAAGATAAAATGAAAAGAAAAAGACAACAAAAATAACAAAAAGAAATTAAAAAAATTTAAAAATGTTACATGGTAAGCTTTTATATAGGTAATGTTAAATATAGTAGGAATTGATTTCTTGATAGTATCTAGTAATATATTTAGTTAGAAAAAAAGGATTGAATGGTGGATGGAAAGGATTTGCAGTTGCACATGGCTTGATAGATCGGGATGCATTAGTTTTTCAGTTAATCAGGTCTACAGCATTCAAGGTATTAGACTATATTTAAATGTTGAAAGTTAACAACTCCAGATGGCTTTTAGACTCTCGTGCTTGGATTATGCCTTGAGTTTGAGGTTCCTCTCACGTGTTTGTTCTTCCAGACATGCTTAATAGATTAAGATATTATATACTCTGTATATGCTCCATTCTGTGTTGTGTGGTTTATTGACACATGCACGCTCTTGCTTTCTCTCCACTGTAACTTATAATCCTGTTTGTATCTATCTTATTGGCGAATTATTGGTCTTCAAAATTCTGAATATGGTAGTTTGACATTGTCTTTGCCATGACCATTTTTCAGGTGGACATTATCAGGGTGAATGATTCTGAGCAGAGGAAGAATATGTGAAGCTTCGAGTCTTAGTCAGATATTGGACCCTGAGCCAGTCAATTTTGCGCAAGGCTTTTGGAATAACACCTGGTGTAGATTAAATAAGTGTTTCCATTAAATACCATTCATTAGCTTGACAGGTAGGAATTTACAGTTAAGATTCACTGTGCTTCACGAGGTTAGCTAGGAGATCTGTGGCAATATTGAGGATATTCCATATATTCCAAATACGTTCATTATGTCTATTGGTAGTCTTAGTGGGGGTGCGGACATACTGTTATATGAATTCAAAATCAAATAGATGACTAAATCAACGTGCATGAAGGTGTCTGTTCTGCGTTGCATATTAGACTGGCAGGAAAATGTATAGATTGGATTTAGCAGATATTGAAGCTCTATTAAAATCTTTGTTATTTTTTCTGTACACCAGGCACTAGGATGCTTAACATAATAATATGTTTTGCTATATATATAGATCATACTTGGAACCTCCTTTGGATTTCATGTATGTTACTATGTCATATATGTTTGACATGTGTACCAAGTACTAGACAAAACTAAACTTTGGTGTCTTTGAGTAAAGATGGACTTAATTTATTGACAATTTAATGAAATGCATTTGTAATGAGGATGGAATCTTGTCCACTTTATGGTGATTAGGATGACAAGATTTTCTGACCTAAACCTTGGCAGAATGGTCTGCTGGTCAAAATTTCTTTATGGTATTGTGCTTTCACGTTGAGGCTCTCTAGCTATAATTATTTGGTTCTATTTCATTTTTATCCATTTTCATTTGCTTAATTTGGCATAATCCAACATTTAAGTGCTTTTGTTTATTTGCACCTGTTACAGGTAAACATGACGTGGTATAGACTCCTACTATCTAGCCCCGAGTGTTTGTCCATATCGCAGAAAAGAAAACACTTGCCTTCTTGTTCTAGTTGATATCAATTTAGGACGTACTAGCACATTTTGTTGTTCTAGCTACCTCATCATGTGACATAATTTTGATGTCTAATGTAATCCTGCTAATCACAAAGTACAACTTTCATGTTCAATAATTTACTAGTTCAGCCAACAAGCTTATCTTCCTTTTTAAGCTGAATTTATCTTTCGATTGTATGTGAGTGTGATGGAAAAACTTTAGTTCATACATGACATATGTCCTCATACATCATTACTACAATCAATATAAGATACGGCCAATAACCACAATAAGATTTACACGATCATCATATTAGATTATTAAGATACATAGCTATCAATCATTCTCTCTTTAATAGAAAAAGAAGGTATGAAAAACTAAAATTGAAGAGACCTTTTTATATAAACTAAATTACTATAGGCCTATCAATCATAACAAAATAAGATATCGAGTTCCTATACATATACGAGTCTATACCAATAATACTTGATAATTTTGTAAGACTATAATAAACTTATTAGATCACTTTTTATATACAATTAATATTAATATGTGAGACAAAAAAGAAAGAATACCAAGAAGTTGAATTATTCTTCAGTTAGGTTGAACTGCAAAGACTTAACAATCATATGCTGAACCGGGACCAGAATCTGGACAAGCTTTAAAAGCAAAAAGCTGGGACTAGTCCCCGGTTGAGTAGCTTAGGCGTGATGAAGTTCTGAAAGGAGAATTTCATTTTTGTGGAACCCGTGTTTTTTTTTTTTTTTGGCTTGTTGCTGCACTCTGTGTATTGCTGTCTTTGTGGTTTACGAGTTTAGCTGGTGATGATATCAGGTGGAGGCTGTGCATTGCTGTCTTGATGGTCTAGGTGCATAACAATTGGAATCATATTCTGTCAAGTTGAACACTTATTTGAGATAAAATGTGGTTTTCTAGCAACTGGCAAGGAAAATATCAACGCATCAGAAAGAAATTAATGTGTCGTCTAACTCAAATCATTTGCTTCATTAATTTATTTTTGACGACCTATATAGTTTGAGGAGAAAAACCTATATGGGAGTGGGACGGACGTACCATATCATTAATAGGTTCATCCAATAAAATTTATGATTTACATCTACCCATTGACCAATCACTAAGGCTACTTTTACTTCCTCATATACGATGAGCATTAAGCAACAATAGCCTTTTGTAATTTGTTAAGTCATGAACAGGATGTCCTTTTGTGCATTATACTAAAAAACAAAGAAATGAACACGAAATCATGTATCTAGATGTGGTTATAGAATAGAAGGCTGTGTGAATCGATTCAGCCGAATAAAATGTTTTCAGACTCTTAAGTAGTGGACTATCCAAACGCCAAAACGCAGCCTTGAGTCGTCTTTGTTCATTTGAAAATTTGAATTTCGACGTCTGTTTGATTGGGGCGGTAAACACCAAACACGGAAAATAAAATAAAAACCTCACTATATGGCTTCTTTCTTTGATATTACATACAGCTTCACTTGTTAAAAGAATTATATAAAAAAAAAACAAATTAAAAATATAACTTTTACAAAAAAGAACAAGTGTTGCTGTCCAACCACAGTGCACCCATGATCCTTAACCCAATTCGCAATTGCTGCTTAAAAGTTAACAAGAGGTCGTATTGAGGCTCTCCAGTCGTGTGTAGCCAACAAACCTGCCCCAGTTTACAATGAAGTGAGCCGGATCCCAACGTTTCTTGTACTTCTGTAGTGGTATACCCAGATTTAATTATTATCCTTTAATTTAAAAAATTTGTCGATCATTGTGTATGCGTGGCAGTTAGCATACATGTTTACATTTCCTTTTCTCTTTTTGTTTTTTGGTTTTGTGGTCATTACCGTGATCAGATCACTATGTAAATAACAGTGCAAGTTTTAATGTTCAACAGGTTCTTTGTGCGGATATACAAAGAAGGTAATACTTGATTCAAAATTTACGTGTTCATAGCAAATATAGTATAGTATTTCTGAAGTTGCGAACTCCAACTTTTGCTTGAATATATAGGATTCCTACGAGGAAGGATGCTAAAACATATAGCATTTCTATGAGGAAGGATTTGTTGAACCGGGTATATTCCACAGATAAACGCAGAGCAGATGCTACAGAAAAAGCAGAAACGTTGGAATCGTGTTTACTATATCTGAGTACCTATACTGTAAAATCAATGCTTCAATCACATATCCCTGAGGAATTTTGGCTGGTAATCTGGTTGTTGTTACTTGCTCATAAAATTTCCTTCTTTTTGTTCATCCATCTTTGTGGTTGTTTCTATATAGTTTTGATGAGGTTCAAAGCATGCTTTCATGAGCATTTCACTAGGATGATTTGAGCCATTACCTAATAGATAAATCATCCCATGCTCTAAAGCATGCGTAATTTAATCGCAGATGATAGAAACTTAATCCGGCATCTAAATTTAATTAAACTAGTGGCTGAAACCGAATGTTGTTACCAATAATCCTTATCCTTCTCATAAATTTAAACAACTGGACCTTCCCGGCTACTTCTGCAGGAGGAACCTTCCTAAGAGTGATGAGATTAGCACTTTGATAGATAAAGAGGGTGGTGAATATCCGAAAAAAAAATTGGCTATAAAAACAGGATTGAGTGGTGGATGGAAAGAATTTGCAGTTGCTCATGGTTTGGTAGACGAAGATGCATTAGTTTTTCAGTTGATCAGGTCTACAGCATTCAAGGTAGTTAATGATTAGACTATATTTGAATTGGAAAACTTAGTGCCTCCAAATGGCTATTAGATTCTTTAGCTTGGATTATGGTTTATGTTGAGGTTCATCTCATGTGTTTTGTCTTCCAATCATGCTATAAATTATGATATTATTTGCTACTATCTTATACCCACGGTTATGTTTTGTGCAGCTGCATTCATACATGTGAATAATCATTCATTCATACTCTTGCTTTCTTTCTACTGTAATTTATAATCTTGTTTTTATCCATTTTATCTGTGGATAATCATTTTCTTTAAACTATAAATGTGGTAGTTTGACATTGTGTTTACATTGTCCATTTTTCACATGTACATTATCAGGGTGAATGGTTCTTAACAGAGCAAGTAACATGTGAAGCTCCGAGGCTTAGGCAGTTGGATGTCAGAGCCTGTCCAATCAACTTGGGTAGCTGTTTTGGAATAAAACATGTCAGGGTAAAGTGTTTTTCCATTTAATACCAATCATTAGCTTGACAGGAAGGAATTTACTGTTACATTCACAGTGCTTCCTTAGGTTTGTTAGGAGTATAGTAGCAATAGTAGTCAAGATTGAAGATAACCCATTCATGCAAATATGTTTGTTATGCCTTTTATTAGTCTTGGGGGTTGGGACACACTGTTACATGAATTCCAAATAAAATAAATGACGGATTCATATGCTTGAAAGGTGCCTGCTTTGTGTTGCATATTACACTGGCAAAAAATGCATAGCTTGGCTTTGGCAGATATTGAAGCTCTGTTAATATATTCCTTATTCTTTTGTGGGCACCAGGCAATAGGATGCTTTACTTAATAATTTTTCCTGCATTAATTATACTTAGAACCTTCTTAGAGATTTCATATTTGTTACTATGTCATAGATGTTTTACATGTGTACTAAGTGCTGAGAAAACTTAACTTCGGCATCTTTGAGTAAGATGACTTGACTTTATTGGCAATTTGATACGTGTCTTTTGTTTCTCTTTCTAAGTTTTGTGTTTTCTTATTTTTATTATGTTAAATAAGTCAATGAGTAGTGGTTAAATAGATTAGTTTAATTACTAAGATTGTTTAGATTTTTACGAAAAAAAATAATGAACACTTGTCTCTTTTTTAAGAATAAATTATTATTATCGTCAGTATTTAAACAATGTAAATGAGAAGGAATTGGTAGACTTTTGACATTAATTTATTCTTTTATTTTTCGGAGGTAAAGCTCCCTCAAACGAGCTATTTTCTAACTTCTACTTGATTCTTTGCTGTTACTTTTTCAAAAATAAGCAGGGGAAAGCAAGTGTCTGCTCACTCGTCTGTACCAAAGTGGTATCAGAGCCTGGCTATAGAACAGAGGGTAGAGCAACCGGAGAAAACCATGGCGTCTGTAAGTGGGCATGGAGAACTACTGCTTCAAGTAACTGAGACACTCAAACAACTCAATGCTCGGGTGGAAGAAATTGCAATCAAAACCAACGGTTTTGCAGAAAATTCATCGACACACATGAAAAATTTATCAGCAGTGGGTGGCGCCCCACCAGCTCGACAAAATACTCAAGAGAGCCAAGCTAATCAGTCCACTCATTTGTATATGCCTAAAACAGTAAAGATTGATTTTCCTCGTTATGATGGCAAGAGCGACCCATCAATTTGGTTATTTAAGGCACAACAGTTTTTTCAACTACATGATATCCCAGCAAGCGATCGAGTTGCACTGGCATCCTTTCATTTGGAGGGTGATGCTCATTTGTGGTACCAGCTACCGAGGCAAGAATTAACAGTAGTATCTTGGAAGGATTTCGGTGATGGCTTAAACTCAAGGTATGGGCCAAATCAATACCTTGATTTCTTTGGAGAACTCACACGATTGCAGCAAACAAGCTCGGTCCAAGAATATCAAGATAAGTTCGAGAAGTTGTTGGCCAAGGTTGGTCCTTTGGAACAATTAAGGCAGGTTAGTTGTTTTATTAGCGGCCTTCGAGAATTAATTCGTACAGATGTAAGAGCTAATAAACCTCAGACCTTGTCGGCTGCCATTGGATTGGCACGGTTGTATGAAGCACGAGACATCTCCCATCGCAAAATTAGTCCACCTCTCCCTCGAGTTGTTCCACCACCACGCCATCTTCCCATTACCCCTCAAATCAAAAGGATGACCGCAGAAGAAATCAACGAAAGGAGACGAAAAGGCTTGTGTTTCAAGTGCAATGAGAAATTTGGTCCTGGGCATGTTTGTAAGAAACTCTTCTTGATACAAGCCACCTTAGAGGAAAGTGATGATGATGTAGAGATGGAAGATGATGGGGTTTCAGAAGAGCCATTCCAAGAAAAATCAGAGATCTCATTACATGCAATCGCGGGCATTCAAGCACCAAAGACCATGATAGTTAAGGGTCGTATTGCTCAAATAACTGTTTCAGTTCTCATTGACTCTGGAAGTACACATAACTTTGTAGATGAGCAGCTAGCAAACACCCTTGGGCTTCAACCCATTCCTGATAGAAACTTAGAAGTAATGGTGGCTTCAGGAGAAAGATTGGTAAGCTCAGGTAAGTGTAATCACACTCAGCTAACTTTACAAGGTCATCCCATTTTGGTTGATGTTTATTTGCTTCCATTAGAGGGATGTGATGTTGTTTTGGGAACTCAATGGTTAAGCACTCTGGGGCCTATAAAATGGGATTTCTCTAAATTGATTATGAAGTTCCAATTGGAAGGAAAAACAATTACTTTATGTGGCCAAAGAAAAAAGGAGGATAAAGTAATTAACTGCCAAGAGTTTCAACGATTAACTCGAAAGAAGAAGGGAATTTTTTTTCAGTTGCTAACAGTCACAGAATTGAATTCTATCCAATCACAAGTGCACCCACAAATCCAGCAGATTCTTCAACAGTATGCAGATGTGTTAAGGGAACCACGAACCTTGCCTCCTAATCGTCCATGCGATCATAGAATTCCATTACTATCTGGTCACAGTCCTGTCTCAGTCAAGCCATATCGCTATCCTTATTTTCAAGAGTCAAAGATAGAAAAACTAGTCCCTGAAATGCTTGCATCAGGCATCATGCACCATAGCAACAGCCCTTACTCATCACCTGTGATCTTAGTAAAGAAACCTGATGGTTCTTGGAGAATGTGTGTCGACTACCGAGCCTTAAACCAGATAACAATCAAAGATAAATTTCCGATCCCGGTGATTGATGAATTACTAAATGAACTCTATGGTGCAAAGGTGTTTTCCAAGCTTGATCTTCGTTCCGGGTACCATCAAATTCGCATGAACTCAAAAGATGTTGAAAAGACAGCCTTCAGAACTCATCAAGGCCATTATGAATTCTTGCTAATGCCATTTGGCCTCACTAATGCGCCATCTACCTTTCAAGCACTCATGAACGAGGTATTTAAAGATTATTTGAGAAAATTTGTATTAGTTTTCTTTGATGATATATTGATTTACAGTAAATCATGGGCTGAACATATCCAACATTTAGACATTGTATTTTCTATTTTACAATCACATGAGTTGTATGTAAAATTGGAAAAGTGTAAATTTGGGCAAGGGGAAGTTAAGTACCTAGGCCACCTAATCACTAGTGCAGGAGTGACAGTTGATCCAGAAAAAATTGAAGCAATAGTCAAGTGGCCTAAACCTCAAACTCCAAAGGCTTTGCGAGGTGTTTTGGGACTAACGAGATATTACCGAAAATTTATCCAAAATTACAGAAAGGTAGCTGGACCATTAACTCAAATGTTGAAGAAAGACTCTTTCAAATGGGAGGAAGTCGCTGTGGTAGCTTTTTCTAAGCTCAAGGCTGCCATGACTCAAGCACCAATTCTATCCTTGCCAGATTTTTCAAAAGAGTTTATAGTGGAGTGCGATGCGTCAGGATCTGGAGTTGGTGTTGTTTTAATGCAAAAAAGACCAATTGCTTTCTATAGTCATGCACTTCAAGGAAAGCACCTTTTGCTATCTACTTATGAGAAAGAAATCCTAGCTTTGGTTTTAGCAGTTCAAAAATGGAGACCATATTTGTTAGGGAGAAGATTTGTGGTGCGCTCCGATCATCAAAGTTTAAAACACTTATGGACTCAGAAAATTACAATTGAAGCTCAACAAAAGTGGTTGTACAAATTGATGGGATTTGACTTTTGAGTGGAATACAAGAGTGGAAAAGAAAATCTTGTGGCAGATACTCTTTCAAGAAGAGACGAAAAGGAAACAGGAGAATTTTGTGCATTATCTCAGCCGATACCAGATTGGACTGAAGAGATTAAAGAAGAAATACAAAGGAATCAAGAGTTGCAGCGATTGGTACAAGTGATTATAGATGGAGAGGCAGTAGGACCTTGGAAATTCCAAGGTGACCTCTTATTCTTTAAAGACAAGATCTATGTGGCTTCAAATTCACCACTTATTCTAACAATAATTGATCAGTTTCATGGAAGTACACATGAAGGCTTCCTTAAAACCTTACAAAGAATATTGTCTAATTTTTATTGGACTGGAATGCGGCAGGGGGTTAAGAGCTACATCAGAAAATGTAATATTTGTCAAAGACATAAGGCTAAACAAGTAGCCCCAACTGGCCTCCTTCAGCCTCTTCCAATACCAGAACAAATTTGGGAAGACATTGCCATGGACTTTATTGATGGGCTGCCACTCTCTGAGGGTAAATCGACTATTTTTGTCATAGTTGATAGATTGTCAAAATATGCTCATTTTATTGTAATTTCTAATCCTTACACTGCTGTGGGAGTTGCTAAAATTTTCTTTGATAATGTTTTTAAGTTACATGGAATGCCTCGTTCAATTGTTTGTGATAGAGACGTCACATTTACTAGTTTGTTTTGGCAAGAGATATTCCATCTTAATGGAACATCCTTTAACTTCAGTTCCAGCTATCATCCTCAAATAGATGGTCAAAGTGAGGTAATGAACAGAACTCTAGAGATGTATCTTCGATGCTTTACAAGCTCTCAACCTAAGAACTGGACTCGATGGCTCACTTGGGCAGAATATTGTTACAACATTAGCTGGCACACTGCCATCAAACAAACACCATTTGAGGTAGTTTATGGAAGGGCACCTCCCTCTCTTTTGTCCTACATCCCAGGGACAGCAAAGGTGGCAGCTGTTGAACAACAACTTAAGGACAAAGATTTGATTGTGAAAATAGCACGTGCTAAGATCAAGGAAGCTCAAGCTCGGATGAAACGAGTATATGATGTCAAACACACTGATAGAGAATTCTTTGTGGGGGATATGGTATACTTGAAATTACAACCCTATAGACAATTGTCAGCATCTATGAGGAAAAATCTGAAGCTTTCAGCCAAATATTATGGCCCTTTTAAAGTGTTGCAAAAGATCGGTAAAGTGGCATATAAGTTGGACCTGCCTACTACTTCTCGAATACACCATGTATTCCATGTTTCACTACTGAAGAAGAAGATTGGTGATCAAATGATACAGCCACAGCTTTCAGCAATGGATAAAGAAGGAAAAAAATTGATTCCCACTCCACAAGCTGTGCTGGATCGAAGAGTGAGAAAGAGAAAACAAGAGGTGTTGATTCATTGGCAAGGTTTGTCGCCTGCAGAAGCGACGTGGGAAGATAGAGATTTCATAAAGAATCAATTTCCTGATATTAGCCTTGAGGAAAAGGCTGAAATTTAAGGGAGAAGGAGTTAATACGTGTCCTTTGTTTCTCTTTCCAAGTATTGTGTTTTTTGATCTTTATTATGTTGAATAAGTCAATGAGTAGTGGTTAAATAGATTAGTTTAATTACTGAGATTGTTTAGATTTTTATGGAGAAAATAATGAGCACTTGCCTCTCTTTTAGGAATAAATTGTTATTATCGTCAGTATTTAAACAATGTGAATGAGAAAGAATGGGTAGATTTTTGACATTAATTTACTCTTTTATTTTTCGGAGGTAAAGCTCCCTCAAATGAGTTATTTTCTAATTTCTACTTGATTCTTTGCTGTTACTTTTTCAAAAAATAGGCAGGAAAAAGCAAGTGTCTGCTCACTCGTCTGTACCACAATTCAATGAAACGGCATGTCTATTGAGGCTGGAGTCTGATCCAGTTTATGATTATTAGGATGTTGGTGGCTGACAATAATTTCTGACCTAAACCTTGGCAAAATGCTCTGCTAGTCTGATTTTCATTATAGTATAGTGGTTTCATGCTGAGCCTCTCCAAATCATATAATCTGTATGTTATTTGTTTGTAGTTCATTACTATCTATTTTTCTTAGTGTAATTATGCTTGTTCCAAGCTTTTAAATGTTTTTTTTTTTGGTTGCAGGTAAACATTCTGTGATATACAATCCATATTGCCATGAATTTTGTCTAGACTGTAGTCTGAGAAAAAAACAACTTCCCCTGTTTACACAGTAACCTAACATCAGTTTAGGGATACTACTAAATTTTGTTGTTCTAACAAACTCGTCAAGTGATTGATAGAAATACTTTTGATGTGGAATATAATCCTGCTAGACACAGTACAAATATTGTGCCCGCTATTATACATTTCAAGAAACAAACTCATGTTTGTAATTTGCCTTGTGATTTGAGTTAATACATGAATGGGGGATGATTCTGAAGTAGCTTTAAAGGCTAAAAGCTGGTGCCAGGCAGAATAGGCAAAACAAATTACAAATCAACTATCCTGCATACTCAAAAGTCAAAACTAAGCAGGCTTAGATATCTGCATCTCATCTCATAAATATTTGCTTACAATTGTTAGTCAAAAGTTTCCACTCAATGCCACCACCTTTCTTCCTATGGCACACAAGAAGGAGAAGCCATGAAACTTGGACAATTTTTGATTGTTTTGTTTTGTTTTGTTTTTCATTTAGTTATTTTAAAATCCTTGTGGGGGCACTGTCCTGGTCAATTGGATGTGGTGAGCTGTAAGGAGTAAACGGGCGGTTTGTTGATACTGGATGGCAACACTTGCTATATCGGCAACCTGGACCCTCTCTTTCCAGCTTGCATTTCTCGATAAAATAAATATTCGAACATGCCTTGGAACTCATTGATCGTCAACTCCACGCTTGACTACAAAACCGACGGCCCTGATTTGATTCCTCATTTCTTTTTTGTGGGGTCCATATGATGGAAACCCCATTGATCAAGTTAATCTAGTTATTTCACGCGGAGTTTGTCTGATAAATCTCCACTTCGGCAGATCCTTTTATTTTATCCCACACGCGCTTTCTAAATCCCGTGAAGTCACGCCAAGGACAGCTGTTCAATCATAGTATTCGCTTATTCGATGAACTTGTCCACTCGCTTATATTTGCCAGTTAGGAAATTTAAAGTTTAGGAATAACTGGCGCCGAGAATTCCGCGGTCCTCCAAGTGGAAGGTCAGAGGGTTAGGTTAATATTCATACTACTCTGCAGGCCCACCAGTGCTAAGTGGCCACAATGGGCCTGGGGCCCATTGACCCACTATTAGTATTAAGTGCTCACACATCACAAATCACCTACTGCGTGACATTAACAACTTGATAAATTTTCAACTTTAATTAACGAGAACCAACACTTAAATTGTCATTATTTCACATTAATAAATAACCGGCTAAAAGGCGTTTTATATTTTTGCTCTGCATGCCCTGTCTCGTGAAGATTTTAAATTTGACTCGGTCCACTAATTAATTTTGTTTTTGTCCCTTGTAGATTTTACTAATCCCGCGTCACTTCCTTTAACCGGCGCCAATCCAAAAATAGAAATAATAATTAAAAAAAAAAAGAAATCCAAACCAATCGGTTTCATTAACAAAATTGGCTAACGTAGGGGACCCTCACTTTTAATCAACGGTTTAAAACAAGCGGCCACTAGTGGTAGACAGCGGCTTAAAACGGCTTTTGAGCGCCGAACGAAACGAACGGTGCGTTTTTTGGCATGTCAGTGAAAAATCAGGTCAAGAGAAAAAACGGAAAAAAGAACATAAAAAAGGAAAAATTGAGAAATCCAGCTTCAATTGCGCTAAAATTGTTTTGTTTTGTCTCTCAATAGTTGGGTTGTCAAGAACAAAACAATGGAATTTCTCAAGGTCGCCGGATCACAGCAATCAATTCATTTCAACGCCACTCATTCTCCTCTTCGCGCGTAATCGTTTTGCTGGCTTCACAGTTTTTTTTTTTTTTTCCTTTCTTTGTAATTTTCCTTTTCCATTTCTCGACTTGGCGAATTGATTCACTTGAGATTCGTATGATCGTATCCCTTGTTTTCAATGAAACACTTAATATCTTCTAAGATCCGCATTGACTTGGGTTTTTATATTTCCTATTTAAGATTTGGAATTGAATCATTCGATTGTCCGTCAAAGCCACCACCGGATCATACGATTTGATCAGTTGAATTAATACATATTTTTGGCATAAGAAGCGTTTGATCAGTGAAATTGAAGAGGGGTGAGCAAGGGCCAAGAGCAATGTCAGCGAGGGGCGAACATCAGACTGTCCCACTTTCGGTGCTGCTGAAGCGAGAATTGGCCAATGAGAAGATAGAGAAACCGGAGATTGTACACGGACAGGCTAGTCAAAGCAAGAAAGGAGAGGACTTTACTCTTCTTAAAAACGAATGTCAACGAGCCATGGGCGATGGAGTCACCACATTTTCCGTATTTGGGGTATTGTTTTTTAAACCTTTTCATTTGATGGAAAAATATAATTTACTTGATACATGGAGATACATTGGAGTTGTTATTGATGTCAATCCATATTAAGGATGTGAATAATAATACTGCTTGTTAGATGCATTTAATTCGGATTCTGGCTATTTGATCCATAAATTTGTGATCAATGCTTCGTTTTTTGTTCTGTAATTTATTTTGGAAGCTTGATTTGTTTAAGCTGTGTTTGTGCAGTTATTTGATGGACATAATGGGTCTGCGGCTGCTATTTACACGAAGGAGAATCTTCTGAAAAATGTTTTAAACGCTATCCCTTCAGAGCTTAATAGAGATGAATGGGTAGCAGCGCTTCCACGGGCCTTGGTTGCAGGCTTTGTAAAAACGGATAAAGATTTTCAAGAGAAAGGTGGGTGTAGTTCTTTTGTCTGTTATTCACTATCACTACTTATTCACCATCAAACATACATGCATCTGAACTCACTCATCCACAATAATGCCAATACACATATGCTAATGTGCTTGCACAGTTGTACACAAATCCACATATCACTTAAGCAACATCACTCTTGATCAGCAAGGGATTCTATGTTTTTGCAATCATGTATTTGAGTCATGTAATTGCAATTGCAATTACCACACTCTTTAGTTGTGTTCTTTAACTGCTAAAAATGTGAGACATGTTTTTGACAATTATACATGGACTATTAATTTGCACTGTTTACCGAGGCATTAAATTTTCAAAATACATACTGACATTTAAATATATGAGGTTTGTCCTTGTCTTATTTACATGATCTAGCTGTGTAGATGCTGGTGTCTGGTTACAGTTATTAGGTGATTTTGTTGGGCTTTTGTTCACATATTGTCCGTCACCAATGGAAAATGGCTTCTTTCTGGATTTTGTTCTCTCTTCACGTCGGTGATATTTACATTTTATTGTGTTTTCCTTTCCAGCTCGCACATCAGGAACAACTGTAACCTTGGTGATAATTGAAGGATGGGTTATAACTGTTGCATCTGTTGGTGATTCTCGTTGTATACTTGAATCTGCCGAAGGTGATATCTATTACCTGTCAGCAGATCATAGGCTTGAATGCAATGTAGAGGAGTAAGTCGTCAATATAATGTATTTGTTGACACACACAACTCTTGTATCTTGATGATAAAGGTCTCACCCTTTTCTTTGGTTTGTTTTATTAGGAGGGAGCGTATTACTGCAAGTGGGGGTGAGGTTGGTCGACTTAATGCTGGGGGTGGTGCAGAGGTACCTTTCTTTCCATTGTTCTTATGTTTCTGTTTGTTCTGGACTTCTATTGCACTTCTCCTGACCTTGTCTGGTTGCTAAGTTTTTTTGATAGAGCCATCATACTAGGAAATAAGATACCAAAGACTCATTAGCATACTCAAATATGTAACACTGTACCTATATAATGATGATGTTGGGCCAAAAGCTAGTAGGAGAAAATTCAAGTTGTTGACATCTATCTGCCATACTTATAACTATGAATTGGTTTCTTCATCAGAAAACTTCAAATGTTTATAAATGAAATGTTTTTTTTTTTCATTCAATTGGATAGATAATGGAAGGTTGTCTAACTTGCACGCTATATTGTTTGTAGATTGGTCCCTTAAGATGTTGGCCTGGAGGTTTATGTCTTTCACGATCTATTGGAGACATGGATGTTGGCGAGTACATTGTTCCTGTTCCTTATGTAAAGCAAGTGAAGGTTTGTTCTTAACATTTTTATCTGTAAATTACAATTGGTGTATTTGAGCAATCTCACCTCCATTTACTTGGTCGCCATTGGGGCTTGAGTATGGTTAGTGGATCTCTGTTTGTCTGTATAATTATTTTTTGATATTTTAATTTGTACAACATGATTTCTTCTTGGAATTTTTGAAAAAGCTTCATTCCTCCTGCCTTGGGGGGGGGGGGGGGGGGGGGGTTGCGGGGGCGGAGGAGGTGTTCTTTGTGATTACATCATAATGGAGTCGTGTTGTGCATATAGACATTTCTGAGTGCTATTTGAAGTATTTTGTTTGAATTGGTTCCCTTCTACATTTGAAATAGGACCTAAACGCTTGTGATTCAAATATGAGGCCATACTGTTATTCTTTCTAAAAGCTAGTCAACAAGTTTTATATATTAATTATTTTTTTTGCAGTTGTCCACAAGTGGTGGTAGGCTTATAATATCTAGTGACGGTGTTTGGGATGCTTTGTCAGCAGAAACAACTCTCGATTGTTGTCGTGGAATGCCACCAGAGGCTGCAGCCGCACAAATTGTAAAAGTAAGCTAATATCAGGCAATTTCTGAAAATTACTTTCTAGGTCTCTGGTAGATAATGATGACCAAGAAACAATTCAGCTTTGGTATTTTTTTTGCATTTAAGCTTATTTTTTCTCCTTACACATGCAGGAAGCTTTACAGGCAAAGGGACTCCGAGATGACACCACCTGCATTGTGATTGATATATTACCACAGGAGAAGCCGCCCCCACCTCCTGTGCCTGCACCCAAGAAGCAGGTAAAAGGAGTGCTCAAGTCCATGTTTCGCAAAAAGTCAACAGAATCATCTTCTCATGCTGACAAAGAATATATTGAGCCAGATGTATTGGAGGAATTATTTGAGGAAGGATCTGCTATGCTTTCAGAAAGGTTTGTACTGTGAAGACCATCATATTAACTAAAATGATTTCGTAGATCCTCATATTAAGGATTCAATAGGTTGCTCTTTTCTTGAATAGCTCAATTTTATTTGCTTTTTGCTGCTCTTGTTGCTAAACTTTTTCCCCATTACACGTAACAGAGCTGTCTGCTCAAGGGATGGTCATTCTGGTTTTGCAATATTTTGACCTGACCTGTTTTTGTGGTTGCAGGTTGGATACAAAATACCCGCTATGCAATATGTTTAAGTTGTTTATGTGTGCAGTCTGTCAAGTGGAGATGAAACCCGAAGAGGGTATTTCAATACACACTGGCTCATCTTATGCACGGAAGCTGCGTCCTTGGGATGGCCCTTTCCTTTGTTTAAGTTGCCAAGAAAAGAAAGAAGCAATGGAAGGGAAAAGACCATCAGGAGGTATAACCTGTTTCTCTCTGCACAATACATCAAGTATTGGTGTTTCTAAAGCTAAACATTTTCTTTTTCTTTTTCCCTATTCTTTCCAGATAGACATGGTAGTGACAGTGACTAGCGAGACCAACTCAGTTATTTGCATTTTGTGAGCGCTAACAATTGTTTCAAAGTTGTTGATAGAAGGAAAGATGGAGCTTTCATACGATAATAAACCCTCTAAGATTCTCATTGGGGTTTTGGGTATTTGGTCCAGGATTAACTTCAGGACCAATTTGGATCTTTCCCTAATTCCTTTCTTGCTGCAAGTGGTAAGATCAAAGTTAAGAGTGCGCTCTACATATCTGTTTCTAACTTGACAAAAATTGTGCTTCTCTCCCATAAACTTGAAAATGCATAGTGACACATTTGGAGGTTATTTCTTTATCTGTATGTGTACATTCCATTGCATACTGGTCCTGGTTCGCATAGCTAACAGTGAATTATAGCGGGCTAAAGTGAGATCTTATGACATAGTAGGGGTACGAGGAGGACTTAAGATTCATTCAGGAATATTGGGGGAAACCTGCTGTGTTCAGCTTGCAGAGTGAATTTGTTGATGTAGCAGTAATTCTAAATTTGATCCTTCCTTTAAAAAAGTTGGAAGGTGAACATTCAAAATAGAAAAGTTGGGAATTACATTTTCTATTTCATTCCAAGAAATGTTTATCTATTCTTTTGTTTAGTCAAAAGGTGGCATGTTTCATTTTGTATAAATATGCAAAGATCACTAGTGCTTCAAGATTTAACTTGATTTAGATGTATGTGTTTTTGACCTTTTAACTCTTAAAATGGTTCAGCAGGGTGTTGGAAGTGATTTGACTTGGTAAAGAAACTTAAATATTATATGCGAGCAGCTCAGAATGTGTTAAGTCTTTTCCGCTCTTGAACAAATTTTTATTTGATCGGTTATGCCAAATTCTCTTATTGCTTTGAGTTGGCATGGTCCGATTCCAATGGTAGAGCACTAGAGTGCCGACTGTTGCGGTTCATGAATGATGAATCACATGATTGGGGCCAAAGTTTGCTGGCTACAACAGGTAGACTAGACACTGCTTGTTGGCGGTCTGTTGACTCCTTTTGACGAATAAGTTACATTTGATTTATCTGCACCTACTAAAACATTCAAACTCAGCCATTTAAGACTCTAGCCTCTTCCTTTTTTCTGATTTTCTCATAAAAAATATTCAACATTAGTTGCGCCAGGGTCTTCATTTGTGGATCTACCATAAGAATTATCTCCTGTAGGCTGACCCGCAAGTCCCACCAAAATGCCCCAAGTGGTCTCCGTGAGCAAATAATTAAAAGATGGATGACCTAATTTGAACTTTGTTGCGTGGTTTGGTTTGTTTTGTTTTGTTTTGCTTTGCTTTGTAATAAAACAACGATTTATTGTTATAAGATTCAACACACAAAACACCAATACACACAATACAAGCGCTTTGTCAGTGTGAGATAGAAAAGATTTTGTTTGATACCACGTTTGGTTGTTGGCATTTAGTACAAATTGATGGGGGGTGACTTTGTAGAAAGGAATAAGAGATCGAGTGGCTAGTGGCAAAAGCAGAAAAGGGAAAAGTAATTCTCCCCACAAGCATCGAAGGATCCATATGCTATGGGCTTTGAATGGGAAATCTTTGTTTTATGCCATGTTTTTTTCTTCTCTATTTCTATTCCTTTGGGGGGGTCTTCTCTCACTTTTTTTTTTTAAGTAAGAGAAATGGAAATAGAGTGTGATATTTAAGTGGGTTTAGTGGTGAAGATGCGCCAGTCCACCTAAATAATGCAACCATGATTGAGCTACTGACCTTAACTAGTCTATACCCAACAAAATTCATTCACTTTCTCCATTCTCATTCACCCCCATTGTCGTGGTCATGGACCACTTTGTACACGTGTGTGTGGGGTCTCCCTCTCCCCTAACTGTGAATTCTATTTCGTCCTTTTCCAACCCCATTTTATCTGTTTTGTTATGTTCTTCTGATCCGATCTTCATCACACGTCTCCTCTCTCCTCTATATCAGTATCCGTCATAGCCTATACTCTGTAACTTCATCATCCCAACGCTTATTTTCCTTTTTGTTGGAGATGAAGATGATTAAAAGATAAACATGAACAACAACTTTTTAGTTAAACGAAACGACATTGGATATGAAACATAAAGACTCTGAGATCTTTTCCCTTTGATTATTGCAAATCTCACCAATTCCCATTAAAATTTAATCTGAAACAAATCTAACACCGTTTTGGCTTTGTTTGTTTGTGTCTTCAGTTGGCGTCTTTCTTTATTATTATCTATTATAACGTACTACTTCCAACTTCAACTTACAACTTTTAAGTACCAAAAATTAGTTGGCCAAATGAATTAGATCGAGGAAATAAATCTCTTTCTCAAGTAATTGAAGCACGAGATATGACTTGGACTCGGTCTCTCACTGCTTAAGTCTCACCTTTTTCTAATATTGTCAGTAATATTACATTGTTCAGATGATATATTAAATTTTAAATTTTAAATTTTAAATTAATGTATTAAATAATTATTAAATAGTAAAATAATATAAAATTTAAAATTACTCATTATATTATTTTATTATTTAATAATTGCTCTATATATTATTTGAATGAAAAAATTTGAATAAAAAATATATCATCATTCTACTTTTATTAACGACAATCAACAATAACATCACTACCTTAGCCCACATGTGAGCAAATTACCCAGTTTCCTCTAATAAACATGTTCCACAGGACACGAAGCAAATTCAAACTACTTAGCCCAATGTACTTCGGCTAGTATTAAGATTTAAGAGTGAAAGAGCATTCAGCATTGGCGATAGCATAACATAAATATTGTTAAAGATTCCCCTTTGGAACGAGTGTACAGATATCTTTCTGTGGGTACTGGAACATGACTTCTCTCGGCCTTGCATTCCCAAACAACTCACATATAAAGACACATACCCAAAATAAAATTTGCCTTGCCAATCTAGCCACCTTTTGTGGGCAAACTTGTGATCTCAATTCCTCTAATCACAACCTTTAATAGCTGTTGGATTTGACAAGGACCCACCCAAAAAAAAAAAAAACTTTAACACATTCTGCTAAATATATCATCTCATCTCATCTTCATATTAGTGCCATGGACACCACACCCTCTCTCTATTTGAAAAAATAATGCAAAAGGGTATGTAAACATACGTTCCATTGCTCTACAAAAGACATTTTAAGCACTAGTCCAGATTGACAACAGTCTCTCTTTTCTTTCTCCCTCTCCTTTTCTTTCTCCACTGCTTCCTAATCTTATCCCTCCCCTCCAAAGATTTGGTAATATCCAAAAGTGAGAGAACCCCAGATACTGAAACAGATCTTACTAGTCTTTCAAGCAATAATCTTTTGAAATTATGGAAACCAATCAGCATCTTCAAAAGACCAAAGAGAAAGATGTGGGCAAAAATATTAAGCATGGAGAAGTGAAATTATTAAACCAAGAAGGGCAAGAGAGTTTAGCAGCAGCAGCAAAGCAACAGTCACCAACATCTCCTTCCTCAGCCTCTCCACCTTCAGCATCATCATCTCCATCTCATGAATTCTCCTTCACAATCTCTCTTCACTCTTCTTCAACAACAGTTCCTGCAGATAATAAAACCAAAACCCCACCTAATTCATTTGCTATCGACTTGTCTCCAGCTGATGATATTTTCTTTCATGGCCATTTGCTTCCTCTTCATCTCCTCTCTCACCTCCCAGTGTCCCCTCGCTCCTCCACCAACTCATTGGATAGCTTCACCCTTCCCATCAGAGAGTTAATAGATGACCAAAGAAGTGAAAAGAGTGTCAGCAACTGCAGTACCAGCAATAATAGCAATAACAACAGCAGCAACAACATCGGAAACAGCAATGATAAAAGCAACCATCATCACCATCACCAAACCAATAATAATGTTCAGACAAAGGGAAGAAGCAAGTCCAAGTCATTCTCATTATTCGGGTTAACAAGATGGCGGAAGGGTTACGAAGTTCGGGAACGGGAAGATAATAACAGAGAGAAGAACAAGAAGAAGCTGAGATTTGACCTAACTCATGTACTAAAGAGGTATGTGAGAATGGTTAGGCCACTGCTATTCTTCAAAGGAAGAAGAGAAAATCTCCATTACCATAGCCAGCCTTGTTCATTTTCAGGTAATTTAAGTTTCAGAAATAAGCAAGATCAGTTAAGAGGAAGAATAGGTGAATTTTCATCAGCTCCAGCATCGATCAGAACATCTCCTACAAATAGCGGCCTGCTTGTCGCAACTAAAACTCTACCTTCTTCTACAAGTGACAGCACCATGGAAGAGTTGCAAGCTGCAATTCAGGCTGCAATTGCTCATTGCAAAAATTCCATTGCTGTAGAAGATAAACTCAAATGATAAGATTTGAATTCATCAATTTTTTTTCTATATATTACCATTTGAGTATTTATTTTCCTGTATATAACATATGGTATATATGAAAAAGGAAAAAACAAAGTATGAAATTAGTGAAAATGAAGATGGATTTAATATATTTTTACATCCAAGAATGATTATATATTTGCTTTATTGACGTTCACATGTTCAAGGTACGTATCGTGATGGGGCTTGTGGGATCTTTTATATTCCCCATGAAACTTGAGCATTTCCATTAATCCATTGTAGTCTTTGAGTCTCTCGAGAGGAAATTAATTTACTAATTTTTTTTTTTTTTGGTTGTGCGGGGGTACCTTTTGGGTTTCGCCGATATAGTATGGAGTTGGAACGAGTCAATTTGTCTGTGCCAACTCACACATTCAATTTGAACAGAGCCATCATAGGATTTCAATCAAATGGTCCATGTCCAACTCATTTCATGATGATTAATGTGATGTCTAAGTCATCCTTGTACACCGTCAACCTACGCAACTGCAAATGCCATACCGAATACGCAACACAGAACACACATTTTCTAGTAATTGTTCTTGTAGCTTTAGCAAAATAGCTACATTGCAATTGGCTCTTCTAAAACCAATGCCATTAATACGTCTTAATTGACCTCTATCTCCTTAACCGATTAACAATGTGATTGGTGCGCCTTTTCCTTCACGAAAATGATATCAGCCATTTCTCTTAGTCTTTAGACCCACATGAATGAGATATACAATATATTACTTGGCATTCTATGCGAATTAAGTCCTAAGCCTTTGGTTACATCTTCTTTTTTCAGTATTACCTAAAGAGAGCAGCAAATTTGAGAAGATTCATCAATTTACTCTAAAGTACTGCCATCTAATTTTGATAAGAAAACAAGGGCCTTTTGTCTACAACCCCCAAAATAAAAGGACAACGAGAAAGAACCAAAACCATTTCTGGTTGTACAAAGAGAAATGGTAGGGGCTATAAAAAGAAAATGGTATAATAGAGCCTCAAGGAGATTGTGGGTCTAATGACTTGACGGCTTTGTAATTCATAAAAAGGTACCAAGTACAAACAATTATAGATGATAACAACAACAATAATGCAGGAAGGCACTTTTGCTCTAATTTAGCATACCAAAAGCACAATGGGTGTTTTGAGTGCTTTGGTTTCGATTAAAATCATGAAATCACGAAGATGATGATAAGTTTGTAATGATTTATGCAATTGACTGAACAAACTTTAGTTCTTTTAAAGGACCAACTTTATGATAATTGCAATCCACCATCTCTCATCTAATTAAAAACCCCACCAACATGAAAAGTGCTTTCATTCTTTACAACCACCATCCGAAAAGATATAAAAAGCGAAAAAAAGGGCACAATGACTAATCGTTCTCCAATAAGAAGATGATAACCAAAGGGCTCAGAATTTATTATTTAGTGATCAAATTCAAAGTTTAAACTGCAAGTATACATAAAAGGAGTGTTTGAATTGCCCGTGCGATGTATCCCCGCAAAAGAAGGAGATGGCTGCTGGGCTCTAGGAAGAAATATCTCATGATTGAAAGTCGAAACAATCGTGCATCTTACCCGCATTAAAAATTAAGTTGTTCTGTTCAATGCATTATGTACAGGATCAGATTTGCTTTCAGCATCTTCAACATGCATGATTCAAGTCTTTTTAGTTCTCTAATTGTTTAATTTGTTTTACTAGAATAAACTTTGACTGTTGTACGCTTGTACTGTATCCTAGGCTTTGGGTAAAGTTTAATATTTTTATTTGCTGACTGGACCCCGGTTTCCATGGGCATACGAGAATCCACGAAGCTGGCATAGAGCCATATTCTATAGGGAATTGAATAGAATATCATCATCATGAAGTCAGATATGATGTGTCTACTTCAAGGACCAATTGCTTGTTGTTTGTAAATCTTCCGCAATTTAATTTCTACACTAATTAACAGTTGACTTGAACAAATCAACTTCACTAATTACCTGAATGTTATGGACACTCGAAGAAGCTGAAGTGTCTGCACATCTACAACTACATAGGCTGAGAGAAGTGAGAAGAGATGGCACAGCACAGGCCTCTGACCGGCGCGGTACCGCAGCAGTTACATTGAAATGACTCGTCATCAAATTATAAACCCTTACCAACTTATACCGAGCTAATAACATGTTAGCGGCTATGTAATCCGAAGAAACATTAGTAGCTAAAATGGACGAGAAAGAATATTTAAAGAGGAATCGAGGACGCGTTAAGAGAACGATTCTGCAAAAACGTGTACAAAATGTATTGGATTGGATCGATGCCTTAACAATTAAATTTCGTCATTGGATCAGGATCTTTGAAATGTTGGGTTGGTTAAAAATGGGCCAGAATGAGTTCAATCTTAAGAGCTGATTGTACCCAACAAATCTAGTGGACTTTAGTTGGGTTGGATTAATATCATTTTTGTCCACCTACCAGCAAGTCAGCAACTACCAGAAACTAGTAGTTTTCGCCCCTTTTATATTTGTCTTGACTTACAGATAACATCCTCCTTTGAATTGTAGATGAATATGAAATAGATTGTTGTGACTTGCGACGCTGTATAAACAACTTGGCAAATGGCAATAACGAAAACACAGGGGTTTGCTTTTGTTAGTGGCAGCCTTCCTTTTCACATCTTTCTATCTTAAGTGTTTTTCCTTCTAGGTATAGATTATGAGTAACAAATAATTTAATGTGTGATATTATGGTGGGTTACACTATCACAGGGTGTTGTTTAAAAAAACTCTGCTGTTAAGAAATGCTAGCTGAAATATGTTGCGTCAAGATTGCAAAGGAATCGGATTAGAAAAAAAAATTAGGAGGCATCGGACGGACAACCTGGGATCTGATTCTGTTCCAATCCATTTAACAGAAAATAGAAGAGAACAGAACAGTTTTCATAAGTATGTAAAGCAAAACTGACAGTTGGGTCCCAACACGAGTAGTTGGATAATGTTCATGCGATGGATTCGTATTTACACTTGGGTCAGCATTCAGGAAAGATAAAACATATGATAAGTAAGACGTGGCACTTCCTCGGATCTTCTTGGCTCCACACCTCGTTAATCTAACAATTGTAGTCTGTATATCTACATCTACAAAATCCCTTGCTTACGTGTCACCCTCCGTCAATCATGACACCATGCAAAGTTCTCTCTTTTACTATTTCCAAGAAAGCACCAATATATTTTCGATGCCTTTCATTGTTGAGATCGCCAAAAACCGTTGTCAGCTTCGGCTTTCTCTTTCAGAGCTGGAAGCGGGACATTTCCATCTCCGGTTCAGTTTCGTTCTTGCCTCTTATCAATTTAGTTGAGTTCAATTCTCGGTTGGTTTTTTTTTTTCTTTTTTTAATTGCTAATGATATGTTAGTTTGTGGGAATTTTTGTTGTTTTACGTTTATAAAATAGTCAAAATTGAATAAAAAAGAATTTGGCGTGTGTGGGTATGTCTCTTTTATCTGCCGGGATTTATTGATTACTATTTTGGCACATTCGGATAAGTAAATGCGAATATGCTTTTCATTACATTACACCAACTGCTTTTCTACTTCTCGGCGGTTGGTTTTTAATTGGGTTTGGTGGGTCGTAAACCTTCCTCATTTGGGCTGTCTTTCATAGAGAGAGAGACGGATTTTTTTTGGGAGCTGTTTGGTCATTCATTAGTGTTGAGCATTGAATAATTTCTGTGTTTAGTCGGTTTATAATTTTTCTTGAGATTCTTTAGATGGATTTTGTCTCTATGTGATCTGTTATTGTTCTGAGCTTAATAAAGTAATCAAGTTGGAATTAGTGATCGATTGGGTTCTTTAATTATGTTATGATCGTGAGGTTTTCTGATCTGGGTGACATTGAAACTATGTTCTGGATATATTAACGTTTTTACTCCATCTGATTGAAGACTTCTAATTTCAAACCCATAAAGCCTCCTAATTTTGTGTCGATCATCACTCAGGTTCTTGAATTATGACTCAATATTGAGATTCTGTCATCTGGGTTGGTTGAAAAATCCCGATATAGGAAGATGTATGCAGTGGGGAGGATAGGCAGCTATATCTCCCGTGGCGTATACACGGTGTCTGGGCCCTTTCACCCATTTGGTGGAGCAGTGGATATCATTGTAGTTGAACAACCAGATGGGAGCTTCAAATCATCGCCTTGGTATGTCCGGTTTGGAAAATTTCAGGGGGTTCTTAAGACAAAAGAGAAGGTGGTTAATATTAGTGTTAATGGAACTGAAGCGAATTTCAATATGTATCTTGATCATAAAGGCGAAGCTTACTTTCTTAAGGAGGTTGATGCTGAAGAAGGGGAATCTGTATCATACATTTCAACATCTGGCGATGAGACAGATGGGCAGTTCACTAGTAATAGAAGGCCAATGAAGTCCAAAAGTTGCAATTATGATGCTGATAAGCTGAATCCAGCTGACCAGATTGATGCTAGCAATAGGAAGATTGTCTCAAGGTCTGGTTCCCGGCGAGCACGGATTCTTGGGCTTGTTTTTGGACGGAGGTCAATAAAGGAGAATAGTTGTCAGGAGGGAGATGGTGGTGTTGGTATGGTAAGGCTAAGTTCACTGGAACGTGCTGAGATTGCCGCTGACCTCTTGGAGGTGAAGTGGTCCACCAGTATGCCCTCAAGTAAATCACGGAAAGATAATGTTTCTCATTTTATTTTGCACGATACCTTGGCTAAAGATATTCAGGTTAATGATGGAGAAACGGATGTGAACTCATCTGAGCATGATGATGGGCAGAATAGGAATGATCGTTCTTTAGTTCATGATGAAACCTCTTCCCTCAATGAGCAAATGACCAGCAGTTCTAACTTTAGCTCTGAGAATCTGGGGAGCTCAGTTGAGGATGCAGGTGTGAGAGTATCTTGCATAGGCACTGTGGAACAAGTTGTTGAATCTTCCCCTTTGGGAGAAAGTATTTTGAAAGAACATTCTGAAATGGTATCTGAAATATCAAGAAGAATTGACGAATTCAGTGTGCGGAATGCTGATCATGATGAGCATGCTATATTTCATGAGGAAACTGGTTCTCTCAATGAGCAAATGGCCGATAGATCTAACTTAAACTCTGAGAGTCTAAGGAGCTCGGTTGAGAATGCAGGTATGAGAATATCTTGTACAGGTACCGGGGAACAAGTAATTGAACCCCCCACTTTGGGTGAAAGTATTTTGAAAGAAAATTCTGAAATTGTATCTGAAATATCAAGAAGAATTAATGAATCTGACGTGGGGAATGATGATAAGCAGTCCAACAAAAAGCAGGCTTGTGCCAATTCAAAAACTCAATGCAAGTTTGAAGCAGATCATGATAAGCAGTTTGAGGAAGAGCTGGCTTGTGATAAAATAGTTGATGCCTTTCCGGGCTCTAGAACTTCCACTGAGATTAAATCAGACAGGGTTCAATCCTTTGTATACTGTGAAACATCAGAAAGCTCTGTTGTTCGGTTGGATGGCTCCAATGAACAAACCCAGGAAACACTGTATGTTGCCGGTGGAAGAAGTGGCAAAGTTCATGTTCATCTGGAAACTTTGCATGTGACAACTGAGATTCTACAGAAGGTGAATTCTCTATCATGATTTAAAATATTAGTTGCAGAAAATATTTGAGCAATATATGTGTGTGTGTGTATATATTCAAATCATAGTGCTTTTTCAACTTATTAGAAATGCAATAATTTCTTAATGTGATGCAACTGCTATAAACTCAGAGATAATATTATGATTGCATTCTTTTCTAGTTTCTTGAGACTGAGTTGTTAGAAGGTCTTCATCAGGGCCCAGATATTGAGCAAGCTAGGGATATTGAGTCAGAGAAAGAATCGGTGGACATTTCTGGGGATCATTCAGATAAAATGAATCCAGCTGCTAGTGAGCCCAACTATAATGACATGGACTTTGAGGAACCCTCCAAGGCAGAAGAATCCTACAATCAGGTTGTTTCCATTGAGCCAGGACTTTGTTCAGTCAAAGAGATATATTCACAGAATAGTTGCACAAGTCTCAATGCAGTTCGAGAGGGGAAAGATATTAGTGATGAGCTCCATCACCATTTGAAGTCTAGTGGTGATTGGCAAGAACCTTATAGTGATGGTGTCCTAAACAACCCAGTAAGAAATTCAACATCAGAGAGTTCGGAAGAAGAACAATTCCTTTTCAGTGATCTCGATGAAGCCAAACTTAGTGAGGGTCAGCATACCAATTCAAGTTCTTCGGATTTTGCTAAGAAAGGTGATCATCCAACATTTTGTGCTGAAGGTGTTATGGAAATGAATGGGTCTGTCAGCACAAATGATGAGTCTTGTTCTTCTCCAGACATGTTAGGTCAAGATAACTGGTTGAATGATCTTGAAAACTCAACAGAAAAATTGAGAGTAATGTCAAGTCCCATTAACATTCATGGAAGTCATAAGGCTGCTGAGGAAGTTGGAAGACTGGCAGAATCATTGCCAATTATGCGATCTCCTACTGTCAAATTGGGTGCACATGACTGTCATCCTCTGAGTCATTCACTGGACTCAAATTCAGACTCGTTGAAGTGGAAATTGTTCAAGGAAAATGATTCTAGCTGCATGAAGTTGGATGCTGACAAAGAGCAACATGTGGTAGAGCAACGGCGTAATGTTGAGGATAGTCAGACCTCACAGGAGCCAAAAAGTGTTCCTTCCAGTCCTCCAGTTGGTAAGAGAATTTGGATATGCATTCATACATTATTTTACATTTCCAAGTAGTGATACTTTCTCACAGTTGAAATGCACTGTAGTAAATTCTTCCATTTTCAAATTTCAATCGACCAGTGTCTACAGTATTCCTCGTAGCTTGTGCAAGATAATTTTGTGGTGTTCAATGAATACTATGACTAAGTTTGAATCATTGTCTCCAAATGAGAGTCTTTGCTCCAAAATATGGAATTTCTATAGTTGCACCTGAGAACAAAATGGAATCATTTTGTTTGTTTCTGGTTTGCAAGTGCTTTCTTGCTGAAAAATGTAGAAAGTCACATGTGCTCTTGTTTATGCAGAGATGTCTCTTTGCAAACACTTGTTATATCAAGGAATGGGTGCTAAAGCAGCTTCTCAAGCATTTGATGCTGAAAAATTGGATATAAATAAATTTACTTCTCTAGGTCCTGCGGTTTTGAAGAATGATAGGCTTGTTGTCAGAATTGAGGGCTGTTACTTCCCATGGGATGTAGCTGCTCCTATTGTTTTAGGAATGGTTGCATTTGGAATCAAAAAACCATTTGAAACAAACGGCATGATAGCCGTAGACCGAGATGAGAAAACTCTTATAGGGGATCCTTCAAAATCTGTTCTTTCCGCAGGTGGAAGCTGGAGGCTTTGGCCTTTCACTTTTAGAAGAGCGAGATCAAGAAAGGGCATGCAGCCCACTCAAAGTGATACCAAAAGTTCTGATGCTGAAGTTGTTTCGGGAAAAATCAATGATGGGGATGTAGCTAAAAGTGTGTGTAAACCCAAGGTTGTGAAGAAGATGATTAGGGTGATCACTCCAACTTCTGAGCAGCTGGCATCATTGAATCTGAAGGAAGGAAGCAACACTGTTACCTTTACATTCTCCACTGCTATGCTAGGGAAGCAGCAGGTTGCCCTTTTTCCCAATGCTGTTTCAACTTACAACTTAAGCTGGATGTTTCTTTACTTTCCTACTTGTCATTTTCTGATTCCCTGTCATTCTTTTTGGTGCTCATCTACCATTACATTGCTTTCAGGTTGATGCCAGAATATATTTGTGGAAGTGGAATGCCCGTATAGTAATTTCAGATGTGGATGGGACAATTACTAAGTAAGGGTTTCTAATTTTCTGTAGTGCAAAAGATTTTTACCTAACTTTGTATATTCAATTGATTTTGGCTTATGCTCATCTTTTGCAAAGTAAAGTTGCAATTATTGTATTTCAATTAATGAAAGTAGAAAACTATTATTTAATGTTATTTAATGAAATTGGGTAGGTCTTGAGAATATATGACTGGGCAGGCAGTATTATCTAATAGGCTAGTTTTTTGGGTCAATGACAAGCGCCCGGCCATAATAAGTGATATCAGAGTAGATCAAAATTCTCATTCGCATATGGAGTTCCAAAATCGCCTTAATAGAGATTGTCACGTGAGTAGTGGGTTCCCAAGCATAGTGGAGATCGTAATACGGGCCAAGTGGGCCTGAAAATTCTATGTCTTGAGCTTCAGTAGAGATTGCCACATGGGTAGTGGGTCCCTTATAAGTAGTAGGGATGGGCAATACGAGCTTGATTGTCCCCTTAGTTTGGGTTAGACCGTGACAAAAGTGTCATGTGATTGGGTGAGGGAGAATATCATGTCTTACATCAGATGAAAATTGAGTAGATCTTGGGTATATATAGTCAGGTATGCAGTATTATCTAATAAATAGTCATTTGGGTTAATGTCAAGCACTTGACCATCGACAAGTGGTACAGAGTAAACCTGAATTCTCATTCACATGTAGGCCCTTCAAAATCGCCTTAATAAAGTTTGCCACATGAGTAGGGGGTCTCTAAGAGTAGTGGGGATAGGCAATGCAGGTCAAGTAAGCCTTAAAAATTGTGTCTTGAGCCCCAATAGAGATTGTCATGTAGGTAATGAGTCTCTCATGAGTAATCGAGATGTACAATACTGTCTAGGTTGGTCTCTAAGTTTGGGCTAAACTGTGATGAAAGTGTCACATGATTGGGTGGGAAAGAATGTCATATCCCACATTGGATAGAAATGGTGGGTCTTGAGAATATATGGCCATGTAGGCAACATTACTTAATAGATTAGTGTTTTGGGTTAATGGCAATCGCACGACCTGTGACATTAGGCTGTGAAACTTGATTACAGTAGATCCTAAGTCTTAGTGTGAGACCTGCCTCCATTCTCAGCTATTGGAAGAAGAAAACTGAGGCAAGTTTGGGTGCTACTATAATAGGAAGCCCAAAAAAAAAAACAAAAGAAAGTCATTAAATAATTTTATTAACCTGATGAAATGAAACAGTGAAAATTTGATGTAGTCAGTTGGTTGCACGCCATAATGTTTTCATAAATGGACAAAAAATAAAACTCTTGAATATTCCAAAACCTTAGCTGACTTGGTGCTACAAAGGTTTACAGTGTTCTGGATTTCTAATCCTCCGTGCCTTTGGTGCTGGTATACCTTATATGGTGCACATAGGTGATTTTTTGGTATAATAGATGTCAGATTCTAATTTGTTTATATATTTATTACTTATTTGTTCAAATGTTCATAGCTTTAGCATTAGTGTGTAAATAAATTGAGTAAATATTCTCTCTTTTAATTTCTTCAGATCTAAACTGTGAACTCTCATAACTTGCTGAAGTCTTTTTTTGACCAGTTCTCTTGGTTGTCCATTGTTCTATTCTTGGCTTACTAAGCATTAGACTCACCTTTCATCAAATATCTCTGTGTTGCTCCTTGAATTCATGCAATCAATTTTCTTTGCCTTATGATTCTTCTCTCATGTACTTTCTTTGCTGAAGGCTATTTCTCCTGAATTATATTTGTACCCTTTGTTTCACGTTCTTGTCACAGATCAGATGTTCTGGGTCAATTCATGCCATTGGTTGGGATGGACTGGTCACAAATGGGTGTTGCACATTTATTTTCGGCTATTAAGGTTTGTTGCATTTTGATCTTGTATGCTTATTCTAACTTTTCAGTTATTGACAGTACTCATAGCCAGTCAATCTTTAATACACATGAACAATATTATGGGCAGGTGCAATCAACACCAGCTAATACAAGCGCTGCATCTTTTAGACCTTAGGTTTATTTATTCACAATGATGCATATATATTTTATTAGCTATGATATGCTCTAGTATCATTCTCTTGCATTGGAGTTTCAAAAGCCAGAAAGTACCACATGCATGCTGACTTATGACTAGGGACAATAACAGGGCATCTGACTGGACTAAGTGAGTTGCAGGAAAATGGATATCAATTACTTTTCCTTAGTGCACGTGCAATCTCTCAAGCCTATCACACTAGACAATTCCTATTCAACCTGAAGCAGGTAAAATATACTAAATTGATGCTTAATTATCATTTTAATTCTGAAAAATTCACAATCAAGATAATCTAAATGTTATATTTATTTATATTTTCATTTCTTATCTAACAAATTCATGTTCTCGAATTTGCAGGACGGGAAGGCTTTACCTGAAGGACCTGTTGTTATTTCACCTGATGGACTATTTCCTTCTTTATTTCGAGAAGGTAACTGATAGATACTGCAATTACAGAAGTTATGCATTTGTTGTTCTTTTGAATTGTAGATAATTTGCTCTACATTTTCAACATTTGCAAATTAATTTTCTTGCATGTTATTCATCCTGTTAGTTCTTAGATGTTGCACAAATCCTGAAAATCAGGCTTTTCTCTTTGAAGCCCTGGTGGCATTGCTACCAGTTTTCATAGGAACAGGCTGCATTAATGTAAAATATTTCTACCATGGAGAAAAGAATTTCTTCAAAGCTAGAGTCTCATGTTTGCCAGAGATAAACATGAATCACTAGTTTTATTCATCTCTAATTTGGCAGGAAATAATGAACTTTTTAGTGTGGTTATTATCATCATCTTTTTCACTTAGAATGTGCCAATTTGGCTGTGACTTTGTGGCATGCTTTCCATAGAGTATATAAATCTAGACACAGTTTTATTTCTTTGCGTGTATCTTGAATTTTCTGGTAGAAACTCCTTGCTAAAATCTTAACATGACTGCAATCTCCTTTTTTTCTCAGTTATAAGGAGGGCTCCTCATGAATTCAAGATATCATGCTTAGAGGTTAGTTCCCTTATTAAGAATTTATTTTCACTTCAACATATTAAGCTCCTCCTGTCTGATATCTTAGATGTTATGTAGACCATTTATAAAATTCAGGTTTCTTCTTCTGGAACATAACTTTATGAGAGTTTGGATGCTCCATGTAAACAATTAAGTCCATTGAGTTCTATGTTAGATTTGAAATAAATTTTCCATGATGTGTTAATTCCTTTTATTTTTCTTCGCACTTCTTCGACACAAGCTGCTACATTTTCCAATAAAAGACGTACACATTTGTGATCAGAGCAATGTATTTTAATATCAGCAAACTTTTAGTTAAAAACTTTGTAATGACTACGGAGTGCTCGCATTAGATACTCAAATGCATGCAATGTGCTGTGGAGCAGTTTGAGCATGAGCATTGCCTTTACATAGTAATCTCTGTCAGAATAATCATTTACTTGTAATTAAAGTACATCATAACATGCATTCAGTATTATGTTAAGTGATATTTGTTCTGTATTTGATCTTTTGAGAGGTCTCCAATATTTTTTTGCTTTCAAAATTTAGGCAATTCAAGGAGCTGTGTGATTTTTGAAATTTTTGTTCCAAACACTGTTTGTGACCTCTTGTTTCCATCTATTAGAGTTTCCAGTAATGGATAGAAAAGGAAATTTTTTTGTGTCAAAATGACTATTTTCTATCCCGAGTCTTGGCTTTAGTTGATGTTCTTTAAATCTTTGTAATTCTTCTAATTCCAGGATATCAAGGCATTGTTTCCTTCTGATTGCAACCCGTTCTATGCTGGATTTGGGAACAGAGACACTGATGAAATCAGCTACCTTAAGGTTGGAATCCCAAAAGGAAAGATATTTATTATTAATCCCAAGGTAATATAAGGCTTTAATGCTTAAAAGATAGCAAAACTTCATTGCCTTAAATACTGACAATTATCATGCCAAATTTTTTCTAGCTGATGGTTTCAAGTTTTGCAGGGTGAGGTTGCTGTGAACCGACGTGTTGACACTAAATCATATGGTTCGCTTCATACTCTGGTTCACGACATGTTTCCGCGCACAATCTCTTCTGAGCAGGTTCGGTTCTGTTTTCTCTTAATTCTAATCTGGTTTTAGTTCTGGTATTCTGTTTACGACCTTACATTAGAGTTCAAATTCAGTTTCAGTGGCCCGCTTTCTTGCTTCTTTTTTTGTATATGTATCTGGAAATTTCTATCAGAAACATAAACATTGGTACCACAGGGTGAGGGCAACTGGGCTATATACATGTGCATATAGCTTGCAGATCACTTACCTTTCATCTAGTATCTATTTTCTGTCCCATGTCAGCTGAGCAAATGTCTTGTGCCCACAATCACAGAGTTTTTTCTGAATTTTCCAGTCTAGTAAATTGTTTTCTAGAGTGCTCACTTTTTCTCTTCTTCCCGGGACAGGAGGATTTTAATTCGTGGAATTTCTGGAAACTCCCGCCTCCAGATATTGATGTTTGAAGGCTTCAGGCAGAAGAAATTGCTTTATTATAGAGATGGATGGCTGTTGCTCAAGCTTTTTCTGGAACTTTCCAGGTTTGTTCCGACTTCAACTTTGCATTATTGGAATGTGTTTTGTGTTACTTTTAGTTACTTTATCAAGATTTTCATACTTGAAGATGTAACATAGGACTAGCTCAAGGATTAAAACTTAAAGAAGTAATTTGCTTATAATCTTCTTCCTTGGTATTGGACATGCAATCAGTTCAAAACCTATTTCACAAACTGAAAAAGCTAGTCAGATTTTACTTTTCCAGAACTTGTTTTGTAATTAAATTACAGTTGATCCTGTTTGTAGGACTGGATGTTATTATTTTTTCCTCCTTTCTTTTTCTCATAGCCTTGTTTTCTTTCGCTCCGGTGAATTACTGGTTATATGTGGCCATTGCCAATGCTGATGGAAGAGTTCCATGTCGTTTGTTTTCTTGGCTAGGTTGGTTGAGTTATTGGTAGCCTGGGGGTCACTTATTAAAGATTTCCAAAATCAGAGAGTGAGATACATCTCGCCTGTGGTGCTGCTGGAATTTACAGCTTTTGTAGTGTGTTCATCATGATCAGTTTAAATTAAATCTACCAACTTTGAAATCAAGTAGAGAAATAGAAATGTTAATAACATCAATGTATAATCCATTTTTTCTATTTAGAATCTTCTGTCATCAGTTAATAAAAAGTTGTTGCCAAGGCATTTGGTGTAAATATCAGGTCTTTTATTGTTATTATTTCACCTTATCGCCTGCTCTTCCCAAGTAAATAAAGAGCTAATAACTTGGATTGGGACACAAAACGTTATCTTCGATCTTTATGATTTACTTTTGTAGCAGTCGAATAATATAATAAGTGATCTTTGTTTTTATATGTAAACTTTCATGAAGATATAATTTTGCAAAACAGTGGCATGTATTCTTCCTCACAATCTCTTCAAACTAAGTTGGATAGCTTTCCTACTTTGTTACTAAATCTATCTCCTCTCTTCTATTGCCAAGTGATACATTGAAAGATGAAATGGTGTAATGAAAAAAATTTAAAAGTTGTAAAAATTAATGATTCAATTAATATTTGGCACATTGTTATGATATTTGAAGTGTTAATTGTTTATTGATATTATATAATTATTATATTAATAAAAAAAAGTAAAGTCTACAATTAAGTGATAAGTGGTAATCATTTTTAATGACGAATTATTTGGTATATAAATTTTACATTTCAACTATGTATATTATGTAACATTACTCTTTAAAAAGTATAATATTATTGTAAGCAATATCACGCTCATATATAATAATTGAGTTATATTACACTTCTTATTTTTGATCATAATGTTTTTAATCTCAAGTGATATGTGACATTTATTAGATAGTAAGATAAAAGAAATGAGTGATTTTAAAAGTTATAAAAATAAATTATTCAATAAATACTTAAGAAATGTAATGTCATCAATTTTTTTTTTTTAAAAAAAAAAATGAGGGTACAGAAACTAACTATTACATTGCTCAATAATTTTGCAATACTTTTTGTAAACAGTTTTTTAAAGTGTTGGTGAGAGGATAGAAGAGTCACTATGTTGGAGGGTAGAAATGCCTCCCTTTCATTATAAAGTGATTCGAGATAGAAATAGAAATAGAAATAGAAATAGAAATAGAATGGTTGGTCACTTTCTTAAAATTAACTTTTGTTCTGCAAATTGTTGTGTCTAAAACTGCGAATCGGTACTTGAACGTGGCATGTTGATGTTAGTAGCTCTTTTATTGACATACAAATCTTGATAAAAGAGAACAAATATATTTTGGATCTATTCCAAGTTCAAGCAGGCTCCGATCAATGAGATGCTAATTCCTCCCCCCCCCCCCCCCCCCCCCCCCCCCCCCCCCCCCCCCCCCCCCCCTCCCCCAACATCAAATTCTAAAGGAACCAGAAATTCACTGCAGACTCTTGACTTTTTTTGTTTTTTTCCAAATAATTCGGATTCTGATAAAAGAAATACGATTGTAAGTTGTAACACAAACTACAAATATTCCTTTTTAACTAGACTGTTTCTCTAAGCCCTAATCTATATATATTTTCTTAGCACTTGAAATTATTTTCGGAAACAATCAAATTTTTTTTTTATCTATTTAATTCAAATATTGTGAAATGAATAAAAAGTGTTTTTATTATGTAAATATGATTTTAACAAAGTTACTAAAACTAATATCGATTTAATAAGGGGTCGTAGAATTACAAAGAAATATAATAGAGGAGGGATTTTATTTATATATATATATATATTTTTTTTTATGTGATAACATAAATTAAAACGAACAATCATGTTCAAAGTTTTCTCATTCCTAAAAAAAGAATCTTTTCTTCTTTTTTGGTTCAAATTCCAATCAACATATAATGCCATCTTATCTTCTTTATGGTAAGTTTACATGTGGAATAAAGTGGAAATTAAATTGCGGAAATGAGATGCCAGAAGTCATGTTCAAACATATATATATATATATGCTCTTTTTGTCAAGATGCTTGACAACTGATTAATTAATTACCATCATTTCATAGGATTTACTTTATATTCCCTAAAAATTATTAGTTAAGATTTTGGTTTGTATTTTGTGTAATAAAACACGATAAAAAGGAAAAGAAAAATTAAAAATAGAGAATTATATATGACAACTTATTATTTTAAGTATTACTCACTTATTCTTTTAATATTTTATATTAATAAAAAAACTCTGTCGTTATAACAACTTTGTTAGATTCTAATTTTTATTTTCTTTTTACTAATTTATTTTTACATTAATAACATCATTTTTTGATATCATTTTTCTTTTTATACATTTTTTTAGCGTAAATTATTAATTTATTTTTAAAAAATATTAAAATAATAAAATCTATAATATATTTATATTATGGTGGAAATAGGAATGGCAATTTGGCCTGGTTTGGATTTGAAATTCAAAAAAATTCAAAACTCAATCTGAACAAATTTATATTTTTTTTCGGATTTGAATATTTGTGGGAACCCGAACACTCGTCTTGGATTAGCATTTTATTTATTTTAAAAAATTTTTAAATTAATTTATATATATGAATCTAACAATTGTTTTACAAGTAAATACTCCAAAAGTTTAAACTTAACCTAAAAAATTAAAACAAGTTGAAATAATAAATTAATTTTTTTAACAATTATAAGAGAATAAAATTTAATAAAGTTTAAAACATATTGAATTATGAATACAAATTATACAATACAAATTTTACAATCTAACAATTAATTTATAAAATAAATACCTCAAAAATTTAAATTTTACCAAAAAATAAAAATATATAATTGAAAAAAATAGAAAAATAAAATAAAAACTAAGTTCAACCTGGATCTGGCCCGACTTAGAAAAACTCGGGTTTTGGGTTTACCAAAAAAAATTTAGATTTGAATTCGGATCTGACTTGAGAAAAACTCGAATCCAAATACGAATTTTGCCAGATGGAAGGATGAATATTTTGATTATTTTATTTTTATATTTTAATTTTTTTATATATTTTTTTAAATTTATTAGTATTTAATACTTTTGAGAAAGAATACAAATATATTATGATTTTATTATTTAATAATTAGAATGTTCATCCTTCCACTACAACATAAATATATTATAATTTTTATTATTTTAGTTTTTTTTTAAAATACATTATTAATTTCTAAAAAAAATAGTAAAAGGATTATAATAGTAATAATATCAGTAATGTAAGGGCAAATTAGTAAATAATAATAATAAAAATTAAGATTTAACAAAATTTTTGTAACAACATAATTTTTTGAGTAATATAAAACATAAAAAAATAAGTGAATAAAACTCAAAATAATAAGATAATTGGCCGCAACCCTTTAAAAATAATCATAGTAAAAAGTCTTTGTAATTTCAAAACAAGGTTATACTCTTTTTACAAATCGACATACAGTGTCACTTTATATTCTTTATGGTAAGTTTGCACAAGGAGAAAGGTGGCGGATTGCGAAAATAACAGGCAAGGAGAAATCTTCAAACATACACTTCAATTATGAAGATATTGATGAGCAGTGAAGTAACTATCACCATTTCAGAGAATTTACCTTATTTAATCCAAAAATACTGTTATAAAAATAAATATGTAGTTTGTATAGTTAAAATATAAATTTTATATTTTAATTAATGTGATATTTGATATGTCTATTGTTGATTAGTATTATATAAGTTCTATATTAATTATAATTAAAAAATTAAAAGTTACCTGACAAGTGACAATCACCAATTTGTGACACATTAGTTGTATTCTAACCATAAATTTAGCACTAGTTTTAATTAATTTAAATCATCATGCTTAGTCAAGCTTCATGAATATTTTCACAATGATTTAGATCGTCCAGCAAATCCGACTTATAGTTTTAGATGATCAGTTGCAGAATTTTCTTAAAAATTATCCGCGTATTTATTTTTAGGTGTTTGTGATAATTAGAAAACTCACAAATATATGATATGATATTAAAAGTTGGAGAATTGCTTCTATGTGATTTGTAAGTCACCATGTTAATATGGAGTTCGATAAGAACTATTATAATTATTTTGGTAATAATGGTGTTGAGGATCAAAGAGAAAACATTCAAGCAATAGCTACTTATATTTAATTATCGGAACATAATATGCAACAGAAGATGATTCATGTCCTTGGCGAGATTAAGTTCTAAGAGTGACACCTAAAAGGGCATGCACGTACACGTAGAAACACATATATAACGCACTGGGAGTCATACAAAATACAGTTTTATTAGAAGAGTGCATAAACCTACTTGATGACATTTAGCTAAAAAAACTATATCCCAGTTTGGCAGCATATTTCGCAAGCTCTTCCAGCTCAGTCAAGCTGATGGATCCATCTTTGTTGGCGTCTGCATGGCAAAGCGAACGGTGAACTCGCCAACCAGGGTTGCGTGAACCGAGTTTGCCAAAGGCTTTCTTCAGTTCTTCTTTGCTGAGGCGGCCGTCACCATTAGTATCCTGATGTTGGAAAAATTCCTTCAACTGCTCTGCAGTTAGAGGCACACTGCAATGCTTTAGCTCAAAAATAGGCACGATAGGCATATCTAGGGTTTGGATCAATATGGCAGCAGTTAAGACTATATAGCTCTTTAATTTTGGGTTTGCTTTGTTAGAAAGGGAGTACCGGAAGCACGAATTTATAGAGTTTCTTTGTTGCAATGTAGATCTTTGTTTTATATTATTTTTATGAGGGTTTGAATAGTTTTATATTAAACGAACTGTTACCTAAATGAAATAAAGTTGCACTTGGGTCTCCGTCAATTGGAACGTAGATAAAACTCAATTTGCTCGCAATACCAATGATATTAAATATTAAAAGCAATGGTGTTATATGTATATTTTAACTTTTAAGTTTCCCAATTTCAGTCACATGTGGATAAGTTTCAAATAAAGTAAGCTACATATTCTGCCATATCTAAAGGCTCAAGTCCAGGATTAAAATAGATCCAAAGAAGCTCCAAATCTTGATTTTAACTAATTATTCCATTTGATTGATCTCCTTAGAATAATATGAAGAATAATGATATTTGGCCGAATATTAGATGCTGAAGGTACACCGCTTAAAAAATGGTTACGATGATAAATAATATCTGTTACAAATAAAATTTTGTAATAAATTTATTTTATTATTTAAATTATTTTATTAATCTCTAATAAATTATTTTTATTACATGTTTGTGATAGACGAATTTTGTAATAGATATATTCTATCATAAATCTATAACTTATAACTTTAGTATGTGATGTGATAGTCGATGTGTAAATTTACGTAGCCGCCGACGTGATACATAATTTGGCAAATTATGTCATGATAATGCAAGATAATGACATACTCATGCTTGAAAATGTATAATGTCATCATATATCATTATTTTGTAAGAGATGTCTATCAACATTTTGTGATAGATTTGTGTTTTGTTTATTTGTAATAAAATTATTTTATTTTTTTAATATATACAATTTAATTCATATATATAAATTTATAATAATACATATTATATTGTTATTTATATTTTTTATAATTAATATTTACATTTATATTTACAACTATATTTGTATAATAATTTATCAAGTAATTAAAAAATACTATAAAAGCAAAATAAATTGTCAACAAAATTTAAAAATAAATATTATAATAATCAAAAGAAAGCATATAAGGACACCCGCCTATTTATTCATTTGCAATAAGAATAAAAATTATCCAGGTTCCAGGTTCCTCCGCCATCGTTTTCCTCATCGTCACTGTCAATATTCACATCCCCAACATCATCACCACCACCCCTCTCATCATCCCTAACTCTCCTGCTATTCCTCCTTCTGTACTCCAACCATACCAACACATGCACCAAACACTACAGAGCATACCTATTAAAAGAAAGTGCATCAATTATTACCTACTTTACTTCAAAATCAATATAAATGGGAATATCATCCAGGCCAAATAACTACAACAAAAAGAAACATTTAAGAGCATATTTGTAACTGTTGTGCTTCTACTTAACTTACACAGTAACTAAAGTGTTAAGTAAACACCCACTTGTGAATATAAAATCTATGCATTACTAAATAGAAAGAGTGGGGGAAAAAAAAACTATATAATTAAAAGCCCACCTCATATATTACTCATAAAACTGAGTACAAGATTGAATTAGCAAGACATTATTCCAAAACAAGACCCTCTTTAAGTTTCATTGTTTATGAAATTTAAACAAGCTCAACTTTTCAGCATCTATATTGGAATCTCTCCAACAACTAAGGACCACCCACTGTTTGTCCAAATATTACAACTATCAAATTTCTTCCAAATGTTTGTTTTAAATGAATTTTATCATAATATCCTCTATCAAATATCCACTAATTATATAACACATGTCATCACTTAATTAGTTAAAAAAATTATTAAAATTTTTTAAATAAAAAATTAAAATAAAACTGTCACTGTCGTCGAAAAAGGGCAACTGACCGGCTACCATTTTTTGATAATATTTTAACGATAAAATTTATCAAATTTTACATCAATTAACTTTATTTTTCTTGATCTATATAATTATAAGGTCATTTTTTTGCAAATAAATACAAAAAAAAGTTAAAATGGTGGGAGAGGGGTGGCGGTCATCGCTGCTCGCTATCAAACAGAGTGGCGGTGACCTGCACCGCCCCCACCTATGGATAGATCGGCAGCCAACCTCTCTATAGGTGGGGGCAGTCCAAATCACCACACCCCCCCCCCCCCCCCCCCCCCACCCCGTTTGACAGTGAGCAGTGGTGGCCGTCACCACTCTCCCACCATTTTGGTATTTTTTTGCATTTTTTTATATAAAAAATGATTACAACATTGTGTAGATAAAAAAAAATAGAGGCCAATAATATAAAATTTGATAAATTTTATTATTGAAATATCACCAGAAAATGGTAGCCGACGGCTAGTCGTCGTTTTCCCACAACAATGACAGTTTTATTTTAATTTCTTTTTATTTTTTATTTAATTTATTTTTAAAAATATTTATTAAAAATTTAGACAAATTATATGATGACACGTGTTCTTTGTAACTAATCATAGTATGAGACATGTTCTTTATTTATTATTATATATTTATTAATTTACTTTTTAAAATATTTATTATTTAAAAATATATATTTATTAAACATATAAACTAATTATATGATGACACATATCTTTTATTTATTAAATATATATTTATCAATTTAATTTTAAAATATTTATTTTTAAAAAAATATTTATTAAACATATAAACTAATTACATGATGACACGTGTCAATATTAACTTATCATATAATGATACGTGTTATTTTTTAAAATTTTTTATTTTAAAAAATATAAAAATACTATTTTACCCTTAAAGAAAATCTATTTAACAGCATGTTTTTGGTAGTAAGATGAACGTGATAATTATTGAAACATGAAAAATTAAATTAGTATATACCCCTAAAATAATAAACAAAAATGTCATTTTCCCTTATTAATAAAATATATATATATAATTCTAGGCTTTGAAAAGAAAATATATTTAAAACGCCAGGTATTTGGTGCTTCTTGTTTGAAGTGGAAATACAAAGACGAGGTTTAGATTAATGGGTCACAATCAGATGAATTAACCTAAAATTAAAATTTTTTTTAAAAAAAAAGAGGGAATAATTAGGCAGTCCAAAAAGCATTTGATGAGAGTGGAATTAGAACCCACACCCTTTCGGACAAGAACTTTATCTGGCGCCTTAGACCTACTCGGCATCTGAACCTTTGGCCACTGTGCTTCACTTTTTCAGTTAATATACGTTATGCCATGGCATCTCCATTGCTGTTAAGTGCCTAATAAACGTACCTTTCACTTGCTTTTCAATTAAGTTTTAGTTAAAATAAGTGGTTTTGTTTGATTTCTTATTTTATCTCATTCGTCTTTACTTATTATTTTTATTTCTTTACATAAAATTAGTAAAAAATAACTAAGTACTCTTTTATATCTAATTTTTTGTAATAATTCAAATTAATCCATTATAGGTAATTTAATTATTTACTTTAGTATTTATTTATTAAAATAAAAATAAATAATTAATATGTATTTGAAAATTAATTATATCATTAAGATTACTTTAATTAATAAAAAAATTTGTACACTACATGTTGTGCACGTGGCACCCATATGCGGGGCATCCAATGGGCGCTTCGCATGCCACTCAACGCTCAAATACACAAAGTGTTTCGCGCAAGGTTTTGCATGAAAAGATAAATGTTTTGTGCAGACGATGGCCAAGACATCACACCAATCGCCACTTACATTTGCGAACAATAATAATTTTTTTGTCAATTTTAGCCAGATTTTTTTTTATTTTAATACAGTTTCTACACTATCTCCTCATATTTTATCTATTTCACTCACAATATAATCATATTCACCTAATTTTAATATAAACTATTAATTTTATTTTAAATTTATAAAACTTACTAATTATCAACTATTTTTTGGTTTTACACAACGCCATTAATGAAAGAAGATGTCGATCTACAATGTCATCTCCAAACTCACCGATTACACAGTATATATTTGAGAGTACTTTTAAGAAAGAGAAAATGTTGAGTTCGAATTACATATTTTAGTGGAGGGAAAAAAATGTAATTCGAACTCTACATTTGTGGAGAGAAAAAAATATTAGTCAAGAGTACAATTGTTTAATTTTAATTTCTTTGACAATAAAAAAAAATTAACTTTTATATTTGTTGTTTTCACACAAGCAAAATTAAACCACAAATAAGCAAACACCATCCCCCGATCCTTGGCATCTGATTGGGAAAGGTATAAATAATAAATAATTTATATCCACACAGTGAAAAGGAAAGAAAAAGGATGTGGGAATGTGGTCAAATTTTATAAGACCGGCATAAGATTAAGTCATAGGTGACAAATATAAGATTAAATTTTGAAATGGGATTCTTGTTACGTCGATCCACAGTTTTTAGGCATCCCGCGAGCAAGGTGCAACCACTCACGTCCTTTGGAATTCTAAAATAATAAACTAGAGTTGGAAGAATTCTTGCATTTCGGCATCATTTCTTCTTCTATTTCCTTGACAATAATAATGTTTTCCTTATATGAGATTATCACGTTATAATATTATATTAAATAGGTTATACTATTTTATTTTATATAATGTTAACTAGACTGATATATTGACCTTTGATGATCATATTTGTTATTCTAAATATAATAACATATTAACGTGGAATGGGAAATTAAATTGATTTCAATCACTTCATGCCTTTGATGTTTTAGTGATCAGTTTCCCTTTGATGTGCCTGTTGATCATTCTTCTCCATTTTTCTTTAATGATGGAAGCAAATATTGAGAATTTGAAAGTTAAAAACCAGAAGAAAAATTACTTGGTTTATTTTTGAATCATCGATATTATCTAAATATGCACTCTAAAGTTTTTTTTTTAAATGAATTGACCAATATCCTGCCCCATGTACATATAACGAGCTAGCTCTTGAAGGGAAGGATATGGAGCGGCAATTATCTCAAAGATGCTAGAAATTACTCTGTACAATATCTGAATGAAATTTTGTTAACTTTGCAAGTTAGTACTTTCAATAGATAAAAATTAGTATTAAAATTTTTTGTTTAAAGGAACTCTACTTATATATATATATATATATATATATATAGACACACACACATGCATACAAATAAGTGTAAGCTTCATATATATTACATTTGAGTAGTTATGTAAACACTCCAGCAAACAACGATACCATAAAAATTAGGAATTTTAGGTAATACAATACAACTTGATCATAATTACATGGGATCAGAACAAAGGAATTCCAGGAAGCGCTTCTCTACAAAAGCTTCATGTAGGACTCCAACAATTAAACATAGACTATTCAATCGATGAAGATGGACATTGAGGATCGTATATATCCAGAAAGGGTAGACCCTAAGAGAAACACACAATAATATTAGCACGTGCATGGTGACGGCCGATGACCATTTATAAATCTACTATCGTTCCGTCGAGTTTTATTCAAAAAAAAAAAGAAAGGTGATGGATGACCATTAATTTTAATTAAGTGCGTAAAATTCAAAATTCTACTACTTATCGTTGTGTCCAAGTCTGCCAGCATATTTGACAGCGTCCTCCAACTTGTCCTTGTGGAGTGATCCGTCTTTGTTGGCATCGGCACGACGGAGTGTGCCGTCGGCACGGAAACCGGGGAATGCACCCGGTTTTTTCAAGGCTACCGTGTCCCTGTGGAAAGCTTCCGGTAATTTTGACAGCATCTCTATTGTTGCCACCACATCATTCAAGGACCTATAATACAAACCCATGTTGTGCACGTGTACAAGAGTTGAGAGTGTTGGAAATAGGGGAAAAGAAATTCAGATTATTCAGGAGTCAGGACTCTTCAGTAATGATCGCCGTAGTTATGGAAACACGGGTTTATATAGACGCTCTTCCAACGTATGCCGTTATAAAGGGAAATTTTCTGAAATAATCCTAAAATTTTATAAATATATTTTTTAAAATTTTTTTTTATAAATTATTAGCTATATACTTATATATTCTCAAATATTATCAGCTTGTGTATTTCATACGATATGATAAAACTTTCTAACCTTGGACGGCATGCTGAGATATATATATATATATTCACTTGCTATTGCAATTTATATGATTCTGCGAAGTCTAGACATAGGGATAGGGTCCATTTTGATTACATTGCACAGCTACTTTTGTAGATTTTACATGATCACCGGTTCTATCTACGCATAAATAAACATATCTACAGAAAGTAATTCTTTTAATTCTTGCTGTCTCTTCGTAATATCTGTTGTCTCTTTCGTCGTCGTTATTGCCTTTTATTTTTATTAAAAAAATATATTATTTTTATAATCTCTTATTCATTTTTCTAATACAGTAATTAGAAGGTTTCGCTACATTATCGTTATAGTGTTTCAAAATGAATAACTCTTGTTGTAGAGTATAAAAATTATTACTGAGGCGCCATTCTTCTTGTTGTTTAAAAATTCGACATTGTTGATATTTGAATATATACATATATATATATATAGGTGGTATAGAACAAATTTAGAATTCAAATTTCAATCCCACTTATATTAAGAAGGGGCTTGGTTTATATCTAACTAATTATAATGTATGCTACACATAACACAATGCCTCAGTAGTGTCATTCAAATTTAACATCGAAAGGTTGCAAACAGAAAGAATCTTATTTGAAAACACGTGGTCATAAGAATAGATATACAGCTTCTGCAAAGAAAAGTAGTGGTCCGAAAATTTAGTACCAGAACGATAAGAAGGAATAAATTATCTGTTTGAGGTGAAAGCGTATGCATAATTGATTCATTTATTAATGAAGAATATATATATAAAAAAATCTAGGCTTTGAAAATAAAATTTATTTAAAACACCGGGTATTTGGTGATTCTTGTTTGAAGTGGAAATACAAAGACGAGGTTTATATTAATGGGTCACAATCAGATGAATTAACCAAAGAAAAAACAAAAGAGGGAATAATTAGGCAGTCCAAAAAGAACTTGTTGAGAGTGGGATTTGAACCCACGCCCTTTCGGACCAGAACCTTAATCTGGCGCCTTAGACCAACTCGGCCATCTCAACCTTTGGACACTGTGTTTCACTACTTTAATTAATAGATATTATGGTATGGCATCTCCATTGCTGTCACGTTCACTTGCTTTTCAATCAAGTTTAAGTTAAAATAAGTGGTTTTATTTGATCTCGTATTTTATCTCATTCGTCTTTACGTATTATTTTTATATAAAATTAGTAAGCTTTTATAGGTATAATTTTTCATCATAAATTCAAATTAAGCCATTATAGGTAATTTAATTATTTATTTTAGTATTTATTTATTAAAATAAAAATTAATAATTAATATGTATTTACAAATTAAATATATCATTAAAATTACTTTAATTAATAATAAAAAATTGTGCACTACATGTCGTGCATGTGCAAGCATATGCAAAAAGTCCAATGGGAGTTTCGTGCACCACACAGCGTTCAAATACATGAAGTATTTCGCACGATTTTTTGCGTGGTAAGAGAAATGCAGTGTGTAGACAGTGGTTAAGACATCACACCGACAGCCGTTTGTATTTACCAAAAAAAAAATTATGGTTGATTTTAGTCGAATTTTTTCATTTTAATACATTTTTCGTACTATCTACTCAGGTTTCACTTACAATATAATTATATTCACCCATTTTCAATGCAAACTATTAATTTGATCTTAAATTTAAAAAAATTATTAATTATCAGCTATTTTTTAAATTTATATAATGTTATTGGTGTAAGAAGATGTCGATCTACAATGTTGCCTTCGAACTCACCGATTTACACCAATATTAATTTAAGAGTGTTTTTGAGAGATAAAATGTTAATTTCAAATGACATATTTTTAGTTGAGAAAAAAAATATATTAATAAAAAATATAATTGTCTAATTTTAAATTCTTTGATTATAAAAGATTAACTTTATATTTGGAGTTAAAAAATAATAATAATAGTAACTTAAATTTTGTGCCATTTCTAGAAAAAATTCCCTTATATCTTTTGACAAAGATAAGAGCACAAGCCACGCAATGTTATAAAGTGGATATCTAATTTTGACTATTGAGGCCTGAGCAGATCCACCGGCATTTATTCCCAGTGTTTAATTTTTCCCGGGAGAGCAAATTTAAAAATAGCTTTTGCAACAAATGTCCTGATATTGATGCGATTTCAAGAATCCAATATTAGCGTGTATATATATATATATATATATATATATATATATATTATTGAGTTTAGTGTTTAAAAAGAACATCTAAATGAGATTCTCTCATAGCTTCAACCTTAATGAAGTCTTTAAAAGTGCATGACTGAAACTTCCTGACATTATTTTTAAAAATATATATATTTGGGTAGAGATCATAAGATCAAGATCTATGACTATGAATATTAATTTAAAGAAAAAGCATATTTATTTAATAAACAATTTTACTACATGCACAACTGCTCCATGCATGCGTTAGGTTGCTAGCTAGTTCAAGGTGATGCAGGAAATCAAGACTGGAAAAAAAAATTTAAATTAAATAATCCAACAAAAGAGGAACCTACTACTAGTTGAAAGTGTAAGTGTTAAAGCTAATCATTTTCTTTTGTAATATACTGAAATTTATTAAAGAAACCAATAAAATTACAATAATAGGGACTTTTAATAATCAATTAGAGAAATTAACGGAATCTAAAAATACACTTACACACTGATAAATATCTGACTTCAATTTTTTTAAAATCAATGAAAATAAAAATATTTTCAATTTGGGAGCTTTTTCAAAAAAAGGAGATGAACAACCCTAATAAACAGGAGGTAAAACAAACCAAGATGAGCACAGAACAAAATCGGCATTGGAGAACAACACAACTTACAAAAGCATAAACACACAAAAACAAAAAAAAAAACAGAAATCTAAAATGGTAGTGAAAAAGAAATAAGAGGTCCACCGAAGAGAAGTCGAGAAAAGGCCCCTCTCCGATAGAAGTGGCATGGGAAGCTTGGGTTGGGCAATGAATTAAAGCTAATCATTGAGTAGCTTCAACTGTTTAGAATTTTTTATGTGGTTGATATGCAGTAGTGGCTCTTTTCTAGACAACTTAGATGGTTGCCTAAAGCCTTATTTTTTTTTTAATGAAGATAGTTTTACTAATTTGTATATGTATATCTTTTTAAAATTATTTTAATAGTAAATTCAAATTATGTAAGATAAACAATTTTAATTAATTAAGGTAACTTTCAAAATAATGCCATAGTTAATTAACGTTAATTTTATTTTTAGCATAATATTTTTTTCATTGAAATTTTATTATTTAAAATGAAGTTATTCTATTTCTAAGTAGTTGTTTTGTGTTTATTTGTTTATAGTGTATAAAAAATGTCTACTAGAAAATATATATTCGGATATATAACAATTAAAAAAAAGAGAGAGAATTAATAATAGAAAAACTTTATTTAAACCCAAATTTAAGATTCGCCTGCCCCAAATTCCTTTAAGCTGCCCTTGTTGATATGATAACTTATTTATCTTAAAAACATATATATGATCATCTTTTTTCCTTTATTACACGATTTTCCATAGTAGGTTTTTTTTAAAATGCTGCCTTTTTATCCTCAAATTCGTAAAATATTATCATCTTAGTGGTAGTTTATTTAGGGGCATAACAAGTTGTAGATTAAGAATGCATCATAAAGAGTAAAGAGCGTAAGGGGAAGAAATTATATGGTTTACGAGAGCTATATTTTGAAATAAGTGGAAGACGCGCAAAATTTCAAGTAAAAAGAGTGAATTGAAAACTAAAAGCATCTAAGATGCTCCCGAAATAATGGAAATTCCATACGTCTTGCTAAGGAATGGTTACAATGTCAATCACCAATTGGAATCGATTAAATGTGTATATCCTCGGGATATAATAGACTGATTTGAGTTCCTCCATAAAAACATTGTGGTGTCCTCTCATTATTTTTCTATTTATGGAGTTTTTGCTAAATAAAAGGAAAAAAATTGTCTTGTATTGCAGGGATTAAGAATTAAAGATAGAAAGTAGAAAGAATTTTGAAATCATAAAATTAGAAAATATAGATGAATGGAGAAAAAAAAAATAGTTGATAGAGTATTAAAATAGGTTGCAACCATTCATATGTTAGTTTACAAGGAAGGGAACGTACCTACATTTAAAGAGACACAGCTGTTGGAATAGAACCGAAAGTAAGAAGCAGAAAGTCAAAAATGAAATTTGGACATGTATTACAATTTCCTATTTTAGCAACCGAGGATAATTTTTCAAAGCTGAAATTCTGATATTGATTCAAGTAATACAAATACATAATGCTCGAGGAATATTGAATAATGACCAAAATTCCATGTTGCTTACATAGCAAAACGGAAGCCAACAAAATGTGAAATCATTTTCCCCCGTAGGCATATATGTCTCGCACGTAACATGTTTACTTCCTTAAATATTTACCATACAAATTCGCACGTGGGCATCTAAATTATTTATTGCGGGAATAATTTTTCCACTTGTTGGCAAATTGGATGCGGGAATTCGAACTTCATAAGAAGTGAAGGATTTTCAATATTTTGACGGCCGACCAAGCATCTTAGACTAGAAGAATCTGCTTGTTTCTCCTGAAAATGTAAAACATGAAACACTAAGTAGTAATTACCTTTGCGTAGGAAAGAGAGCAGATATTTTTCAGCAACCACCCTCAAGATCTTTAAACAAACTGTAGCAGAATTACAATAATACTACATTTTCTAAATTTTATTTTAAAATTCTCATTATGATAGGTCAAAAATTATTTGATAGTAAAATGGTACAATGAATAATTTTAAAAATTATACTATTTTGTAGTTTAATATTTATTTAATACATTAATTTAAAATAAAATTTTTAAAATAACATTTAAAAAATGTAATATTACTTATAATATTATTATATTAGACCTTGTTGTATTGTTATATTAGAGGTTGTTAATTTAGCATCAATATTTGAGAGGCATTGCCCTACCAGTTTTAATGTGTACATAACTGATTGTTTGATAATTAACTGGGTTGATTGTTTAAGACTTTAAGCGATTTATTTTTAGTAGTATTACACTTATATAATTGGTAGATAAAATTTATATCTTAACTGATATATTATTAATCGATGATTATAACTTATTAAATAGTTATTAACTTTTTAATTTTTATTAATATGATAATTTTATAATATAATTAAGGGATAAAGATATTTTTATCCTAAGAGTTTGAGTTAATACTTAGTTTTATCTTAAAATTTTAAAAATTGACAACTTTTTCCAAATTCGCTAATTTTTTTCATTTAAATTTGATTAAAAAATATGTTTTTTTTGTATAATAACATTCTTACCCTTACTAAAGTCTAAGTGTCATAATTTTAATAGGACACGTGGTACATAAATAAGATTAAACCTTTAAAAAAAATTAAACATATGTTACGTCATGATAGGTTTAAAAATTTATTTTATAAATTATAACTAAACAAATAATAGCTTTTACATCATCTCTGGTGATCCGTCGTCGGTTGTCATTTTTCGACGATAATGAGAGTCATAAAAACTATCAAAATTTATATCATTGAATTTAATTTTTCATTATCTGCATAATGATGAAGTTATATTTTATTAAAAAGGACAAAAAGAGGGCCAAAAATGGTAGACATGGGTGGCACCTGTTGCTATTCTTGACCATTTTTTGCCATCTTTTTTTTATACTAAAAATGACTTAATTATTATATAGATCTTGAAAAAATAACGTCTAATAATGTAAAATTTAATAATTTTTATTATCGAATTTTGGCGGTTATCGGTGGCCTTTGCTTTATAAGAATGTGCTACGTGTTTTCTTTATTTATTTTTTTTTACTTTATGATTAGGCAATTAAAGATTGACACATGTCTATTTTAAATTTTATTTGTGTTATAATTTTATCTATTCACTGAAATTTAACAAACTTTATCAGTCTATTTTAAATTTTATTTGTGTTATGATTTCTGAAATTTAACAAACTTTATCAATCTATTTTAAATTTTATTTGTGTTCTGATTTTATCTATTCACTGAAATTTAACAAAAATTGACTATCAATTATGACAAAATTGTCAATTTTTAAACTTTTAAGATAAAATTAGATATTAGTCAAAACTTTTAAGACAAAAATGTCTTTATCCTTACAATTAACAAATGACATATTAGATTTCACATCAATTAAAACACAAATATTATATTTCAATTATATAAATATAATATTATTATTTTTTCTTTTAAAAATTCATTATTTTCTCAAATTTACAAATAAATATATTAAAAGAACCACGTTGTTTTCTTAAATTTTTTTTTATATATACCACTTGTTTTTTTTGAATTTTTTTAAATTATTCATTACCTTCGTTTTGAAGATAATTAGTCGTCATAAAAATTAAAGAAACAACCATAATTTTCTCAAAATATTACGCAACAGTTATAAATCTATTTCTATTAGTAATCTTGAATGAGTTTCGGTTGTTTGCGATCTATTATTGAATATCTTAAAAATATATATATTATATCACAATTATGATTCTTTGTTTGCACTGACCTGTACGCATGGTCATGGATTTTATTTTTAATTTTAATATATAACATAATAATCTTTTAAATATTACATAATAATTACATAATGCATTAATCTATTTTTTAAAAATAATAAAAAGTTGAACATCTTCTCGTCCCTAACCATGCTTCAATAAGAATAATTATTTTAATAAATCACCAAAAAAAAAAAAAAAACTTAGGAGAATTGAACCCCTTCTCACTACATTGGCAAAAGAATTGAAGTGAGGTGGCCTAATTAAACTATTTACACTAGCTCATTCGTATAAATTAATTTCCAGCAGAGTATCTTAATTTTCATAATTTGCCTTCCTTCTCTAGTTCAGCAAACGATTTATCTTGCATATATAGTATCATCTACGCACAAAAAATCTCTCATGATCTTCACCTTAAAAAAAATACAAGCATATAAGTAATTGTTGATGAAACCACACGTAATTAGTATAATAAATATGTTGTAAGATTTTGGAAGTTTAGATATATTAGAATTAATCATATAGATATGCACTCTGAATATTAAGCGGGAGTATCTTAAAATTTTTCATATAACCCTAATAGCATTTATCAATATAATAAAACAAGATCTTGATCAACTGTTGATTGGAGGATTCTGTGTGACTACGCAAAACGAGCAGGGAAGAGGATCGATACAAAAACAAGCGAGCACTCGAGAAATAGTTAAACATGCATTCGCTATGATGAAGTGGTTGCATAAAACCATAAACCCACTAGCTATCTCGAAGAGTTCCTTTCCCTGCCAATCCCTAAAAGAAAATTCAGGGGAATATTATTAATAAGCGTAGCCTGTTGCCAGATGCACGCTTGCAAAAGTTAACTTATATAGTAGTAATTTAAATTGAGGAGAATTTTTTCACTCAAATGAAAATAGAACACTTACCGGAGGTAATCTCCATTTGGTAACATACTTGACAAGCTCATTTATCTCTGTCTCATCAATGTATCCATCTTTATCTGTATCGGCATGGTGGACGGCACATCTAGCTTTGAAGCCGCTGAAATGCAATCCTAGGATTTTGAAGGCTGCCTTGAGCTCGCTCCGCTTTAATTGACCATCTTTGTCGGCAGCATATTTCTTTAGATAATACTGTAGAAAATAATAGAGCACAAATGGAACACTTTTATTAATATAACAAATACAAAATTTACAATACAAAATTTAGAAACTCCCACTCTTTCTCACTTATAACACAACACTCACAATTCAACTCTCACACACTCTTTGTTGAGCTTATTATTTGCTCAACTCTCTAACACTCTAAACTCTCAACAATTGATCAAATACTTGATCAACTCTTTATTCTTAACTTGCTTGCTTGCAAAACTAAATGAGGGAGGGGAGTATTTATACTTAGTTTCAACAAACCAAAACTACACAAATAAAATAATGTAAAAATTTATTAACCACACAAGTTTATAATACTTATCTTTTTAATTATTAACTTAAAATATCTTACCTAATCTAAAAACTTCAAGAATTGGGCTTGTAAATATTTGGGCTTAATCTTGGGCTTGATGTTGTAATTAATTTAATTTAATTTAATTTGGTGTTGTAATTTTAACACTCCCCCTCAACACCAACTTCTATTCTTCTAACCATGTTGAGTTGTCTTCGAAACTTTTCAAACTTATCAACACCCAAGCCTTTTGTGAACAAATCAGCCACTTGATCTTCAGTCTTAACATACAGCAACTTAATTTCTTCTTGCAAAACTTTCTCCCGGATAAAGTGATAATGCACCTCTACATGTTTTTTTCTTGCATGAAAAACTGGATTTTCTGCCAAACAAATTGCTGATCGATTATCATAATATATTAACACTTTATAATCTCTTGGCTGATGTAAATCCTCTATCAATTGCATCAACCATGTACTTTCTTGAGCTGCCATTGCTGCTGCTCTGTACTCAGCTTCAGTAGTTGACAATGATACAGTTGGTTGCCTTTTACTGCACCAAGAGACTGTTCCTGAACCAATCTTGAAAAAATACCCAGTGGTTGAACGTCGTGTGTCATGATCTCCAGCATAGTCAGCATCACAATAGCCAACTATTTTACGATCTTGGTCTTTCTTATAGAAGAGACCATAGTCAATTGTGCCTCTCACATATCTCAATATTCGTCGAGCTACTTCTAAGTGAGGTTTCTTAGGATTTTGCATGTATCGACTTATTACTCCAACTGCATAAGAAATGTCTGGTCGAGTCAATGTTAAATAGATGAGACTTCTTACCAGTTGTCGATACATAGTTCCGTCTTCTAAATCCTTTCCTTTATAACCGCACAACTTGGCATTGGCTTCTAGCGGTGTTGAGATAGGCTTGCACTCTAGCATCCCAAACTTCTGCAATAAATCTTTGGCATATTTTTGTTGTCCTAGAAAAATCCCTTCTGCTGTCCGAGTGACTTCAAGCCCAAGGAAATGTTTAAGTTGTCCAAGCTCTTTCATCTGGAAACGAACTGCCAAATTCTCTCTTGTTCGACGAATCTCTTCTTCATCATTTTCATTGATAATTAAGTCATCCACATATACCACCACAATTGCAAGTTTCTTTCTATTAGCTTTGACGAATAAGCTCGAATCAGCTGATGCTACAGAGTAACCACCATGTGTTAGAAATTCTCCAATTTTACCATACCATGCCCTTGGAGCTTGCTTTAATCCATACAATGCTTTTCTCAATTTACACACATAATCAGGATGAAATTTGCTTTCAAATCCAATTGGTTGAATCATGTAGATCTCTCGATCTAACTCTCCATGTAGAAAAGTATTCTTTACGTCCATTTGCCATAATATCCATCATTTGCTAGCTGCCAATGCAAGTAGAACTCGTACTGTAGTGATCTTGGCTACTGGACTAAACGTTTCATCATAGTCTAGTCCATACTGTTGAGAAAATCCTCGAGCTACCAACCGAGCTTTATACCTCTCCACCGATCCATCAGGACGTCTTTTGATCTTATACACCCACTTACAAGATATAGGTTTCACATCCTTTGGTTTTGGCACTAAATCCCAAGTTTGATTTTGCTCCAACGCTATGATTTCTTCTTCCATAGCTTTAATCCATTCAGAGCTCTGTGATGCTTCTTCAAAAGTCTCAGGCTCCTTAACATTTTCCTCTTTCGTCATAGCTGTATTAGCATATTTGGGATTAGGCTTTCGTATTCTTATTGACCTTCGAGGATGAGATTGAGGGGTTGCAGGTTCTGCTCCTTCATATTTGGTCTCCGTTGTTAGTTATTGATAAATGCCAGTTTGCCAAGGACTTTGAGTTGTCTCTTGCTCAGTGTTGTCATCACTGCTTCCATTATCAAGGTCTTCTTGGCTCGGTCGGATTTCAGCAATTTGCTCATCTATCTTTTGTTATAGTTGTTCTTCTATTTCTTTTGAATCTGAAAGCTCCTCTTTTTGTGGCGACCACCATGAAGATGCTTCATCAAACACCACATTCTTTGATGTGTAGCACCGCCCACTAGTAGGGTCACAACATTTCCATCCTTTGCGCTGGTTATCATATCCAACAAAGATAAACCTGATTGCCTTTTTGTCAAATTTGTTTCTCAGGTGATTTGGCACAAACACATAGCATATACAACCAAATACTCGAAAATGACTCACTGTAGGTTTCATATCCCACAACTTCTCAAATGGTGATATGAACCCTAACCTTGGTTGAGAAGCCTATTAATCACGTGGGCTGCAGTCTTCATTCCTTCGACCCAAAATCTTTCTGGTATATTTTTTGCGTGCAACATACTTCTACAAATCTCTGCAAGATGCCGATTCTTCCTTTCTGCAACACCATTTTGTTGTGGCGTGTTGGCACATGTGAACTGATGTCGTATCTTATTTTCTCGAAGATATTGTGAGAACTCATCAGAGGTATATTCTCCTCTATTATCTGTACGGAGACAATGAATCTTCTTTCCGACTTCTCCTTCAGTTGTTTCTTTAAATTCCTTGAACTTAAAAAAAAGTATCTGATTTTTCCTTCATAAAGAAAACCCATACATACCTCGAGAAGTCATCAATAAATGTCACCAAGTACCGCATACCACTAATTGATGGCTGTTTGACAGGTCCAAATACATCAGAGTGAACCAACTCCAATGGCTCCTTAGCTCTAAACTTTGACTCCTCATATGGTAGTTGATGTGCCTTGCCATACTGACATCCCGCACATACTGTATCCACTCTCACATCAAGTTGAGGTAGACCCTTAAGCATTGCCTTTTTCATCATCACTTTTAGCTTATGATAACTTACATGTCCCAATCGTGCATGCCACAAATCTACTGTCTCATTTTTTCGAGTCTTGTCTACATAAGCTGACTCTGCTGATAGTACATAGACTGACTCTAGTCGTCGTCCTTCCATTGTTGGTGTTCCTGTAATTTTTAAATCTTGGTACACCTTAACATCTTGTGGACCGAACAAGACATAGTGTCCAGAAGATGTTAACTGTGATACTGACAATAGATTCTTTTTCATGCCAGGGATATGATAAACATCTTGAAGTGTTACATTATTAGGACTGTAACGAGGTGCAAAGACTGTGTTACCAATGTGGGCTATAGGCAATCTTGAGTTGTTGGCTGTCACCACCACGCGACTTCCTTTGTACTTTGTCATATCTTGCAGCTTTTCTTCGTCACCAGTCATATGATTTGAACATCCTGAGTGGACGATCCAATCATTTTTATAGTCAATCCGTCCAGGTATTATCACTGAGAGTGATAGGTCTTCTTCCTCTATAGCGACAGACGTTTCAGCATCCCACTCATCTTCACTTTGTCTTTCTAAGTTTGATGTGGCAGCATTACCCTCAGCAAACCTTTTCTTAGACCAACAATCTTTTGCCATGTGTCCTATTTTTCCACAATTGTAGCATTTTCCTTCAAACTTTTTCTTTTGGTTGGACTGACTACCATTGCCGCGAGCCCTCCATACTCCCTCTGTCTGTGAGCTACCTTCTTGGTGATAACTCTTTTTCTTGTCATCATCTCTTTTAGATCCTCCACTAGCACGTCGTTTAAATCGACCTTTCCTTTTGTCAATGTAAAGTACTTCCTTATCGCCTTTTAAAGAGACACCGCCCATTTGCTTAGTAATCGCTTCTTGATCAGCAAGCAAATTTTCAAATTCAATGAGAGATGGTTGGGTTGGCCAGCCTTGTACAGCAGTAACAAAACTTCTATACTCGGGCCTTAAACCATGGATGATAATTTTTTTCATCCTAGTTTCAGCAATAGCAGCGGCAGGATCTAACTCAGATATTTCACGACACAAGGACTTTACCTTTGTGAAGTATTGGTTGATCATCATGTTGCGTTGTGTAATTGACAACAGTTCATTTTCTAGAAGCTGTAGTCGCATATTGTTTTTCTTTGAAAAAAGTGATGCGAAAGTGTCCCATGCTTCATTTGGCGTCTTGGCCTTCTTTATGTGCTCTAACATTTCTTCTTCAACTGTGGTCTTAATGGCGAACATAGCCTTACCAGTTTTTACCTTCCACTTCTTTAAAGTGGCTTCGTCTGCTGGCTGCTTCACTTCATTCCCGCCAACGACCTCCCAAAGATCTTGGCCTTGAAGGTAAGACTCCATCAACGTCACCCATGTATTGTAATTTTGGTTGTTAAGCTTCTTGATTCCTCCAACCACTTGAAGGTCACCCATCGTGTTGGCAGTACCTCAGTAATACCAAACAAGTTTTGTCAACAAACTTGCAGAGTCACAGACTACTCACGACACACAGAAGCTCACTCACTCACAATTTCTAGAAGTCCTTTCTGATGTGGAAGATCAGTCAAAGCTGCAACCACAGAGCATACTCAGAATACTTAGAAATCCTACAACTTGAGCAGTCCCAGACAGTCCCGCTCTGATACCAATTGTAGAGAATAATAGAGTACAAATGGAACACTTTTATTAATACAACAAACACAAGACTTACAACACAAAATTTAGAAACTCTCACTCTTTCTCACTTATAACACAACACTCACAATTCAACTCTCACACACTCTTTGTTGAGCTTATTATTTGCTCAACTCTCTAACACTCTAAACTCTCAACAATTGATCAAATACTTGATCAACTCTTTATTCTTAACTTGCTTGCTTGCAAAACTAAATGAGGGAGGGAGGTATTTATACTTAGTTTCAACAAACCATAACCACACAAATAAAATAATGTAAAAATTTATTAACCACACAAGTTTATAATACTTATCTCTTTAATTATTAACTTAAAATATCTTACCTAATCTAGAAACTTCAAGAATTGGGCTTGTAAATATTTAGGCTTAATCTTGAACTTGATGTTGTAATTAATTTAATTTAATTTGGTGTTGTAATTTTAACAAACACTTGAGCTGCTCCTCCGCTGGGGTTAAGCCCATACCTTTCGGAATCCACAGAGGCATCACTCGGCAGCTTGCTAGTGTTTTTAGCTAATTAATATGTTGATCAACCGGGTTCAATGAAATAGCAGCCATTGAAGGTTTCACATATATATATATATATATAGATAGATAGATAGATAGATAGATAGATAGATAGAGAGAAAATCTGACTGAAATAATTAAAATATGAGAATTTTTTATCCGCCGATTTAGAATATCATTTTTGGTTTTAATTGGGCAAAAAACCCACTTTTAAAGACTTCATAATCTTCTTAGAAATCATATGAATAAAGATATGCATCCTATCACAAGATTTAAGCATGCGGGATATATTCATAGCTTTAGGAGCTGTTTCCTTAATCAAATTGTAATTGAGAAGATTGAAGCCATGTGAAAACAAAAAAAAAAATCCTTTCTCTTTTGACAAAGATAAGAGCACAAGCCACGAAATGTTATGAAGTGAATAGATAATTTAGACCTTCGAGGCCTCAGAAGATCCACCGGCCTTTATTCCCAGTGTCTATTTTTTCCCGGGACTGAGCAAAATGTCCTGATATTGATGCGATTTCACGAATCCAATATATATATATATAAAAGAAATTGATTAGGTGGGTGACGGATCACCATAATATAATACTATTTTAACAGTATTTTAGTGTCACATAGTGTTAAACAATAAGTAACTCGCCGACCATTAGATTAGCCCTCATATATATATATATATATATATATATATATATATATATATATTTAACATTATGTAATACTGTTTAAACGGTAACTCGTCACCCATTAGATCAGCCCCATATATATATATATATATATGTGATTTATTATTGAGTTTAGTGTTTGAAAAGAACATCTAAATGAGATTCTCGTAGCTTTAACCTTAACGAAGTCTTTAAAAGTGCATGACTGAAACTTCCTGACATTATTTTAATATATATATATATATATTTGGGTAAAGATCATAAGATCAGGATCTATGACTATGAATATTAATTTAAAGAAAAAGAATATTTATTTAATAAACAATTTTACTACTCCATGCATGCGGTAGGTTGCTAGCTAGTCCAACGTGAAGGTGATGCAGGAAATCAAGACTGGAAAAATTAAATGATAAACCATATTATAAATAATCAAACTAAATAATCAAGGTAATCATTAAGTAGCTTCAACTGTTAGAATTTTTTATGTGGTTTATATGTACTAGAGGCTTTTTGTTTTTTGAGATATAATACTTTTTTTTTTAATTTTACCCTTATTTATATAATTTATAAAAATATATTTTTTTAATTAATTAATTAAATAAACAAATTTAATCAAAATTTTGTTTTTATAAAAAATTAAAATTATTTATTTATATAAAAATAATTTTATAACAATAATTATAAAATTAAAAAAATTAATAATATTTATTCAATGATGCATGCTCCATAGCGCGCCCTACATCAGGGCGCTGGCGCTCGACTGCACCTTGTAGCACCCCCCTGGGTGTCCTAATGTGCGCAATCTATATCAATTAATTTAAATTAATTAAATTTTTTCTTTTCTTCTTTAATATTATAAATTAACTAAAAAATTTATTATAAAAATAATTTAATTAAAAAATAAATGTGTGGATTTTAAGTTATTATAATATTTATAATAATTTAAAATATATATAAATAATAATTTAAAGAATTAAAAATAGTTCTATTACGGGTATTATTACATGCCATAGGGTGTTGCGTGCTACTATAGTGCGCTATAGTGCCCGTTACACCCTGTAGTGCGCACTATAGCTCACTACAGTAACATTTTAAACTTTTTTAATTAATTTTTATTTTATTAAATTTTAAAATTATTATAAATATTATAATAACTTAAAAAACACACATTTATTTTTAAATTAAATTATTTTTATAATAAATTACTTATTTTTTAATTAATTTATAACTAAAAAAATAAAAAATAAAATAATTAACTCTAAACCGTGACCTTTAAACTCTGAACACTAAATTTTAATTAAATTAAAATTTTATTTTAATTATTTAAAACTAATTAAATGTTTTATTTTTTTATTCAAATTTAGTTGTTAAATAATTAAATTATTTTTAATATAATTTGTAAATATATATTTTTAATTTATTATAATTAATTAAATTAATAAATTAATTTTAATCAAAAATATATTTTTATAAACATTATCAAATTTAATTATTTACATAAAAAATTATTTTATAAAAATAATTATAAAATTAAGAAAATTAATAAGATTTATTTACTTATGCACGCTTTGTAGCACGCGCTACAGGGAACGCATCAAGGCATAGGCATTTGGGCCAGTGTAGCAACCCCTCTGTTGCACGCTACAAAGCACGCATCATCTCACATAACATTTTTATTTTTTTATTTTTTTAAACTAGTATAAATATTATTATATAATTTATAACTTAAAAAGGCACACATTTATTTTTTAAATAATTATTTTTATGTTTATTTTTTATTAATTATTTTTAGCCATTAATTATTAAAAAAATAAATTAAACGTTTAAACAACTAAATTTGAATAAAAAATAATAACAAAATTTAATTAATTTAAAATAATTAAAATAAAATTTTAATTTAATTAAGATTTAGCGTTGAGAGTTTAGGGGTCACGGTTTGTAGTTAATTATTATTTATTTATTTTAAATTTTAAATTAATTAAAAATAAGTAATTTATTATAAAAACAATTTAATAAAATAATAAATGTGTATTTTTTTAGTTATTATAATATTTATAATAATTTTAAAAAAATTTAAATAAAATTTTAAAAAATATTACTATAGCACTACGGTAGCGCTCATAACTATGCATGCAATAGGGTGTTGTGAGCGCTGTTGCGAGCACTGTTGTGCGCGCAACACCCTATTGCACGAGCTACATGATATGTATCAGTGAATAAATATTATTAATTTTTTAAAATTTGTAATTATTGTTATAAAATAAATTTTTATGTAAATAATAAATTTTATTATTTTTATAAAAATAAATTTTTGATTAAATTAATTAATTATAATAAAGTAAATATATATATTTACAAATTATATAAATAAAGACAAAATGAAAAAAAAAATTATATCTTTGGTCACTAAAGTATAAAATTTTTTAATGCAGTTAAAAAAAAAATCTTAAAAAGGGGTTAACAGTGATAATTTCCCCTCTTTTTTTAGACAACTTAGACGGTTGCCTAAAGCCTTATTTTTTACAAAAAATAATTCTATTAATTTGTATATGTATATCTTTTTAAATTATTTTGATAATAAATTCAAATTCGGTAAGATAAACAATTTTAATTAATTAAAGTAACATTCAAAATTATATTTTAGTTAATTAACACTATTTGCTAAAGTAAAACCTTATTTTCTTTAATTGTTTTTAGAAAAGTGGTCCCACCAAATTAAATCATTTTATATTTTATAATATATTTTTAAAATAAACTTTTTTTTTTAATGGGGGATTACAATATGCTTTAATATTTTCGCACCATCTGAGGGGGAGGGGGGGTCGAACTTAGGTGGGGATGTGAGACCTTGGGGGGCTCAACTAAGTTGGCTGAGCCCCCATGCTCTTTAAAATAAACTTATTAGATATTATATTTCTTAAACAAACTAATTTAATTAACATTATTTCTAATTTTCAAAATTAGTGATTAGTTTTTAAATGAATGTTATCACTATTTTAATTAACATCACTTTTCAAAATTAATATTTTGCAATTAAACATCACGGTAATACAAATTACTTTTAAACTCCTATAAATAAGAGTCCCTACATTTTTATATTCCATTGCCGTCGTTCTAATCTATTTAGTTTCATTTTTAGCATAATAATAATAGAAAAATAAAAAAAGAGAATTAATAATAAAAGAATTTGATTTAAACCCAAATTTAAGATTCGCCTAGGCCTCAAATTCCCTTAAATTACCCTGTTGATATGATAACTTATTTACCTAAAAAACATATATGTGATCATCTTTTTTCCTTTATTACACGTATTTCCATAATATTTGTTTTTTGAAACCTGCCCGTTTTTTACTCATATATATATATATATATATTGTCTCCCCTCTTGGAGTTTAGTAGAAGATTATTTTAGAGGTTAGGAATACATCTTAAAAGCGTATGGAGGAGAATTATATTGTTTAAGAGAGCTATATTCTAAAGTAAGTAGAAGACGTTTGGATAAATTTAAAGCTAGTAACATATAAAAATTCAAGCATAATAAGTGATATTAAAAAGCGTAAGCAATCAAGATGCTCCCAAAATAATGAAAGCTTCATAAGTTTTATTGAGGGAGGGATATAATGTGAATCACTAATTTGTGTGTATACTCGTAGGATATAATAAGCTAATTTGAGTTTTTCTATGAAAAAGTTGTGGAGTTGTTTTATTATTTTTTTTATTTTTGAAGTTTTTACTAATTTAAAGGAAAGAAATTGTCTCGTATTATAGGAATTAAGAATTAAAGCAAGAGAAAAGAGAGAATTTTGAGTTTTTCAAATTAGAAAATGTAGATGAATGAAGAAAAAATGGTTAATGAAATATTTAAATAAATTGTAATCGTCCATAAATTAATTTACAAAAAAAGGAACGTATCTTACATTTAAAGAGACATGACCGTCATAATATAATTGACGATAAAAAGCAAGAAAGTCAAAAATGAAATTTTGACACGTCACTTACTAATTGAAAATGAAGAAATATGCCTTAAAACACTTCTCATTTAAATAATACGCTCATTTACTTAAAAAGGGAAACATTTATTAAGTTTATTCTCAGCATGTTTAACTAATCCATCCACTAGCAACCTCCTAATTTCCTTATTTAATTAAAAGAAAACCTGTATAAAGTGAGCCTAAAGACATAAAAGGAGCCTAATTTGTCCTCCAAATCCAACAAATAGGCAACCTCTTTCTATTAACTCGCAATCTCCATAAGCGGATTTGTGAATATTGTGAAAATGTGAGAAAAGATTAAAAACTATAAATATAGAGTATATTTTTAGAATTGATGAATTCCATTTAAACAAGAAAAGGGATTTTTTAAAAAGTGAATGATTCTCGTTGAAAATCTTTTATTAATTAATAATGAAATAAAATCATTAAAAAGAACATAAATTATTTTAATCATAGTTCAGTTAAATTACATTATCATGTTATTACATATTGAGAAATAGTAAAATTGCTACTCTATAAAACTAATAATCCTTTAACAAGAAGGGTTTAAAATCACTAACTGATCCGAATAAAATACATTCATCGACATGCTTTGATTTCAACTTGTTCGTGTTCATGATGCAAGAAGCTCTATATATGTCATATGCTGACACCAAGTAGACATCCAAATACAAGTGCGAATCTGTTGAAGTTGCAGTTCGGTGATAGATCAGATCCACTTCGCATCTAATTCTCAAAAATAAAAATGATAGTATTCTTGATCACTTAGACCGACTTGATTGAAGATTCAAAGAAGAAGAATTGACAGTTCGTACTGACCCAAAAAAATACTACAAGACTTGCACGTGAAAAATGAAAAGCCTCTTTTCTTAACTGACAAGTAATATGATGTGTGCGAGGGGCAGAAAATTGAATTGAAGGACTATTAATTATCAGTTTAGAAATAAAATTTGGAATACCCTCCCATTGCAATTATTAATATTCTTTCTGATTTTTTTAATAAGCAGTAATATTTCTCTCTTTTAAATTTTATTTTTTATTTTAAAAATAATTAATTATTTTTTTAAAAAATAATAACTAATTTTTTAATAAAAAATATTAATATCTCTTTATTAAGATAAAAATATTTTTTATTTAACTGTTCTCAATTACTTTTTTAAAAAAAAAATTAATAGTACTTATTAAAAAATTGATAAAAACTTAACAGAGAGTAACTGACAATTTCCTATTTTAGCAACCGAGGATAATTTTTCAAAGCTGAAATTCTGATATTGATTCAAGTAATACAAATACATAATGCTCGATGAATATTGAATAATGACCAAAATTCCATGTTGCTTACATAGCAAAACGGAAGCCAACAAAATGTGAAATCATTTTCCCCCGTAGGCATATATGTCTCGCACGTAACATGTTTACTTCCTTAAATATTTACCATACAAATTCGCACGTGGGCATCTAAATTATTTATTGCGGGAATAATTTTTCCACTTGTTGGCAAATTGGATGCGGGAATTCGAACTTCATAAGAAGTGAAGGATTTTCAATATTTTGACGGCCGACCAAGCATCTTAGACTAGAAGAATCTGCTTGTTTCTCCTGAAAATGTAAAACATGAAACACTAAGTAGTAATTACCTTTGCGTAGGAAAGATAGCAGATATTTTTCAGCAACCACCCTCAAGATCTTTAAAAATACTGTAGCAGAATTATAATAATACTACATTTTCTATGATAAAATTTATATATTAACTAATGTATTATTAATCGATGATTATCATTTATCAAGTTGTTATTAATTTTTTTAAAAATAATTATTAACATTTTAATTTTTATTAATATGATAATTCTACAATATAATTAAGGGATAATGACATTTTTATCTTAAGAGTTAGTCAATTTCTATTAATTTAATAAAAAAAAAATTTTTTTTCTATACAATAACATTCATACTCTTACTAAAATTCAAGTGGCACAATTTTAATAGGACACATAGCACATAAATAAGATTATACCTTTCAAAAAATTAAAAAAAATTAAACACGTATTATCTTACGATAAGTTTAAAATTTTATTTTATAAATTATAATTAAAAAATTAACAGCTTCTGCACCATCTTCGATGATCCGTCGTCCATCGCCATTTTTCAACGATAGTGAGGTTCGTAAAAATTATCAAATTTTATTATCATTGAACTCTATTTTTTATTATCCACAAAAATGTGGAGTTATTTTTGGCCAAAAAGATAGACGGGGACACCAACCGCAGCCCCTCTTCACCATTTTTGGCAATTTTCTGTCATCTTTTGTTAAAAATAATTTAATTATTATGTAGATAAAAAAAAAGAGTTTAATGATATAAATTTTATAATCAGTCTGGGGGTTGCCAATAATTATCAATGATGGTGACAGAGTTATTTTTTATTATTAAATTATTAAAAATAAATATTAACATTAAACCTTATAAGAATGTGCACGTGTTTTCTTTATTTTTTTTACTTTATGATCATCCAATTAGAGATTGACACGTGTCTTATTCTATCAATTTTATTTATGTTCTAATTTTACCTCTTCATTGTAAAATTTAACAAAAATTGAATATCAAACTAAGACAAAATTATCAATTTTTTTAACTTTTAAGATAAAATTGGATATAAACCAAAACTTCTAAACAAAAATATTATTATCCCTACAATTAACAATGACATGTCACAACAATTTAAACACAAACTTTATATTCCAACTATATAAATATAATATTATTTTTTTTTTTAAAAATACATTGTTTTCTCAAATTCATATAAATTTTTTAAATATATACATATTACAAGATCCACGTTGTTTTCTTAATTTTTTTTTATATATACCACTTGTTTTTTGAAAATTTTAAAATTATTCATTACCTTCTTTTTGAAGATAATTAGTGGTCATAAAAATTAAAGAAGCAACCATAATTTTCTCAAAATATTACGCAACAGTTATAAATCTATTTCTATTTGTAATCTTGAATGAGTTTCGGTTGTTTGCGATCTATTATTGAATATCTTAAAAATATATATATTATATCACAATTATGATTCTTTGTTTGCACTGACCTGTACGCATGGTCATGGATTTTATTTTTATTTTTAATATATTATATAATAATCTTTTAAATATTACATAATAATTATGTAATGCATTAATCTATTTTTAAAAAATTATAAAAAGTTGAACATCTTCTCGTCCCTAACCATGCTTCAATAAGAATAATTATTTTAATAAATCACAAAAAAAAAAACCTTAAGAGAATTGAACCCCTTCTCACTAAATTGGCAAAAGAATTGAAGTGAGGTGGCCTAATTAAACTATTTACACAAACTCATTCGTATAAATTAATTACCTGCAGATTATCTTAATTTTCATAATTTACCTTCCTTATCACAAACTATTTACACAAACTATGAAAATTATCTATCTTAATTTCCATAGTTTAGATATATAAGAATTAATCACATAGATATGCAATCTAAAAAGCTGGGGTATCTTAGAATTTTTCATAAACCCTAATAGCATGAATCAATATGATAAAACAGGATCTTGAACTGTTGATTGGAGGATTTTGTGTGACTACGCAAAACCGATGAGGAAGAGGATCAGTACAAAAGCAAGCGAGCGCTGGGGAAAAAGTTAAACATTAGCATTCTCTATGACGAAGGGATGCATAAAACCCACTAGCTATCTCGAAGAGTTCCTTTCTCCACCAACCCCCGAAAGAAAATTCAGGGGAATATTATTAATAAGCATAGCCTGTTGTTTAGAGGTGGGCAACCGATTCGAATTTTTTTATAAATAAAATTAAAATTAATTTTTTTAATGAAAAATATTAAATTGGACTGAATTTATTTTTTTAAGTTTGTTCTAGTTCAATTTTTTTTTATTTTTTTTATTTTTTTTATTTTTTGTTTTAAATTATAAATTTTTTTAATTTTCGATTTAATTTTTTTTTATTTTTTTGGAGAAAATTGAACTAGACTAATTTATTTTTTTCCAAAAAAAAGAACTTACCGGTTTGGTTCAATTTTTCGATTACTGAATTCTTTTGCCCATCCTTACTGTTGCCAGATGCACGACTTGCAAAAGTTAATGTGGAGGGAGGGAACGCCCTTCTCCCTTTTGAGATTAGGTTGAAGCGAAAAACTTTGAGTTTAACCTAGAACCTTAACCTCTTTGCGTAGCGGAATAATTTGTTTATCAAGTAAAATAGCAAAAATCTAAAGCAGAAAATAAAAGAGCACAATACAATCTTACCTGGTTCGGTCAATTGCTTATGTTCACGGTGGATTCAAGGATTCTAATCTCTCTTATTAACTCCCTATAGATTTTATAAGGAAAACTCAATGAAAAACTCTTAAAATGACCTAATTTTTAGTGAACCTTTGCTCTACCACGAGCAATGAGCACTCAAACAACGGTTCCACCCTAGTGCACACAAGTACTTAGTGCATATCCAGTTCTTCCCCTATCTTAGAGTCTCTCTTAATGCTTAATCTAAAATAAATGGTTTACAAGTGTTTATATAAGGTTTATTTCGTGCCTACTAACCTTATTTTTTGTTGGAGTAAGAGTCCACTTGTTTTAGAAGTTCAAAACTTCCCAAAACTCAAAATTCAGATCAAAATGGACTTTCTGTCGGTCCTGAAGCCGCGGCGCTCATCCCTGGGCTCCATGGCACTACGTGTATTACGCTAATCACCGCGGCATTGGGCTTTTGTGTTGGGCGCCACGGTGCTCAGCCCCGGTGCCCCCTCCGCGCGTTTTCTTCGCTTCCTTCGCGTCTTTAAGTCCCGTTTCGCGTGTCCTACACGTCCTAGACTTCTCCATATGTGTCCCACATGTTTTAGACTTCTTGTGACTCTCCTCTTTAATATTCATCTCAATTCTTGTCCAACCAAGATTATTGAATCACCAAATTTCCAACAAACCCTTCATTGATTCAAAATCTTTCAAATAAGAAGGCTTCGGGATCCGATCCATACTAATACTCTATCACCTAGAGTTTAGTCCAGTTAAGTCTCCATCAAGATTTCACTTTTTTCGGGTTGGTGACTTTGGTCTCCAAAGGCATTCGTGCACCTTGCATAGGGTATGGATGTGTTGCACTCCTTTCCGACCCTTATCACCTCGGTAAGCACGGTTTGGATGTCGCCTAGTGGTCTGTATTACCCTAACACCCCGTGTTGGGCCACTCATGGCCATCCTATTAAGCACATAGAGCCTCTCCGTTGTACTTCTCACCCTTAAACCTTAGAGGTCCTTTCTCTACCCTTAGTTTTTTATTTTTCGCTCTAACCGAATACCCCTCATTATTGAGCATGACTAGGGAAATCAAATTCCTCCTCAGCTTAGGAACATGCCTTAAACTATGTAAGTCCCTAGTTTTTCCACATTACATCATCAACCTTATGTCACCAACTCTTATGATCTCACAAGTCATTTCATTCCTCATTAGAGCTTTATCGCTCTTGACTTTTTAGTTAGTAAACATCGATCTGTCGAGACACATATGGATACTGCACCCCGAATCTAGTATTCATTTGCTAGCATACTCTTCCGTTGAGGCTACCAATGTGTCTACAACTTCGGTATCTTCCTTAGTATCGATTGCAGCCCACCCTCCTTGACCTTTTGATTTTAGACAATCCTTCACAAAGTGTCATTCCTTATTACAAAGGAAACACTTTTTTCCTTGTGTAAACAATGCTGCTCCACTCTCGGACTCAGATATCTTTGTCAATTTTTTTGAGTTCAATGATGTCTTGATGTCATTCATCGTTAAAGACTCCTTACCATACAGCAGTGTAGCCACAAAACTCTCATAGCTCTTCGACAACGAGCTTAACAGGATAATGGCCTTGTCTTCATCCTCAGTCTTGATGCCCAGTTGCTCAAGACCTATAATGATCTTGTTAAACTCGTCAATGTGAGCTCTCAATGAAAAGTCATCGTGCATTGTTAGTCGGTGTAGTTTCTTTTTCAACCTAGAACCCTAACCTCTTTGCGCAGCGGAATAACCTGTTTATCAAGTAAAATAACAAGAATTCAAAGCAAAAAATAAAAGAGTACAACACAATATTATGTGGTTTGGCCAATTGTCTATGTCCATGGTGGATCCAAGGATTCTAGCCTCTCTTATTAACTCCCTAGAGATTTTATAAGAAGAACCTAATGAAGAACTCTCAAAATGACCTCATGTTTAGTAAACCCTTACTCTAACACGAGTAATGAACACCCAAACAACGGTTCCACCCTAGTGCACACAAGCACTTAATCTAAAATAAATATTTAACAAGTGTTTATATAGTGTTTATTTCATGCCTACTAACCCTATTTTTTTATTGGAGTAAGAGTCCACTTGTTTAGGAAGTCAAAAACTTCTACAAACTCGAAATTCGGATCAAAACGGTCTTTCTGTCGCTCCTAGCACCACGGTGTTGTGTGTATCGCACCCATCGCCATAGCGCTGAGCTTCTGTGTTGGGCACCGCGGTGCTCAGCCCTGGTGCCCCCTTCGTGCGTTTTCTTCGCTTCCTTCACATCTTTGAGTCTTGTTTTGCTTCTCCCTTCGTGTCTCACACGTCTTAGACTTCTCTATACGTGTCTCATACGTTCTAAACTTCTTGTGACTCTTCTCTTTAATATCTATCTCAATTTTTGTCCAATAAATTATTGAATCACCAATTTTTCAATAATTAACTTGTTTAGTAGCAGTTTAAATTGAGGAGAATTTTTCACTCAAATGAAAATAGAACACTTACCGGAGGTAATCCCCAATTGGTAACATATTTGACATGCTCATTTATCTCTGTCTCATCAATGTATCCATCTTTGTATCTATCGGCATGGCAGATGGCACGTCTAGCTCTGAAGCCGCTGAAATGCAATCCTAGGTTTTTGAAGGCTGCCTTGAGCTCGCTCTGTCTTAATTTACCATCTTTATCGGCAGCATATCACTTCAGATAACACTTGAGCTGCTGCTCCGCTGGGGTTAAGCCCATACCTTTCGAAATCCACAAAGGCATGGCTCCGCAACTTGCTAGTGTTTCTAGCTAATTAATATGGTGATCAACTGGGTGCAAAGAAATAGCAACCACTGAAGGTTTCTTTTATATATATATATATATATATTGAACCTTTTGAAATGATTTAAAGATGAGAATTTCATTTCCGCCGATTAGAATATCATTTTCAGATATAATTAGGCAAAAACCAACTTTTGCTTTAGTTTATTTAAGGATTTTTAATCTGTTCTTTTAATTTGTTAAAATATATAATGATCTTAGAAATCATATGGGAATATGCATCCTATCACAAGATCTAAGCATGCGGGATTCATATCTTTGGAGCTTTCTCCTTAATTAACGTGAGAATATTCTAGCCATGTGAATAGGTGGTTGAGAACTTTTAATTTATCAAGGAACACTACGGGTTTATATATAATAAAAAAAAATAGAAAAGCCTTTTGTTTAAAATTTTTGTATCATGTAGCCGTCGGGTTCTATCCCCAAAAGGCGCATGAAAAGAAAGTGATATAAAATATAATAGATTGATGGTTTAGGCAGGAGGAATGTTGGCGCTTTTAGTATATAATTACAGTATCGATTATATCTCGTGGGTGTATACCTGAGAATCAATAACCATATATAAATACAGAGCTTAGTACTAGTGCAACGAATCTGCAGTCAATTGATACTCTATCAATGATTCTGGTCTAAATAAGTTTTCAGGGGGCTCTCATGTTACTCTGCTAGTAGAGATAATTTGCTCTCTCTTTCCTCCTATAATTTTTTTATAAAAAGAAAACACAGACACCGAAAGGATTTTTTTTATATTTTCCTATTGTACATAGAACAATGGCATCTCTTTTTTCATTTTCTTTTGCAAGAAAAACTTCTGATGACTACGCATATTTTCTCAAATGATCACAACTAGCCAGAGGTATGATAAAAATATTACTAAATTTCATTCAGCAAAATTTTTTGTGTGGATAATTTTGTTTTTTTTAAAAAAAATTATGGGATAAAATTGGGTATTTAATCAAACGTCTAGGATAAAGATGTCCTTAATTCTATAAATATTGTAACTCTTACACATTTAATTTAGATTTAATAGCTAATTTTAGTATATGATAACCAATAACTTACAAATTAAAAACTATATTTAAACCATATAATTTATAAAAAATTTAAAATGATTTTTAAAACTCTATTCCAACAGTAGTGGCATTCTTAATGTTGTAGGTTAACTATTCCTGCATGCAGTATTGATTCCATAGATAAAATTTTGCAAACTGATAACTATTTCAATCCCATTTCAAGACAGATATGACTCATCCAATTTCAAGCAATTCTTTATTCCTTTCAATTATACAAATTAATTTGCTAAGCAAATTCATGGATGTGATACACGTGTAACATGTTTGAGTTAATTAGTAGTGTAAAAATAAAATTGAGCAACTTGCATGATAAATAGACCAAAATCCTCTTTTATTTCATTTTTTTCATTAACATGAAGTTAATATGTAATAAAAGATAAAATAATTATAAAAATAAATTTTCGGTATATACATAATTAATATAACAAGTATGTTAAGAAAACTTTTAAATATTAAATAATATTAAATTAAAGTAATAATTTAATTCTTCCATAGCTTAATGCATATGGCAAATATACCTTAGCTAACGTGCACGTGGCAAAATTGGATTTATGTTAAACTTTCTTTCACTTTTAGTAACACAAACAAAGGACCCAACCTAATAGAAAATAAAGGATTGAAAAAGAGAGAGAAAAAAAGAAAAAGAAATCGAAAGCCTTAACTTACAACCCCGTAAAGGGCATATATTTAAAATTCTTGTTAAAATATTGTACAACGTCTCATAATATAAATACCTACTCTTTTTAGCTAGCTAGTTTATGGTAAATCCCCGTCTTGCAGCATACATGACGAGCTCCTCCACCTCGTCATCACTAACGAAGCCATCTCCGTTTGCATCAGCGTGATGCATAGCTCGTCTGGCTCTAAAACCGCTTAAATGTGAACCCAAGCTACGAAAGGCTGTCTTAAGCTCCTTCTTGCTCAGCCGGCCATCCCCATCCATATCATATCTCTTAAGAAGACCATTTAGATGCTCATCTGATAGAGGAACACGTACGCTTTTAGGCACATACACATACACTGGCATCTTAAATCTTAATACCAATCTCTGTGCGCTGGGAGTGTTGCTGAGGAAGTGATAAGCAAGAGGGCTCTTTTATACTGGAAAAAAGTTAAGAAATATCATATAAAATAAGCCTATAAAAAGTCCACAATTTCGGTAGGCTTCCAATATGCATGATGGATAAGCCCTAATAACTTAGGTAAAAAGGCAGGATGCCACTTGCCACCCTAAAACAGAGATCTCATCTATTTTCGTTGGCACTAATTGCTGGCGACAGAATAAAAGAAACATATAATTGCTGAATTTAAAAGTTAAATTAAGGGGGAATAAGTACTTATAACGCGAACGTGTTCAAGAATCCTTGTTTAATACGTCTCCTCTCGGTTCGAGCTGGTAAGGCAAAGACAAATACCCTTGCTAGAAAGAATATACTTAGTTTATAAGCCAGGGCCATGCTTTGGCTTCGTTATGAAAGTGAAGGTTAAATCAAATCGAACTCCTAGGCTAGATTATGTGATCTTGCAGAATAGTCGGTTTCTTTAATAGTTCATTTATTATTAATTAATTCTTGTAGAGATAATATTCTTCTTTTTTTAATAGACTTCTAAAGACATATTTATCTTTCACGTGAAACACAGCTTAGTAAATTGGCAATAATATCCATTTCCATAATTCACATCTCAACACTTTGGAACTACTTTATGTATTTTATTATAGTTAGGAGCGAAATGAGAATTAAAAGTACAGGTCAAATGTCAAAGTGAAAATAATATGATATTAGAGTTTAATTATACCGAGACTTTTAATGTTAGACTCAAAATTTTGAGAGGTTAAATTATAAAAATACTTATTTTAAAGAATAAAATTATAAAAATTTATTATTGAGTTTAATTTTTTTTTTTTGAGAATTTACTAAAGATTGACTAAATAATGAGTATTATATGATAAAATGTTAATAGAAATAAGCACCAATGGAGTGATTGGGGATGGTCTTTCAATGCTCAAATAAGACGGCAGTTCAGTGGTGAAATAATTTTTAAAATTTTGTACCCTAAAATAAATTTGGGGAGTTATTTCTTACTTTTTTTTGAAGAGGGAGATTACTACATTTTTATTAATATTTTTACACCACGTAAGGGGGAGGGGGGTCGAACCCAGGTGGGGATATGAGACCTTTGGGGACTCAGCCAACTTGGCTGAGCCCCCATACTCGAATTATTTACTTGATTCATGTTTTAAGTAAAACTTGTCTTACTTGAATTCAAAATTAGAGATATACCTTGAATAAAATGTTAATTCCCCCATCTCACCTCACCAATTTCCTCCATAAATTATAATTTTTTTCTCTCTCTTCTTATCCCCCTTCCCCTAAAATTATTTTTTAATTTAGTAATTAAATAAATAAATAAAATTATTAATATTATAAGTTTTACATTAAAAAATAAAAATATATTAAATTTAAATTTTTGTTCCTCCACCTTACCTCACCACTTTTTCCTCTAAAATTTTAATTTTTATTTTCCTTCGTCTTACCTCCTCCCTCAAAATTATTTTTAATTTAGTAATTAGATAAATAAATTTAGTAAAATAAACTATTTCTCTAAAAAAGGAAAAATCATAATGCATTTTTTAGGGGGGTCGTGATGGTTGGGTGGAGATGGTAAGGTTGGTTTTGGGCGGGGGAAGACTGGTGGTTTTTGGGAGGAAAATAAAAATGAAAATGAAATACAATTAATTTGTATTCATGTGATGAATTAAATAATTCAATTGAATTGAGTGAAATTATTATTCAATTGTATAAGGAATCAATTATTTTCAATTAATTGATATTCATGTGATAAATTAAATAATTCAATTGTACAAGGATTTAGTTTTAATTTCAACAAATCTGTATTATTCAATGGATATATTAAATAATTTAATTGACTAAATTAAAATTATAATTCAATTGTACAAGGATTTTATTCATGAGATGAATTAAATAATTCAATTGAATTGATTGAAATTATAATTCAATTGTATAATGATTCAATTATTTAATTCAATTAATTGGTATTCATTGGATAAATTAATAAATTAATTATTTTTTATAATATTTTAATTACAATTATAACTATTGTAATAACAATTAAAATTATTAACTGTAATAACAATTAAGATTATATTAAATTGAAATTGTGTTGTAATTATAAATTCATAATTAAAATTGCATTTCTATTAAGGATAAAAATCTATTGATATTAATTCAATTTAAAATTATTGAATAAAAACACAAAAATAAAGGGTTAAATTTATATCATTTTTTTATTTTTTTTAAATTCAAAAAATTCTTTCAAAAATAATTTTAAAAAAAGGCCAATAGACGTGGCCATGAGCAATATTGAATAAAAACACAAATATAAAGGATTAAATTTATATCATTTTATTATTTTCTTAAATTCAAAAAATTCTTTTAAAAAGAATTTTAAAAAAAGGCCAATAGACGTGGCCCATGAGCACGGTCATGGGCATGACCAACGAGAAAACTTCACTCAAATGAAAATAGAATACTTACTTTATAATGATTCAATTATTTAATTTCAATTAATTTTTATTTATGAGATGAATTAAATAATTGAATTGAATTAATTGAAATTATAATTCAATTGTACAATGATTCAATTATTTAATTCAATTAATTTGTATCATTGGATAAATTAAACAATTTAATTATTTTTCTTACAATATTTTAATTACAATTATAAATACTATAATAATAATTAAAATTATTAATTATAATAATAATTAAGATTATATTAAATTAGAATTGTGCTATAATCATAAATTTATAATTGAAATTACAATTCTATTAAAGATAAAAATTTATTGATATTATTTTAAATATAAAATTATTGAATACAAATATAAAAATAGAGGGTCAAATTTATATTATTTTTAGTTTTATTTTTATTTTTTTTGTAAATTAAAAAATTTATTTTTAAAAAAATAAAAAAAGCCCATAAACATAGCCCATGAGCATGGTCCACGAGAAAGCTTCACTCAAATGAAAATAGAACAGGTAATCTCCATTTGATAACATAATTGACAAGCCCATTGTTAGAAAAAATACGGGAGAATTTTATAATTAATTAAATTAAATTTTTTATTTTTTGTTTGGAATTTATTTTTATAGAAAATATTAAATAATATTGAAAAAAATAAAGAAGAATGGAGAATAATAACAATACAAAAATTTATGTGGTTCAGCTCAAACCAAGCCTACGTTTATGGGCTATCAAAGACAAAATACATTATGTAAAAATAGTTATAATTACATAAACTTTTCACCACTCACTCATTAAACCGAGTCTATTATAAGATAATACTAATTCAAGATTATAAATGTTTTTCACTACCCTAATGGTAGTTACATTATAAATCCCTAATTAAATTTAAGAGTTTACAAGATGAGAAAAATAAAAATAATTTTTTTATTTTTCTTCTCACTCTCACTTTTTTTTCTCTCTTCCGTTGTTATTTTTTGATATTTTTTATGTCACAATGATATTTTTTTCTAATCTCTAAAGAAGTCTATTTATAAACTTTTATAATGTAAAAAAAATCTTTATAAATTTTAGTGCCACATGCATCAATTTATTTTTTTTTATGTTAAGTCAAATAAATTAACTCAACAATCTCTACACAAGTTAAATAAATTGACTCAACTATCACCACTTACTCACAAATTAAATAAATTGATTCAACAACCTCTACATAAGTCAAATAAATTAACTCAAACCACCAACACTTATACACAAATTAAATAAATTGACTTCACTTAAATAAAAATTTGTCTCCAATGTCAACACTCATTTATCTCTGTCTCATCAATGTATCCGTCTTTGATTGTATCGGCGTGGTGGACGCCACCTCTATCTCTGAAACCACTGAAATGCAATCTTAGGTTTTTGAAGGCCGCCTTGAGCTCGTTCGGCCTTAATGTACCATCTTTATCGACAGCATATCTTCTTCAGATAACACTTGAGCTGCTCCTCCGCTGAGGTTAAGCCCATACCTTTCGGAATCCACAGAAGAAGCGTCGCTCAGTAGCTTGCTAGTGTTTGTAGATAATATGTTGAGCAGCTGGATGCAATGCAATAGCAGCCACGGAAGGTTTTTTTAATATATTTATATTGAACCTTACTGAAATGATTCAAAGATGAGAAATTCTTTTCCGCCGATTAAAATATCATTTTCAGATATAATTAGGCAAAATCCCACTTTTGCATTAGTTTATTTAAGGGTTTTTAAACTGTTCTTTTAATTTGCTAAAATATATAATGAATGATCTTAGAATTCATAGGAATAAAGATATGCATCCAATCACAAGATCTAAGCATGCGGGATTCATTGTTTTGGAGCTTTCTCCTTAATTAATCTAATTGTAAGTGAGAATATTGTAGCCATGTGAATAAGAGGTGGTTGAGAATTTTTAATTTATCAAAGAATACTACAGGCTTATAACATTTATATATATGAAGAAAAAAAAATAGAAAAGCTTTTTGTTTAAATATTTTGTATTGTGTAGCCGTCGGGTTCTATCCCCAAAAGGCGCATGAAAAGAAAGTGATATAAAATATAATAGATTGATGGTTTAGGCAGGAGGAATGTTGGCGCTTTTAGTATATAATTACAGTATCGATTATATCTCGTGGGTGTATACCTGAGAATCAATAACCATATATAAATACAGAGCTTAGTACTGGCACAATGAATCTGCAGTCAATTGATACTCTATCAATGGTTCTGGTCTAAATAAGTTTTCAGGGGGCTCTCATGTTACTCCGCTAGTGGAGCTCTCTCTTTCTTCCTATTTAAAAAAAAAACACAGACACCGAAAGGATTTTTTTTTCTTTTCCTATTGTACATAGGCCAAACGTATCTCTTTTTTCATTTTCTTTTACAAGAAAGACTTCTGATGACTACTTATATTTTCTCAAATGATCACAAACTAGCCAGAGTTATTATAACAAATTACGAATTTTCATTTAGCAAGCAAAAAAACTGAAGAAGGGAATATAATATTTGAAACAATAATTAGATTATAATCCATTATTTGTGGGAGTAATAATATGTAAATATAGTAAGAATATAAAGTTTGTATTTTAATTGATGTGACATCCGATATTATATAACTATTATATTAATAATTAATAAAAAGTTCATAATTACTTGATAAATAACAATCACAAATTAGTGATACATTAGTTAGAATATAAATTTAACTTTGTATTTGTATATATCACTTCTCTTGTTTGTGGATGTTAATTGATTTAATAATTAAAATTTATTTGATAATTAAAAAATATAAATTTTTTCGTCAAAATAAATGGTAACGAGTTAATGAATTTGAATAATATTGTCTTTTCTAAAATTTATAGGATAAAATTGAATATCAAACCAAACTTTTACAGCAAAGATGTCCTTAACCCTATAAATATTATAACTCTTACACTACAAAATAAAATTGAGCAACTTGCATGATAAATAAAACAGAATCCTCTTTTATATCTCATCTTTTATTTCATTTTTTTTTTTAACATGAAGTTAATATTTAATAAAACATAAAATAAATTTTCGCTATACATAATTAATATAACATACTTGTTAAGAGATCTTTTAAAAATTAAATAAAATTAAATTAAAGGAAGATTTTAATTCTTCGATAGCTTAATTTATATGGCAAATATACCTTAGCGAACGTGCACTTGGCAAATTTAGATTTATGATAAAATTCCTTTTCATTCTTAGTAACACAAACAAAGGACCCAACCTAATAGAAAATAAAGGATTGAAAAAGAGAGAGAGAGAGAGAGAGAAGTCGAAATAGAAAGCCTTAACTTACAATCCCTTAAAGGACATATATTTAAAATTATTGTTAAAATATTGTACAACGTCTCATAATATAAATACCTACTCTTGTTAGCTAGCTAGTTTATGGTAAATCCCCATCTTGCAGCATAGATGACCAGCTCCTCCATCTCGCCATCACTAACGAAGCCATCTCCGTTTGCATCAGCATGATGCATAGCTCCTCTGGCTCTAAAACCACTAAAATGTAAACCCAAGCTACGAAAGGCTGCCTTAAGTTCATTCCTGCTCAGCCGGCCATCCCCATCCGTATCGTATCTCTTAAGAAGACCCTTCAGATGCTCATCGGATAGAGGAACACAAGCGCTTCTAGGCACATATACTGGCATCTTAAATCTTAATACCAATTTATGTGTGCTGGGAGTGTTGCTGAGGAAGAGATAAGCAGGAGGGCTCTTTTATACTAGGAAAAAGTTGCGAAATATCACATAAAATAGCATGTAAAATAAGACTCAAGTGCAGAATTTCGGTAGGCTTCTAATATGCGTGATGGATAAGCACCGAGTGGGAATGTCAATACAGCCATAATAACCTGGGTAAAAAGCCAGCAGCTAGCCATCCTATAATACAAAGATAGAATAAAACCCTTTGCCATCCTATAATATTTTGTGATTGCTGGCGATAGAATAAAAGAAACATACAATTGCTGAATTTAAGAGTTAATTAATGAGGAATAAGTTCGTTTCTAAAGCATGGTCAAGAAATCCTTGTTTAACACATCTCCACTCAGTTCGAGCTGGTAAGGCAAAGACAAAACCCCTTGCTAGAAAGAATTAATTTACTTAGGTTATAAGCCAGGGCCATGCATTTGCTTCGTTATGCAATTGACGGTCAAAGAAAATCAAACTCCTAGGCAAGATTACGTGCTCTGGCAGAATAGTCGGTTTGTTTATTAGTTCATTCATTATTAATTCTTTCTGTTTTGTTAATAGACTTCTGAAGACATATTTATCTTCACGTGAAAAACACAGCTTAGTAAATTGGCAATAAATAATATCCATTTGCATAACTTACATCTCAACACTTTCTAAATCCTTTATGTATTTTATTATAGTTAGGAGCGGAATCATAATTAAAAGTACGAGACAAATGTAAAAGTAAAAAATAATATAAAATTAGAATTTGATTATATCAAAATTTTAGTGTTGGACTCAAAATCTTGAGGATTAAATTATAAAAATATTTATTTTAAATAAATAAAATTATAAAAGGTCACTATCAAAAAGTAAAATCTTTTTGAGGTTTGAAGGTTATTGTCCCTCAAAGACCTCTGATTCTAACCCATTAATGGAAGTGAAAATATCTAGAGCTTGGATATGATCACCTCAATTGTTTAACATTTGACTTTAATTTTTGTTACCTTATTGAGAAAATAATACTACTACACTCTTTAACTTGTATTTTAATTTCTTCACAATATTTAATGTGGTATTTATTTGAGAACAAAATCTAATCAATCACCCCAAACACTTAAGAATTTGTAGAATTAAGGGAGAACCAAGCTACTAGGCTTGCTGGTGTCAAGAGATGGGCTTAGACCGAGTATTATGTGATAAAAAAAAATTAGTTATTGAGTTAAGAATTTACTAAGGATCGGCTAAGTAAAGAGCTGCACAATTGAACACTATAATACATATAAAAAAAAGTTAGGTTAGAGGTAGCAATTGTAGGAGTGGCCGACTATGGCTCTTCAACGCTTAAGTAAGATAGTAGCTTAATAGTAAAATGTTTCTTAGGGTTTGTGTCCTAAAGAGAATTTGGAAAAGAATGCGAGAGTTATTTTTTACTTGACTCATGTTCTAAGTAAAACTTGCCTTACTTGAATTTAAAATTGGATATATACTTTGATCATGAAGGGAATTGGTTGGGTGAATTCCCCTTAGGGGTGACACGTGGCATTTGGTGATAAATGGATGGAGAGTTCCCTCTATAGTATGGACTTTTTTTAAAAATATCAAGGTTTAAGGCTCTTGAATAATTGTGCCTCCCTGAAATTTAGAGTACAAAATGTCCTAGGATAAGTTACTTTTTTAGGAGAATCGACATTGGTATTGGATAAGTTGCAGGTGTTGTCCCATGAGTTCTAGTGGGTACAGTGCTAATCCACTTCACCTGTCCAAGACAAACGTTATCTCTTTGTTAACAAGGGGACAGAGCTTTACCACATACTGACGTGGTGATATAGTAGTGGTTCTTTAGGATTTTATTCCCTAGAATCTTATTCTTATGTCTAATTGTCACGCCAGGAAGCTCTCTGCAAGGCTTTTGTTGGGCTCAACAATAATGTGGAGGTGATTGGACTATACTAGTGTGTACGTCGATTGTGGGACTTGAGAATGACGTAAAAGGTGATTCAATTATGTTGACATGTCCTCTGACTTTGAAACTGAGTAATGACGTGAACTCTTGAACATATCCCACATATTAGACCTTATAAGTTAGATGACAGAGATTAATTAGCTTAGACTTGTACTGAGTTAGGTAGAATGACCTCAAATTAAATTAGGCGACCTTTTAGAAACTTTAAGCCTAAAAATCCCAATGACACTTAAGAAACAACTCAAGTATCACCATAATATTCTCAATAGTGTTCAAAATAATTATTATAGATTTTTATTATTCAATTGGTGCATTGCCATATTATTCAAAGTGAAAAGAAGTTTCTAATTTTTAGCACGTGGTTCTTGTCTCTCATAAAATATTAAAAATAAATAAATAAATATGTGATGTCAAGTAGCTCATAAAGAAAATGATAAAAGTGTTCATAGAGTTAGGAAAGTATTTAATCTCAACCACAATGCATGTGCCTTACATGAGATAAATATTTGTTCTTAACTAAAGTTGGTCATTCAAAAGTTAATTGTATAGTGCAACTCTAGATGATGAAATTGCCCATATATATTAATATATATAATTGATTTAATAGGTTACGTAATTCATCGTATGGTGAATAACACTGTCAATGTCACTGTTTAATAAATTCATAACTTTTTATATCTTTTGTACAATTTATGATACGTTATAGAATACTGTCATGTGTCTAGAGCTTACTAGATCAATTATATATATATATATATATATTATGTTAAAAATTAAAATTATATATATTATGTCCAGAGCTTACTAGATCAATTACTAAATTTTTATTATAATTTGAAGTAATTAAAATATAATTTATAATTTAGGACATACAACCAAAATTTATAATCATACAATAAAAGAAATTAAGAGAAATAACCAAAAAAGTTGAAACATATCATAGCATAGCGGTTGCATATAGGAAATATACCCCTAAAAGTAAATTAATGCAATGGCAAAAATAATTAATACAATAATAACCCTAAACGAAGCCATTTCTTGATTTGGACCGTACTAACATTAGGACATTCTTCCTGGTAGCCCTCCAGAGTTTTTTTGGGAGGCCAACAGAGTTAAACCCACTTACCCACCAGCACTTTCTTTCTTTCTTTTTTCATTTATTAAAAAAACACCCACACCGAAATTCTGAGTTATTTAATTAACTTAGGATTCTTTTTTAGTTAAGTTTTACTTGAAATTTTAAAGATTTTTTGACATGTGTTATCTATTAAAGATGATAGATAAGATTTGTTCTTTTATTTTTTTTAACAATCACTAATTCTTATCAATTACATGTTAATAAAAAATTAGATTAAAACTTAACTTAAGAGAGAATTTAGATTTTATTTAATTATATTTCTAAAATATTTCATAGGTTATATGGATATCTCTCTCAATTATAATTACATAAATATTTCAAAAGAGGGTGAGTAATAACATGATATTCTTTTATAACATTAAAAAAAAAATCTTTGAATTGACTGTAATAACATTTTGTCTAATTCCTTTTTCTCTCTACATTTTTTCCATGTAAAAATCATATAATAAGCCTACTTTATCATATTCCATGTAAAAGCCCTACTTTATCTTATTCCTTTACGCAATAACATGATCGCATTACTTAATGCAGCAACTATAACTTCGGCTAAAACAAAAGCGAAGACTAGTATGCGACATGCATATACAATACGACTTTTAGTGACATTGTGTTACAGGAAGGCGAGGTGAATTAGTTTTAAGAAAACAGCAAAGTGAAGTTTGTTAAGCGTGAAAAAGAATGATCGCATTACTTAATGCAGCAACTATAACTTCGGCTAAAACAATCTTGATGATAGTCATGATTGCATATAATATGTCCTCAAATCCTAAAAGTTAGATTAAGATTATTATTAGAAACTGAATATTATCATACAACTCTTCTTTCATTTTAATGTACTCACAAGTTTAATTTGAATAAACACCAAAACTATTAAAAATATGCTATTCTACGATATACTTCTCCCAGGATAGTTTTTACATTTTCAATGGCAACGACTAAAAGTAATGACCATCTTGTTGAAATTTTATACAAAATGAAATAGTTTAGAGATTGCAGCGATCGGTTTAGGGTTGATATCTTTAAATTTGCATTATCATCTGTTTTAAATATGAAATACTAAATTCTTTCAAAATTTGTTACAAGATTTAAAATTTTAATACCAAACCTATTTTAACAAATATGTATTTATTACCAAAACTAATAATAAGTTATTTGTGGACTTTAAATGGGTTTGGTATTGAATATATAACGCTTAACACGTATACTAAGAGTGAATACTAAAAACGCGCAAAGTTGTACGCCTAGCGTACTTAGCATGCGTGTTAAGAGTGCACACTAAATTATCGTCTAGCACTTAACAAGTATGCTAAGAGCATACGCTAAATGCGCAAATCTTAGTATGTGTGTTAAGAGCTTATACTAAGCGTGTAATATTATACATCTAATGTTTAATACACATGTTAGAAGTGCATACTAAAATCGTAATATTGCGCGTTAGTATGGGCTCTTAGCACTTGTGCTGAATGTTAGGCACATTTAGTATGCGCTCCTAGTAAATATGCGCATTTAGCGCTCAGCACTGTACCAAGAGCCCATGCTAATTGTGCAACGTGCACTCCTAACATTCAGTACATATGCTCAACCCATGTAATATTTATGGATATCTGTAGGTTTTTTTATTGAATTCGTACTTGTTTTAAATTTATTGTAAATTTTAATTTTATATATTAAACCCACTTAAAATCTTATCACATCTTTTTCGATAATTTTACCATTCTCAAACAGATACATAAATTATTTTAATGTCTTTGGGATAAAACTGCTAAAGATTATCTATCTTGCCGAATATAAATCTGTCGTGTGCAAACAAAGTATTGGGAGTTTTCTAACAAACCCAATTAGAATTCTAAGTTAGTAAGAAGTCATGATTTCCAATCTACTTGGCTCATTAAATGTCTAGCAGAAAGTCTAATTAGAACAACATGAATTTGAACATAACTTTATAAATTTCAAATCTCTTAAGTCGTCAAAAGAATTCTTAAAAATAAGCCAACATAGTTCAAAAATTGCCAAAAGAAAGCCTAGCGTTGTGTGTTGTAAATACCAAAAAAAAAATAATTAATTTGCAAGTAGTTGAAGAATATCAATTGAACTGAGAAATTGTGTTTTGTTATACGTGGTTGTGTTTGCATTGAAGAGAAAGGAAATGAATGAAGAGAGAAGAAAATTGTTGATATTTGACTCGTGAAGAAGAAAATTGAAAAAGCTATGAATTGTTGATGCCTAAGTCGTGAAGAAGAAAACTGAAAAAGCTATGAACTGGTTGGTGGTGAATCGTTAAAAAGAAAACTGAAAAAGCTAAGAAATATGTAATAGTTTTTTTAAGGATATTTGTGTAAATTTTACTTGAGGGACATATATTATGTAGGAAAAAGTATATTTTTATTTGAGAAATTTGGTCTAATTTTTAATTTCATCTAACAAATTTTTAAAAATTTAATTTTATCTCAATACTTTAGTAAAATTACGCTAATTTTGACAAAAAAATATTAATTTTTGTATGCAATAACATTTTTACTCTTTACAAATTTAAAAAAAATTGTTAAGTAAATGTAATTTGACATGTAACATGTCCTGTTGTGTCTGTGTCAACTACAAATTGATCTATGAAAATTTATTAATTTTAATTAATATAAAAATTAAAATTAAATTTCTTCATAATTTATTTTAAATATGTAGTAAAATCTCATTTATTCATTTAATATAATATAATTCAATTAAATAAAATAATTTATGTTTAATTATTTAATTAATTAAAATAAATTTTCTTTTTTTTTCTCTTTCTTTCCCTAATTGTCAATCCTTAAATGAAATGATTATTAATAAATAAAATAATTTATTTTTAAAAATAAATAATTTTAAAATAAAAAAGCTTCTATCGCAATCATTAGTGAGTAACGACAACCGACTAATACTCGAATTTAGCAACAAAAATAATCAAAATTTATTATTAAACTCTATTGTTTTAATTTATACAATAATACTATTATTTTTAATCAAAAGTACATAAGGAGACAAAAAATAGTAGAGATGGTGGCGACATTAAACAATAGAGCAGTGAATTGCACCACCACCATCACATAAATTGAACATCGATTTATCTAGTAATAGTGATGGTGTAAATCATCGCCTCACCTTAATTATATTTGGCTTTTTTTTAATTTTTTTTTAATCAAAATGACTTAATTATTATATAAATTAAAAAAATAGAATTTAATAATATGAATTATGATTATTTTTATCGTTAAAAATAAATATATATTTTTTAAAATTTTATTAATTATTTTAATTATAAAATAAATTATTAAAAATAAATATAAAATTTAAACTTATAAAAATACACTACGTGTCTTATTATTTTTATTAATGATCATGATTAACATATTAATATAATATGTTACTTGTTATATTTGTATTCCACTATATTAATTTTTTTTTTTTTGGTTGAGTTTCGATTTTGTTTCTCTACGATAAAAATAAACAGAATGTTAGCAACAGATTAAGATAAAAATAACTTATATAAAACTCACGGATGAAATTGAAAATTAGGCAAACTCTTAAATAAAACATATCCTATTCCCTCATATGTAATTTTGGAGCTTCGAGGTTCGCCCTCAAGAGTGTAAAGCATAGAAATCCAGTTTGTTTATGTTTGTGAATTGTGAATATTGAATAATGGAATTTCCTAAACCCCAACTACACACAAACCCTCTCTTATCTTTCTCAGCCTTCGTCCACCAAAACTGCCTCCGCCTCGGCTCCGAATTGTCGACCCGGCTCGATGAAACCAAGCGACTTGCCGCAATTCTAGCCGGCGAGCTCCAGCGTCCGCTTCTGCCGCCGTTTGCCTCTTTGTCGCATCCGAAGCAAGCCGTTGCCGCAACTCTTAGCTCTGATTTTGTGGCTAAAACACTTGCCGGCACGGCTGTGTATACCGTTAGCAATTCTAATAATGAGTTTGTGCTTATCTCCGATCCAAATGGAGTCAAGTCTATTGGCTTGCTTTGCTTTCGTCAAGAAGATGCCGAGGCATTTCTCGCTCAAGTTAATCTTCCTACTTTTTTATTTTTTATTTTTTTTTATAATTGAGAAATACAAATTGATTCATCTGAAGGGAAGTAAAATAAAATGTTGGTGGTTTTCAGGCTCGGTTGCGAAGGAGAGAGCTTGGAAGTGCAGCTAAGGTTGTTCCTATTACTCTTGACCAGGTCAGTTTTTTATGCTTTATTTATTTATTTTTAAATAAGCGTTGTCGAGAATCAGGGATATTTGTGGAGTATTCATGAAAGCTTGATATAAATTCCTACTAAAAGAACCAGTTTCAAGAATTGTGCTATTGTATTGATTAATTTGGAATTATGAAATATCTTACCTAATGTTCTTGACAAATAATTTGTATTGTTGGTTTCTGTTTGCTATTTGATATTGTGTATATGCTGCCTTCCTCCCAATCTTGTTCATTGTTAGCTTCTATTTTTAAGTGCAATGAGATTTTTGTTTGTTTCCCTTGGAAATTAATGTGCATTGTTAGCTTCTTATTTTGAAATACTGAATTGTTGCTTCTACTTCTAACAGGTTTACATGCTGAAGGTTGAAGGTATTGCATTTCGTTTTTTGCCTGATCCAGTTCAAATAAAGAATGCATTAGAGGTGAGTTCATCTGATGAATTGATTGTTTGAAGTTATAATTTTCACAGAGAGTGAGAGAAACAGAGATAAGAGTTACTTGTGTTTTAGAGGCGACAATGTAGCCCTCTACATGCCACAAAGGAGTTCATTTTGTTTTACTTATTTCAGATTTAAGGCATCATCCGCACTGGGTCAAGTCAATACAAAATTGAATTGAAAAAACTAAAATATTTCTACATTGAGCTGAACCCATTAAATGGAAACTAATAATGCTTTTATGATTATCAGTTGAAAGCTGCTGATGTCAGAACTAGCTTTGATGGAGTGCCTGTTTTTCAGGTATAACATATTTATAATTTTAGCTGTCCCTGCTTGCGGAAAGATTTTAAAACCAGCACTTATGTGTATAAATTAAGTGGCTCTAACTTGTTTCTTCATCATGTGGCGCACTTCTACATGTATCCATATGTGTATGTGCATGAACAATACTTGCATATTGGGGCTTGGTAGACTTATTGATCTTCACATTAAATATAAATAAGGTCCCAATAGTTTGTCCTTATAGTGTATTGTAACTTTCTTATGGAGTATCTCTTGATCTGCCCGATATTAGCTTTCTTTTGCTAAGTGAAGGCATCATTTTCTGAAGATGTCTCGTGAAGCTTCAGCATTAACATATATATTCTCCTTTTGGGGAAGAATTACATGATAAGGTCACCAAACCATTTCAATATCTATCGTGCCGCTATAATTGTAGAAAGGAGACTTCCCCCTCCCCAACAGGCCTCATGGGTGGAATTACCCAACTCATCATACATCCTAGCCAGTTTCATTTCATGAGTGAAAATCTTTTGAGGAGGAAATTAGCAAAATAGAATACTGCATAATTAATATCCTTTGTTTTATTTTATTTTATTTTTTCAAATATGAAATTCTCAAGCAATGCCCAAGCATCAGCATTGTGGGTCAGACTACTTTGGATGTGATGCTAATGCAGGGAGGCTGCTAGGCAACTCAACTTGGGTATATGCATACATATGTTTATCTACTTGTGAATTGTGTGTTCATAGTCCCAAATAGATTCTCTTATGAACTCTATGTATGCAGTCTGAGCTTCTGGTTGTAAAGAAGAAAAACAAGCGCTATTGCCCTGTATATTTCCAAAAGGTTTGTTTGCCCTGGAGCTCATTGTGGATGTTGTGTTGACAATCTTTGTGAGATTAAGTTACAAAGGCATCCTTACCATCCGTTGCCTGTCGTTTCCTGTGCAGGAAGATATAGAAAAGGAACTCTCAAAGGTTCCAAGGTCATCTAAAGGACCTGGTGTCTCTCAACATATAATGGTATAAAAGTGTCATGCATCTTTCATTTTGCAATTTTGATGAATATTTAGCATAATGATGTGGAAAAAAGAGCAGTAAATTTTTAGAAGTAGAAGAAGCAGTCGAGAAATAAGAAATTAAGAGAATTCAATGCCAAAAAAGAAAAGTTCAAAATGATAAATCATTGTAAAATTTTCTGAATTATGCTCTCTCGATGTGTAATTGTGTCTGATCATGGAAAAAGGCTGCTGTTCCTGGTTGATGCCCTTTTTTGCATTGTTGTTCTTACTATTTTATTATTATTGTTATTTTGATACCCAGAACATATTTTATTCAACTTATTTAAACAGGTGGGAAGTTTGGAAGATGTTCTGAAAAAAATGGAGGTAATAGGTGTAATGTTTGTGTTGGATTAAACGAAAATTGAGGTACTAATTAGCCCCTTTTTGCTTTGATACAGACAAGTGAGAAGAACTCTGGTTGGGAAGATCTGATTTTCATTCCACCTGGTAAAAGTCATTCTCAACACATTCAGGAGGTGGTGAGAAAATGAAGTTTTGGATGGATAAATCCGACTGACCATGAGAAAGGATCAAGAAAAAGAAAAAGAACCAAGGAAAAAATAAAGTAATTCATATATCCATGATCCTAACCACGAAGATCAGCAATTATGACTGATAAGTAAATTTCCTCCCTGACTCTCCTGCTTCTTATCATGAGCAAAATTTCTTACTTAGAAAAAATATAAATAAATAATAGGACAAAGTAACATCAAATTAAGTTGAAGAGTGAAATGCATATTAAATTATGAAAACTTATTAAATTGTGTCTGTAGTGTTAGATGATCTCTTGATGCAATTAGTTCGTTTGAGATTTTGACAAGGGTGTGATGGATTGACTCCTTGAATGTTCATTATTCTGTATTTTTGCCTAAGATCGTCCATGGGTGAGAGGGCTTATTGCACGTATGTGTTAGGGATAAGACGCATCTTCATGCTGTTTGCATTGTTGCACAATCATTCATCTGGATTTTGATTTGAGAAGCAGCCTGTAGCTAATTTCTCCATTCTCGTACAAGCTGTGTTGCCGAATTAGTAAATAATTATTTTTTTTCTAGTATAAAAAAAAAACCCCAAATCACGGGCTCTATTAGCATTTCGTATCGGAAGGTGGAAAATTATTTCATCTTTCATCCAGGTGTCTCTTAAATTTAGGCTAGCGGATGAATGATTGCAAGGCTTGTGCTCGTCATATACAAGGAAAAAAAAAGAAATAATTTTTTTTGAAAAGAAGCTGCGGTAATTGCGGGATGTGATTAGAATTTAGAGTAGATGCATTAGCACCTAACATTGGCACAATGTGCTATTTTATCTTTCTTATTTATCTCTCTTTATTTAGAAAATTTGGAGCCTGACTATACTTCAGTTTTATGAAAACCATTTACAGCAAAATTTATGGCATGAATGAATAATATTCTATTTTATGTATGTGAACATATGAACCATCTAATGCGACCTCTCTACGGCAGGCAGTCGCACACAATTAACTTATTCACATTTTTAATCAAATAAAAATGTCTTCACATTTATATGATATCAATATCACCTGAAAAAATATTTGTAGTTGTGCTCTAATAATAAAAAGTTTGTAACACACTTCTTCTTTTTAAATTTTAATTCTTAGCAAAGTCGATTTTAAAAAAAAAAAAATTAAAGAGCTCAATTTCTGATAAAGTCAATTTATAAAAAAAAAAAAAAAAATTGTGTAAAAAAGAAATGATACTAAACTAGGAAACACTGGTTGACAAGGACAATCATTTAAAATAAGAATTCATGCCTTCTCTCATTTCTTCTAAAACCAAACTCCTATGTGATGTTTCTTTTGTGTTTCTTTTAGTTTTTCAATTTTTTTTTACTATTTAGTTATTGTTCTTTGTCTTTTGGGGGGAGGATAAACGCTGCCCTCGAGAGGAAATTTTAACCCCAATTTTGACAATGAACTAATTTAACAAAAAGAGATAATAAAATAGGCCGCTCGCCTAATAAATAGACCCCACCTCCTGTTGGTCTAATTATCATGAAGTTGACATTTTGGATGAAAATGATGATAGTTTAACATAGTCTTTAGCAATTAATCATGTAATACATGAAATTAGATCATTTTTATTGAGTTCTGATATACTGATATTTGACCTAATAACATAATTTTATTGCCCAAATCAGATTTAAAGGATAAGTTGTGATAAAAAAAAAAAAAAATTAAAGATTGGTGGAGCCTTCACATTTTGTAACGAATAAAAGCGAGGTGTCGATGCATTTGCATATACGAAGTTGACGGGGCAACCGAATGGTTGTTGACGGGCCTGCTTAGCTGCCCCACTTCCAGATTATTACTAGCGTAATTACCCAAGTTCTTTTTCTTTTTTTTTACCCTGAAATTATGCTCTTACAATTCTACCCCCATTCAAATATATTCATTATGATATCCAATAGCATAGAAAAACAAACTATAAATTGATGAAATGACATATACCACTAATTTATGCTAAGTTAGACATTCTGAAATCGCCTTTTGCTTGTGGAGATAGTAATGATTTAAAAAAAAATCATTTAGTTGTAATAAAAAGTAGAACATAAGGGAAGGGCAATCATAATTTTGGTTTGGCACATGAAAAAGAGGGGCAAGTTGGGAAATTCGTTTAATTTTCCAGGAAAATAGTTACGACTGCAAGAATGGTAAAGAAGAGAAGCGTTATTTTGCCCCGACCTTTTTGTCTTGAAGGGAAGGAAATCCAAATGCCATATACGAGGAGATGACACATGGATGTCTTTAAATGGTCTTACTTCTTTTGAATTTTACTCAAATATCGCCCTCCAAGTCCCCTAACCACTACAGCCAAATCCTTTATAAGAATTGTTAATCATCATATACATTTAGTTCATATAAGCATAGAGCTATAAAAGTTTTAAATATATATATATATATATATGTGCATGTGTATATGTATATATATAAACGGGAGCCCACTATCTTGTGGCCTGGTGTAGCAAATTTTGTTAGCCAGAGATGGGTGAGGGACTTGGTCTCCAGAAGATGATGAAGGCCGCTGCTTCAAAGGCTTTGGTTATCAGGATCAACTTGGTGTTCCTTGCTTTGTTTCTGATCTTATATGTAGGTCTTTTTCTCCAGCCATATTCTTCAATCTACTTTGAGAATGCGGCATCACTTGTTCGGTGCTCATTACGCGAGTGCCATCACAAGGTAAGGTGAGCCAACCAAATTTGTATAATATTTATAGTTATAATCAAATTATATGTTAAATTTATCTACTCTCTAAATTACCCAATTGGTTAAATTTTGATATTTGTAGGTTGAAAAAAGCATCAAGATGGAGGCGATCCTGGAAGAGACTCGAGGCAGCATGCCAAAGCCTAGAAGTTTAAATGTAACCAAGATAGAGGTGCCAAGCTTCCTGAATGAAATAGGAAGAGGCATGAAGATTGGAATGGTGAACATGGAGGAATTTGATGTTAGCGAATGGAAAATGTATGGAGAAACAATCAGCGTCCAATTTGAACACGTCTCGGAGTATTTTAAATGGCAAGACTTGTTTCCTGAATGGATTGATGAGGAAGAAGATAATGATGGTCCATCATGTCCGGAAATTCCAATGCCGAATTTCAGAATATACGAGAACATGGACATAATAGTGGCTAAGTTGCCGTGCAAGTACCCAGAACAAGGGTGGGCGAGAGAGGTGTTCAGGCTCCAAGTTCATCTGATAGTGGCAAACTTGGCTGTGAAGAAGGGGAGGAGAGATTGGAATTGGAGAACAAAGGTGTTGTTTTGGAGCAAGTGCAGGCCAATGTTGGAATTGCTTCGATGTGATGATTTGGTGAGAAAGGAAGGTGATTGGTGGTATTATGAGCCGGAGATAGGGAGGTTGGAGCAGAAAGTTTCGTTGCCAGTTGGATCTTGTAAGTTGGCGTTGCCCTTGTGGGGACAAGGTATGCCTTCAAACTCAATTCTACTCTTCGATAAAAAATTTATTATTATTAGGAATTATTGCTTGCAAGATCAAGAAATTAACACTACCCAAATGGAAATTTAGCCAAAAATGCAAAATAAATAGTTTTTTATAAGGAAAAAATTTGTGCGCGCCAGGGTAGGGGTCCAACCTACGGCCTTCTGCTTAGGAAACAGACGCTCTATCCACTGAGCTACAGGCGCTTCAAACGATTATAGTTCACTTCAAATATATTTCCTAAACTACAGCTTCTTTCTATTTTTAAATTTTGAGAGTAAAACACTACCGACTTATTGGAAGCATATACATATATATGTGTGTATGTGTGTGAGAAGGAAAAAGAAATTGAATTACCTTCATCTCGTCGGTGCATGGTTTGGCTGTCATTGGTGTAGATGTTTAAAAAATACATAATTCGCTTGCTTGGTATCAAAGTTAACACCTAGTAGTTGGGAAGTAGTTGTGCCTTAGTTGTCTGTTTACAATGCTTAATAATAATTAAAAAATCACAAGGTACAATCAAACAATATCATATTATTTCATCAAAATATCATGAATAATCATCTGAATGATTAATTTTCTATTATGATTAGAATGTAATTACAAGTACTTCAAGAAGGGTAAAATTCATTCTCAGGAGTGGACGAAGTGTACGATATCTCAAAGCTAAAAGCTGGCACAAAAACAGCTAAACGGGAAGCATATGTCACACTACTCCATTCCTCTGAATCATACGTATGTGGTGCAATAACCCTAGCCCAAAGTCTCCTCAAAACCGGCACCAAACGAGACCTTGTTCTTCTCATTGACAATTCAATCTCAGTCCCCAAGCGCGAGGCCCTCAAAGCAGCCGGATGGAACATCAAAATCATCAAAAGAATCCGAAACCCTAAAGCTGAAAAGAACACATACAATGAATACAATTATAGCAAGTTCAGGCTTTGGCAGCTCACCGACTATGACAAGATCATATTCATTGACGCTGATATTATTGTTTTACGTAATCTCGATCTCCTTTTCCATTTCCCTCAAATGTCAGCCACGGGTAATGATATATGGATCTTCAATTCTGGAATCATGGTCATCGAGCCATCAAATTGCACGTTTCGATTATTAATGAACCAACGTAAAGAAATAGTCTCATACAATGGTGGTGACCAAGGCTTTCTTAATGAAGTTTACGTGTGGTGGCATCGGTTACCTAGGAGAGTGAACTTTCTGAAGAACTTTTGGTCCAATACTACATTGGAGGCCAGTGTTAAGAACCATCTCTTTGGTGCAGACCCACCGAAACTTTATGCGGTTCATTATTTGGGACTCAAGCCTTGGGCATGTTATAGGGACTATGACTGCAACTGGAATATCGGGGATCAACGTGTTTATGCAAGTGATGTGGCCCATGAGAGATGGTGGAAGCTTCATGATTCAATGGATGAGAAGTTGCAGAAGTTTTGTGGGTTGACAAAGAGGAGGAGAATCGAGTTGGATTGGGATAGAAAGAAAGCTAGAGAGACGGGGTTGCCCGATCAGCATTGGAGGATCAATATTACAGATTCTAGAAGGTCTCATTTGATTGATTAGAATATGAGATGATGATTTCTTTTTAATTTTTTTGGTTGCTTTTGTAGAACAGTATATAGGATGGTTATCTCTTTTTTTTCCATATAATTTATGTGTGAGTAGACAGGGTGCCTCATTGATCGATCACTTGTATTTTGCAGCGAGGAAATATAAATATATTGTACGGATTGTTGCGTTTGTTTCCATATTTAAGTAGAACCTTATATTTCCTTCAGAATCATAAGGTAGAAACCTGTGATCATTTTCTATATATATAGACACATAAATGCTTTGGATGATGTTGGCTAATTTGCCCCTACCGAAGCCTTTTTACAAATAAATTTATGTTTGACATTTATATGGATCTTTCGTTGTCTACATAGAAAGCCATATCGCAGAATCTGTTTATTTTGTAGAGTCAATGTGCAGTTAAATAAATCAACAAACTTTAGGTCTGAACATTTGCGGGATTAGGCAAAGGAAAAACAACAATCTTCCATGTAGTGGTTAGATTAGTTGATAACTAATGTTTTGTCAAATGAAGAAAATAGGATACCCAAATGCTCACGCTTGGACAGGATCTTTGGGCATGTTTAAAGCATTACTAGATCATGCTGCTTGCATCCTTAATGTGATCCAGCCCAATTGAATTCCTGGGAGGTGTGCAAGGCCTGATCTATCTATGATGTGGGTTTTCTCCGCGTATGGGATCACAAATCAAAAATTAAAATAGTGAGCTACTTGCACTCCATACGTAGATTTACTGAAGCCTCTTTTCTAATCTATTACAAGTTTTGAAATATATACATTTTCTTATAACAACGGGTTTTGAATTCCTCTTCCCTTCTCTTAACCTTCTCTTAATAAGTGTTAATTGAAGTTCGTCCTATAATTTACATGTAAATCAACGAAGATGCTAATTAATAGTTTAAGTTTAAAACACAAACAACACTTGCTACACATTATAAAGAGAAATATGAAAAATCAACCAACAAATCCGTCAAACGTGAGATTCAAACACACTCATCTTATTTTAACAAGTGGGGTGTGTTTTTGGTGAAATTTTAATGATTTAAAATTAAGATTAAATTTAATTTTGAATTAAAGATTAAAGAAGAGTAAAATATAATGTCAAATACACATTAAAAGTATGAGAAAAAGATGAAAATAGAGAGGGGAGAAATTATTGTGACGAGGTCACACCAATGCCACAGCAAGAGTTTTATGATGCTGCAATGATGCCAATTTGAAAAATAACAGCTTTTGATATTTTATATATTTTAGTCAATATTGAATTTTTTTTTTACGTAAACTTTTATTCTAATAAAAATTATAATTTTTAAGAGTGATTTAGAATCTATATAAACCATTATAATAAACAATACATAAATAAGAGAGAGAATAGAAAGTTAAAGGCAGCTTTAAAGTGCTGAGTGCACAAAAAAATGTATTATAGGAGTACTTGAGTGTTGAGTGCGTGAGATATCATAGAGTAAATCATTTAAAAGCTCGTCTATTGGTGTATTTTTAAGAATCTCTTATGTTAAGTATTTGTAAACTATAAATCTTTGTAAATCGAATAAAAGAAGTAAAAGTTTGGTAATTCATCATAAACACAAGTATTTGTTATCAAATTCGTATATTCTTATATTTTGTATAATTAATTGTTATTTTTATTATTTTTACTTAATTATAAGTGAAGTCTTTCATACATGCTTAAATAGTTTTAGAGTGTTAAATATTAATTATAAAGATATTTAATCTTGGAGGATTAAATTTTTAATAAAAAATATCAATACAAAAACTAATTCTTAAATAAAATTAATGTTAAGACTAATATTTTCCTACAATTTGCTTTTTCTTCTATTAAACAAACTCTTTTTTTCTTTATACCAAGTATGTTTTTTAAAAAAAAAATTACAAATTGCTTCTTTTTATATGTACATTTGAATGATGAAGAAAAAGAAACACGTATCGTGTTCTCTCTCTCTAAATTCTTTCTTCGATGCCAAATTTGCATACATCAGCATTGTTCTACAGAAATGATTGCCTTCTTATCCTTCAAAATCTAAACGTTCATCAAAACTATAAATTCCTAATGGCGGAGTCATTGTTTGGTATACTCTTCTCCTCAACCTCAAGTCCTTTGAGTTTTGATCACTAAAATAGATATTTATCTGTTAAAGATATAAAGAATTCAATTTCTGTTATATTTAATATTATTTTTTTTAATTTAAATTAATATATTATATTATATTTTTTTATAATTTTTTATTTTGTTATTTATGTTAACCTAAATTTTATATAAAAATTTATTATGTAATAATAGTAAAACACAAAATTACAATAATAATGTAATTCTTAAAATTTTTTAATTTTTTTTTGTCTTTTTTAATATGTTATCAAAGTTAGGTTACGGTCATTCTCAGAGACTCTTGATATATTTTTAGAACTAATTTTCGTTATCTTCTTTAATATGGTATCTCTTAACATATTTGCACTTACAACGGTTGATTTTTATTTCTCTATCAACGTGTTTATATTTGTAATGGTTGACAACACATTTGCACCTGCAATAATTATTTTCAAGTTTCTCTCAATATATTTGCACACGCAAGTGGTTGACCTTCTCGATATTTTTATCTATCTTTAACAATATTATCACCCACCGCAACATTGTCACCCACTGACAACATTATCATTCTCTGATAATAATTGTCATTCTCAGATAATAGTTACATCTCTTTGATAATGGTTATCTCATCTCTCTAATAATAGTTACTTCCTCCAACAACGATTGTCTCTCAACATTCACTATTAAATTTTTTTTTTAAACTTAAGATTATACAATTTAAGTTTAAGAGAAGATATTAAAGATATAAAAAATTGATAAATCAATCTCTATTATATTTAACATTGTCTTTTATAATTTAAATTAATGTGCTATATTTAAATTTTTTATTATTTTTTGTTTCTTTATTTACGTTAATCTAAATTTTATATAAAGACTTACCATTTAATAATTATAAAATACAAAATTATAATAATAATATAATTCTTCAAGTTTTTCAGTTTTTATTTATTATTTTTGTTATCTTTTTATTTTTTTTTATTTTTTCTCACATTACCGTCGGAAAACCTCGTGCTGTTAGTGTCACTGTTACATACCTATGATTTCAAAAATTTTGTACTATCAAACACGTATAAAAGTACTTAAAAGAAAATTGGGTTTGGGTTTAATTAGAAGGGTGTAATAGCATCACTCAAATTAAATTTGATTAAAAAAAAAAAATCAAAAACTACATTCTTAGAATATTATCTTAATTTTATTTAAAAATATTCATTATCTCAACTTTTTTTATAAAAAAAATCACATGTAATGTGTTATTTATTTATTAAATGATGAAATAGAATAATAAATTATCTTGTAAATTATAAAAAGTTTATCATTTCATCAATGTATAATGCCTCACTTAAAATAGAAAAAGTTGATATTACACTTGAGAAGTAAATTATTCTTTTTCAATTAAACTAATTATTATTCTTGTAATTTTGTTTTGAACTTTTATTTCTTATTTTTATTGATTTTATTATTATATATAATTTTAGCATTTTACTTACAGAATTAAAGTATACAGATCTAGTGATTGGTTATACCATTTATATTATAAAATAAAATTTTAAATTTAAATTTATGAATAGGGACATTTTTGTCCATTAAATTCAATTAATTGACAACTCTATTCTACTTAAATAAAAAATATCCAATTTTATCCCAATTCATTAATTTAAATGAAACAAGTGCATTTTATTTTAATTACAATATGATACATGAAAAAGGAGTAATCACTAGTGGCCTTTATCATCGGTTGGTTATTGGCTACTTTGGTGATCAAAGATGAATTTACTCAAAATTGATATTATCAAACTCAAAATTTATTAACTTACACAATGATTATTATTTTTTTACAACAGAACCTGTAGAGGTACAAAAAAAGATAAAAGGGTGGCAATCATCATAAAGTTAACTGACAAATAATGGTGAGTGAAGGTTCATCCCATCACTATTAAAGTCGCCTGCAAGTAATTTTTCTGATGATAGTGGTGATGCACCTTTGTTCACTGTCTTTTTAATTATTTTTATTTATTTATTTAAATTTATTTTACAATATATTTTAATAAAATATATATATATATATATACACATTTACATGATGTCATGTATCATTTGTAATCTATTATATTTTAAGTGTTATTTTAAATTTATTTAATTAAGTATTAATTATTTTATTTATTTAAAAATAATAAAAATAAAAATATTAAATGTTATATTATAAATTTTTTAGTATAATATTAAGTGTAAATGAATGGATGAGATTATATCACATATTTAAAGTTAAATTTATTATATACTTAAATTAAGTAAAAAAGTTATTTAAACTATCAAATAGTATATTTCTTATAAATTAACAGAGTATAATATAATTAACTATTCAATTTAGATAAAATAAAATTTTCAATTAAACAAAACTTGATAACTAATTTTTTGCTAACCCTTAAATTTAATTAATTGTAAGCCCATTTGAAGGCACAAATCTTTAGCTGATTTCCACGTGACGTGGGCGTATCAGAAATGCTACTCCAAACCTATTACTCGTTTCTTTGGCAAGATTTACCCTTCACAATTCCCAAGCCCACAGCAATCTGCATTCCGCTGACAAATAACAATCAAGAGATTCCTCCGGCTTCCAGACTTGCTTCCGAAGAACACCTTGGGATTCACTTTTCTACTCGTTTCAAACTCTGACGTTTCAAAACCAACAGAGTCACGGACACTTCAATCAATGATCCGACGGCCCCTCGGCGCTCTGACGTCAGATTCTTTTGGGCTCACTAACGGATCTATCTATGATTATGGGTAATGGGCTATTTTAGTCATTAAGCTGTCTTGTTTTTTACGGTCTTGACCGTATTGGCGGTCGAGACATGGTTAACACTTAACACGTGCCTGCCACAGATCTTTTATCACAATATTATCCTTCCTACTACCCATACTTTGTACAATAATTTACGTAAATTATGCTTACTCGCATGGGCATATCAGTCTTTCAATGATAAAAATAACCTTCTGACGCTCCACGAGGAGAGTGGAGACTTGAGATGTCATCTCGTTCATGAGGGCGGTGACTATCTTTATTATACTTTTAATTGATTAATCACTATGATTTCACTTTTTTTATTTATTACCAAAATGAATTACTCGCCTTTTAATCAAAGAAGAAGATGACCATCAAATCCATCATTACATCAATTCTGACGTGGATTTTTTATCAATTATTTTTATTTAATTTCGCTGCAAGTAAGCTGAGCTGGAGCAAGAAGCCTAATTAGGCTGAGGCTGAGAGCTGACACCAGACATTGTGGTCAAAAGACTCCTAACAAATTTTTATCTTCTTTAGATTCCTTACAATTTCTTCGCATAAACCACGAATTATATTTCTGATTTTTATTTATAAACAATTAAACAAAGACAAAAACATAAATAAATAAAATATTTTTTTTTGGAAGGAGAGATAGCGAGAAGGTACAGGCGGATGTAGCGTGTGAATGCAATAAGAACGAAGTTGGCTCCCACGCACGGCACGTGCCCTAGCCCATTCTCTCCTTAATTCCTCATTTTCTATTTTTGACTCTCAAATTTCCACCTTCACTTTTTTTTTTCTTTCGAAATTTGCTATTTTTAATTTCCGTCCCTATTTTGTTTGTTTGTTTTTCTCCTTTTTTTTTTTTTTTTGTCTGTATGAATTTGTAAAGAGATCATTAATATATTTTCCTTTTCATTATTCTCTCTTTTATTTCTCGTCAACCAGGGTATGTTGCTCTTTCCTTTTGCTTATACGTTTTCATTGAACGGCGCTTTGTTATTAATTCAGCTTCGATGTGTGTAATATTTTGCTTAATTTCGTGATTAAAGCTTGTATTATTTTTAGTTTTTAATGTAATTATGTCTGTTTATGGAATCCTGACGTCAAGTAAAATTGGAATGTTACGTCGACTATTGCAAGTGAGCTTCGTATATTACTGGATTGAAACGATTAGTGAATCTTGATTAAATGATTGGATTTGGGTTAGTTGCATTTAATTTTGTGTTAATTATTACCTCTTATATTATTTTTCTCAGCTATCTAACGGAAGTATATAAATTAAGTTTTTTTTTCCTTAAAAAAATAACCGAAGGCATATATATAAATCTGCATATCTAATTTATGGGAATTAGAGTTAAATTTGTAGGACATAGTTGGTATTCATTTTCTGGAAACATATAGATCATGTTCAACTTCAGGGTGCATATCATTTAGAATGTTTACTAGTTTTAAGAATGCAGTTTATGATTGGAAAAATTAAATTATGGTTGCATTTGATTTTAGAAAGTTGTCTGCTAATTAATTATCAAATAATATAGTTGGTATGCTCTTTAATTTATGTTCTGAACTTGGTATGCAACATTTGGAAGGTTTTGAATGTTTTTGTTTATCACTGGAAATCAGATTAATAGAGGGGCACTTACTACCAGCTATGTTCAAGCATTTAATATAGTGATCTTGATAATTAAAATCGAGTTTGCCATAAATTATATTTATGGGCTTCTGATGATGAGTAATGAATGCATCAAACAATCCTTATTTGTCATGACTATCAATTGGCTGTTAGACCTCTTGTTTTTCTTTGAATTTATGGATATGCTGTTGCAGAAGCAATAACTTTGGTTAGTAGAGTGCTTTAGGCTTTAGCTAATTGTTTTCTCCGCCTATTTAAAACACTCATAGTAAATTCTCAAATTGTATATATTGTTGCAAGCGTTAGACAGTGATCTCATGACAGATTTGGCTCAATTTGGTTTTGATATTCATTTATATAATACCTAATTGCTTGGATTTCAGTACCTTGGTGGCACTCCTTAACACTTCGTAAGGAATGGAGGATGTTAAAATCACTGAAGAGATGCCTCCTTCAGAGTCTTCTTTATCTCAGAAAGCTAATGAGGATTTCTCTGGTGAAGTTCCAATAGACCAAGTTATTGATGGAAAAGTATCTGATGAGTCGTCAAAGATGGAAAGTTTTAAAACAGAATCTGCACAAAGTGCTGATGAAGAGATGCCTCCTCCAAAGTCTTCTTTATCTCCAAAAGCTAATAATGACTCTTCCAATGATTTTCCAACAGACTCGGTTAGTAATGGAAAAGTATCTGATGAGTCGTCACCCAAACCAGAATCAGTAGAAAATGCTGCTGAGGACCTGGTTGTGGGACATGAGGAAGTCCTTTTGGCAGATAATTCAGTTTCAACTTCAGCAGTTGCAGTTGATCAATCAGGCACAGACCATAGAGACACAATAATGGAAGATTCTAAAGCTGAAGCTGGGCATGAAAACTCTGATCAAAAGCAATCTCCAGATGATGTCTCTGTCAGCAGTTCCCTTGTTAATCCCAATAACAGTAATGTACCCTCTTCTTCCTCTCCTCAGGTACAAGATTCCAGGAATGACCACAATGTTGAACCATTTGATAAGCTTGCTCTGCCCCATGGAAATCTTGCCAATGTTGCTGTGAGAGCACCAAGAGCTGTCGATTCTCCTACACATGTTAATTCTTCTAAATATTTTTTCGATTCTCCTAAGCCATTCATCAATTCTCCCAAGCAGTTTTTCAGTTCTCCTAAACAATTCAGTTCACCTAGATATGGTATCACTTCTCCTAAACTTATTAAGCAGATTGACATAAATAGAGGTCTTATTGATACAACAGCGCCTTTTGAGTCTGTTAAGGAGGTTGTTTCAAAGTTTGGAGGAATTGTTGATTGGAAAGCTCATAAAATGCAGACTGTAGAGGTATCATTGTTTTGGCATTGTTGTAAGATTGATCATACTGCTGCATTTTATTTTATTGATGTCCTTAGACTGCTATTTGGCTGACCTTTTCTGATGCTTTTAATAAATAAGAAATGCAACCTTTTTGTGTACTTGCTTCTTGCTGTAAAACTAAACATAAGGATTTTATTGTAGGTAGCAACACTATAAGGGAAATGTTGTAAATAGGAGTATTGTCTTTGATTAATGTGCTATTGTGGATCATGATGTAGTTGAGAGATGGCTTTGGTGGTTATTGGGGCAATGGTTCCTCTAAATTAGTGATGTGGTGTTATCTAGTTGTTTTGATTATATCCAGTAGTTGCTATGGAGAAGGTAGAGGAGACGATATTGGTAGCTTGATGGTGGGCTATAGCCATTGTGGTGGTGGGGATGATAGAGAAGATGTCTCAAGACAATGTTCCATTAGAAACCCTCGTCAAAACTTCATGGGCCTAACTTTCATGGATCTGAAGTTATCCTTTTTCTTGAAGCCTATCTTCATTGTAATAGCTTTTTCACAGTACATTATCTTTACTGCAGTCAATACTAAAACTAAATTCAGATCCTGGTGTTTAAACATGTACCTTTGATACCAAAATTTATTTTTTATATCAGAGAGCAAGTATTCTATGTTTCTGCTAAGGAGAATGGTTTTGTTTCCTGTGTTTTCTTCTACATTATTTGCTATTGGTAGGAAGAAGTAGAATCTGCGTCTTGGATGCTTAATCTGATTTCTTCCAGGCTTGACTTTGAAAGTGTCCATTGTGGAAATGCATTGTGCTTCAATAAAATATTTTGTGTTTGTCCTCTAAAATTGACTTTAAATTTCTTCTCTTCTCATGTAGAGACGAAAATATGTGGAGCAGGAACTTGAAAGGGCACATGTGGAGATGCCTGAGTACAGGGAAAGGTCAGAGACTGCTGAAGAAGCAAAAAACCAAGTACTCAAGGAGCTGGACCACACTAAGAGATTAGTAGAAGAACTGAAACTTAATCTAGAGAGGGCACAGACAGAAGAGCATCAGGCAAAACAAGACTCTGAATTAGCCAAGCTCAGGGTGGAGGAGATGGAACAAGGGATTGCTGACGATGCCAGTGTTGCAGCCAAGGCACAGCTTGAGGTTGCTAAAGCCAGGCATACGGCTGCAGTTTCAGAGTTGAAATCTGTTAAAGATGAGTTGGAATCATTGCTCAAGGATTATGCTTCTTTGGTGTCTGAGAAAGACATAGCTGTAAAGAATGCTGAAGAGGCTGTTTCTGCATCCAAAGAAGTTGAGAAAACAGTAGAGGAGCTGACTATTGAGCTGATTGCAACAAAGGAGTCCTTGGAGTCGGCACATGCTGCCCATCTGGAGGCGGAAGAGCAAAGAATAGGAGCAGCTATGGCCAGAGATCAGGATTCTCACCTTTGGGAGAAGGAATTGAAGCAGGCAGAGGAGGAACTTCAGAGACTTACCCAGCAAATTCTTTCAACAAAGGATCTCAAATCAAAACTAGACACTGCTTCAGCCTTGCAACTTGATTTAAAAGCTGAATTATCAGCTTATATGGAATCTAAATTGAAAAAGGAAACTAATGAAGAAGGACATTCAAATGGTGAATTGGTAGAACCTGAAAGGAAAACTCACACCGAAATACAAGCAGCGGTTGCTTCAGCAAAGAAGGAACTCAAAGAAGTGAAGCTAAACATTGAGAAAGCTACCACTGAAGTCAGTTGCTTGAAGGTGGCAGCTGCATCCTTGCAATCAGAACTTGAAAAAGAAAAATCAGCCCTTGCCACCATTAGGCAGAGAGAAGGAATGGCATCAGTAGCAGTTGCTTCGTTGGAAGCTGAGCTGGAAAACACTCGGTCAGAAATAGCTCTTGTTCAGATGAGAGAGAAAGAAACACGAGAGAAGATGGTGGAGCTGCCCAAGCAACTACAAGAAGCAGCAGGAGAGGCTGACGAGGCCAAGTTGCTTGCTCAGATGGCTCGTGAAGAGCTGCACAAGGCGAAGGAAGAAGCAGAGCAGGCAAAGGCTGGAGCAAGTACCATGGAGAGTAGATTACTTGCAGCACAAAAGGAGATAGAGGCTGCTAAAGCTTCAGAAAAGTTAGCTTTATCTGCTATCAAAGCACTGCAAGAGAGTGAATCAGCTCAAAAGACTGAGGATGTGGATTTACCAACCGGTGTTATGCTTTCTTTAGAGGAGTATTACGAGCTCAGCAAGCGTGCCCATGAGGCAGAAGAGCAGGCCAATGTGAGGGTGGCTTCCGCCCTCTCTCAAATTGAGGTGGCAAAGGAGTCTGAGTTGAGAAGCTTGGAAAAGTTGGAAGAAGTGAATAAGGAAATGGCAGAAAGGAAGGAAGCACTGAAAGCTGCAATGGATAAGGCTGAGGAGGCCAAGGCAGGGAAGTTGGGTATTGAACAGGAGTTGAGAAAGTGGAGGGCAGAACATGAGCGGCGAAGAAAAGCTGGTGAAACTGGTCAAGGAGTAAACTCCTCTAAAAGCCCAAGGGCAAGTGTTGACGGGAATAGAGATTCGAAGAAGTATGACAATGCACCAGATGCTTCTGTTAATCATATGCCAAGCCAGAAGATACATGTTCAAGCAAGTAACTCTGAAACTGAATCATCTCCAGAAACAAAGCCAAAGAAAAAGAAGAAGTCATTGTTTCCAAGGCTTTTTATGTTCTTGGCACGAAGGAGGTCACACTCGCATGCAAATAAGTCAACAACTTAAAGCTTCAAAAGAACTATGTATAATATCTTATGTTATTATTTTACCTTTCTTTCTTTGGGGATCCTATTTTCCCGCATGGTGACTATGAAAGATGGATGTATCTGACAGAATCTTACTCGGATGTAAATGCCGGTGATTGTTGTATGCATGTATGATATTGGATTATACGTATGTTCACAGAAAGAACTGTATGGCGGGTGAGTTATGGAGAAGGTAATAAGTTTGTGATTTGTGTTTGATTGGGGAAAAAGAGAGCAGGATGGTTCTGGAATGTATAGGGTCGGATGTTTTGCTTGATTTAATGAAGGGATTTGGGATATTTTGTTTCATATGGAATTATTTGTTTGGCTATGAAATTGTTATCATTTTTGTTTAGTGTTGTATGGTCTATGGTGCCATTAAAATGCATTACACTGAATTCACAAAACCTGTGCGTGTTTGCGAATGTAAATTATTTCAAGTAGTTTTGAAGCCACAAGGGCCGATGACTTTTACAACTTAGCGTGCCAACTTTTTACCAAGTTAGAGAATCTTCTGGCTCAATTTGGCTGAACCTGAGCCACGCGGGAGTCCGGACGTAGTTTCTAGCTTTTGGTGATTTCATTCAGGTACTTTACTGTCATAACATTTAAATATAAATTTTTGGCGTTTCAAAAGCATGGCTGGCTTTAGCTCAGTTGGCAGAGCTAGAGGACTGTAGTGTGAAAGCTGATATCCTAAGCTCATTGGTTCAAATCCGGCAAGCCGGATTACAATTTTGTGTGTCCGAAATTCTGATGATTTAAGTTCCTTTGAATTGAGGGAGTAGGGAGTACAAAAATTATTGTTCTACAGATGCATGAAAAGAATTCCATATTTCTATTAGTAATCGTCAAGTGAGATTGTGCCTGTCAACCATGAAATCTTCACTTCGCTATAACTCAATTCAAAGAGAAAAAATGCCAATGGCTTTGTAATTTAACAAAGAGTAGAAGGACCAACTTCACTGAACATTTAAGAACCAGAATTAGAAAGGGTCTGGATAATAGTCTTGTGCCACGGATTGGAGAGGTGCTCCACAAGGTTATCAATTGGACCAACATGAGTCACTGATGCTTGCACAAAGATGCCAAGCATAGCTACCATTGCAAGCCGTCCTGCCAAGGAGACCAAAATCAAAAACCTTCCAAAACAATAACAATTCAGAAGGAAAAACTAGTGGTTAGCAAAGAATTTGGCAAACCGTACCATTCTTAATCTCTTTAAGCTTCCAGTCACGAGCATTCCTGATGTCTTTAGCCAGGCCAAGAGGATTTAGCAGAGGACCTCCTGGATAGCTGTTTTTCATAAGACAAAAATGGTAGCTTCAAAATTTGATTCATCTTTCAGAAAGAAAGTCTTCTTCCAGGCTCAGTTTCTAAGCAATTCGCAACTTTATGAGAGTGACAGAAAAATAATTACCCAGGTTCTAAACCTTCTAGTGCAGCTTCCAATCCAAAGAAGGATCCCTCCTTGGCTTGCGATCCAGGACTAATATAATCCATGTACCTTTTGGTCTCAGCAAAACTGTGCATAGAAACAGATTCTAATCCATTGTAAGATTATGCTTAAATTTTATATGATGAACAACATGGATGCATATTTTCCTATTGTCATTTGTTTAACTAGAGGGAAATTAAAAAGGAAGCAGCTTGACACCAGATCATTTGCTAAATGTGGGTAAATTAACATTCTACCCCATCAATAGTAGTTGGACGATGAACAAAGTTCTTGTGCTGGCAAATTCGTATTCAACTGCACCGGCTTCATACCAGACTGGTAATTTGCTGATCCCTGTTACACGCAGCAACTACAACAAAATACTGTAAGATGGCCAAAATTGCAATATGGAAACACCATAGAACCACACAGATTCATTTTTCTTCTATCTTGTACTCTGAGTTACCTCTGATTTTCTGAATATTTTCTACATTGTGCTTGCACTACTTTATTGCACAGATTTAAATCAGGGGTAGATGCCATTTTAATAGTCGGAATCAACAAATTCTAGATCCAATTGAGAGCTCCATTTTTCTTTAGTCCTTGTTAGATTATTGTGCTCCTTTTTCTAAAATGCTTGACGCTTGATTTTATTTTGATGTTAAGCTTAGGTATTTAACAGTTCACTAATAAGAATAGAGGATAAGCATTTGGTAACAATAAACCTTTATTTTTGTGTGTGGTCATGGATATCATTCGGCTTTACTCACATCTGTAAAAAGGATTCCAGCAACTCCAATCATAGCAAATCGAGCATGCACCAACTCTGCCTGCACATACCACCTTAAGCTCTCCGGATCCTCTCCAAGCCCAAGTGGGTCAAATCCAAAATCTCCAGCCAATCTTCAATAATTCAAAAAGATTACAAATTCATTCAAATCGATGAAGTTCGACATCCACAATAATAATAAAAGACTCACGTTCCATCGAGATAGGGAGGAGGATCGAGTCCAGGGAGCCACGTAGGTCGCTGCTGGGCTCGAACCACAGTTGCCGAATGACGCCGAGCAGTTACTGGTTTGGCAGGCAAAAATGCGCTTGTGATACTTAACGAGGGTTTATTATGTATGTCCTTAGAAAGAATGGATGATGAAGTGCATGGCTGAACCAGGAAGCCTCTTCCAACTGCAACGGCCATTCTTTCTTTTTTCTCTATCAACTAGTTTTATTTGGAGGCATATACATCCACGTATATAAACTTTCCATTTGGAAAAAGGATAAAAAAAAAAAACTTCTATTACTGAAAAAAAAAAAGAAGAGAAGATAACACGGGCCCACTTATTTCAAGAAACTGAGCCATAAGATTTCAGATTTATTGATATTATATTTGCCGTAGCCGGAAAACATCAGCTCTATGAATTTACAATACTTGTCGTTCTGGACCTGTGCAAGTGAAATGAAGTGATGAAAGCTTTGCTCAATTTATTTTCAGTTGGTCCTCAGTTTGACAATACCCGACAGAACTGGAAGTTCACCTTTTATATATATATATATATATATAACTGTCAATAATTATATTACTAACTGTTAAAATAAATAACTGAAAAAACTGTTAACTATCTTCAATAATTAGAAAAAAAAAAAAAATTCTCAGACCCTTAAAATTTGAATTTATACTACAACTGTTAACAAACAACTATCAACAAAGTATAACTAACTTTAAATTATAACTAGAATAATTGTGGATGAAAAAACTGCTAACTCCTGACTTAGGTCCAAGAGTACACAAATATTATCCTTCAGACAATAGAAATGGGTGCGACTGAAAGTTCACTTGCTTGCTTCCACTTAACAAAAAGAGGAGAAGAAAAAACAGAGAGTAATTGTAACACTCTCGAATTTGGCACTGTACAAACACGTGCTAAACAGGATGATACTAATAAAATCTTAAAGCATTACACAAATTTATACAATTTCTATCTCCAAATGACAAGTCCAAAGCTCCAGGATATAAATAATCCAAATATTTCACAAATATAATATCAACTCTAAAATCACCTAATAAATCTTACGGAATTTCTAACCAATCACATAGCAAATTCTTCTTCCAATGCTCTTGCCCATCTTAGCCTATGAATTTTTACAACAAGAAGATGTGATCTTACCTTTAATTAAAATTTTCAATTCTCCAACTGTACAATGAAGAGATCAAATCATTATTACTTAAATTCACCACCAAATTCAAACCTCAAAATATGTAAAATAAAAATGTTGATTATGAATTTTGAACTTTGTGGTCAAACTTGAATTTAAACCCAAAATTCTTGGTCGAAAATTGAATTTGTATTTATGAGAAAAAAAGTATGAATGAATCGCTGCTGTTCTTTTCAAATATCTCTTAGTGGCTGGAACTTGTTACCAAAAAGAGATTAGTTATGATTACATCAGTAGATCTCAAGTAAAAATTCTTCAATGTTTAAGTCATCAAAATACTAATAAAGAAATATAGGCGAATTTTGAGGTGCAGAAAATAAAGAAAAATAACATAAATGCTTCACAAAAAATATCCTCCCCATACGTGAGAAGATACTCTTTTATATAGATTAGTGCTATTTAAGCCCTACGATAAATTTTATATGTTCTTGGATTTTTGGATTCCCTTCATGGCGCTTGGAATTTATCACACGCCAAACATATAATAGTATATGACTGTTGTAAAACAGAACTTTAGGATCAAGCCAATAAAGACTGAATTCTTAGTTTTTACATTTTAATTTTAATCCATCGGCAAACATCATGAAAGTTGGTGGGATCCACATCATGTGGGTCCAGGGTTTTTATGTAATTAGCCATGAAGGGAGCTGAGTGAAATTTGCCATAAGTGCACAGTGCACCATTGTGAGTTTTGTTGATTTTGGCCGAGAAGCAAAATGCAGAATGCAGAAACAAAAACAGAGAGGAAACGAGAGAAAAAGAAAAGAGAAAACTTAGGGTTTTAGTTTTTTCTTTGATGATTGGATGCTAATTTGAGCTCCGATTTTGCTCAAATTTTGAAGGTGAGTTTCCAACATCTTGCTCTACAATTCTATCGGATTTGATTTTCAATTTAGCCTCTGATTTAGCATTATCTAGCAAATTTACATTTAAGGAGAATTTGTTAGATTTATTGTTATTGAGCCAAGATTAATGTTCTTGATGTTGTGGTGAGCCTCTAGTGGTGATTCTAGAGAGAACATTGTTGTAATCCCATTATTATTGCATAGTGGAAGTGTTGATATCGGACTACGGTCCCGTGGTTTTTCCCGAATTGGGTTTTCCACGTAAAAGTTTGGTGTTCATTGTGATTGATTGATGGTTAATGTTTGTGGTAATATTGTTGTGCTTACATTGGTGATATATTGCCCATTTTAATAACACAACGTGGGAGAAAGAATTATTTCCGCTGTGTAGTATTTTGTGATCTTTCCCAACAAAGTGGTATCAGAGCTAGCCAGGTTGTGCAGTGCTTGATTTGTGTTGATTAAAATGGATGAAAATTCTGCATGCATGATTAAACTGAAGGCATGGAATTATGCTATATGGAAGTCCAGAATGGAGGATTTACTTTTTGTAAAAGACCTACATGAACCCATTGAAGGGGATGCTGTAAAACCTGAGAAAATGAGTGATAAAGAGTGGATCCAATTACATAGAAAATGTGTTGGCACCATTAGGCAATGGATAGATCAGAGTGTATTTCACCATGTGGCAAAAGAGACCAAGGCTGATGTTATGTGGAGAAAATTGGAGTCCATTTATGAGCAGCCTACACCACAAAATAAAGCCAATTTAATGAAGAGGCTTGTGAATCTAAAATACAAGGAAGGGCGCAGTATAGCTGAGCACACCAGTGAGTTTCAAGGCCTAGTGAACCAGTTGACAACTATGAATATTTCACTAGATGATGAATTACAAGCATTGTTATTGCTTAGTTCCTTACCGGATAGTTGGGAGACATTGGTGGTGTCAGTAAATAATTCAGCGCCAAATGGGAAGCTAACCGTGGAAATGGTTAAGGATAGAATGCAAAATGAAGAAGCCAGAAGAAAGAATGCAGGTATGAGTTCTTCTGAGACAAAAACACTTGTTACAGAAAAGCATGAAAGACGTGGAAGAAGCCAAAGTAGAAGTTTTGGTAATAACAACTACAGAGGAAGATCCAAGTCTCAACGGAAAAATGTCAAGTGTTACCATTGCAACAAAATTGGGCATATAAAGAGAGAGTGTAGAATATGGAAAAGGGAACAGGCTATGGAAAGAGGTGAATCACAGAAAAATGAACAAGTAAGCAATACAGTAGTTGCTGATGGGGATATGACTATTGTTTATGATGAAAACTCCATAAATCTCACATGTCATACAAGTGATTGGGTAATTGATTCGGGTGCTTCATTTCATGTTACTTCAAATTGTGATTTCTTCACATCCTACGCTAGTGGTGATTTTGGCTATGTCAGGATGGGAAATGATGGTGCATCCAAGATTGTGGAAATAGGAGATATTTACTTGGAGTCCAGTGTTGGTAGCAGATTACTACTGAAGGATGTCAGACATGTTCCAGAAATGCGTCTGAATTTGATCTCCACCGGCAAGCTTGATGATGATGGTTATTGCAACTACTTTGGTGAAGGTAAATGGAAGCTCACCAAAGGTTCTATAATTCTAGCCAAAGGAAGGAAGGTAAACACTCTCTATGTTATGGAAGCTAAGCTCATAAAAGAAGATGTCAATGTAGCAGCAAAAGAATCTGACATTGAGTTGTGGCATAAAAGGCTTGGCCACATAAGTGAGAAAGGGCTTCAAGTTCTAGTCAAGAAGAATTTTCTGCCCAGCTTCACAGGTAAGTCTCTCAAACCTTGTGATCATTGTTTAGCAGGAAAGGCACATAGAGTTGCATTTCGTAATTCTTATCCATCTAGAAGAGCAAACTTACTTGATTTGATACACACTGATGTATGTACTATGCAAACTAGAACACGTGGAGGTGCACTTTACTTTGTAACTTTTATTGATGATTGTTCTAGAAAAGTGTGGATTTTTGCTCTGAAATCTAAAGACCAGGTACTTGATGTCTTTAAAGATTTTCATGTTAAGGTTGAGAGAGGGACAGGGAGACAGTTGAAATGTGTAAAGGCAGACAATGGTGGTGAGTACAGAGGACCATTTGAGCAGTATTGTAGATCTCATGGTATCAGACTTGAGAAGACCGTGCCAAAAACTCCTCAGCAAAATGGTGTGGCAGAGAGAATGAACAGAACGATTCAAGAAAGAATCAGGTGTATGCTCTCTGATGCAAAGCTACCTAAATACTTTTGGGGTGAAGCAATGCGTACTGCAGTTGATTTAATTAACCTTTCTCCTTCAACTCCTTTGGATGATGATGTACCTGAAAGAGTTTGGACCGGGAAAGATGTTTCATATAAGCACTTAAGAGTGTTTGGTTGCAGGGCATTTGTTCACATTCCAAAAGATGAAAGGTCGAAGCTTGACAATAAGGCTAAGGAGTGTATCTTTTTGGGTTATGCACATGAAGATTTTGGGTACAGATTATGGGATCCAGTGAGTCAGAAAATCATCAGAAGCAGAGATGTTACATTTCTTGAAGATCAGATAGTTGATGGGGTAGAGAAAGATGAGAAGCCTCAAGAATGTGATGAAATTCCTATTCCTGATACTTCCAGATCAGTTCTTCCACCTGTAGTTTATGATGATTATGGGGGAGACGCACAAGAAGATTTTGATGATAGAGTTGATGATGATGGTCCAGCAGAACAGGTTGAGCAAGCACCTCCAGAATCATTTGATCCACCTGTTGAGCTTCAGTTAAGAAGATCTATGAGAGAGCGCCACCACTCCTCCAGATATCCACCACATGAGTATGTGATGCTTACAGATGGGGGAGAACCTGAAAACTTCCATGAAGTTATGTCTCACCAGCATAAGAATGAGTGGTTTAAAGCTATGCAAGAGGAGATAAAATCCTTGCATGAGAACCACACTTATGAGTTATCAAAACTGCCTAAAGGTAAGAGAGCTTTGAAGAACAAATGGGTTTACAGGCTGAAGACTGAAAATAACTCACAACTAAGGTACAAGGCTAGGTTGGTTGTGAAAGGGTTTGGTCAGAAGAAAGGAATTGATTTTGAAGAAATTTTTTCTCCTGTAGTGAAGATGTCTTCTATCCGAGTTGTCCTTGGTTTAGCAGCAAGTTTAAACTTGGAGATTGAGCAGCTTGATGTAAAGACAGCTTTCCTTCATGGTGATTTGGAGGAGGAAATCTACATGGAACAGCCTGAGGGATTCAGAGTCAAAGGCAAGGAAGATTTAGTGTGCAAGTTGAAGAAAAGCTTGTATGGGCTGAAACAAGCACCGAGACAGTGGTACAAGAAATTTGATTCTTTTATGGAGAATCATGGTTTCAGCAGGACTACATCAGACCATTGTGTTTTTATGAAGAGGTTTGCTGATAATGACTTTATTATTCTCTTGCTTTATGTGGATGATATGTTAATTATTGGCCATGATGGTAGTAAAATTGAAGGATTGAAGAGAGAACTTGGTAAGTCATTTGCTATGAAGGATTTAGGACAGGCTAAACAAATCCTTGGCATGAAGATCTCCCGTGACAGGAAAAATGAGAAGTTATGGTTATCTCAAGAAAACTACATTGAAAGGGTTCTTGAAAGATTCAACATGAGTAAGGCAAAACCAGTTAGTTCACCACTTGCAGGTCACTTCAAGTTTAGTTCCAAGCAATGTCCTACAAGTGAGAAAGAAAAGGAAGAAATGGGTGCAGTGCCTTATGCATCAGCTGTTGGTAGTTTGATGTATGCTATAGTTTGTACTAGGCCAGATATTGCTCATGCAGTTGGTGTTGTTAGTCGGTTTCTCTCTAATCCTGGCAAAGAGCATTGGACAGCAGTGAAGTGGATTTTCAGATACCTTAGAGGCACCTCTAAGACATGTTTGTGTTTTGGTGGTGATAAATCTGTGTTGTATGGGTACACAGATGCAGACATGGCAGGAGATGTGGATTCTAGGAAGTCTACATCAGGATACCTGATTACTTTTGCAGGGGGAGCTGTGTCATGGCAATCCAGACTTCAGAAATGTGTTGCTTTGTCTACCACAGAGGCTGAGTATATTGCAGTTACTGAAGCTTGCAAGGAAACTTTGTGGATGAAGAAATTCCTACAAGAGTTGAGTGTGAAGCAAGAGAACTACATAGTTTACTGTGACAGTCAGAGCGCCATTCACTTGGCAAAGAACCCAACATTCCACTCAAGATCCAAGCACATTGATGTTAGGTATCATTGGGTACGTGACGTATTAGAATCAAAACTGTTACAACTTGAAAAGATACATACAAGTGAGAATGGATCGGATATGATGACTAAATCATTGTCCAAGGAGAAGCTTCAAGTTTGTAAAGGGAAAGCGGGTTTAGTGGATCCTTTCACATGATGTGGAGGGGGAGATTTGTTAGTGGGATCCACATCATGTGGGTCCAGGGTTTTTATGTAATTAGCCATGAAGGGAGCTGAGTGAAATTTGCCATAAGTGCACAGTGCACCATTGTGAGTTTTGTTGATTTTGGCCGAGAAGCAAAATGCAGAATGCAGAAACAAAAACAGAGAGGAAATGAGAGAAAAAGAAAAGAGAAAACTTAGGGTTTTAGTTTTTTCTTTGATGATTGGATGCTAATTTGAGCTCCGATTTTGCTCAAATTTTGAAGGTGAGTTCCCAACATCTTGCTCTACAATTCTATCGGATTTGATTTTCAATTTAGCCTCTGATTTAGCATTATCTAGCAAATTTACATTTAAGGAGAATTTGTTAGATTTATTGTTATTGAGCCAAGATTAATGTTCTTGATGTTGTGGTGAGCCTCTAGTGGTGATTCTAGAGAGAACATTGTTGTAATCCCATTATTATTGCATAGTGGAAGTGTTGATATCGGACTACGGTCCCGTGGTTTTTCCCGAATTGGGTTTTCCACGTAAAAGTTTGGTGTTCATTGTGATTGATTGATGGTTAATGTTTGTGGTAATATTGTTGTGCTTACATTGGTGATATATTGCCCATTTTAATAACACAACGTGGGAGAAAGAATTATTTCCGCTGTGTAGTATTTTGTGATCTTTCCCAACACGTGAGAAGATACTCTTTTATATAGATTAGTGCTATTTAAGCCCTACGATAAATTTTATATGTTCTTGGATTTTTGGATTCCCTTCATGGCGCTTGGAATTTATCTCACGCCAAACATATAATAGTATATGACTGTTGTAAAACAGAACTTTAGGATCAAGCCAATAAAGACTGAATTCTTAGTTTTTACATTTTAATTTTAATCCATCGGCAAACATCATGAAAGTTGGTTGCAGACTGATCATCATCGTATTTCATTTAATTATAGACTTTTTGATCTCATGTCTTACTTATCTTCAGTTCCCTTGGGCATCATATTTTACTCATATTTGATCTCTTTGCCATAGATGGAGAAGTCTTTGTTGGAGATTTAATATACGTGAGTGTATATATATATAATTGTGTTTATTACTTAAAATATGTATCATATACATATTAAACGCGATGAAAGCATTTAAACATGTAATAAATATAATAAATAAAATATATTAATCACATTAATATACTAATAGTATTGAGAACTCACCTGAACGTATAACGTTATACACGTATTTTTTCAGAGTCTGCATAGAGACCAACTGGTCGGCAATTCTAGTCACCAACTTAGTGGACTTGGTGAGCTAGAACAACAACCCCATCTCTAACACGGGATTAACTCTTAACATCAAAATGACCGGTGATATGTATTCTTCATTTTCTCTAAAATGATAAAAAATGGAGAATGAAGCAATTCACAATTACTTCTTTTAGTACCATAAAAAAAATGAAACAATTTCATTTTTTATTTTTTATTTTTTTTTCTTCTTCTTTCTTTTTCTCAACACCATTTCTTTTCTTTCTCCTTTCTCCATTTTCGGCACACACTTTTCCACCACATTTCACACACCTCTCACTATATATATATATATATATATATATCTAATATTAACAAAATAATATAAATGGATGCCAAATAGTTGGCATCCAAAATAAAATAATATTAAATAATATAATATAATAATATATTATAAAGAGATATAATTAATTATTTAAAAATTAAATAATCAATGTGTGAAATGATCATTTTACCCCTCATAAATAGTTACCAAGTCTACTCTTAGTGAGTCCCACCAAATTTCACACTTGGGTAAACTCAATCGATGATCCACAATGCGTCACGTGTTATTATACAATTAGCAAATAACAATTATCAATTATTTATTATATTTAACGTTTAAATAAAGATACGTACGTATTCCCGTGGTAGTGTTAGATATTACTATATTAAATAATTTATTTCGGCACGCTGCCCCAGTGCACAACGAGTACACTCTATATCTAACTCCTTATGGGACCTGACGAATCCCATATCTGTAAACACCGAACTCTATAAGCATCGAACCATACCCAGCGACACCTAGCGGTCACACCATAAAAAGTCTGTGATATGCGTAGAATCAAAGTATGGTGGATCACTTACAAGTCCACCGTGGCACTCAGGTCAAAGGACCACGTATACTACTCAACTCGCGAGGATCTTCCGTTGACGGATTACATAGGGTGCCTATTGGAAGCCCTCGTGAGTCTATCCTATATCCAGTCCTAATTGAATACCTATATGTCAATACGAGCTCCAAGCTCACGGTCGGCTAAGAACGACCATCTATACCCTATAGGTATGATATATGTTGATCTATATATAAGTATCTACCGATAGACCCGCATTGGCAGAAATAGATCATGGATAATTATTTGAGAACATACTTGCGCAACTAGCATTTCCTAGCACCCGATTATAACTCTTGCAACTATGCAATTACTAGTATATTTTCAGGTCTATGTCCCATTACAAGGCTCTAACTCTTGGATCTTCTATGAGTATTATAACCAACTAACACGTAAGTGTGCTAACATTTAGCATTTATATCTCTCAGCGTGGTTAACTATGAACCCTTATCTAAACTCCTTTAGATCTGATCTGAACTCCTTTAAATCATACAATGTCTGTAATGTTACATTGCATAATACCATTTTAATAGGTATTAACGATTTAATAGGAATGTACACATATATAAATACACAAGTACATGTACATTCAAGGAGAACACGTAAACACCAACTCTAACAGTCTTTGGGGTTACTAGTGCTTATCCTCATTAGTAGAGACTCCACGGTTGGGGATAAAGGTTGTTCACTCTAACAAAAAAGAAGGCTCCTCAATTATAAGTTGGAGACTGCTTGTCCCATTAGGAGGGCTTCTTTTGTCTATAGATATGAGATCCCTCATTTATGAAGTGAAAAGTGTTGAAAGGAGACTTGGTCGGTCTTAGTATAGCTTCGGTCTTGGACTTGTCTTTTGACCCCCTTGGGCTTTAGTAGATTGAGTTTCAACTTAATAGGTTAGAGAGCTCAACCTTCAAGTGGCCTCAAGCTAGGTTTGGCCTTTTTAAGCCTTCATAGTCTTAGCCCAAAACCTTTGGGGCAACAAAAAAAAAATTTTCAATTAAACCTCTTAAATTTTCATACTTACATACTTACTAATAAAAACTTCATTTTCAAAATATTTCTATAATGGAACATCTAGTGAATCATACTGTAATACTTTACATGCATAGAAAATATGACAAATTAAAATGCTATTAACTCTATTACAAAATATAAGTAAACACATAACACTTTCTATAAAAACAAAATCTCTAATTCTTTATTTATTAGATTAAAAGCTCTCAAAGTCACCCACATAAGAACAAAGATAAACCTTCAAGATTAAATCTCAATAAAATCGTTTGAATCAATATTATAACTCTCAAAATAAAATTAAGACTATTGTAAACCTCATTTTTTTTTATTAAACAATAAATAGCCCGTAGCATGTACAACTTCAAAGTAATTCACTAGCTTAAACTTAATCTACAAAAAGTAAATGACAAGGATAAGCCGTCAACTCAATAAATAAATATATTGATAATTTACACTATTGTTTATTTGAAAATGTTGTAATTCTTTTTAGAAATATCATTGATAATAACTTTAATAATTTCAATTTTAAATTTATCAAATCAAATTCTTTAATATCATAAGTTAATATGAAAATTATTAAATAACAAAATTTGTAATTATTAAATAATCATTTGTTTTAAAATCTTACTTTATAGAAAATTTTGAATTGGAGTATGAATGATAGCGGATTAGAATTAGAACGGATATCTTTAAACTCATATCTAATTCGTTTAAAAGTATGCTTAGCACGTATGCTAAGAGCGTATGCTAAGCGCAACGTTACGCGCGCTTAGCACTTAGCATGCATACTAAGAGCTCCTGTTAAATTTGTAACGTTGAACTCCTAGTGCTTAGCACGGTGTTAAGAGTGGACAATACTTAACACGCATGGTAGGAGAGAATACTAAAAATGAGCAACATTGTGCTCTCTAACAACGTTAACACATGTACTAGGAGCACATGTTAACCGTACAATGTTACATGTCTAATGCTTAATACACGTGTTAGGAGCCTATATTAAAAATACAATATGCATTCCTAACATGTATGTTAAGTGAGATAAGCATGCAATATACGACACATTATTTTTTAAAATTTTTTTTTAAAAAAAATATGTAATATTTGTAAATACTCATTGCAGGTATTCGTGTATTTTTTATCAAATTCGTATTTGTTCAAAATTTATTGTGAATTTTAATTTAATATATTAAATTTATACTAAATTCATTTTAACTTTTACTAAATTTTTTTCAATACGAACAAATTTACAAATTTGTAAGTAATTTTATCATTGTGGAGTTCTAAAACCATACCATTACTTTATTCATTAAAAAATATTTTAGTCCTATTATGATAACTTAAGCTTTAAGGTAACAAGAAAATATGTGCATCTTTAATCATTCCAAGTAATTCATATAGCAAAACTGTAACATTTTACTTTAAATAAAAAAAGAGCACATTATGGATAAAATTACTTTCTTCAATAAAAGCAATGACCATTAAAAATATTTCTATCCGTCCAAAGATCCCAAGTACCATATTTTACTAGGTAACAGTATATTTACCAGTCATAATCAACAGCTCAACCTAACTAACCCCTATCTTCTTTTTCAACACTAAACAACCATTGCTCCAAAAAAAATTATATTATACTCTATAAATCGGATTCATATAAATTTTATACCAATTTGTTCTAGACGCACAAAAATTCAACTTTCCTAGCCATGCTATCTTGAAGCAAAAATAAGGTTAAAAGAAAAAGAACTAGGTGTTTAAAAGGATTAGAGAAAAAACTGTACTCAGTTAATTTAAATTTGGAAGGAGTCTTAGAGTAATACTCCTTTTCTAAAATAGATTAGTTCGCCAAGATACGTATATTAATATTTGTATATTAAATTTATAATAGAAGATTTTCAATTAACGGAAACTTAAAATTTTCAACCAATGCCAAATAGGGAAGTAAAGAAAGGGAAAAGAAAATAAAAAGAAATGTGTGATACAAGTATCTCTAAATATTTCAACCAATGTCGAAATACGAAAATAAGGAAAGAAAGGGAAAAGGAAAAAAAAAACGTGTGTTACCGTAATACTTCGGCTATCCACAGCAGCCGTTACAGATAAAACTTAAGAAGTCCTGACAGAATCCATTAGTCCAATAAAAGGAAGCAGTTTCTGCTTCTTGACCAAATAATACAACAACAAAGTTGCCGAGTCTAATCACTTGCAAGTTGCAAGATGATCTATAGAACTGACCAAAAGAGTATCATTAAGAAATATTTGGTCTCTGATTTTCAGACATTACCTAATTAAACAACGTAAAATATAATTGAGAAGTTATACATCAAGCACTTGAAACTTCACAAATAAAAGCTAAGAAAGTGAACTAGCAATAGGGAGCTAAGCTACAGCGTGTCAATGCCTGCTAGATATGCTGAAGGAACTGACTTTCATTGGAGTGGCTATGACCAGTGGAGCCTCGGGCAAATCACTGACTGCAAATTTGTCATGCATGAAACGACTATCAACAATGGAGTCATCCTTGAGAACTATCTTATAGCAGTAACAGCTCTTCAATCCCTCCTGATTTTGGTAGCACTCATGGGATCCATTTTTCACTTGCTGAAAGTTCCATATCACGCTAAACTTGCCTACAGTTGCAACCAAGTGACGCTCCTGTTTTCCATTCTCAGTGACCTATGTAAATTTGAAACACAAAGCAGTTAAAATATACATGGAAGGACTATGAATTTCCAAAGAATGTTGATTCTATGAGTCTTATAAGGATTCATGCAGTGTGTATATCAATAGAGAATCATCCAGTTTACTGTGGGGCAGGGTGACCCTTCAACCGTATAAGTGTAGGTGATTAAGTGTTTGGACACACAAAAACCAAAACACCAAACAGTTAACTAAGTTGTGCAATCTATATCTCTCAGACAAAGAAAGAAGCCAAAATGGCACTCCCTGTTGTGTCCATCTCATCAATGAGCATAGATTAATAGAGATGGCTTTTGTGCCGGTCAATCTGCATCCCATTCCTCAGGTGTAGTTATGTTTGATCACAGATTGGTAGGTGACCAGTCCTTTCTCCTCTTCCAACAACATTGGACATGCTTAGATTTAACATAAATGCTTTTGACCCTTTAATATGGAAAATCTCCTTGTAGACATTTCTACTTCAGAAAACTATCTCCAATCCCATAACCCCATTCACCGCCTTCCTAAAAGTATCTCCAATCCCATAACTCCCTGTTGTGTCTGTCTCATCAATGAGCATAGATTGATAGAGATGGCTTTTGTGCCGGTCAATCTGCATCCCATTCCTCAGGTGTAGTTATGTTTGATCACAGACTGGTAGGACCTATCCTTTCTCCTCTTCCAACAACATTGGACATTCTTAGATTTAACATAAATGCTTTTGAACCTTTAATATGGAAAACCTCATTGTAGTCATTTCTACTTCAGAAAACTATCTCCAATCCCATAACCCCATTCACCGCCTTCCTAAAAGTAATTATCTATTTGAGCAACCAAACAATTATGCAAAAACTCAGTTAAAGTTGATTCCATGGCTCACATCAATGGTGTATTATGCTTTCACTCTCCTATTTTGAAAATACCCACAACTGCATATCATATGCAAATAACAGCCAAACAAATTTAGAGAAACGGTGATAGGGTCACGACAACCCTTAACAAACATGTAATGTAGAAAGCAATTTCAGCAACCATAACTCAGGAGTTCATCACTGTCGTAAGACATATATATAAAAAACTATAGTTCAAAAAGACCACCACCTGCAATTTGAAACAGATAAAATGCATATAATTCTGAAAACTGAAAAATAAACACAAGCATAACGATAATTAAAACCTCTCCAATGACCCCGGTAAAAATAGCAAATAAAGTTCCTAATTTCAAATTCAATGACCAGCTGAGAATAGCAGGGAATACATTCATCACACAAATTCATTTGCAGTTCAAAAGCTATGCAAAGAACAACCAGCTTAATATAAAAAATACGAATGCTTACCCACGAAAATTGAGCATTGCGGAACTTATTATCAACTCCAGCCAAATGAGAATCTAGAGGAGTCAGCTTCAGCAATCGCGGAGCTGCAATCTTATTTCCCATGCGACCATTAAAACCAGTCTTTGTCTTGCCATCCTTGTCAGTAAACAGTGTGCAGATAAGGATCAAATAAGTATCGGTAGTCCCCAATATCCACTTCCCATCATAGGTAACATCCACGTGCGTAATAGGTGAGCCGAGACCAGGAAAAGCTGTTTTTGCTTGTCTCATAGAATTAGTTGAGTACAACCGAATCTTTCCATCTAGAGAGCCAACAACAATTGAACCATCGCCAGTACTTGCAAAGCACTGAAAGTTGGTTCCTCTGGAGAACTGATGCCCCTGAGTCCAATTCAGCACAGGGGTATTAGCATTTGCAAGATCCTGAACTATCCCATTTTTATCACGCATATCCCATCTACAAAGCCTATTATCATCCAATCCTAAAAACGTGGAACCCGAAGGATCTAACTGCGCTCCTTTACTATCATTTGTAATATCTCTCATTGTAATATCGGTCCCATCCTTTCCAAACTTCCATTCTGTAACAATTTTTCCAGTCTCAATATCAAGCTGCTGTAACCCATTAGTATGAGGCTTTGCATCCCTCATCGGACTCATGAGTAACATGTTAGTCTCAGCCCTCATAAGCAGCGCCTTTCTAGGTGTTGAGTGCACCAAATTGGAACCAGTTCTGTAACTTCCATCATTGAATTTCACAAAACCACCTTTCCCATGAATTCCATCGCTAAAATTCTTAACAACCTGAATACCACAATCACTTACCAAGAAACTATTATCCATTGCACCCAATGCCAAACTTTGAATGCCTCCATTGGCTGCCTCTTCAAACTCCTCAGTCAAATCTTGATTAGCGCTAATTGGAGTGGCTGACCCAGGGCTTTTAAATAAACTATCCTCTGCATCTTCCCACATCGAATCATCAGCCACTTCAGGCTTAGCCCACCCAATAAAATCCTTTCCATAAACTTTAAGCTTGTTCGCTTCATTAGACTCGTACCCGTAAGTGTTCTCAAACAAACAATCGTGAAACTTGTTATTAAAAACCTTGTAATCCTCATCACTAAAAAATTTCATAGCCCACACACCTTGCGCCACAAAATCAACACGACGTTGATATTTAAAAGTCTTCGATTGCATCTCTACCGAGACCTTGACTCTAACCTTGGAACCAACCTTCAAAACCCACCAGGAATCTTCATTTTCGCTTTCTTCGTAGTCATCTTCATCTTCATCACGAGCGTCGATTTTTGAAGATTTGAAAAATGAATAAGAAGTGAGTTTCTCGGAGGTAACCCATTTGGCTTTCGGTGTGTTGCCACCGATGTGAAGGTAAAGCCTGACGGCGTTAGGGTTTTGAGCAGCAGCTGATGATGGGTACTTGAGTCTCAGGGCTTTGAGCTTGGCTTCCACTTCGTCGAGAGACGTCGGGGTTTTGGGTATGCGTTTCGAAGAAGAAGATGAGGTTCTATCGGGGGTTTCGTCTTTGCAGTCCTCATAGTTGTCTGCTTGTTCATGTTCCGTTTCGCATTCTTCTTCTTCTACGTCGGAGTCTGAGATTTCGAGATCTTCGCGACTGTGAGACCCGCCCATTCTTAATTTCTTGTTTGATTGTGGGTTCTCTGTTGATGCAGTGGAAGTTGAGAAAATTTGGAAAAAGAGAGAATATTTTGGGTAGTGAAGTGAAGGGCGCCAAGTTCGAAATTTGAAATCGGAACGTTACAGTTCGGGGTTTTGAGTTTTGACTTTGTTAGGATTTTGAAAGATGCCAAGTGAACGTTACTGGTTACTGGCTCCATATTTTTTTTTTGAATCACTGGTTACTGGCTATTACCGGTAAAGGTTGAGAAATTTACTTAAATATTAGCTGTGACCCCGAGATTGTAATGAGATAGTAACGGGAGGAAAAAAAAAGAATTTTTTTAAAAAGTAATTTTAATATTATTAATAAATCAAGATATTATAAAATTATTGATCTTCAAAGTAAAAAATTATCAAAATAATAGAATATAGACTTAATGACAAATGTTTGGGTCTGAAACTTTTTCTAAATAGAGAGACAATAATTCTAAAATTTAGAATTATTTATAAATAAATTTTATTATTTTTATTGAGAACGGAGAACCCTATCCTCGTGAAGGGATTTTACTACTTCAAAAAAAAAAGCATTTGAATTAGTAATAATATCTTTTTTAAGAAATCAAGCAAATTTGTCTCTTTCCTAATAATGCACGAGTTTTTTTAAAAATCCCAATAAAAAGCACCCATTGTATTAAAAAAAATTGATATTATCGTCAATATCTTCGAAACATGATTTAATTACAATAATATTTATAGGGTTAAAAAATCAATATTAATATTTATTTTTTTACAAAATATGTATGATTGCCAAATCGTTAATGATCTATCGTCAAAAATAATATATTCAACGGTAATCACGTTTTTTCATACTTTAAACGTTTAAATTTATAAAAAATAATAATATAATAAAAAATAGTCGGCCCGATAGCCATTTGGCTGCTTAGTTCAAAAAAAATTTTCAATTTTTTTTATTAATTTTTAATTTTAATTTTTTTTGTTTTTTTTATTTTTAAATATTTTTAAAATGTATTATTTTATTTTTATTATATTTAAAAGTCAAAATTTTGAATTTTGTACAATTGCCATGTTATTTCAGTTTTGTTTATCGTGTAAAGGACAAAATGATTATTTGATATTGATTGACATTTAATCTGTTAATTTTAACGGAATATATTTAATAGTTGGACATTCGTGCATATTTTACAAAAAAAAATTGAGTATTAATATCGATTTTTTAAATTTATAGGTATTATTATAATTAGATCATATCTCAAAGATATTAATGATAATATCTCTTAAAAAAAACCTTTCTGTCTTTCTCTATTTTTTGCATCTAACACTTCAACAACTTTAGTTTCTTGTATTTTTTCATTTTTTTTTCTTGCCATTTTCCATATCTGCATAGCCCATTGAACATAGATCTGGTTTAGGCCGGGCTTCTCCTCGTCAACGATGGCTAACTGTGGCAATATGAACAACCCCTCGTTGTCATCCCTCCAGGTGGCCATGAAATCATCATTTCTGCCATGGAGTCAACGCTGTTTGAAGTTGGAGTCTTTCGTGCCAGTCGTGGTATTTTTTCTCATTGATAAGTGCTGGATGAGGCTAACACTAGGGATAACAGGGGGCGGGTTTGGGATGGATACCTCTAAAACTATATCCATATCTGCTTAAAAAATAAAATAACATATCTTTCTCAAACCCGTTGCAGGTTTAGAGTACCGTTACCAAAACTGCACTTGCGGGTTTATACCTATTACCAAACTCGTAACGAGTTATTCGTAAATTTTAAGCGAGTTTTGAATTAATATAATAAAAAATAAAATTATAATATTAATTTAATTAAAATTTTCTAAATTAAATCAATTAAATAATATCAATTATACTTCCAATTTTATTTACATTAATGTTATAATTTTAACTTCAATTTTAATTTTAATTACATTAAATATTATAATTTCAAATCTAAATTCGATTTTAATTACGATAAATGTTTTTATTTTAATTCTAATTTTAATTTTAATTACGTTAAATATTATAATTTCAAATTCAATTTTGATTTCAATTACGTTAAATATTATAACTCAAAATCTAATTTCAAATTTAATTACATTAATGTTATAATTATAATTTTAATTTCGATATCAATTATGTTAAATATTATAATTCTTATTCCAATTTTGATTTCAATTACGTTAAAATATTATAATTTTAATTCTAATTTTAATTTCACTTATGTTATAATTCTAAACTGAATTTCAATTTTAATTATATTAAAATTTATAATTTCAATTCTAATTTTTAATTTTAATACGTTAAATATTATAATTCAAATTCGATTTTAATTACGTTAACTATTATAATTTTAATTTTGATTTCAATTACGTTAAATATTATAATATTGATTCTAATATTAAATTCAATTATGTTAAATGTTATAATTTCAAATTCAATTCCGATTTCAATTACATTAAATATTATAATTCTAAATCTAATTTTTATTTCAATTGCATTAAATACTATAATTTCATTTTCAATTACAATTTCAATTTCAATTACATTAAATGTCGTAATTCTAATTTCAATTACGTTAAATGTCATAATTTTAAATCCAATTTCGATTTCAATTACGTTAAATGTCATAACTCTAAATCCATTTTTGATTTTAATTACATTAAATTGTTATAATTATAATTTCAATTTTGATAGTTAAATGTGATAATTTCAAATTCAATTTTAATTATGTTAAATGTTTTAATTTCAATTCTAATTCTAATTTTATTTACATTAAATATTATAATTCTTGTGTTAAATGTTATAATTTCAAATCCAATTTCAATTTTAATTACATTAAATGTTATCATTCTAATTCCAATTTTATTTTCAATTTTAATTGCGTTAAATGTTTAATTTCAATTACAATTTTAATTATGTTAAATGTTATAATTTTAAATCCAATTTCAATTACATTAAATATTAAATATTTTAGTTCTAATTTTAATTATGTTAAATGCTATAATTTTATTTTTAATTTTAATTACAATCATTAGTCCATTTGAACTAATTTTATTTATTTTTATTGAATGGTATGAGCAACGTAAAACCAAATCTAGACTGTTTGATGTGAGATAAAAATAAATGCAAAAATAATTAACTCATATTTTTTTTAAATGTAGTATATGCGGATACCCGTTGCGAGTATTCGCAAATTTTTCACTAAAACCATACCCGTACCAAATCCGTTGCGGGTTTTAATTTTGTATATCAAACCCGTTTCAAACCTTACCAAATCCTTCCCAATGCCGGTGGGTTTTAATGGGTTTGCAAATTTTTTTACCATCCCTAGCTAACACAAGCGCCTTCTTGCTACCTTTCTCTAGCGGCCATGTAGTGTTGGAGTTGGTGCTTACATGTCATTCAAATATTGTATGAATATTAATTATTTAATATTTATACAATAAACATTTCGAATACTATCGTTGATATTAATTATATAGTATTAAGTTTGTAACGTTAAAGACATTGAATGATTTGAAGCAGTTCAGATCTGGTTTAAAAGAGTTAACAATGCTGAGAGTTATAAATTTTGAAGTTATAAATGTTAAGAGTTACCAGGTTATAAGAGTCAGTAAATTATAAGAGTTAGAAATCTTGTCTAAAATTGGTCAAAAACTTGAGAGTATACTAGTAATGACATAGTTGTAAAGAGTTGCAATAAGTACTAGAAAATGTCATTAAAATATGTTCTCAAATACAGTGTTCCTAATCTATGTTCACTAATGCGGGTTTATTGGTGAATCACTATTAAATAGATTAGTGTATGTCTAGATCTGATTGATACAGATGGTTATTCTTAATTGACCATGACCTTAGAGTTTGTATATGTATACGGGTATTCAGTCAGGACTGGATACTGAACAGACTCATAAGGACCCCAATAAATATCTTATGAAACAGTCAAAGAAATATCCCTTCGAGTTGAGTAATATTCAAGGTCATTTGACTTGAGCGCCAAATGGGCTTGTGAGTGATCCACCGTACTTTGATTTTACATATGTCAAAGACATTTCGTGATCTTATTGTTGTGTGTCGTTGGGTATGTTCCGATGCTCATGGAGCTTGATGTGCATAGATACGAGATCCGTCAGCTTACATAGATAAGTTGTATATCCTATGCTTCAAGATTGTATTTCAAAAAATCTTATGGCCATAATTAATAAACCCAAAAAATGAATTTTCTGTAGGGTTAAACAATATCGTAAAAGTGCTTGTGTATATTATTTATCGAGATACGAATCTGAAGATAAGTTCATGGATGAGCAAATAAGGATTTGACGGTGCTGATCTATATCCCTATACATCCAAGGTATAATGACGGAAGGATTATACGTATGCGTTCTGACCTCAACTTGTATAGTTTAACGTACTGATTTGTAATATTCGTGACGTATGCATGGGACATTGATCACAGACTCATGAAATAATTCTATTTGACGAATCGGGCGTGGACTTAGTGAGTCCCAATATGAAATGTACTCCGTTGTGCACTTGGGTAGTATATCGTATTAAATAATTCAATATAATATAAAATACAGTAAATTACTATGACTAAGTTAACTAAAGTATATAATTATAGTAAGACCCACTTTGGGTTAACTTGATAACTTAGTAAGGGTATAATGATAATTTTACGTTATTAATTATTTAATTATTAAATAAGCAAGATATTTATTTATATAATAATTAAATAAAAAATTTAACTTAACCATGATTATTTATTAATCAAAGGGTTAGGTTAAAAGATATTTTGTGCTTAACTTAACTATAGTTAATTGTTAACTATAGTTAGGTTAAATAAATATCTAGATATTTTATTTTTATTATTAAATAAATATTAACCTAACTAGGGTTAATAGTTAACTCTACAATCAAGTTAGTTAGATATTTGTTAACTTAAGGTTTAAGTTAATTTAACTTAACTAAGGTTAAATATTAGCCTTGGTTAAGTGAATAGTTAAATTAAATTAAATGTAAATAAAATTTAAATTAATTTAAAATTTATGTATTAATATATAAAGTGAAATGAAATTTAAAATTCATAAGTTCTACTTAGACAGCCATTTTCAATTGAGAAAATTGGAATTTGAATTCTTGTTTTTATGTTTTAAGCATTAAAAAATCAAAGCAAAAACAAAGGTTATTATTTGTTATAATTAATTAATTTGTTTTTTTAATTATTCAAGAGTTGAATAAAATATAAAATAAATTAATTTTTCATTAGATTAAGAGTTAATCTAATTAATTTAAAGAATTAAATCAGTGTTGGATTATGCTGTTATTCTATTTAATCAAACCCACCCAAGTTGATTTATAAAATTGTCAACAAATTCATTTCAAGTGGACTCGAAAAATTTAGATCCAAGGGCTTCAATGGTGAATTTATCAATTTTGTAATTAATTTAATTATATATATGTGTGTGTAAGTGTGTTCATTAAATAATTTTTAATCTTTTCGTTGTGCTTGTATATGTATGAGATATGTATATTTGTATGATGAACACATATATCACATGCATACACCCTAGAATAATCAACACCCAACATGTAACTCATCGGTGCCCGTTGTGAAAAGCCAAATTCGGGCTCTATCAGTGTTGGACTTTGCCGAAATTTGGCGGCTTATGCTGTTTAACTCTTGCTCCGACCATTTTTTTTACTAGATGCTATCTTTTTTTTTTCGGCCATCGTAAGCTTTGCCATCGACTTGTTACTGAATTAATTTTTGCGGTTGCATTGATTTTATGTGTTGGTGGTTAATGGTTAAATTAGGATTTGATGTGTACAATGGATATTACTGTAGGGGTATTATTACAATCTCCCTCATATGTAAGAATAGATATTTGTGTAATAATTCTTCTAAGTGAGGTAGATTTTAATCTCCCCTACATGAGGGTAGACTATTTCTTCCTGCATTAGGGTAGTTTTTTCTTCATACGTGAGGGTAGATCTCCCCGTTCAAGAGATAGTCGTAATATTCCCTTTTAGGAATAGTCCCCATTAGAGGGATTGGTTCGTTCTCTCTATAGGAGAGTAGTAGGTTCGAGCGAGCTATAATAGATCTATCTTATCTTTGTGTAGCATCCTGATTCTTCTAATTTTATGATAGAAGCCCTACATCGTAATATTACTGATTTAATAAATAATATTACACTTGAACTTTCAAAATAATAATAATAATAATAATACATGAGTTTTATTCATCTTGATGGATTAAAAATACATTAATCCCAAAAATTCCTCTAGAATTTATCATCTTCAACAAGTCTATGAGTGGCAGCCATGGATTTAGAGTCCTTAGCACATAAGTACAGTACTTTTGCCATCATTAGCAGTGGCATTTCCATTGTAACTCTGAATGAAACTATTTGAGAGGATTGTGAAAATTGAGTTTTTTTATTTGTGATTGGAAATGTGTTATGCTCTATTCTTATAAATAGAGAACAGTTCAACCATACTATGAGAAATATATGGCAAACTATAGAACCATTCTCGGTGGAATTTGTTAGTTTAGGTCAAAATATATTTATCTTTAATTTTAAATCAAATGTTGATCGCCAACGTGTTATTGCTAAAGGTCATTGGTCCTTCAATAATTATATGTTGGCTTTGAAAATTCCTTAAGGCTTAGGATAGTTACATAATTTAGCTTTTAACAAAGTGTCCTTGTAGATTCAACTTCATAATGTCTCAATCTTTTTTATGAATTTTGAAGCATGTAGAATGATTTTGGCCAAGATAGATAGCCAACATATTTGTTGGCCATCTTGGCCAATAATATCGAGATGAGATTATTTGCTGGGATGTCAATAATTTATTGGTTATCTTGGCCAACAATTGTGTGTAAGTGACATTAAACATATAGTGCATTTATGTGAGTTTGTGTCTATCATTTAAATTTACATACATATCACACATATATGAGTGCAGCGGATGAGCAGAATACTAATTTCTTGTTGATAAACACAATTAAATTTTACATGTATCTCATAAATGTAAATTACAAAGGGATTGAATTATATTACCTTAGTAAGCCTTTAGATTTTGTTAAACCAAAATATCGCAATGAAGCAATCCGTTCATAATTCTAGTTCTCTAAGATGGTGGGCTTGGGAAGTCTAGAATGGCAGCTTCTTTTATAGCAAGGGATTCAAAATTTGAATCCTTATTTTTACTTTGTAATGTGATTGGCAAAGATGAGGAATAATAGATGAAGTGTTTTATGCTTTCACCCTTAAGAGTGTTTTCTAACCCTTAGAAACAAAACTCATTATTTCTTTTTCTCTCTTCACTTGTCTTGGCCGAGTGTTCCCTTAGCAAAAATGAGCAACTCTTTGCTTTTATTTGCTTCATTTCATTTCCCTCCAAATTGGACAAACATGACCCATATGGTATGGCAACAATAGCCTTTCCCTTTAGTTTTGTTTTATTTATTTATTCACAATAAACAAATAGAACAAGAGGCATGGATGCATTTGGCTGATTATTTAGCCAAATGAGAAACAATTTCTCATTTTGTAACAAAAATGATTCAGCCCCCACAATGGTCATGCCTATGCCTTTATGTTTTATTTTATTTGTTTACATTAAACAATTGAAACAAAAATGTGTGTGTGTATGTGTTTGCCATGAGAGGTAAAGCAAATGAAGAAATAATTTCTTATTTGCTTCTTTTACACATATTGGTCTTACCATGTTTTACATGTCTATGCATTCATGTTTTATTATTTCATTTAATCAATATTAAATATCACAAAATATGTGTATTATTATAATAAAATATAATTGTTTGACTTTCATTAAACAATAATATCTTTTATTATTATTATTATTTTATTCAATAAAATAATGATCTTGCTTGTCCAACAAGTAAGGTCATTTTAATAATTTTTAAGTCAAATAATAATAGGCCTATAATGCGCCACGTGTCAATAATTATTGTTAACTAATTGATGTACTTAACTCTTAAGTCTCGACACATGTACGACTTGAAAGAAACTGAAACAAATATCCAATCTGCTAAAATTTATTGGATTGAACTATTCAATTCGATATGCTGCCCTAGTGCATAACGAGTACACTTTATATTACGGGACTCTTTAGGTCCATGCCTGATTCGTCAAACGAAACTATTCCATGAGTCCAAGATCGATGTCCGCACACGTCACAGATATTACAAATCAGCGCAGTAAACCATACAGGTTGAAGTCATCGCGCATACGTATAATTCTTTCGCCATTTATATTTTGGAGGAGAGGGGATATGGATCATCACCGTCAAATCTCCACGTGTTCATCCATAAACTTATCTCTAGACACGTATCTCGATATACAATACACTCAAATACTTTTGCGATATTGTTTGACCCTTTGGAAACTCATTTCTCGGGTTTGTTACTTATGACCATAAGTCTTTTTGAGATACAGTCTCAGAGTATCTGGATATACAACTCACCCATGTGAGTTGACAGATTCCATATTTGCGCACACCGAACTTCATAAGCATCAGACTATACCCAGCGACACATAACTGTCAGACCATGAAAGGTCTTTAATATATGTGGAATCAAAGAATGGTGGATCACTTATAAGTCCACCGTAGCGCTCAGGTCAAAGAACCACATACATTACTCAACTCGAGAGGACCTACCATTGACGGCTTCATGGGATGTCTATTGGGGTCATCAATAAGCCTATTCAATATTCAGTCCTTACTGAATACTTGCATGCTATACAAACTTTCGGTAAGCCCATAATCAGCTAAGAACAACCATCTAGGTATAGTATACACTAGTCGATTAGAAATGGTTCCATCGACAGACCCGCATAAGTGAATAAGACCAGAAACATGTAATTTGAGAATAGACTTGCATAATAATATTTTTTAGCACCTATTGCAACTTCTTGCAACTATATTATTACTGATGTACTATTGAGTCTATGTCCTGTTACAAATAATGTCCTAATTTTTAGATTTTACTGACTTTTATAACTTATTAACTCTTAGTAGTGCTAACTATTAGCAATTATAATTCTCAGCGTTGCTAACCCTTAGTGCTAGTCTAAACTCCTTTAGGCCAAATTTGAACTCCTTCATATCATACAATGTCTGTAGTGTAACATGCATTGTATCATTTAATTATTGAAATTAACGATTTACTTAAAAATGTATTGTATAAATATCATAAAATAAAATATTCATACAACAATAAGATGACACGTAAGCATAAATTCCAACATTGCATACCTGCGATAATTGTATGTAATGCAACTTGCTCCAATTGTCCTCCCATCACCTCATTTCTCTCCCATTCAAATTCATTTCTCTTCCAAATTTTATCATTATTTTAATTATGAATATTAAACTGTGTTCTTAGATATAGATTGGTTCAATCAAGTTTGAATTTATTACATTTGGCATTTATATATTTTATTTAACACTAAATTATGTATATAAGGGTAAGTATGTCAATTTACAAAGTTTATTTAGCTAATAAATAATATGCAACTAAAAGGTAGTTAATAAAAAATAGGAAAAAAGATATTTTGATCCCGTAATTTAGAAAAAGGGATGCAAACCTCTATGTTTGAAATATGTCTATTTACAATTTATTTAGCTAATAAAAAATAGGTAATTAAAAGGTGCCTAATAAAAAAATAAGAAAAAAGACATATGGACCCTTGTAATTTGAAAAAAAACACATGGATCCCTGTAATTTAGAATTACCATTATAGAAAAAAGGCATATACAAACCTTTATAATTTTAAAAATTTCATTTACATCTTATCAAGTGATAGAAACTGTTAAGTAAACACTTTAACCAACTAAACTATTTTAAATTTTTATTTATGTATATGATTAAAAATTTATTAAGAATATTGTCCTTAACTAACTATTCAAGGAAGTATTGGTCGGTATTAATTGGCATTGACCATTTTGTTGATCGTCATTGATCACTATTGATCATCGTTGACTGATAAATATTGACTGTTGTTGATCGGTGTTGACTAATCATTAACTGTTGTTGATTGATCGTTAACTGGTGTTGACCGCTCGTTGATTGTTTTTAGTTAAAAAGGGTAATTTTTCATTTTTACCATTTTTGGTGTTAATTCAAACAGTTGTCACCGGTAAGGGTATAAACAAAAAATTTAAAATTATAGGGGTCTACATATCCTTTTCCATAAATTATGAGAAAATATTTGTAAAATTATAGAGTTATTTTTGAAAATTTTCCCTTAACCAATGATTTAATGTCTACATTGAAAAATTTTAAAATTTACGATTAACTAAAATTTAATAAATTATTTAATGCATAATATTCTGTAAGTCTCAAATATATATATATATATGTCCTCCTATTTGAACATAACCTTTTTTTACCATCTCTTTTATGCATAATTAAAATTGAGTTTAATTTTTTTTTAAATTAATTGAGTTTAACTGCTATAAATAAAGGCATATTGAAATGTATTGTTTTAATATAAAAAATAAAATCAATATAAATATAAATCAGATCAATTGAATATTTCTTTTTTAAATAAGCATATGTTATTTAATAAAATATATATAATAAATGTCATATTATAATAGGGATATAAAGTTGAAATACAAAATAATATCTTTTCAAATAGCATATATTTCAATAAGAAATATTTAACAGAATATTTGATAGTTATACATTTCATTTTTCAATGAAGTTTATTGAGAATCATGTTTACATGCCACGAGGGACTCTTTCACATATTTAACGATAGCCTTCAGATTCAGAACATCATTAATCTAGTGACTTAGTGACAGAATCTTTCATTTTATTTGATTTTACTTTTTCTCCCAGACTTCATAGTCTTTTCCAGGGGTAACAAGTTGGAAGTTGGAAGGGATGAGATTTCCAAGATCCATCTTTGGTCCAATCATCATAATGATTTTGTCATCAACTGCAGCTACATAGAGATCAGCATCAGAGGCTAAAATATTAACTCTGCTTTCTGTATTGATCCCGTTCTTTGTTTCTAATAGTAGCCAATTTGCCAATCTCCTTCTTTAGAACCCAGTCAAAGAAGTGATCATAAAACTGCACAACAGACAAAAATAAGTTTAATAGAGTAAAACATAGCTCAATCGCAATCCTAATAGTAATACCTACTGCATTTAACTTATAAGAGAGAGAATGATAGAAATTACTATGGACGGCGTTTCAGGATGTGTTAGAATGTAAGCATATCCCAGCATGCCTTTATCCGATGGGAATGGCCACAGGCGTTGTGTAGACCCAGTGTCATGGTTGTCAATGAAAGTCACAGCATTTTGTGGCAAAATTTCAATCAACGGATTTGCCATTGGGGTTTTTATGTTGAGTATTATATATTAAAGTGTGTTTATATATTAATTAATTATATATTATTAATTATTTATTAAAAATAATTAAATAAAATTTATTTATTATTAAAATTTTAAAATATTATGTATGATATGAGTTTTAATATATAGAGATTCAGTTATTTTATTTTATTTTTATAATGAATTAAAATAAAATAAAATATTATAAATAATAAGTTTAGGTCTTCAATCTAAATTAACGTATTATTCATTCACATCTCATCAGTTAATAATGATAATTTTTTTTTTATAAAAAAAAAATTTAAACGTAAAAGACATTAATCTTAATTTTTTTGCGTTTTTATAAATTTAGATATACTTCAATTTTATTTTTTTAATAATTTAACAAGAGATCTTGATTATAATAATTTTTGTATTAATTAAATTTTTTATTCAACAAGTGGTATCAGAGTCATCCCATATTAAATTATTAAAAAATAAAAATTTTAATACTAAATTATAAATTATAAAATCTGGCAACGTGGGTTTGCTAGAATTTACGTTTTCCAAATTTATATTTTTTGAAATTGATGATTGTTGTTTATTATTATCATATGTCGAAATCCACAATGCTGGGTTGATTAATATTTTTTTTTAAATATCTTTTGTCAATATTTGCATTCAATAAGTAGGCGGCATTGAAATTGTCTTTTGTATAAATATATGAGTTAAATTGATACAAGATATTTATTAATTATTTAATGCCATTGATTGCATGCAATTTTCGGTACGCATTCAAAGATTTAATGTATATTGAATTCATTCTGAATAAAAAAAAATTTTAAATGCATAAATAAAAGGGAATAAAAGTTGAAATTGTAGTGGTTGAATGCGAAAATAAAAAAAAAGGGGGAAAAGAAAAGAAAAGTTAAAATTTGTTCAAATTTAAAGTGATAATATCAAATTTAATGAGATTTTTTTTTAATTGTAGTGTATGTCAGATAGTTAGTGTTCATAAATTTTGAGAGTTTATTAAGTCAATTTCAAAAGATTTATAAAGATTTTATCGGGTCCAAATTCTTTATATTCAGCATATGGACCAAATTAAGTTAGGATAGACTCAAGCCTATTTTTTTTTTTTTTTTGGTTTAGGTTATTAGATAAAGATTAGGGTTTGGGTAATTAGGAAATGTTAAGTTTGACCTGACCCAACCACTTCGGTCCCTACCTATTCTGATCTCGTCCTAATTTTGATATGATTTGATTTTGACCATGACTATTTTATTTTTCCTCTATTTTTTTACAAATTAATATTCAGTATTTTAAAATAAATTAAAATATCACAAAAGTGACATTTTTTATGCAAATTTATTTATTTTGAAATATGTGGGTATTATTAAAGAAATTAAATAATTATGTTTAAAGTTATTCAAAAAATAATCAGCCCAAAGGAAAATTATTTTTTGGCCAAATAATAGACACATATGACAATAAATATGTGATAAACTTTGATATTTTCTATGCATATAATATGTCGGTCTAAAGAAAGGTATATTATTGGCAGGATCTATTATCAATATTTATTGTCCAAGTTTTTAGAGTACCGTTTACAAATTGTTATTTTTGTCCAAATATTAAATAGTAATGTTGTGTTTGGTATCTTACAATGGCTCAATTTATTATATCTTATGCCATGTGTGTATATGAATGCATGATTAAATGACATGGTTATTGATTGTGAGTTTTTTTGTTTGTTCTATACAGTAAATGCTTCTTCTATATCTGTCAACTTGAACAACATTCCGGTGCTTAACGACACTAACTTCAGGAAATGGAAGGAATACATTACCATTGTGCTTGGGTGTATGGATCTAGACTATGCAATCCGGATGGAAGAACCTCTGGCCCCTACTAATAGCAGTACTGCTGAACAAAGGGCACTTTATGAAAAATGAGAGCGTTCTAATCGTATGAGTCTGATGATTATGAAGCACTCTATTCCAGATACCATCAGGGGCGCAGTGCCTGAGGAAGAAAATGCTAAAAAGTTTATGAGCTAAATAGCAGCCCGATTCGCTAGTAATGAAAAGGTCGAAACAAATAACATTTTGTCTAAATTTGTTTCAATGCAGTATAAAGGCAAAGGAAACATAAGGGAGTACATTATAAAAATGTCTAATCTTGTCACAAGATTAAGAGTATTAAAGTTAGAGTTGTCTGATGACATTCTCGTGCACCTGGTCTTAATCTTTCTTCCTACACAATTTTAAGATCAGTTATAACACTTAAAAGGAGAACTGGACTTTTAATGAACTCATTGCTCAATGTGAGCAAAAGGAAGAGAGATTGAAATAAGAAAAGATATAGAGTGCTCATTCAGCAACTTCTTCCAATGACGATAATACCAACAAAAAAAGGAAATAGAATAATAAAGAAAAAAGAGCTACAAATATTGGAACTTCACAGCCTAAGGTGCAAAAGAAACAGAATGCTGAAATCTCTTATTGCTTTTGCAAGAAAGTTGGACATATGAAGAAGGATTGTTCCAAGTATGCAAAATAGCTTGACAAAAAGGGTAAACTTCTCAACTTTGTTTGTTCAAAAGTTAATTTGGTTTTAGTACCAAGTCACACTTAATGGATAGATACTGGTATAACTACTCACATAAGTGTGATTATGCAGAGTTATCTAAGGAGTCGACCGCCAACTGATGCTGAAAGATTCATCTATGTGAGTGATGACAACAAGGCTTCTGTTGAGGCAATTGAATTTTTTAGATAACAACTAAAATTTGGTTATTATTTGGATTTGTATGAGACATTTTATGTACCGTCATTTAGACAGAATTTAGTTTCTATTTCTTGTTTGGACAAATTTAGTTACTCTTATTCTTTTGAAAATAGAAAGTTTAGTCTATTTCAGGATTCAAATATTATTGGTACCAGTTCTTTAGTTGATAATTTATATCAATTGGATCTTCGTGCCTCACAAATAAATGAAACCTTACATGTAAGTAATTATAGTATAAAGCGCAAATTAATTAATGAGAATTCTTATATGTTATGGTATAAGCGTTTAAGATACATTTTTAAACAAAGAATTCAAAGGCTTGTGTTAGAAGAAATTCTAAATTACTTTGATTTTTCAGATTTTGAAATATGTATTGAATGTATTAAGGAAAAACAAACAAATATTAGAAAAGTTGGTGTTAACAGGAGTTTAAACGTCTTGGAATTAATTCATACTGATATTTATGGTCCATTCCCTACGGCTTCTTGGAATGGTCAACAATATTTTATTACTTTCATAGACGATTGTTCTCGTTATGGGTATCTATACTTGATTCATGAGAAGTTTCAATCATTGGACATTTTCAAGGCCTATAAAGCTGAAGTTGAAAATAAGCTTGGCAAGAAAATTAAAGCCATTAAATCTGATTGTGGTGGTGAGTTCTATGACAGATATAACGGATCAGGTGAACAATGCCTAGGCCCTTTTGCTAGACATTTGCTAGAATGTGACATCGTTCCTTAATACACCATGCCAGGGACTCCAAGTCAAAATGGTGTAGCTGAGAGACAAAACCGGACTCTAAAAAATATGGTTAGAAGTATGATAAATTATTCTTCTTTACCAAAATCTATTTGGGGTAAAGCCTTAAAGATTGTAGTATATATCCTTAATCGAGTTTCAAGTAAAGCAGTAGCTAAAACTCTATATGAGCTATAAACTGGAAAGAAGCCTAGTATTAGACATTTGTATATATGAGGTTGTTATCCAACTGAGGCTAGGCCATACAGGCCTAATGAAAGAAAGTTGGACTTAAGAACAATAAGTTGCTACTTTGTTGGATACTCGGAGAGATCGAGGAGTTTCAAGTTTTATGATCCCTCAAACAGATTATTTTTTGAGACAAGGAATGCTAAGTTCATTGAGGATGTTGAATATAGTGGGAGTACTAAACTCAAGAACATTGTTTTTGAAGAGAAATATGTAACTATTTCTAATATTGCAATTGATAATGATTAGGTAATTGCACATGTCATTATGCAAAATGCAAATACATATAATCAAGATGTTCCTGAGATACCTCATGCTAACATTAAAGAACTTGCTCCTACTCATGTAGAGGAACAACAACAATAACCTCAATCGGAAGTGCCATTGAGGAGATCCACCAGGGAGAAGAGATCAGCGATTTCAAATGATTATGTCGTGTATCTCTAAGAACATGAGTTTGATATAGGACTAGAAGATGATCTAATAACTTTCAGTCAAGATAAAAAATTGTGAACTCCCAAAAATGGATAGATACAATGAAAGATGAGATGAAATTAATGCAAGACAGTGATGTTTGGGATCTTGTCGAATTGCCTAAAGGAGCGAAACCAATTGGTTGTAAATGAATTTTCAAAATCAAACGGGATTCGAAAGGCAATGTCAAAAGATATAAGGCACGTCTAGTCACAAAAGGTTTCACTTAAAAGGAAGACATTGATTATAAAGAGACTTTCTCTCCACTTTTATTAAAAGACTCATTTAGGATTATTATGACACTTATAGCTCATTATGATTTAGAGCTACATCAGATGGACGTAAAGAATAAGTTTCTTAATGGCGACATTGAAGAAATCATATTCATGTTTCAACCAGAGATATTTGAATCCAAAGATTCAAAATATTTGGTGTGCAAATTAAAAAAGTCAATCTACGGTTTAAAGTAAGCATCCCATCAATGGTATCAAAAATATGATCAAGTGATTACCTCATTTGGTTTTAAAGAAAACACTGTTGATCAATGCATTTATCACAAGATCAGTGGAAGAAAATTTATTCTTTTTGTCTTATATATGGATGACATTCTACTAGTAATCATCGATATAAGATTGTTGCATAAAATCAAGATATTTCTTTTAAATAAATTTTAAATAAAAGATCTTCAGAATGCCTCTTTTGTGTTGGGCATACAAATTTACCGAGATCATTCTCATGACATACTTGGCTTATCACAAAAGGCATATATCGATAAAGTGCTTAGTAGATTTGACATGAAGAATTGTGCATTAGGAAACACATCCATTGCTAAAGGTGATAAATTTAGTCTGCTTCAATGCCCAAGAAATGAGAATGAGAAGAAAGAGATGGAGAATATCCCTTATGCGTTAGCAGTAGGGAGTCTCATGTATACTGAAGTTTATACGCGTCCAGATATTGTATATGTAGTTGAAATGCTTGGCAGATATCTAAGTAACCTAGGAATGGATCATTGGAGAGCCGTTAAAAAGGTTATGTGGTATCTACAGAGAACAAAAGATTACATGCTCACATATCGGAGATTAGATTATTTAGAGATCATTGGGTATTTAGACTCTGATTTTGCTGGTTGTCTCGATAGCAGAAGATCCACTTTAGGTTATGTCTTCCTATTGGCTGGGGGAGCTGTGTCATAGAAGAGTGTCAAGCAGACACTCGTAGCTTCATCCACTATGGAAGTAGAATTTGTAGCTTGCTATAAGGCATTAAATCAAGCAATATATCTGTGAAATTTTATCACTGGGCTATAAATTGTTGATGGCATTGAGAGACCATTTAGAATAAATTGTGATAATAAAGCCATTGAGTTATATTTTAAGAACAACAGAAGCTCGTCAAAATCGAAGCACATTGACATCAAGTTTCTTGTTGTTAAAGAGAGAGTTCAGAGTCTTCAGGTGTCTATTGAACATATCAGTATAAACTTAATGATTACGGATCCGCTTACCAAGAGTGTACCACATAAGGTATTTCATGAGCATGTGACTAGTATGGGTGTGGTTCATCCTGATGATATGCTTCTATAGTGGGAGTTTGTTTCTTGGTATTCAATTACAGTTGACATGTTTTATGATCAGACTAAAGTATTACTTTTTGTTTATTTATTGAAAACTCTGAAATAAAGTTATATTATTTCAATTGCAGTTTTGTATAAAGTTTTGAAAGTATATCGTTGAACTCTTATGAGTTATAAAGTAGGACCAATTAGAAATAGGCATGTTAAGGGATCACGTTGCATGAAATTTTTATGCTACACATCCATGCTTGATCTATGTCATTGATTATATTGATGTATGTGACCATTGATAAGTCTAGTTATAAGAAAGATAATAAAGATTGCTTTGATCCTATATTAGTATAATTGATGGACTAGATTATTAAGAGATGTCTTTTATTAAGATAGCAAATATTGAGTTCATAAAGTTATTTGGTAGTGTATAATTGTAAAGTGACATATGTGGCCCAAGTGGGAGATTGTTGGGTATTATATATTAAAGTGGGCCTACATATATCAATTAATTGTACATTATTGGCTACCTATTTTATTGCCTATTAAAAGTGATCAAATAAAGTTTATTTATTATTTGACTTTTAAGGCATCACGTATAGCATGGGCATTAATGTGTAGAGACCCAATTATTTTATTTTATTTTTATAATGGCCAAAATAAAATAAAATACTATAAATAATAGGTTGAGGTTCCCAGTCTAAACCTAACGTATTATTCATTTACATCCCATTAGTGAGTGACGGTAGTTTTTTCTCTCATAAAGAAAAGGTTTAGACGTAAAAGACGTCAACCCTAATTTTTCTGTGTCTCCATAGATTCAGGTATGCTTCCAATTTTTTTTTTTTTTTGATGATTTAACATAAGATCCTGATTATGGTGATTCATTCACCAATTAAAGTTTTTATTCAACATTTTAACCTCCACAATTCTCCTTGCACAGCAGCTTGAAGGATACCTTTTGTTGTGAAATCAAAAGCCATAAAAACCCCTCCTGTAGTTCCAATCCAATCCAATCCAATCCTTTAAAGCTCATCGATGTCCGTCCTGGTTAGCATTAGGTTTTCCATCCTGACCATATGAAAGAGAATCCCATTTCTCCCTAATAGAAAAATCTAGCGAGGTGTTTTCCATATAAATTTTGGTAATACTTGGGGCATAACCCTTTATAAAATCAAATCACTATCCATCAAACCCAATTCCTGTCTTTAACCAGTTCATTCAGTTAAATAACGCTTTTTACACTCTTTGATTGAGATGGTCAATGTCAGGAGCTCCTTGAAAGTCCTTTCCTATATCAGGATTCCCTTGGCCATCAGAATACACCGTTTCATCGTGGCAAATAAAGGATGGCGCCCAGTCTAAACGGTCATCCGGTGTTCCACTTTAAAAAATGCAATATATTTCTCTATCATCTTTCTTCTCTGTAGTTTTGTGATTTATTACTATATCAGCCAGGCATTTAATCCCCTTCTCATGGAAAGCTTGAATTAAAGATTTTAATTCATCTTGAGATCTGTATTTTGATTCATCAAGGTCGTATAGCCTTTCTGGTATGTATCTTGTTAAAATTGGGGAGAAAATACATTAGATAAAGGGGTTTGAAGTTATTTTAGCTCAATTATCCTACTAAGTTATAGTTTTAATAACTTTATAAATATTCTGTTAAGTACGTTGAACACAAAATCATCATGTGAAACATTAATGAATGAACACTAAACATGGTTAATTCAGGCCGAGTAAAATACCTTGGAGTGCGACAGACTGAGAAGGCAGTGAAAGCCAGACATGAGTAATTCCAACATTAGCCAGATCAAGAATGGTTCAGGGAGTTATATCATCCTCTTTCCTTATTAGATGATTCCTAGTTAAACCCCTATCATATATCATCAAATTCTTCAATAAATTAGATTTCAAATTCAACGTACATCATTTAAATAAATACATGCCTTTGTGCAGGATAAAATTGAAAAGAAAGAGTGAAATATATAGCAAAATATTAAAAATTGGTGATTCAACAATCTTGTATTGATAAGAATTGAGATGAATACTAAAATGAGAGTCATTATAAAGTTAAGTACGCATTGAGTGTACAAGGGAGGAGCAAAATAAAAAGCCAAAAGAATGGGGGTACAGTTCATGCGGCAGCACTGTTCACGGCGAGCACTGTTGCATGCGGTGGCGGGTACTGTTCACGTAGCTACTGTTCATTAAAGTTCTATTCATCGGTTACTCTACACACGCGGGTACTGTACACACAGTTACTATTTACATGACAACTTTAGGTTGTTTTTTATTTTGGCTCAATTGACTTCTTTAAGTAGGATTGGACTCTTATAAGTAAGAACTCTTATTCCAACTAGGTTTAGGGTTTCTAAGGATGTTTTATTCATTATATAAACACTTCTAAACATAAGAGAAAGAAAAACATCTAAAGTTTTAAGATGTAACTATAAAAGAGAATAGAGGAGTTAGATAGGCACTAAGTGCGTGGTGCACTAGGGTGTAACCTTTGGGGAGTATTTTCTTTTGGTTCTTAAGTGAACAAAAGAAACACCATAAAATCCTTTGGCTTAGATGCTTGGACTATTCTTGTATTCCTTGTAAAAATATCTTATGAGAAGATACTAAGATGTGTTGGGGAGTCATGATGATCAAATGTAGATACTTGGAGGTTTTTATGGGAGATACTAAGGGGTTTTGTGGGATCATTGATGATGTAAAAAGATACTTAGTTATCTATATCAATAATAAGAAGCTGGATCATGGATCCTCCGTAAATGCAGGTAATTTTGGGCCGAACCACGTATATCTCGTGTCTTGTTGATTAGTTTATTTTCTTTATATTTATTAGTGTGTTGATCTTATATGTTCTTTTTTATGGTGTGAGTTATGGTTTTTCGCCGCACATAGAATAAAAGGGGTATCAAGGCTGTGGCTTAGTTGATGCTATAGGGGTGTCAAACTAAAGTGCATGATTTGATATCCGCAACATAAAGTAATTGCAAGACTCACTTGAAATAATAAGCAAGGAGAAGTGAAAGATGGAAAAATAGAGAGAAGAATATAGAGAAAATATACTAAGGTGACTATACTCATTTTCTTACTTTGTCTTGAGCGTTAGGTGGATGGTTCTTACTTCTGTTGTCTTTAAAATCAGGGTGGAAGAATAAAATCAACATTGCTAATTGTTATTGCTAAGTTGCCAAATTACGAGTGATTCTGTCTTTATCTTGGGCATTGGGTGGATGGTTCTTACTTTTGTTGTCTTTAAAATTATGGTGGAAGAATAAAATCAACATTGCTAATTGCTATTACTAAACTGTCAAATTACGAGTGATTCTGTCTTTGTCTTGGACGTTGGGTGGATGGTTCTTACTTCTGTTGTCTTTAAAATTAAGGTAGAATGTGGAAGAATAAAATCAACATTGCTAATTACTATTGCTAAGCTGCCAAACTACAAGTGATTTTGTCTTTGTCTTGGGTGTTAAGTGGCTGGTTCTTACTTTTGTTATCTTTAAAATTCGAGTGGAATGTGGAAGAATAAAATTAATATTGCTAATTGTTATTGCTAAGCTGTCAAATTACGAGTAATTCTGTTGTAGTCATGTTAAAGTAAAAAAAAAAAAAGATGTGAATATAAAATTACCAAGTACATAAAATCCACACAAATTTCAAATTTGGTCATTGGCATGTGCACTATTTATTTATTTTTATTTAAATAAACAAAATTGAACTTCAGATCTCTAATTTAATGGAAAAAATATATTGTAAATTTTTTATTATAATCATTTAAACAAGTGCGGGAGCACTATTAAGTAGCTGAACCTGCGCTAAAATTGGAAACTGTGGGGCAAAGTAGAGTGCAATCCCAATATAACCGTATATTATGTATATAATTCTTTTTGAAACTGGATATGACCATATCATTATCATACATCATCGTTGGATAGCATGAATTTCAGTAATCCTTGCATCCTCCAAATTTCCATGCTCAACTCAGCCTGCAATCGAATTTAATGTCAGTGGAACAACAATTCAAAGTTGTATAGACCCAAGTCTTCCAAATTCTAAATCCAGGAAAATAAAAGTCTTGTGAATTGATGATTAGAGAGGAATAGAATTTCTAAGCAATGAGTGCGCAACGGAAAGACCTTGACAGTTGACACACACTTGACAATGCTATCCGAATGCTAGCTAGACCAATTGAGTTCCGTTTTGCTCCTTTTTTTTTTTAATTTTTTTAATTTCCAATGCCTTTCTCCCACAAACTCATTATATTATCTCCTTTGAAATTAGCATATATTTTGAGAAATATTCAACACAATTCATTAATTTTTCGAAGAAAGTTTATTCAGCCATGATTAATTTGAATTCACTTTTTGTTTTTTCCCAAACAACAAAGTCGTCTGTAGAGGTAGTGACTTCGAAGTTGGAAGCCATAAGATTTCCAAGATCCATCTTTCTTCCGATCTTTATAATTATTTTTTCGTCAATTGCAGCTACGTAGAAATTAACAATAAAAATTAATTAATAAAATTTCATTTAAATAAAAATATCATTTAATTTTAATTTTATTACAAATTTTTGATTAATTTTTTTTTTCTAAATATAAGTTCATTTAGGATTTATTTAAGAATACTTAAAAAAAAAATAGTGTTTGATAATAAATTATAAAAGTACTTTAGTGTAATTTTATATTTTGTCAAGTATATAATTGTGTAATTTAAATAAATAATACAAAAATATATTTATTTCAACTTTTAAATCATATAAATTTTTTCTTTTAACATTCAATTATTTTTAGTTTTAGTGGATATTTTTTTAAGGGAAGGGGGACTTTTATGTCTCAATGTTAGAGTGGTCACCCTTCCCCAACACTAATTTACGGTGTTAGAAGAATTAAATTTTAAAGTCTTATCTTATATTTAAGGGATCATCTTGGGTTCTTAAGATTATTACAAATTTAAGGGAATAAGGCTTGTAGGTTATCATGCTAGATTTCGGGTCTTGGTGTCGAGTTCTAAATTTAAAAGATCAAGTCTTGAGTTCTTAAGACCCAGTTAAAATTTGAGAGGCGAGCACTTTCCAAATTCGAGAAAATGCCTTGAGTTTTTACGTCTAATTCTAAGTCTAAGAGATTACAATAGGATTCAAAGGAGAGCGAGGGCCTTTATATCTAATTGTTGAAATAAATATTTCAATTTTCTCATCTTTTTTAGTTTTAATTTATAATTTTATATTAATTAAATAATTATATTAAATTAACTAATATTTGTACTTATTAAATATTAATTTATTTCTTTTCTTAAAAACATTATATATGTTTGAAATTATTAATTTAATAAATTTTACAAAGAAGGTAAATATGCTAATTTAACAAAATGAATAGATTTGAATAAAGATTCCTACCCTGTTAGAGAGAAATCTTAATTTTTTTTTTTAAAGAATGCGAATTGAAATCCCTATTCTTTATCAAAGTTGCCAACTGAAAAAAGTAATTCTTATAGGAATGATTTTTTTCTTAAAAAAATTCTATCCTCCTTTCCATTCAACCAAATTCATTTGAGAACCACACATGGCGATGATTGAGTTTTACTGAGAATGCTCTCTTCGATTTTGTTCGGCGACATCTTGTCTCCAGTTCTGGTTTGTTTAACAGATCTCGGGCTTTAACCATCACAATTACTCGAGTAATACCCATGTGGTTCCTTAAGGCAAGTAGTTGTTCTCAATTACAAAACGTTAAACCAATTCTAAGTTTTTAGATGTCGACCTTGCTCTGGTAGTTGGGCAAGCCAACCTTTTGGCTTATATGCTTCGGGTGAAATCTAGGGTCAACACATTTAGGTTATGCAATAAAGAAAATGTGATAGGAATTACTACGAAAGAGATGCCAGGTTGTGTAAGAATGTAAGCATAAGCCAATATGACATTATCTGATGGGAGTGGCCACAGCTATTTGGTAGACCCGGTGTCATGGTTGTTAATGTGAAAGTTGTAGCATTTTGTGGCGAAAGTCCAATCAATCTTGGTGGTTTGCCAATTGAGCCTTTTTAACCTCCACAAATCCCCTTGCATAGCAGCTTGCTTGTTGTAAAATCTGAAGTTGTTACAACCCCTCCAGCAGCTCGACTCGAATCCAATCTTTTAGTGCACCACGATGTGCATCCTAGTTAGTCTTAGATTTTTCCATCTAGCCCAAATAAAAGAGCGCTTCATTTCTCCCCAACAAAATCATGCAAGGTCGTGTCCATATAAACTTGGGTAATATTTGTGCCATAACCTCTTATAAAACCAAATCGTTATCCATCAAACCCAATTTCAGTCTTTAACCAATTATTCTAGCCAGATAACTCTTTTTATGTTCTTTTATTAAGATAGTCAATGTCAGGAGTAGGTTGAAAGTCATATCATGAGTCAAGGTTCCCTTAGCTATTAGAATAAATTGCGTCATCATGGCAAATGAATAATGTGTTGGATATGTCAAGCTTAATTAATTGTTCTATCTATATTTATCTTAACTTATTTTTTTACCAGTGTAGAGAAATTTTCTCAATATATTTTCTACTAGTAAAAGTATAGTATCCTAATCCATTTTATATAAAGATTTCCTACTAGTAAAAATATAGTACTCCAATTCATTTTATACAAGTAAAATGTAGTACTCTAATTCATTTCTTACTACGTATATAGGATTTTCGAAAGTTGTTTTTGTGCCTATATAAAAAATGGTTTGAAGATAAATATTATATTTTGTAATTTCTTTTTTATCAGAGTGAAAAAAATTATAACAATAATAAATATAGTCCTAAGTTAAAAGTAAATAATTATAAATTTCGTGTTTTTTCTTTTACACTTTGCTTTTATTATTTATTATTTTTGTTTATAAAAAAATTAAGGTTTAATCTACAATGGTTGGCGAACATAAAATAAATTGGGACCGTGTCTATGCATAAAATTGATAAGTTTGATGGTTTAAATTTTGCATTTTGGAGAATGCAAATTGAAGATACATTTATAATAAGAAGTTGCATAACTTCTCTTAAAAGAAACACTAGGAATCATGTTGAAAGTCAATTGAAAGTTCCTTAATAGACAAGTGTTAGGTATTATCCAATTAAAACTGTCAAAGAATGTTGCTCATAATATAGAGAAAGAGAAGATAACAAGGAGATTGATGAAAGTATTATTTGACATGCATGAAAAGCCCACTGCAAATAACAAGGTACATTTTATGAAAAAAAAATTCTAAGAAGGCGTTGCAAAGGCAAATCACTTGAATGAATTCAATACAATTGTATATTAACTACAACAATTCAATTCTTCTGGCCTTTTTACTTAGTAATAGGGAGTATATTAATTGATGCTATACTAGTTAAGCGCAAGCACAAATTATCGTATCAAGTAATATAAGATTTTTAAGTCTAAATATTAATCCTACAGGGATTATGCGATCTAATTCTATAAATTAAGTACTAAAATTTTACCTACTTAACTTTATTCAAAAAATCACAATTTGTAATTTAATTAATTAACTAATCTAATTCTATTAATTAAACTAAACAAAAATAAATGATAGAATTCATAAATAAAGATAATCTAGAATTTTAACTCGTCCTCTAGTATTTCATTAGATTTATTAATCTCTTAATTAATCTCTTAATACCAATTGTCGACTTAGACACTAATCTCATCACAAGCCTCTGTCGATGGTCGAGTGACTATATTATACATTCTAACAATCACCTATATATCTATGGTAATCAAATCAGAATATAATTCATTAAGATCAAGTCTAAATAATACCATACATGTCATCTAGGTATATGTCTATCCTACATAGAACTCATAGTTGTTACCCTATGATCATGCATCAAACTATCATAGTCTAAACACATGAATCCCTCCATCGAATTCATCATGGTTCCTCAATCATTTAAAATAGTGATCAGGTATAATGAAAGCATTAAACACAAGATAGAATGAATCAATTGAATGTATCAAGTTCATAAACTAAAAATTAATAAATCTAAATCCATACTAGGCTCATATAGTCTAATCCTAGATGAACAATTTAGCCCATCACAAAACAAAAAATATCTAACCAATTCATAAAGATCAATAAAAACAAGAATATAATGATAAAGAAAGAGAAGAAAAACTAATTAAAGTGACTCCTTGATGTGCTTCTCACTCAATCTTAACTTGAAGCTTGAATCTTGATATTGATTCTTCAATTTTAGCCTTTGATATTTGATTTTGTGTTGTGAATTCTTTTTTTAAATTTTTTTCTTCTTTTCTCTCCTTTCCCCTTAATTAGGATTTTTGGCCTTCTATTTATAGGTTTATGTCTTTAAATTAGGGTTAAACATCAAATACAATTCAGGTTAGGATTACTGTTCACCAGTTAATGTAGCAAAAATATTGTTCGTGCGTTACTATTCATGCGGTACTGTTTGCCGCCACTATTTTTGGGCTGCGGCGCTGAATCCTGGGTGCCACGGCGCTGAGATACTATTCTGGGTGCCATGGCGTTGGGGTACTGTAGCTCGTTACTATAACAATTTGATATTTTTGACTTATATTTATTAGAGTTTTGACCCTATTTACTCCATTGACTCCAAACCTACAAAAATAATAATAAAATTCATCAAAAGCCAAATAATCTTAATTTCTACAAACAAATATTAGGTTTAGAAGATGAAAATATTAGACTTAATGAACTCTTATCATATATGCAGGGAAAAACGACTAATTCCACAAGTACTGCCAAAATTCAATTGAAATATATTAATGATCGAATCATCGATGATAGGGGCAAAGGCAGTGATAGAAACTATAATTGAGGCAAAAGTATATCAAAGTCAATGAAAGAAAGGAGCAGATCCAAATCTGACCAAAAAATTGTATTTTGGAGTTGTGGCAAGACTAGTCACATAAAACAGACATGCATATTACTTAAGAAAGATGAGAACAATGATGTTGCAAGCTATGTAATTAATGAAAAAAATTATACATTATTTTTGTTTGTTGATAGTCCTATTGAATATTGAGTTTTAGACTTATAGGCGTTCTTTCACACTATAACATACTGTAATAACATTGATAATTAAATTGCTAGAAATTATAAAAAGATATACCTAATTGATGGAGAACTTTTGAATATAATTAGTACAAGTGACATTTGTTTAAAGAGGCCAAGTGGATCTATATGAAAATTCAAAAAGTAAAGCATAGTTCTAAGTTTATGTGTAATCTAATTTCAGTGGGGTAGCTTGAAGATAAAGGGTATATGTGATCTTTACTTGTAGTATATGAAAGTTCACCAAAGATACATATTAGTTGCTCGAAGAAATAAAACTAAAACTTTTTACATAACTTCTAGTTACAATGACACTGTTGTGGTTGATGATGCAAGTGTCAAATCAAATTTTATAGCATTATATACTTGTGTAAATTGATACAAAAGAGATGAAAATGCTTTTATCAAATGAAAAGATGTCGTATTTAAAAACTGTTGAGTATAACTTTTGTGAAAGTTTGCATTCTTAGCAAGTAAAAGAGGGTTGGCTTTTTAAAAGTTGCTAGAAAACTGAAATCAAAGAAATAAAGTTGATTTGTACTGATGTATGGGGACTTGCCCTTATAACATCTCTTAGAGGTTTAAGATACTATGTTACTTTCATTATTGACTCAAGCAGAAAGGTATATATTTAGTTTCTAAAACATAAATTTGATGTCTTTAATACATTTAAAAAGTAGAGAGCCATGGTTGAGAATGAGACAAATTTAAAAAATGCTTGTGGTCTAATAATGGAAAAGAATACATTAATAATGGTTTAAACAACACTGTGCTGATAATAAGATCAAAATAGAGAAGACAATTTTGGAAAATCTATTTACAGAATGATGTAGCCAAAAGGATGAATAGAACTTTGAATAAATATGTGAAGAGTATGTGATTATACTTAGGGTTACAAATGATGTTTTGGGTTGACGTAATTAACATTACGACATATTTGATCAATAAAAGATTTCAACAATACTAGAAGATGTTTTTAGCGATAAAAAGATGGATCTTTTTCTTTAAAAAGTTATTAGTTATGTTTCTTAAATTCTTGATGGTTTGCTAATAGAAATAGACTTGATCCTAAGTCTAATAAGTGTTTTTTATTGGTTATAATGATACAAAGTTTGGTTATCTTTTTTGGGATGTCCAAAATCGAAAAGTTATTAAAAGTAGAATATTGTCTTCAATAAATAACTTATGTATAAGGATAAGTTGAGTAAAAAAATTGTAAGAACATGCCCTAAAATGAATAAGTCAGAAGTTGTTCAATTAGAAGACTTCCTAACAAATGAGTTATAAAATAACGACGGAGAATATCAAGAGAATATTGATGTAGAAGAAGAACTATATACCCTCGTATTTGAACCTATGAGATTTATCAAAACTATTAGACTACCACAAAGATATTCACCTTCACTATACTATATTTTGTTGATTGATCAATGTGAACTAAAAAGTTATAAGGAAGCAGTACAAGTTAATGATTTAACAAAGTAGGAGTTATCCATTAAGGATGAGATGAATTCTCTATTATCCAATCAAATAACAGATGGATATTGCTAGTTATATAAGAACTAAAGATATAAAGTTACCCAAAAGAAAGAAAGCATTGCACAACAAATGAGTTTATCGAGTAAAAGAGGAATATAATGGTAGCAAGAGATACAAAACAAGACTAATGGTAAAATACTTTCAACAGAAGAAAGGTGTTGATTACATTGAGATCTTCTCTCAGTGGTAAAGATGAATATAGTTAGAACCATATTTAGATTAAGGATAAAAAAAAAGACTTACATTTAAAGTAGCTAGATGCAAAAACCACTTTTCTTCGTGGTAACTTAGAAGAAGAAATTTACATGCAACAACCATAAGGTTCCCGAGTAAGTGAGAAAGAAAGTATTGTGTGCAAACTTAAAAAAAAACTATATAGTCTAAAGTAAGAGTAGTATAAGAAGTTTGACGAGTTTATGCGTAGTAATGACTTCTTGAGATGCTAAGCAAATAATTGTTGTTGTGTGAAAAAATTTGACAACTCCTACATCATTCATCTATTGTACGTATGTGACATGCTCATTGCCGAACTTATACAAAACATATTAGTAAACTGAAGAGGAAGTTGTTAAATGAATTTGCAATGAAAGACTTGGGAGCTATAAAGTAAATCCTTGAGATATGGATTACTAAAGATATGGTGAAAGGGGTCTTAGAGTTATCATAGAAAGAGTTATTATAAATAGGGTGAAAAGGGTCTTAGAGTTGTCATGAAATAAAAACCCAACCAATATGTTAATAAAGATAATCACAATTTAGAAACTGAAGTTTTGTGCAGCTTTACTTAGACTTCTTTCTTAATGATAGAGGATTGATTATCGCTACAAAGGAGATAACTGACAATAAATTAATCTCTAAATGGAAGATTGTTGGATATGTAGAGCTTGGTTAATTGTTATATTTATACTTGTTCTAATTTATTTTTCTACTTGTGAAGAAAAATTGTTCTAGTCTATTTCCTTCTAGCAAAAGGATTATTTCTCTTGGGGATTTTGGCCCAAAACCTATTTTTTCCAAAGGTGCAACTTGGCCCACGAGCTTCGATCCCAATATCCCAAGGTCTTTGGCTAACCACAACCATACCCATCATGTAGAACATCACAAGAAATGGCTCCTTTATCGTTGAAAGGTTCCAAAGTTATACAAGGAGGACATTATCACAGTCTTCAATCCCTACAAGTTATCGATATTGAATGAGCTGTCTTTGATAACCAACACTAACCAAGAAGATTGCATGGCTCGATGATAGAGAATGGGCTTTTTCCTCTAAACTTTTTAAGGATGCTTCTTTGATCCTTTTCTGAACCTTTCCCCTTCCTAATGTTTCATTCCATATTCTTCCTAAGCAAACTACCTATACCCTATATCAAAGCTCCATCATAGCTTCTCAAGGTTTTTACAACCCATAAATTTGCTATTAAAAAAAAATTTACTTTATAAATTATTATTTATAGAGGCCATGTCTATTTATACTATTGTTGTAAAAATCATTGTCTAATAGTGTATCAAAAGAGAGCTAAAATTAGACGAATTGAATGTAGGCTCTAATAGAGTTAAACCACTAGAATTTTCTTATATTATTGTGGTTGATGATTGTTTTTTGTTTTTCTTCTTATCATTAATCAAATCTAAGGCTCCAAAAGCTCATGAAGCACCATTAAAATGTTTGCCTAAATTAATTTTAATAGTAGACCTATACGTTGTTTAAACCAAAATATAAATTTAACTTTTTGGTTTAAGATAACCTAAAATTCGGGGTCAACAGTATCTTAATTCATTTTCTACTAGTAAAAAATAGTATGCTAATCCATTTCTTATTAAATATAGAATTTTATAAGAGAGTTTGTGTGCCTATATAAAAAGTGATGTGAGAATAAGTATTGTATTTTATAATTTCTTTCTCGTCATAGTAAAAAAACTGCAACAACAATGAATGTAGCCCTAAACTAAGAGTAAACTACTATAAATTTTTATGTGTATTTTTTTCTTTTATTCTTTCGTAACTCTTATTTATAGGCAAATTAATGTTTAATATGCAACAGGATGATCTCCAGTCTAATCAGTGATCCGACATTCAAAAATACTCTTTATCTCTTTCTTTCTTCTTTGTAGTTTTATGACTTATTACTATATCAGCTACGTATTTCATTCCCTTCTCGTGGAAAACCTGAATTAGAGATTTTAGTTCATCCTGAGATCCGTATTTTGATGCATTAAGGTCATATAGCCTTCTCCTACAAAAATAGTCGGGGACAGATTTTGAAGTTATACAGTTCCTCGTTTTGTTTTTCAAGATTTTAGCTCAATTACCCTCTTTCATTATCGGGGATTGTACTTCCCTTTGAACAAAAAGAGTGACCGGCATAAATTAGGCAAAATTTACACCAAAAATCAAATTCATCATTTCAATCTTGAAGTGGTTCCTATCCTAACAATAAAAAGAATAACATATTACTATTAATTGAACCCATAATTGGCATCATGGAAAAAAGCAACAAGGATACAAGTATCATTGTAAAAATACCAACATAAGCTCAAACTATCACGTGAAACACTTGTGAATGAATAAGGTTTCCTGCGAATACGCTTGATAATGAGGGATAATAAATAAGCAAGAAAATAGAATAAAAATACCTTCAGGTGCAACAAAATGAGAAGGTGGAGGAAGCTGGACACAGAGTTGTAAAATTTATTTATGTATCTTAAAATACAAAATATTTAATTATAATTATAATTGTTAAATTTAGATGACACCCATTAATAAAATTTGCAAAAAGTTGTTTTCTTTCATATTATTTATGAATGGGTATAACTATTTGCAACATTTCTTTATTTGAAAAAGTAATGATTTATTTGGAACTATTAATGGCATAAATGAAGAGGTGTATATAAAGAGTTGTCTAAATAAGGAGTACTTAATATCTATAAATAGAAGTTACATATTACCAAAATAAAAAAGAGAGTGAAATGGTTCTAAAATTTTATATTTAAGATTACTGCAACATTATAGAACCCAAATATTTGAATATTGAAGAGTAAACTGTTATTGAATTTATTTGCACTAGGACAATATCTTTTAAGAATAAAAATTATCTTTAAGTACAGTGCAATATTACACTAACTTGTAGATTAAAATATGTGTGATTTATTCTAAAATGAAACACTCATTTAATCTAAATTTTTTAACTATGAGTAATTTTATCCATAACAAAGTTGTTGGGCATTTGTGCCATATTGTCACTTAAAGGTAAGGGGCTAAAAAATTATTTATGCTTACACACTCCCTTATCTTTTAAAAATAAAAATAAAAATAAAAAATAGAAATCAGCTTCTTAAAGGGGTTGTATTTTCCTCCAGCCTTATGACATGATCCCAGTTAGACCCCTACGATTATATTATTAAAATATATTTCTTTAACATACCAGATTGCAAATTCAATGTACATTACTTGCATACATGCATTTGTGCAGGAAAAAGAAAGGTAAACAGTAGTAGAATAATCCAATGCCTTGCCGTGAAAGAAGGGAAGATAGAGTGAAGAAAACAGACGTTAACCTAATAAACTGAGATAATCCCGGTGGAAATGCTGACTCTACGCTTGACCATCTTCCTAAATTTCCATGCTCAACTCAGTCTTCAGTCAAATTTAACGTTATTGGAATGGAACCATTCAAATTTGTCGCAGTCCAACTCTCGCAATTAGGCAACTTAGAGAAGTTAGACAATTTTTTAAGATCTCTCCTAAAATTTATTACCTGCCTAAAATTAATGTCTTATCCAAATTAAAATTTTATTACATGTTAATATAGAAAGAATTAATTATTTTTAATGATAAAAAATTTAAATTAGAGTAATGTTAAGCATCCTAAATTTGTATCTCAAATTGTATATCAAAAAATAATATGTTAAACAAACATTGAGAATAATAAATAATTTTAAAATTTACACTATTTTCACCATTTAATATTTACTTGATACATTACTTTTTAAAATATAATTTAGGATATAATTTATAATGCTTAACATTACTCTTAAAATTAATAACTCATGAAGCTTTAACTAATCATTTAATACTTATATTGAAAATTTTAAAATTCACAACTCTCTAAAATTTAATTAATTATTTGATGCCTAATATTCTATACGTCTCAATATATATATACATTATTAAAGATATATAGAAATCAAGAATTATTATTTATATTTTATAATTAAAATGTTATATATTATTTATATTTATATATATATATATATATTAGCTTTTTTGTTTATGTCAACATAAAGTTTATAAAAAAACTTATTTTGTAACAATTGAGATATAACATAATATATCAAAAATATAGTCTTTAGAGTATTTTCTAGTTTAGTTCCATTGTTTTTATCTTTTCTAATATGGTATCAGAGCGTTTTCTTATCTTTTCTCGCATGACATTAGAGTCAGTTTTGATCTTCTGAGCCTTTTATTCTTGTCTCAAGCCTTATGTTTTTCTATTTTATCCATACTTTTATAAAAAAAATTCGAGGACATGCACCATTTATATAACCATCAATTACCATCTCTATACGAGGAATTGAGACCATCATTGAACTCAGAAATAGCTGTTGAACTCCCTACCATAATCCATACTATAATGTGCCGTAGTCTGCTGTAAAATGTCATTACTACAATCAATCGTTCTTACTTGCTGACACTATTTTTTTACCAATCCTTGTACACCACCTGCCTCTAGCCACTTAGAACACAATGGCCATCCAAATGCCATCGTAATAGAATAGATCAAATGCCAAAATAGTGTACACACGCCTCCCATACACCTTGCCACCATCTACCGCCATTTTAAATCCCAGCCAATTTATGGTGAATGGTTGTACATCGTCTATACCTAAACATTCAAAAGATGCTGATGGTTACAACTTCATCGGAATCAATCCAATCCAAGACTAGATCAGCTCACACACTCCATTAAACCTATTTACCGCCGTTCACCATCCAAAATAGATCACGACCGTTTTTTGGCGAGTTCCTCATCACCACCGCCACCATTCAACTCTTTTTCACTGGATATATCAAAGCATCAATCCTAGGAGTCCTTTTAAAATTCTGGTGATTTAATTTATAGTAAGGATTTCTTTGTAAATGTTTCAAAGTTATACTCGAGTCAGTTTGTAAATTTTTTAAATATTCGAGGTCAGACTAATTTATATAATATTTAGATTCGTACTACAATTTCTTAAACTATTAGGGTATTTTTTTTTTGTAATTTTTGAAAGTCTTGGGATAATTATAAAATTTACAATAGTTTCAAAGTTATTTTATTATTTACATAAAGTTTGAGGTTATTTTGTAATTTTTATTTTTTCTAGGGCAATTTTATCTTTATATTTTAGGGTCTATTTATAATATTTTTTTGTCATTTTGGGTAACAGTTGTCTCTCAACGTAATTATACTTACAATAGTTGATTTCTTATTTTTCTATCAGTGCATTTACACCCGCAATAGTTAACCTTCTCAACGCATTTGTACTTGTAATGGTTGTTTCAAGTTTCTCTCAATGTGGTTGCACTCGTAAGTGATTAAATTTCTCAACGCCCTTATCACTTCGATAATATTGTTACTCACTGACAACATTGTCATTCTCCAATAATATTGCCTTTATTTCACAATAGTTATCTCTCGCCAATAATAGTTGTTCCTCTTTGATAATAGTTACCTCTCTCTGATAATGGTTGTCATTCGTCGACAACAACTGTATATCAAATGCACCATCACAATAAAAAATACTCATTTTTTAAACTTAAACTTGTACAATCTTGAATTTGAAGGGGATATTAAAAATATACAGGAATCAAGAATTACTATTTATTTTTTATAATTAATATATTATATTTTTTTTCTTATATATATTTTAGTTTCGTTGTTTATATCAACTTAAAGTCGATATAAAGACTTATTCTGTAATAATTCAAATATAACGTAATATCATAAAAATAAAGTCTTTAGAGTTTTTTCAATTTCTAGTTCCACTACCTGTATCCTTTTTAATATAATGTTAAAATATTTTCTTTATCTTTGTCTCTCTCTCTCTCTCTTGCGCACACATACACACGTACATAAATTGATAACTTTCTTTTATCGTAATATCTAGAGAGATCCTCCTATTTGAAGATAATTTTTTTTACCATATCTTTTATGCGTCATTAAAATTGAATTTAATTTTAAAAAAAATTATAATAAAGTTTAACCACCATAAATAAAGGTATATTGAAATGTATATTTTAGTATAAAAAATAAAATCGATATAAATATAAATCAGATCAATTGAATAATTCTTAATAAATAAGGCTATGTTATTTAATAATATATATATAAAATAAATGTCATATTATAATAGAGATATAAAGTTGAAATACAAAATAATATCTTTTCAAATAGCATATATTTCAATAAGAAATAATATTTGATAGTTATACATTTCATTTTTCAAAGAAGTCTATTGAGAATCATGTTTATTCGCCACAAGGTCTTCTACATATTTAATAATAGCCTTCAGATTCTGAACATTATTATTCTAGTGACTTACTAACAGAATCTTTCGGTTTATTTGAATTTACTTTTTCTCCCAGACGGCATAGTCTTTTCCAGAGGTAACAAGTTGGAAGTTGGAAGGAATGAGATTTCCAAGATCCATCTTTGGTCCAATCTTCATAATGATTTTGTCATCAACTGCAGCTACATAGAGATCAGCATCAGAGGCTAAAATATTAACTCTGCTGGCGGTATTGACCCCGTTCTTGATTCTAGTTGTAGCCAATTTGCCAATCTCCTCCTTCAGACCCCAGTCAAAGAAGTGATCATAAAACTGGACAACAGACAAAAACAAGTTTAATAGAGTAAAACATAGCACAATCGCAATCCTAATAGTAATACCTACTGCATTTACTTATAAAAGAGAGAAGTGGCAGAAATTACTATGGATGGGGTTCCAGGATGTGTTAGAATGTAAGCATATCCCAGCATGACTTTATCCGATGGGAATGGCCACAGGCGTTGTGTAGACCCGGTGTCATGGTTGTCAATGAAAGTCACAGCATTTTGTGGCAAAATTCCAATCAACCCTGGGGGCTTGCCATTTGAGTCTTTTAACCTCCACAATTCTCCTTGCACAGCAGCTTGAAGGATACCTTTTGTTGTGAAATCAAAAGCCGTGACAGCCCCTCCTGCAGCTCCAATCCATTCCTTTAAAGCTCCTCGGTGTCCATCCTGGTTAGCATCAGGTTTTCCATTCTGACCATATGAAAGAGAATCCCATTTCTCCCCAACAGCAAAATCTGGTGAGGTGTTTTCCATATAAATTTTGGTAATACTTGGGGCATAACCTTTTACAAAATCAAATCGCCATCCATCAAACCCAATTTCCGTCTTTAACCAGTTCATCCAGCCAGATAACTCCTTTTGCACTCTTTGATTGAGATGGTCAATGTCAGGAGCTCCTCCAAAGTCATCTCCTGTATCAGGATTCCCTTGGCCATCAGAATATGCGGTGTCATCCCGGCAAATAAAGGATGGGCCCCAGTCTAGACGATCATCTGTTGTTCCACCTTCAAAAATGCAATATATTCCTCTATCATCTTTCTTCTCTGCAGTTCTGTGATTTATTACTATATCAGCCAGGCATTTAATTCCCTTCTCATGAAAAGCTTGAATTAAAGATTTTAATTCATCCCGAGATCCGTATTTTGATGCATCAAGGTCGTATAACCTTCCGGGCATGTATCCTGTTAAAATTGGAGACAAAATACATTAGATAAAGGGGTTTGAGGTTATTTTAGTTCAATTATCCTACTAAATTATTAAAAACAATAACTTTATAAAATACTCTGTTAAGTGTTGCTCACGAAATCATCATGTGAAACATTTGTGAATGAACACTAAACATGGTTAATTCAGACGGAAGAAAATACCTTGGGGTGCGACAGACTGAGAAGGCGGTGGAAGCCAGACATGAGTAATTCCAGCATTAGCCAGATCAGGAATGGTGTTCTTCAGGGAGTTGTACCATCCTCCTTCCTTGTTAGATGATTCCCAGTTAAACCCCTGTCATATATCATCAAATTCTTTAACAAATTAGATTGCAAATTCAACGTACATTACTTAAATAAATACATGCCTTTGTACAGGATAAAATTGAAAAGAAAGTGAAATATTTAGCAAAGCAGCAAGACTCACCTGAAATAATAAGGTAGGAGAAGTGAAAGATGGGAAAATAGAGAGAAGAAAAGAGAGGAAGCAGACTGAGGTGACTATATTCATTTTCTTACTTTGCAAATTCAACGTACATACTCAAATAAGTACATGCCTTTGTGCAGGATAAAATTGAAAAGAAAGAGTGAAATATATAGCAAAGCAATTGCAAGACTCAACTGAAATAAAAAGGTAGGAGAAGTAAAAGACGGGAAAATAGAGAATAAAAGAGAGGAAGTAGACTGACTTGACTTTCTCATTTTCTTACTATGCCTTGGGGGTCGGGTGGATGGTTCTGTTGTCTTTATTTTTAGGTACTGAAGTTACCTGCAATAACTTCCAGAAGTAAGTTACAATTCTACATTTAAGTTTTCTTTTCAATTGATAGTATGCAGTATGCTCCGAATAATTATTGAAAATATTTTAGAAAGCTGTTTAAAAAAGAAAAAAAGTTTTAAAATTGTGAAGTTATGTTAATGAATTTGGAAACTTTTCAGAGTATTTTGTAAGTTTTATTTTTGTGTATTTTGATATATGGAAAAAATGAGAAGAAACTTCCTTTTCATAGGAGGAATCTGATGGGAAAAAATGGAATTTTCTTTATTTTTTTTTTTCAATCATTCGATTGGTATTCTTCGTTTCTGATCGTTTACAGCTGGTCAAGTGATTTTGTGGGGTTGGTCGTGTTTAATGGGCCTCATGCGGGTTGATCTAGTGCTATCGGGTGTATATTGGGTTTACTTGTTTTAAAGAAAGTGAACAAACGGCATGTATTCATTGGCCCAAAAAGGCATCATTTGCCGTTTTGGAAAATTCACCTAGGACGCTTGGTTGATTCTGCATTCATACGTATATTCTGCTAATTTAGCCAGAAAATGAAGGGAAAGGAAGAGGAATCGTGCAAAAAATATCAAGGATGATAAATTGAGATCCTTGTCATCCCTCACTGGTTTTTTATTCATCTTATTTTCCTGGGATGTTTCCTAATTAATGGCCTCTGTATTTGACTTTCCGTCATTTTAGTTAGGAAATATAGGTCAATCTTTCACATTGGTATCTAGTTGTTGTCTTTGTTTATGTTCATTCTAAAATCTGAAACCATAGACAAACCTGCAAACTTCCACTAGCAGAGGCCCACCAATGAAATTGATAAACGAAAGCAACAATGATTTTTCTTCCTCCAATCTTCTAGCTCTAGTTTTAAAGATACGTGGAAATCCCCGTTCAACTTATCAAATAATACCCCAAAGAAATTATTAGTTACCCCGGTTTTTACTCTTTGGCATTAAGCAAATTGATTCAAGTTTATAGGGTATACGAACTACACAGTGATAGGTAATTCCATCTTAATCCCTAAACCTAGACTGTTAATTTCGAGGAAGATTTGATTTCATATTCCCCTATGCAAAAAAAAAACCTTGTGCTGTGTTAAAGTTCTGGATTTTGTGATGTACCAAAACTGAAATCACGTTTTTATGGTAGACAAAAGACTAGTAATTGTGTAACATTGCAAGAATACAAACAACATTGCTAAGCTGCCATACTACGAGTGATTCTCTGGTAGTCATGTTAAAGAAAAGAAAAGGGGAGATGTGAAATATAAAAATCAGAAAGTACATAGCGTGCAAGGCATGATGATTTAGAATCGCATCCAACTATTAGAAAAATGACAAAATAGCCTGCCATTAAACACAAACTTATTAGAAAACTGGACTGTCATGGAAATCCTGAGATTAATATCTGATACTCGCATTATCGAGCAGTATAGTGTAAAAGTGCACGGCTATTGCTCTTAGAAATTCCGAAGTCTAAAATCATTTTTTTCTCCGATTATACGTACATAAGTTCCATCTATATGAAATTGGGTTATAAGTACATAAGTTCCATCGATATGAAATTGGGTAAAATTTAATGTGATTCAATAACAAAAAACAAACATCATTACTAGCTCGATTCCCTGCAGAATGAGAAAACGAAAAGATTTTTTTGCTTAAGGAGATTGAAAATGCTCGAAAATGGAAACGTAGGAACGTCTACAATACTTGGGTTACTCAGATATATATTCGAAAGATTTTGTAGGTTGATTGATCAGGACTTAAAAGAACTTTATAAGTCTCCAAAAGTTGATACGGATAAAAAAAATTTCAATTCTCTATGCAAAGATATCAATTAGTAGAACCCCTACAAGAAAAAGATGATGTAGATGAATCAGGGGTGTATTCTTCTAAATTATACTGATAACTTGGGCTGAACGTCAATTTGCATCAGGCTCAACTTATGATTTCCAAATACCAAACAGAAAAGGGTTGTTCACAAGCCCAACCGTCTAGCGAGCAAGCCTACAAGAGTAGTTCATAACTTCCGTGAAATCAAAATTTTCCAATTTCATAGGAACTCGAGCAAAGATAAAGTGCCATGAAAATCTCCACTGTCAAATATCAACTAATATATACTTCACAAAATCTTAAAATTGCAGACCAAATATAACCAGCTTTAGTATTCAACATTAGAGTTCGGAGAAGTCAGTCAGGAATTGGGTGACCTGGTTAATGATTGAGGCTCTACAGTTATTCCAGACACAGCCCAAAGAAAGAGTATGAGATGACCTGAATGATGGTGAGATGTTGTTCAAACGTAGGATCTGGGGCACTTACCCATGGTCAGCAACTATGGATTTCAGCCTCGATAGGAGGCTGTGATGCAAGGTTCACATGTGATAAAATGTGATAACTAATAAGCATGGCAAGCAATGATGAGTTTGTGCGCTTCTAATCTTGTTGGGAACAGAGAAAACACAATAACCACGACACTACTTGAGGAACAAAGGATCTAGCAACTGGAAAGAACTTAAATGAAAGATAATAAATAAATGATACCAAAAATCCATCAAAGCACATCCATTTAGTCCAAGAACAAGCGTATCATTGATTAACAAAGAGGATTGTGAATGGAGTAGATGCCCCCAAAACTGGTTCCATCATACACAAGTGTTGATGATATATGAGCAATGACACATTATGACAGACAACTTCCAAAGATATCTGATATCCTTGCACTAAATTTATAATTGTAGCCTAAATTTACCCTTTTTAAGACTAAATTGAAAAAGCTAGAATGCAAATACTCCTTTTAAGGAATCTGCTCACATCTTTGAAGGCTTTGGGAAAATGTCAGGGGTGAACTTCTGCGCTGCACTCAGACTGCCCTTTATTTTCATTGCACCCCTGCAACCATCAAACATAAGAAAACAATACAAATTAATAAACAAAAAAGAGCCCGTCATTAGAAAGAAAGGAATGATACGATGAAAGTTTAAAACTCCTCACCTCATGAAAGCAATCTGGGGATTCATCTTTCCGGTGGCAACCTTTAGAAAATCTTCATCCTTAAAGGAAAATGTAGCATCAGGCTTTCCTCCCTCATAAGTACCTAAAGTGTTTCAAAACAAAATAATAAATTACTTAAGAACAATCAACAAGCTCAGCATTTGACTCCTATCTCTGGTGTGTTGTAGCTAAGTGATGAAAATGCAGCAAAACAAGAAGACCAAACATAAAGAACAAATAAATACAATTAGTAGCTTTGATCACACAATCAAAATTTCATGGTAATAAATCAAGTAGAGAATCGAAAAAATCATTCTCCACTATCAAATAAGAAACTATTACTCATCATAAATCATTAATATCATGATAAAATGTCCTTAGTTTTCACAATTATACATGGATAACATTCAAAATTGGCGATTCAGTTTCCACGTAGTATAAGAGCAGGACGAATATTAAGTGCACACAACAGTTTGGGGTCGAAATTTAAATCAGGACAATAATCGAAGTCCAAACCTTTAATGACTTCTCCTTTCTTAAGATCAACAATATAAGTAACCTCATCAAACCCAATTTTCTGCAATTCAAAGTAAATAATAATAATTAGAAGAAAGTTTCGAACATTAATTAAAAAAAAAACCCATTTAAGAGAGAGAGAGAGTTGTGGTGGAATTGTAGGAAAGACCTTGGGGGCGATATTGATCTGATAAACAAGGCCAATTTTCTTGGTGAGTTGTTTACCGGCGTCGGTGGCAAGGTGTTGTTTCATCTGCTCCAACAAAGCATCAGACTTAAGCTGAGTTGAGTTATTAGCCATGAATATGATCTTTCCAAAAACTTCGCTGCTTGCTTGCTCCTTACACGAAATAAATATATTTAGTGTTTTAGCGTAAAGAGTAAACGCAACGACGGTAGGAGCCTTGGAGAATAGGATTTATAGTTAGCAGTTGATAATGGGGCTCAGAAAGGTACAGAGAAATGGATGGGTGACGTCTGATGTGATGAATATGTTAAAACTTAAAAGCAGTTGGATTTGGAGTTAGCCTTGGCACATCGCACATGGGCAGTGCAGGGAATGGGAAATGGATCAGATGGGCAATGGACACGCATCCCAAGTCTCATTCAACCGCTTACGCTTTCGTTTCGTTTCGTTGACGTCAATTCAGATCCGAATAGATTCCCATTAGGAATTAGGCAGGCTGTGCCAATGCCATCGGGTTACCACCTCTGTCATATGGGGGGCTCGGCTCTTTGTATCCACTTTCTCAAACTCGTTGTACATGAAGGAATAGGATTTGGATTTTACATAACGAAAACATTATTGTCAGCTTTCAAAAACAAAGTTACTAATGCACTTGTGTGAATGGCTTGCATTATTTTTCTATTGAATTAGAGATTTTGAATTTGAAATCCTCTTTTTTAATATTTAAAAAAATTAAAATTACTTTTAAATTATAATACTGATTAATATAAATCCTTATTTGTTTTCGATATAAAATTCATCCCAAATTTATTATTTAACTTTGCAATCCAAAATTTATTTTAGTTCGCTAAATATTTAAACTATTATGACTATCTCGTGGCAGCATATACATAGATCATGTAGATTTCTCATAATTTATCATCTTGAAAATGGGAGCTAAATGTAAATACATTGCCCATTATAGAAGAAACGTGCAAACAGCGAGAGAATGGGCTAGGGAAACTTGGGTCAAAGGGCCAAATTTCTCGCACCCGAAGACGACCCATTTTTTGGAAAAACCAAGTTGACAAATTGGAAAAGACAGTTTGGATGGAGTTTGTGAATGGATATGGTTACGACGTGTCTTATTTTCATTCGAAGCTTCTTCTGTTGAGATATTGCGAATGCAGTCACTTCCCGTTCCCTCAACTGCCTGAGGTAAGCGCTAGATCTCTCATTCGAAATTTCAAGTAAACAGAACTCGGCCCTTCTCTTCTTGATCCTTTTTTAATTGCTTGTGTTGGATTCTTCATGGTTTCTTCTGTTCATATTAAGTTTTTCGTTCAAGAATGAACTTCATTAAAGGGCATTTACAGGATCTTATCTTGTTTCGTTTCTTCAAAATGCAAATATAATCATGTTACTTAATCTGTATAAGTGAATATGACCTATCCGTAAGTTCATATACTATTGATCATTACTACTTGTTAGTTTGTGTAAAAAAAAAAAAGTCCTTGTTAATATTGCCTTGTTATTATAGATTTTATCAACTTTATCCAACTGCAAAGTACTATAAGAAATAGTACTATAAGAAACTCTTCCGCATTTAGCTGCTATTGTCAAAATCATTTTTCAAAAACGCTGATTTGTAGAAAATGAATCGTTTGGTTGGTTGTGTGCATGCCATGCCTTGCGGGATTTTGGTGGCCATCCTAAGTGGTTTGTTGAATATCCCTTGCTTAAAATCATAAATAGGCCTAACACGTGTAATAACAAGAAAATTGTATTAACTACCTATATTGCTTAATTAGTATAAATAGGCCTAAAACATCTGTTGTCTTGTTCTTACATCACAGAGAAATAGCTACTGAAATTATTTTATAAAATTTCCGAATATTATGTACATGTGGGATGATGGTTCCACCTCATTTAGATGCAAGAGTTTGATATACACAAAATATTTTTGCATATTATAACAAATCACTTTAAACTGTTTGGTTATTGAGAAATTGATTGTTAAGAAAGAAAGACAGAAGAAAATTAATGTATAATTGAGAGTCTTTTTTATTTAATTCTTAATAAAATGATTACAAGAAAATTTCTCATATATATACTAAGGTGGAACTATTCTGTTTTGTTAAAATTTAGTGATTTAAAATTGTGTTTGAGTATGATTTTGAGTTGAAGACTAATAAAGAGTTCACACATGGTTGAGTACGTGTTGAACGAATGAGAAAATAATGAGAATGAAAAGTCGAAAGTAAGGATGGGTTCGGAGCATGGCAAAGAAGGTTCCAGGGTTTGAGACCACATTCCCAGACGAGACTAGGTCACAGCTTCGAGGCGCCAACTTTTGATAGTTTCCCATTTTTTAGCTGATTTGATTGTTTGAGTTAGTTTTAGATTTTCTTACATGTGGACTCTTATTCTAACTAGAAATATGATTTTTAGGGATGATTTAAAGCCTATAAAAACACTTGTAAAGTCATTAGAGTGACAAGCATTAAAGAACACTTGTAAAGTCATTAGAGTGACAAGCATTAAAAAATACTTGTAAAGTCATTAGAGTGACAAGCATTAAAGAGAATGCTAAATAGAGAGCATAGAGTCACAGGTTGGACGCTTGTCATGACCAAAAGAATAGCTGCTAGATAATGTTGCCTATCCCGCTCATATATATAAGTCCACGCAATTTTTATTCGATTTGGAATGTGACATTAGGAAGCACTAGAGCATTGAGTGGGTGAGAGAAAGTGTTGTTATAGAGTTATTAAGTGCTGAGTGCACAAGAAAATACTAATTGATCATTTAGAAAGCTCGTCTATTGTTGTATTCTTTATAATCTCTTAAGAATATCTTTATGATCTTAATGGTTCATTAGTAATTATTAACAATAAAAGAAGTTAGGATCTTGTAATCTACCGTGGATGTAGATAATTGTCGAACCACGTAAGTTCTTATGTGTGACTGTTTATCTCTATTATGTAATTTTTTTTATTCTTGTTACTTGTAAGTAAAAGTCTTTCAAATGCGCTCGAATTTTAGGGGTGCTAAATTACCAATAAATAGTTTTAGAACACATAAAAGTCTTAACATGTTTAATAATAGACTGATAATTTTAGCGGGAGCTCATGTAACAACTTATGCTGACTCAACATAACAAACTTTGCTAATATGGAGATTGATGTGTGTGCTATAGTAGCTAAGCGCAAGTGTACGCTATCGTATCAAGTAATATAGGATTTTGAGTCCAGATATCGATCCCATAGGGACTATGCAATCTAATTCTATAAATCAAGTACTAAAATTATAACTACTTCACTTTTATTCAGAAAATCATAATCTGAAATTTAATTAGCTAATCTAATTCTAACAATTAAACTAAACAAAAGTAAAGGGATAGAATTCACAAATAAAGATAATCTAGAGTTTTGACTTGTCCCCTAATATTTCATTGAACTCATTAACCACTTAGTTAATCCCTTAATACCAATTGATTGGCTTAGACACTAATCTTATCATAAGCCTCTGTCGATGGTCAAATGACTATATTACGCATTCTAACAATCATCTATATGTCTATGGTAATCAAATCAGAATGTAATTCATTAAGATCAAGTCTAAATTAGACCATACATGCTACCTAAGTATATATCTATCCTAGATGGAACTCATAGTTGTTACCCTATGATCATGCATCAAATTATCATAGGCTAAACACATAAATTCCTTTGTCAAGTTCACTATAGTTCCTCAATCATTCAAAATATTGATCAAGTATAATGAAAGCAATAAACATAATATAGAATGAATCAATTGAATGTATCAAGTTCATAAAATAAAAATTAATACAATCTAAATCCATACTAGGTTTACATAGTCTAAACCTAGATGAACAATTTAACTTATTACAAAATTAAAAGTATCAAACCAATTATAAAGATCAACAAGAAAAAGAATATAATGATAAAGAAAGAGAAGAAAAACTAATCAAAGTAACTATTTGATGTGCTTCTCCCTCAATCTTGACTTGAAGCTTGAATCTTGATCTTGGTTCTTCAATCTTTAGTTTTGATCTTTGATCTTGTGTTGTGAATTTTTTCTCTAAGTTTTTGCCTCTTTTCTCTCTTTTTCTCACCTCTTTTTTCTTAGGGTTTTTGGCGTCAAAATACTGTTCACGGGCTACTGTAGCAAAATATTGTTCCCAGCCACTGTTTACCACCATGAGCGTTGCGGCGCCCTGGTACCCCTTTCGTATTTTGAGCGTAACTTCTTCGTTTAACGTCCGATTCACCTTCCGTTTGTTCCTATACGTCATATTTTCCGTAGTGCATCTATTAATGATTAAAAATCACAATTAAATAGTCAAATATTTATGATTTAGAGTAAAATATAAAATTGGGTATAATTTATACTAATACTTTTACGCCCCTATCAAAGATACTCTTAACAACTCTGCTGAGTCTTCAACTTCTTATTTATTCATAACAACTTCATCGATTCATGTCTTCAACACTAGCCAGTAGCTTCTAGCTTTTCAGACTTCAACTTTTCGATGGAAGCTTACTTTTAGCTTCCTAATTCATGGAAGCTTATTATCTAATATCCCCCCTCAAGTTGAAGGGTGAGAACAGACTCAAAGCTTGGGTTTAAGATTGAGAAATTGATCAACACATAAAGGCTTTGTGAAGATATTAGCAGTCTAATCAATGCTAAAAACAAATCAAACTTTAACCTTTTAACTTACAATTGTCTCGAATAAAGTGAATATTGAGCTTAATATGTTCTGTTTGAGCATGAAACATTGGATTAAGTGCTAAAGATTGAGCAATTTGATTATCACATTAAATTATTGGTGGTTGATAAAGATTGATGTGTAATTCAAAGAGCGGAGACATCAACTAAACAACTTTTGAACATGTGTAATGCTAAAGCTCTATATTTTTCCTTGTTGATGATCTAGCAACAATTTTGTTTTTTAGATGACCAAGAAATCAAGTTACTCCCCATGTACACATAATAACCTCAAATAACTTTTCTATTATTAGGATCAGATTCTTAATCAGCATCTGAATGACCAGTCAAATGCAATCCACCTGTATCAACAATCTCTAAGCCATAGTTGGGAGTTAATTTTAAATATCTCAGCACACGTTGGTAGGCCTGCCAATGTTTAACTGAAGGAGAAGCTAAAAATTAACTTAATTTATGAACAGAGTAGGATAGTTCGGGCCTAGTCAATGTCACGCACTGTAGTGCTCTAATAATACTTTTATAAGTTGAAGGACCAATAAAGGCTTCATCACATTCTTTAAGAAAGTTTTGACCAATACTCATTGGAGTATTATACTCTTTACAATTTTTCATATTTGCCCTTTTAAAAGACCATGTATATGCTTAGTCTAAGACAAATGAAGACTAGAATAAATTGGAGTAACTTCAACTCCTAAAAAGCAATTAAAGGCACCTATATCTTTTAAGGCAAAGGTTGTAGCAAGTTTATTAATAAAATGCTCCAAAATCAAATTTGTAAGCCCTATGATGACAATATCATATATATAATAAGCACCAAAATCAAACTTTGTTGACAGATTTTAATGAACAATGATGAATCAAATTTAGAGTTAATTAAATCCCATTACAACAAAGCATTCTTTAGCTTATCATACCAAGCTCTATGAGCTTGTTTAAGGTCATAAAAAGCCTTCCTCAGTTTGCAAACATGGGTGGAAAAAGCTGAGCTAACAAAACTCTCAGGCTAAGACATATAAAAAGCTCCAACCAAGTCACAATTTAGAAATGCATTATTAATATCAATTTGCCTAATTGGCCAGCGATATATAACTGTTGAACTCAGAACAACGTTGACTGTTGAAGCTTTAACTATTAGACCAAAAGTCTTGAGATAATCTATTCCTAGAGTTTATAGAAACCCTTGGCAACTAATCTTGCCATGTATTTGAAAATGGAGCCATCTAGATTATACTTTATCTTGAAAATTCACTTATTATCAACAAACTTAGGAGCAGTAGATGTTAGAATGAGATTCTATGTTTAATTTCTGATAAGTGCTTTATACTCCTCTTACATAGCTTTTTCCAATTTGGATTAACTAATGCATCTGCCACTTTGTTTTTGCTTAGAATGGACTGTTATTGATTATCTTAGATAAGCTTTTAATTTAAATATACCAACTCTGGATCTAGTAAATCATTGGATGTCTTTATATTGGTATAATACCTTGAGGATTTGGAATAGAAGGTTCAAGTTGTATTTCTGGTGTTTTGGTTTGTGAAAAGAAGTTTTAAAGTGAATTAATACTAGCATCAAAAAGTGGTTTTGAAGAATTTTGAAATTCAGGCAATGGCAGTAGTGTTTGAGAGGAGTTTATTGGTACATATGTTGACGAAAATTCTGCTATATATAGAAGTAATGAATAGGTGTTGCTACTGTTAACAATACTTAGGACAAAAGGAACAAAGAAAATAGACCAATTTTAGTACTTAATTGATTGGAATTGTCAACATTTTTGTCAAGGATGATGTTTAGAAAAAAAAGGAAAGATTTTTCATTAAATGTTACATGCCTTACAATATAAATTCTTCCTAATAGATGTATACATTTATATCCTTTGTGCATAAGGCTATAACCTATGAACTTACACTTACATGATGAAAATCGCTCTTGAATCTATTATAAGGCTTAAGAAATGAAAAGCAGGAACTATTAAAAGGTTTCAAGAAGTTATAAAATGGTAATGACTTGTACAATATTTCAAATAGGGATTTATAAGCTAAACAGGTTTAGGCAATCTGTTTATGAGAAAAGAGGTTGTATGAAAGGCTTCCACCAGAAAGAAATAAGCATTTTTACTTGAGCAAGAAGTGTAAAACTAGTTTCAACTATATACCTATGTTTTGTCTCAACCATTCCATTTTGGTAATATGTATGCAGAACAAATGACTTTAAATTGGTATTAATTTGTTTTAAATGTTTAGTAGAACTTCTAAATTTTCCTCCCTAATAAGATTGTAGAGCTTTAATAGTAGTTTCAAATTGATTTTTAACTTGCTTTTGAAACTGTATGAACACCTTTAAGGCTTCAAATTTTAGTTTCTACAGAAAAAAAGCCAACTATATTTGTTAAAATCATCAACTAAGTTTATATAGTACTTAAAACCATTAATTTTTTTCATAATCTGTTGGTCCCCAAATATCAGTGTATACAAGTTTTAATGGTTTGGTTGATTTAATGTAATTTGAAAGTAAATGACATGTAATTTGCCAAGTTTACATGCATTACAGAATTCAAACCTTGAACTTTTATTGCAAGCATTGACATCATTGAACAATTTGAATACAGTTTTAAGAATCAAAGGACTTGGATGACCAAGTCTTTTGTGCCACAGGTTACAATCATCAGTATTTAGAGATGATGCGTGCTATAATAGCCTAACACAAGTGCACGTAATCATATCAAATATTATAGAGTTTAAGTCTAGATTATCGTTCCCACAGAGACTATTGTACTTATTTCTTTAATCAATTACTAAAATTACTCTACTTTACTTTTATCTAAAAAATTCTAAAGATGGATTTTAACTAGTTTAACCTACTGTTATCAAATTAAACCTAATTATTTATCAAAAGCAATCAAAGATTGAATTCACTTAATTGAGAAGCAATCTAGGGTTTTAACGTATCCTCTAGTATTTTATTGAATTCATTAATCCCTTAGCTACTCCTTTAATACTAATTGATTGGCTAAATACTAACGTTATCATAAGCCTCTATCGATGGTTGAATGAATATATCACACCCTAACAATTACCTATATGTCTATGATTATTCGAGTAAGATGCAATTCATTAAGAACAAGTCTAAATCAAACCATACATGCCACCTAGGTATATGTCTATCATAGATTAAACTCATAGTTATATCCTATGATCATGCATCAAATTATCATAGGCTAAACATATGAATTCCTCTATTGAGTTTATTATGATTCCTTAATCATTCAAGATATTAATTGGATATCAGGAAAGTATTAAATATAAAATAGAATGAATCAATTGTGTTGTATTAAGTTAATAACTAAGAATTTATGAAATTTAACTACATATTAGGTTTAAAACTTCTAACCCTAAATCAAAAGAGTTTAGCTTATGATTAACCCAAGAGTTTCAAAAAAAGAATTAAAAAAACATCATGAACAAGATCATCTAATTAAAAGAAGAAAGATAATAATACAAGTGACGCCCTGAGTTGCTCTTCTTTCTCTTGACTTGAATATATAAGAACTTGTTTCTCAGTCTTCAATAATTTGCCTTGATTTCTTGATTTGAATGTGAATCCGTTTGCTTCTGAAATTCTATGTGTTTTAACTTTGAAAAGTATATTTTTATATGTGTTTTGAAACCCTAAAGTCGAGGGCCTTCAACTCCAACTTGAATTAGGACTGAAAAATAGGGTTTTAACACTTATCGCGTGAGTGTCACAGGGCTGGGGGTTCAACGCCACGGCACTGAGACTTGAGAGTGCTATTCTTGATGTCTTTGATTGGGCATCACGGCACTCCATATTCTTTCCACGGGTGTTGCAGCACTCAGGCCTGGTTCTTGGTGGTCGCATAATTTAAGCACATCTTGCTCATTTTTCATTTGATTTGTCTCTCGTTTATTCCTATTTGTCACATTTTCTCTTGTACACCTATTTAAAATATAAAAAACACAAATAAATAGCCTTATTTTTATAATTTAAAACAAAATATTCTAATCATGGTACTAAATATACTATTACAAATTACTCTCCTATCAAGAAATAGAATTTTGGATGAAATAAAGACCAACTTTTTGTAGCACTTACAACAAACACTTGAGCTTCACAGAACTACATTCTTTTTACATGAACAAGTTGCATCATATTTATTTTTATTTATCTTACAAATTGATGCATTTTCAGGAAACAAAGAGATTAAAGACTTAAGAGAATTGTCTCAAAAGAACTTAACATTGAAGGTTTTTGGATTTACAAATCATTTTTTGGAACCTGTTAATAGTAGCTTATACAACCTCTTTCATAACCATACTTTGTAACAGTAAAGCCCCTTTCTTTTTGTCTTTAATAAGGCATAAGTTATAATGAAATTCAATAAAGAAATCATTATCAGTAACAAGTTTAGATATGCTAATGAAATTTTTGGTTATAGTAGATTCACATAATAAACTTTTTAATATCAATTGATAACCAGTTTTTGATTTAAACTTTGCTTCTCCTATATGCGAGATATTCAAATCATGGCCATTACCAATAACAAGTTTGTCCATACTTGAATATTCCATTTTGTTGTTAAGATTAGAAGCATTATAAGTTAAATGGTGAGTGGCTTCTGAGCCACAACTTCATCCCTCATCAGCAGGTCTTTCAAAGACTTGTTATGCAGCTAAATAAGCTGCTCTATAATAGCATTTGGCTGCTGAATGACCTTGCTTCTCACAAATCTAACATATTAGCTTAACACTTCCTCTATCAAAGAAATTTCTACCTCTTGCCTATCCTGAACTTCTACTTGAAAACCTTATCTTCCATAACCAGCATTAAAGCCATTATTGTTATTATAAGCATTATTATCACCAAAAGAATTTTCATTAAAGTTTCCCCTTCCTCCTGAGAAATAATTTCCTCTCTTCTGCCCTTTTTGAGCAAGATTAGCAACATATCTAGTATGATTAGTTGTTTTACCAAAAGCATTTTGTAGTAATCTACTTTCTTGAGTTAAAAGCATTGTATAAGCCTCATTTAAGCTTATTTCACCAATCCTACTTACAATCAATACTACAACAGAATCATAATCTGAACCAACTCCAATTTCTGACACTAAGTACATAATGAAATCATCTTCATCAGTTGAACAACTAGCAATGGCTAGTTCATCTATAGTGCATTCAATTTCAAGAAATATTCTGACATTGTCATTTGATCGTTCTTAAGAGATGACAATTTCATTTTTCAATTGCACAACCTTTTATTGTGAACCAAATTTCTATAACCTTCCATAGAGACAAAGAAGACTTACTATAAAAAATTCGTTTATTTGCATCAAGCTTTTGCGAGGCTCATTCAAGACTTCCTCGAACAATTACTCGACAGAAAATATGAGCTTTGGTTTTGGCTCATTGCGATACAGATAGGAGGCTAAATATGGTTTCATGAATTGTTGAGAACATCCAACTCAAAAGAAATTGCTCTTGCCACTTCAAACTTCAAAATCAGGATTCTCATTTTTTCCAGATTGTTGATCTGAAGTAACTGAATGTTGAGCAACATCTGATTTGTTCATAAACTGATCTGAACATTTCAAAACTCCATTAATCAGTCCTTCTAATCGATTTGCTCTAATAGCTATAAGAACTTGAGATCTCCAAACAACATAGTTTGATTGATCAAGTTTTTCTTTAGATGGAAAAGAAAATGAAGAGTTTTAATTAGATTGTTGAATCAAGATTGCAGAACATTTTGAATTGTTTGGTTACTGAGAAAATGAAAGAAAATTATTGCTAAGAAAGAAAGAAGAAAAGCAATGTGTAACTGAGAGACTTTTTTTTACTCAATTCTTAATAAAATGATTACAAGCTAAGCTCTCATATATATACGAGTGAAGCTACTCTGTTTCATAACAAACTGATAATTTTGACGGGAACTAATGTAACAACCTATGAGTCAACATAACAAACTTTGCTGACGTGGAGATGCTCTTAACAACCATGCTGAGTCATCAGCTTATTATTTCTTCTTAACAATTTCATCGACTCATCTCATCAACACTAACTTCCGGCTTCCGGATGGAAGCTTACTTCTAGCTTCCCAGTTCATGGAAGCTTATTATCTAATACATATTTTGAGAATATGGGTATCCGACTTTTTTTTCTTTTTTTGAGAAAAAAAAATAGCTTGTGCATTATTCTTCGTTACTTTTTGTTTCATTGATGCAGATTTTTCAGAATATGAAATGCTTTAAACTTGTCTGAATTTTTTGGTTTTGTTAGTGAATATCATCTACTTTGCCAACTAAATGGAGATTCTAAAATTTCTATTTTGTGTTTTCTTCTTAATAGTGATAATTTTCATGCTCTTCACCAGTTGGCTGATCGAATGAGCTGAAGAGTAAGGAATAATTTGGAAACGACCAGCTTCCATGCCACAAAGCATTAAGTGGCTTGTCAAAATATAAGTTCTTAGTTTAAGTGATAGGCTGTTGTTGTGGGGACTGCTGTATATGTTGTCATGCAAAAGCAGAATATTCTAAAGAAACCACTTTACAATTTCGAAAAAAACGCAGATGGAAAAATTGATTCTAAAGTTCACTGTATGGCACCCAGCTTGCTTCCTGATAGACCTTATTCAAAATCTTTTTGCATGAGGACTAGAATTAAATCTGAAACTACAGGTTTGGCCTTTTTAAAAATTAGCCATAAACTGCAGCCTGGGAAAATCAAAGTTCTTCCTGATGAAAGTCAAGGGGAATTTGATGAAGATGATGACCTGTGCCCTGTTGAATGTGTTAGAGAATTTAAGACTGATGAGGAGTTCTTGAAAATTCTTGAAAATGCCAAAGAGACCAATTCTTTAGTTGTGGTAGATTTTTATCGCACTTCTTGTGGAAGCTGCAAGTATATAGAGCAGGGGTTTTCAAAATTGTGCAAAGGCTCTGGTGATGAGGAAGCTCCTGTGATCTTCTTAAAACATAATGTGAGTACCTCTGGAAGTATGCTGCATCTAGATAGCATAGAAGTTATGCATGTTTACTTTTAATTTGTCAGCAGATCTGCCATGTCTTTATTTTGAAAAATAATTGTGCTGAAAAATCTAAATTGGGATCCTGGATGAAGACCATTTGCATTTGTTGAGTTATGGTTTATAGACCATAGTTGAGGGATCTTCAGAGGCAGGGTCTTTTGATGTGTTGTTAATCAGACTGAGCATGGAGTTTTTTTACAAATACCCAATGGAATTTGGGTTTCCCGTAACCCTTTTTCTTTTTCCTTTTAAGTTTTATGAGCTCATTGTAACTTTTCTATATTTACTAAACACAGATAATTAGTATATGCCATCTGCATGCAGGTAATTGATGAGTATGATGAACAATCTGAGGTTGCTGAACGACTTAGAATAAAGGTAAATTTTTCTTTCTGGTAATAGCTATCCTGTTCGTTACCTTGAATGTATTTACTTTGGTTGCAAGGGTTATAGAGATTGCTGTTGAAAAATAAAGATGCATAGTTTCCATGGACTGACTGGGTGTCTTTTGGATATTTGTATCTAACTCGGATTCTTTGTAGGAAATGGCATAGAGTAGTTGCTTTTGTTCAATTTGTTGATAACTTTTACTTCTGATCACACAGTGCAAACCTGATAAGGAAATATTTCAAAACAAAATTTAAAAATAAAAAGAAAATTAATCTGGTGGATACAGCCTAATTCTTCAAGCAAAGTTGAGAGCACAAAACATGGAAGAAAGAAAAGAATCTTTAATATACTAGCAGACAAATCCAAGTCCATAAGCATTCTTGAGTTTTACTTTCCTTCATCATGCTTCATTTACTGCAAAATGACCCTGAAACTGATGCAGACCGTTCCTCTCTTCCACTTCTACAAAAATGGAGCTCTATTAGAAGCATTTCCAACCAGAGAGAAAGAGAGGATTGTTGCAGCAATTCTTAAATACACATCGTCTACTTTTGGCGACAATTGAGCTGATCTGGTTGTGTTTTCCCTCATTTGCTTCATGTGTAAAATAATGAGGTACTTGTGTAAAAGACAAATCAAGTGCCATAGAACATACAACACCTGGAATGTTTTTATTAGGTGTATTCTGAAAAGATGTTTTCATCTTATGAGTGAACACTACAGAGTCTGTCCTTGTACCTGTTTTCACTTTCCCAATTATCCATAACAAGAATGCTTGTTCATGTTTTGCTGAGCGTCGCTCTGCAACATGTTCAGTACCAATGTTAAACGGATGCACTTGTATTGGGGAGGATGAATAAAGCAACTGCAAACTGCAGAAGTTATTCAAACACAAATTCTTTGTGGCTAGTGATCAGATGGAAGTTGCTACAAGCTCGACATTTATAATTAGCATAAAAGTCATCGGAATGTTGGTTGACAATAGCTTCCCACTCAATGCTTGACAAAATTGCTGCAGCTGCTGATCGAGAACTATCGGATATGCTATATTTCCAGCACTTACTATAATTTGTTAAAATTACAACATCAAATTAAATTAAATTAATTACAACATCAAGCCCAAGATTAAGCCCAAATATTTATAAGCCCAATTCTTGAAGTTTCTAGATTAGGTAAGATATTTTAAGTTAATAATTAAGGAGATAAGTATTATAAACTTGTGTGGTTAATAAATTTTTACATTATTTTATTTGTGTGGTTTTGGTTTGTTGAAACTAAGTATAAATACCCCCCTCCCTCATTTAGTTTTGCAAGCAAGTAAGTTAAGAATAAAGAGTTGATCAAAGAATTTGATCAATTGTTGAGAGTTTAGAGTGTTAGAGAGTTGAGCAAATAATAAGCTCAACAAAGAGTGTGTGGGAGTTGAGTTGTGAGTGTTATGTTGTAAATGAGAAAGAGTGAGAGTTTCTAAATTTTGTGTTGTAAGTTTTGTATTAATAAAAGTGTTCTATTTGTGCTCTATTATTCTCTACAATTGGTATCAGAGCAGGACTGTCTGAGACTGCTCAAATTGTAGGATTTCTAAGAATTCTGAGTATGCTCTGTGGTTGCAGCTTTGACTGATCTTCCACATCAGAAAGGATTTTTAGAAATTGTGAGTGAGTGAGCTTCTGTGTTTCGTGAGTAGTCTGTGACTCTGCAAGTTTGTTAACAAAACTTGTTTCTGAGGTACTGCCAACACGATGGGTGACCTTCAAGTCGTTGGAGGAATCAAGAAGCTCAACAACCAAAATTACAATACATGGGCGACGTTGATGGAGTCTTACCTTCAAGGCCAAGATCTTTGGGAGGTCGTTGGCGGGAATGAAGTGAAGCAGCCAACAGACGAAGCCACTTTAAAGAAGTGGAAGGTAAAAACTGGTAAGGCTATGTTCGCCATTAAGACCACAGTTGAAGAAGAACTGTTAGAGCACATAAAGAAGGCTAAGACGCCAAATGAAGCATGGGACACTTTTGCATCACTCTTCTCAAAGAAAAACAACATGCGACTACAGCTTCTAAAGAATGAACTGTTGTCAATTGCACAACGCAACATGACGATCAACCAATACTTCACAAAGGTAAAGTCCTTGTGCCGTGAAATATCTGAGTTAGATCCTACCGCTGCCATTGCTGAAACTAGGATGAAAAGAATTATCATCCATGGTTTGAGGCCTGAGTATAGAAGTTTTGTTACTGCTGTACAAGGCTGGCCAACCCAACCATCTCTCATTGAATTTGAAAATTTGCTTGTTGATCAAGAAGCGATTGTCAAGCAAATGGGTGGAGTCTCTTTAAAAGGCGATGAAGAAGCACTCTACATCGACAAAAGAAAAGGTCGATTTAAACGACGTGTTGGTGGAGGATCTAAAAGAGATGATGACAAGATAAAGAGTTATCATCAAGAAGGTAGCTCACAAACAGGGGGAGTATGGAGGGCTCGCGGCAATGGTAGTCAGTCTAACCAAAAGAAAAATTTTGAAGGAAAATGCTACAATTGTGGAAAAATAGGACACATGGCAAAAGATTGTTGGTCTAAGAAAAGGTCTGCTGAGGGTAATGCTGCCACATCAAACTCAGAAAGAAAAAGTGAAGATGAGTGGGATGTTGAAGCGTCTGTCGCTATAGAGGAAGAAGACCTATCACTCTCAGTGATAATGCCTGGACGGATTGACTATAAAAATGATTGGATCGTCGACTCAGGATGTTCAAATCATATGACTGGTGACGAAGAAAAGCTGCAAGATACGACTAAGTACAAAGGAAGTCGCGTGGTGGTGACAGCCAACAACTCAAGATTGTCTATAGCTCACATCGGTAACACAGTCCTTGCACCTCGTTACAGTCCTAACAAGGTAACACTTCAAGATGTCTATCATGTCCTCGGCATGAAAAAGAATCTATTGTCAGTATCACAGTTAACATCTTCTGGACACTATATCTTGTTCGGTCCACAAGATGTTAAGGTGTATCAAGATTTAAAAATCATGGGAACACCAACAATGGAAGGAAGACGATTAGAGTCAGTCTATGTACTATCAGCAGAGTCAGCTTATGTAGACAAGACTCGAAAGAATGAAACAGTAGATTTGTGGCATGCACGATTGGGACATGTAAGTTATCATAAGCTAAAAGTGATGATGAGCAAGGCAATGCTTAAGGGTCTACCTCAACTTGATGTGAGAGTGGATACAGTGTGTGCGGGATGTCAGTATGGCAAGGCACATCAACTACTATATGGGGAGTCAAAGTTTAGAGCTAAGGAGCCATTGGAGTTGGTTCACTCTGATGTGTTTGGACCTGTCAAGCAGCCATCAATTAGTGGTATGCGGTACATGGTGACATTTATTGATGACTTCTCGAGGTATGTATGGGTTTTCTTTATGAAGGAAAAATCAGATACTTTTTTGAAGTTCAAGGAATTTAAAGAAACAACTGAAGGAGAAGTTGGAAAGAAGATTCATTGTCTCCGCACAAATAATGGAGGAGAATATACCTCTAATGAGTTCTCACAATATCTTCGAGAAAATAAGATACGACATCAGTTCACATGTGCCAACACGCCACAACAAAATGGTGTTGCAGAAAAGAAGAATCGGCATCTTGCAGAGATTTGTAGAAGTATGTTGCACGCAAAAAATGTACCAGGAAGATTTTGGGCCGAAGGAATGAAGATTGCAGCCCACGTGATTAATAGGCTTCCTCAACCAAAGTTTGGGTTCATATCACCCTTTGAGAAGTTGTGGGATATGAAACCTACAGTGAGTCATTTTCGAGTATTTGGTAGTATATGCTATGTGTTTGTGCCAAATCACTTGAGAAATAAATTCGATAAAAAGGCAATCAGGTGTATCTTTGTTGGATATGATAACCAGCGCAAAGGATGGAAATGTTGTGACCCTACTAGTGGGCGATGCTACACATCAAGAAATGTGGTGTTTGATGAAGCATCTTCATGGTGGTCGCCACAAAAAGAGGAGCTTCCAGATTCAAAAGAAATAGAAGAACGACTACAACAAAAGATAGATGATCAAATTGCTGAAATCCGACCGAGCCAAGAAGACCTTGATAATGGAAGCAGTGATGACAACACCGAGCAAGAGACAACTCAAAGTCCTTGGCAAACTGGCATCTATCAACAACCAACAACGGAGGCCAAATATGAAGGAGCAGAACCTGCAACTCCTCAATCTCATCCTCGAAGGTCAATAAGAATACGAAAGCCTAATCCCAAATATGCTAATGCGGCTATGGCGAAAGAGGAAAATTTTAAAGAACCTGAGACTTTTGAAGAAGCATCACAGAACTCTGAATGGATTAAAGCTATGGAAGAAGAAATTATAGCGTTGGAGCAAAATCAAACTTGGGATTTAGTGCCAAAGCCAAAGGATGTGAAACCTATATCTTGTAAGTGGGTGTATAAGATCAAAAGACGTCCTGATGGATCGGTGGAGAGGTATAAAGCTCGGTTGGTAGCTCGAGGATTTTCTCAACAGTATGGACTAGACTATGATGAAACGTTTAGTCCAGTAGCCAAGATCACCACAGTACGAGTTTTACTTGCATTGGCAGCTAGTAAAGGTTGGATATTGTGGCAAATGGACGTAAAGAATGCTTTTCTACATGGAGAGTTAGATCGGGAGATCTATATGATTCAACCAATTGGATTTGAAAGCAAATTTCATCCTGATTATGTGTGTAAATTGAGAAAGGCATTGTATGGATTAAAGCAAGCTCCAAGGGCGTGGTATGGTAAAATTAGAGAATTTCTAACACATGGTGGTTACTCTGTAGCACCAGCTGATTCTAGCCTGTTCGTCAAAGCTAATGGAAAGAAACTTGCAATTGTGCTGGTATATGTGGATGACTTAATTATCACTGGAGATGATGAAGAAGAAATTCGTCGAACAAGAGAGAATTTGGCGGTTCGCTTCCAGATGAAAGAGCTTGGACAACTTAAGCATTTTCTTGGGCTCGAAGTTACTCGGACAACAAAAGGAATTTTTCTAGGACAACAAAAATATGCCAAAGATTTGTTGCAGAAGTTTAGGATGCTAGAGTGCAAACCTATCTCAACACCGCTAGAAGCTAATGCCAAGTTGTGCGGTCATGAAGGAAAGGATTTAGAAGATGGAACTATGTATCGACAACTGGTAGGAAGTCTCATCTATTTGACATTGACTCGACTAGACATTTCTTATGCAGTTGGAGTAATAAGTCGATACATGCAAAATCCTAAGAAACCTCACTTAGAAGCAGCTCGACGAATATTGAGATATGTGAGAGGCACAATGGACTATGGTCTCTTCTATAAGAAAGATCAAGATTGTAAAATAGTTGGCTATTGTGATGCTGACTATGCTGGAGATCATGACACACGACGTTCGACCACTGGGTATTTTTTCAAGATTGGTTCAGGAACAGTCTCTTGGTGCAGCAAAAGGCAACCGACTGTATCATTGTCAACTACTGAAGCTGAGTACAGAGCAGCCGCAATGGCAGCTCAAGAAAGTACATGGTTGATGCAATTGATGGAGGATTTACATCAGCCAAGAGATTATAAAGTGTCAATATATTGTGATAATCGGTCAGCAATTTGTTTGGCAGAAAATCCAGTTTTTCATGCAAGAACAAAGCATGTGGAGGTGCATTATCACTTCATCCGGTAGAAAGTTCTGCAAGAAGAAATTGAGTTGTTGTATGTTAAGACCGAAGATCAAGTGGCTGATTTGTTCACAAAAGGCTTGGGTGTTGATAAGTTTGAAAAGTTTCGAAGACAACTCAACATGGTTAGAAGAATGTAAGTTGGTGTTGAAGGGGAGTGTTAAAATTACAACACCAAATTAAATTAAATTAATTACAACATCAAGCCCAAGATTAAGCCCAAATATTTACAAGCCCAATTCTTGAAGTTTCTAGATTAGGTAAGATATTTTAAGTTAATAATTAAGGAGATAAGTATTATAAACTTGTGTGGTTAATAAATTTTTACATTATTTTATTTGTGTGGTTTTGGTTTGTTGAAACTAAGTATAAATACCCCCCTCCCTCATTTAGTTTTGCAAGCAAGCAAGTTAAGAATAAAGAGTTGATCAAAGAATTTGATCAATTGTTGAGAGTTTAGAGTGTTAGAGAGTTGAACAAATAATAAGCTCAACAAAGAGTGTGTGGGAGTTGAGTTGTGAGTGTTATGTTGTAAATGAGAAAGAGTGAGAGTTTCTAAATTTTGTGTTGTAAATTTTGTATCAATAAAAATATTCCATTTGTGCTCTATTATTCTCTACATAATTCTGTACAATAACAAATATTTTTAACAAATTATTGACCAAAGAGTGTAAACAAGGGGGTGCAAAGTTAACATTGATGTTGGAAAGATGTTGCCTGTGTAGTTTATATGTCTGCCCACATAGACTACGCCACAAGCATTATCTCTCTTGTAGGTCAATGGGTCATTCGAAATATCAAAACCAGAGCGACTAGGGAAAAGTACAAGAGTTTCTATATGACTACAAAACTCTGGTAGCCACATCTAGTAAATGTTTGTTTTTTAGAAGGGTGCTCTCTAGCAGGAGCCAGAAGACACCACCATTTCCACTTGGCCAATCACATTATGACACATGGTCTTCTTGAAGCCTCTGATAGACAGCAGAGGGCATGCGCGGTTGCCATTTGCAGACAAAGAAGTGGGGTGATTGTTAAAAAAACATAATATCGGTCAATTCAGAATAATGTGGGGCAATCCGATCTTCTTTCCATAACCAAGAAAACAAAAACAAAATTTATATAATTAAGGACAATATCATTGGCAGAGTAGTTTTCTTTTTCTTTTCCTTTTTCTTTTTTTTGACCAAGATAAAACAAGATAGAATCAACATCAATATGCTCCAGTGAAACTCTTTCAATTATTATACATTATATATATTAATTAATTAATTAAGAGATTACAAAATACATGTTTCAGAATGTGATATGAAAGAGATATGAGAATGCTGTAAGATAAAAATGAGGATTTCATTCCCATATGGTTGGAAGGGGATGACCTAGTCTCTTTACTCTTTAGTAAAAATGAAAATCGCTGAGGGGAAAAAGAAAAAAAAAATCATAGGATAAGGGTGGAAACTAAAATTATGAGTGGGTATGGCATTTCAGCTATAATTATTATGAGTGCCCTTTAAGCTTTAGTCTGTAGATTCTTTCCAAAATCTGGCAGGAAGTCCTTCTAGAGGGATTGGGAATGGACCATACTGAATCCCACTTTGGGATCCTACCACTTCCCACCTGCAAAAACCAACAAAAGATTCGTATTAGTGATTATTCATTCGCTATCTTATTTGTCTTTAAGGAGTCGCTTTAGAATTACTTTTATTTATTCATCCATTGTATTTTTATGAACTCAACATATCATCAGGAATATATATCCTTTTCTGCATGGGAAAAATTTTGTCACATCTAAAAGGATTATATAGAATGTTTTCATTTGAAGAGGACCATTGTTGGAAAATGATTCAAGTTTGTCTTGAATATGATGATGTTGAAGGGGCAGACATGAGAGATTATTTGAACACAAGTGTGATTTTCAGCAATACCTGAACTTGGAGACCAAATGGTGGGTCATTACAAGCATCTCCAGCTTGGCAAGCTCATTTCCGGGACAGGCATGAACTCCACTGCCAAATGGCACAAACGTATTGGGTTTCGGCGCAACCTGTGTATAACCATGAAAACAACAATTTGTAAGAAAAAAATAAGAAATGCCTTAACCATAAACAATGTGCAAAAATCTTCCAATGCATTAGCTTTGCGCGTGTACATAAACAAAAACAAAGAAAAGAGAAACACACGCGTACACATCTTTGCCAACTCGATCTTACCTCAAATCTTGAAGGATCAAAATTCTGAGGATCAGTAAAAAATTCTGGATTGAGATGAATGTTCCTGAACAAAGGCATCACCTTCCATCCTTTTGGAATCAAGTAACCTGTGGTCAGTCTCAGAGTTAAGTCATTTCCTCAGATGTCATTTTCTAGAAGATTATGCTGGTAAAAAACGATTGGATGCTCTAATTATTGTTATACATTTCAGGTGTTTGTTCTTACCCTTGTATTCCACATCAGCAACTGCTTCTCTGAAAGTGAAGGATATAATGCTTGCCATTCTCAAGCTCTCTAATATTACCTGAGTACATATTTTTCTAAAGTTTAGTAATTTAATGCAAAAATTACACCAGAAGGTGGCAACATTAAAAACAGATTTCACCGAGACAGTTACCTTGTACGTAACTTGCATGTTTCTTGTTTGTGTCCAGCTCAAAGGTTTGTTACCATCTTCATTTAATTTACGGACGGCCTTCTGTTCAGCCTACAAAGACAACAACATCAAATACAATTAATACATTCACTGTATCCTTCCTAACAAATTCAAATACAAAAGACAAAAAATAAGGTGAGAAAGACAAGTTCTAGCGACCCCGTGGATGATTTGGTTTCTTATAAACATTAAATAATACCTTTACTGACTCTAGAAGTTTCGGGTTGTCATGGAGGTACTTGACAATCCATGTCATTACACTTGCTGTAGTGTCTTGAGCAGCAAAGAGCACTCCAATTATGTTATCAGCGATTTTATCATCACTTAACACTTCTCCTTTTTCATCTTTCGAGTTGAGTAAACATCCCAAGAGATCCTTTTCAAGTAATTTTTTCTCCTTCCTTTCGCGAATGATCTCACTGAGAATTTGATTTAGCTTCTTTCTTGCCTATTGTAAAATTAAGGTTAATTCGTGAGATGTTTCTATCTTAGCAAACATAGAAAGTACAGTAGTTATGCCAAAATTAACAAAGATATCTAGCTAAAACTATAATGCTTTGCCTACCTGTACAGCCCTTTTATAAGGACTTCCTGGAATGTTTGTAGGAAAAGAATTATAGCCTTTATCCATTATCAAGTAGTTCTTCTTCAGTTCTTGTCTGTATTGGTCCTTCAAGTGTCCAAAAATGGCTAATATGCCTACTTCAAAAGAAAACTGCAATAAATCGAGGACAAAATTATTAGATGATAATTATATTAGGTACCCAATATTTGAGGAATATAAAACCATAGATATTAAAGTCAGCAAAGCTACAAAAGGCTGCATAAATATTAAAGAGATTCCCAAGTATACAGAAGAACTATAAAAAATTGATCCAATCATTTGAATCAACGACATTGAACCTCAGCAAACCTTTTTCATTTCCTGAAAGGTGTTAATGACGCGCCCACCGTCCCATAAGTCTAAGGCAGAGACTGCTGCAGCTTCAATATCAGCAACCAAGTTCCGAAGTGCTTCAAGGGACAAGGAGCCCTGAACCAGCTTCCGTAGACGAAGATGGTAGTCCCCTTGGTGAAAAAACAGCGCTGACGGGCCAATTAAACGTTCTTTGCTTTTCGGATACGTGGGCTTGAACAAGTGAGCTTGTGTCACCAATACGAAACGAGCCGCCTCAGGACTCGCCAGCATAACACATGGGCACCCAAGAATATGAGTCTTGAAAATTTCCCCATACCTGAACACACATATATATCCACCATATTCGAGTATTAAGAAAACAAAGAATGAAGTACTTGAAAACACAACTACAATTATATATAGAGAGAAGTGTAACCTTTTTTGTTTGTCAGCAAAGAAGACATTTGGGTCTTGAGAATAGAGTTGAAGAGTCTCTCCAATTAAAGGCCAACCCATTGAACCTGGAGGAAGCTTAGGTTTCTTCCGAGGTTCTCTCTTGTCTCTTCTAAAGAATATGTAAAAGGGTAGAGCAAGAAGAAAGATCAAAACATAGAGAAAAATTGCCCCCATCTCTATCTCTTCCTCCTCCTCTCCCTTTCTGAAGGTTATATAGTTAACTCGAATCGAAGTTAAATGCGAGCTTATGCTTTCTTCTTCGGTTTGTTTTGAGTAATTGGTGGAGGGAGAAGCAGATGGTTTATATAGAGATTAGAGAGCAAAGTTAGTGTGAGGATAAAGACAAAAAGACAAATGGCACCCCTAAATTTTGATAAGAGTATATACGGTAAATTTTGATAAGAGTATATACGGTAAATTCATACAAATCCAACGGCAATATGACATTAAGATTATACAGACAATTTTCTGCCGTCAACGGTTTTAAAAAAACTTCCATTTTATGCATATCCAATCCAAATCCTTTAATGATCATTCCCTGTATCCACTTCGATTTCCCAACTGAAAGTCTTAAGATAATGTTCGTATAACAACATTACGTTACTGTTATATATCTCATCCTGGGCTGTAGACAAGCTGAATTTAATATGATCAATTACGGTGGCCCAGACAAGAATCTAAAAAAAAAGGGGGTGGGGGGGGAAATATACCGAAGATTAACTATACTGATCTGCAGCCCTGCTAACAGATTCTGTACAGTGCAACTTGCAGGATTTTTTTTTTGGGAAAGGAGGGGGGGGGGGGGGGGGTGTCCCGGCTCGGAGTGGTGTTGGGGGAAATATACCGAAGATTATCTTTCCTGATCTGCAGCCCCCCAAACAGATTCTGTACAGTGCAACTTGCAGGATTTTGGGTATTGAGCCAATGGATGTCATGCACATAAGCATTTGCGTCATAAACGTCCAGAACAGAAGGTCATAGCTTTCATACATCCTTTTGAATCATTTTGGCCATAAAATTTTAATTTTAATTTTAATCATGCTAGATAATTAAACTGAAAGGTGATCAAATATTCTTGATTTTACTAGAAATGGAGCGAAAGACAAAATTCTGCTCACGGATTGTGAAAGATGGCCTTAAAATGTTCATTCTAGGCGTATACAAATCAAACCACGTAGAAATTATGGGTTCAAAAGATCAAAACTTTTTCAAGGAATTTTAGAGACAAAATATGATACGGTTTATTTGGTAGCTTATAAAGGTCGTAATTATCAAACACAAGGCCTAGGCCACTGCCCTTCTTTATCATTACTCATTATTCACTCTATAATCAGAAACAACTAGCCGTTTCTTGTTGACCCTGACTTTTCAAATTAATCACAACTTCTCCCACAACAAAACAAACAATTGATTTTGAGCCATTAGTCGTAAACCCATAAAACTGTTCATCGCATCGATTACAAATCACGTTGCTGATTGTCTTTTGCATGAATGGTTCACATTTGGGTTCTGAAGCGTAGGTACTATTCGCCGACAATGGGAAGATAGAACGAACCAAGATTCTAAATTTTAGGGTTAAAAGAATGTGAAAGCAATATCCTCCAAAGATATATAAAAATGCCGTTCAATTCATAATAAAATCTACTATCAAGCATCCGTTCAAATAAATATTATACACAAACACATACAATCAAGTGCACTAAGCAAGGTTAGTGACAAGCACAGAAAATATCTCCAGTTGTTTCTGGAGACCTTACAAAATGAGGAGAAGAAAATTTCATGCTTCATAGAATCTTACATCATATATCTCTAGCATATAATTTCAGCTGTAATATATGCTATAATGTAAGATATGTATATTCATGTACTTGCCTTCAAATAATTATAGACTTAAACCGTGCAACCAATACACACGAAAAAAAAAACCTCAATTACCACCTTTTTTGCATGTATGATGAGGCACAACCAGGGTTATATTGAGTGCTATTTTACCCGTATAACACTATAATAATCTTGAAGTATTCTATTTTTAAAGTTTTTTTTTCACATTAGTTAGATATTTTTTGTTGTTTTAAGAAATATAAAATATTAACAAAATCAGATTTTAAAATATTTATGTCATAATCAATAAAGAAGTTTTTAAAAATTTTAAAACAATAAAATAATAAACAATCCCATCATTTGTTTAGCATCACCATATCACTCACCTGTTATCCTTTATCATTTGATTATTCATCTAACAATAAATAACCCAAATCCAAAATAATTAATAGTTCAAAATCCAAAATTCTAACTGAAATAGTGTGTAAAATTTGTAAAATATTATAGGCTACACGTGTTTCTTTTGGTTGCTTATTATAACTTTTTTTGTGTTTTACAAATTGGATCATTCTCAACCAATAATAATATTACACATTATTTTTTGGTGAAAAATTTTTTATACTAATTTTTTTATGTTAAAATTTTTCATGCAAAAGTTTTTATCCATAATATTTAAAAATTTTAAAAGTTCACACAACTAAAATAGAGATAATAATTAAATACAAAAGTCGCACAAAAATTTAAGTAATTCGATAAATTATCTAAGTGCACAGTAAATCAAAAGATCTTTTTTTTTATTGCTCAATAATTATTACAAATCATCAAATATTATAAATTTCATCTAAGAAATTATAAGAAATACTCAATAGAACGAGCTCTCAAATGACTTATACTGCACTTTAGCGCACTCAAGTGCTCTTTAAGCTCTTTATTCTCTCTTTTTTTTTTGCTCTCTTGATGCTTCTATGATATTTGTCACTCTAATGGTATAACAAAGGTTTATATAGATTTTAAAATATCCCTAAAAATTATATATCGAATTAAAATAGGAGTCCACATGTAAAAAACTCAAATATAATTCAAATAAATCAAAACTACTTAAAAACATACTATGCCAATATTTGGGGTTGAGGCCTCACCACGAAAGGCATTGACGCTATGGCCTGACTTAGGCTGGGCCACAGCACCTAGCCTCTGCCAAGGTTAGGGTCGCAGCGCCTAGCCTCTGCCAAGGCTAGGGTCGCAGCGCCTAGCCTCTGCCAAGGCTAAGGTCGCAGTGCCTAGCCTCTGCCAAGGTTAGAGTCACAGCTCCAAGCTTTGAAAATTGCACCAATCGTATTCTGAGCCCTTGGTTACTTTTAATTTTTAGTTTCAGTCTCTTTTTCGTCTGTTCAATATGTTATTGTTATATATTATTTTTTTATTGATTTTTAATTTAAAATCACACGTAAATATAATTTTAAATTATTAAATTTTAAAAAATTAATTTCTTATTTTGTGCATAAAATATAGTAAAATTTTATTTAATAGAAAAAATAGAGGAGAGGAAAAAAATTGAGAAAATATGTTGAGGTAAAGTAAAAATTCGTAGTTAAAAAAAAGAAAAAAAGAAAGAAAGAAAGAAATAGAAGAAAAATGTGAAAGGGTTATTACAACGTGTCTTGGGGGGGGGGGGGGGCCGCGGGCGGACGCTGTAAGAATGGCATCCAGCTCATCAGCAAAATCAGCATTCTTAGGATTTTCGATTATATTTGTAGGATGATGAGTGGTCCTCAGTCACTGTTTTGCTTCGTGGGTCCCAGTCCTTGTCGGTGTGTACGGAGAACCTTGTTATTGTAGACGTGGAACTCTCCGGATCATGGGACCCAAAAAATTTCGGTGCACAAAGCAACACTACTACTCAAAGCGCTTGTCAACATCATGGCTTAGCTGGATTTCGACACCTGTCTAAATCCTGGTGGTCCATTTCGAGAGCCTTCGGATACGAGAAGGCCCCAACTGGGTCCCCCGTGCTTCAACAATCTCTTTAACAAATCCCATTGGTTACACGTTTAAACAGTCTCCTCCAATGGTACAACCTTCCTTTTTTTTTTTTCAAACGAAAAGAGGATAAATAAATAAATAAAAAGCTAATTTTATTTTTATTCTGATAATATTTTTTTTTTAATTTTCGCTTTAATATTTATCCGAATTCTTTCATTGAACATGTTATTCTTCACCTTTTTTTTAAAAATCCCTTTTTATTATAATATAAAATATAATATAAATCTCTCTTTACTCAAATATAAATAAAATTTACATCTCAAATTTTTTATTTTAATTTAATAAACTTTATTATTTAAACCAAATTATATTCATAGTATTCTTCACATCATACTTAATATGAAGCTAAACGTATTAGAGTCACAAAAAGTTATCATTCTCAAGATATACCTACACTAACAATAATAATTTGTTCAAGTCACGTTAACCTATACCTTTTCACAAGTATCATCTTGTTGGAAGAGTCAAAGAAATAATAAGAAGTATAATTAAATGGGCGATGCTATTTAAATCTACTAAAACATTTAATAAACTCACTAATAAAATATATAAAAAAATCAATTGTATTTTATAAAGTTTCTTTAATTTTTTAATTTAAAGTTATATTAAATTATTATAATAAAATTAATTTTTACTTAATAGTCATATAAATTTTTAATACTAAATAAATTTTATAATATTTTCTTCATCAAAACTAAAATTGAATAACACTGATTGCCTTAATTAAATAAATCAAAATTTACTTATTTAAAACTAAAATTGAATAACACCGATTGCCTTAACTAAATAGATCATATTGATTAGAAGATTGTCTTAACTTAGGCAAGCATGAGAGTTTTACTTACTTCTTGGCTCCTTCAACTTTAGCCACCTATGCAAAACATCTTGATACAAAAGCAAAAGTGAGACAAAAGTTGTTTCTCCTTCAGAGAATCACCTCTGGACCTAAGACTTCCAGGTCCAAGTATAAGCCAAACTCAAAGGCCTAATCAGACTTCTGCTAATGAAACAGCCCACCTCATAGGGAGGTCCATTGTAGTAACCACTTATTCACAACTGGTAAGAATAAATATTTATATATATATATATATAATATTCATATTTTATTTGTATGTGAATGATACTTAATTTGTGTATTATTATTAGTATTGTTTGTATAGATTAAGGATGTACTAATTACTATTGGATTTATTTGTAAGGCTTTAGATTTATTTTAAGGGCCAAATTATAATACTTTGAAAGTTTTGGGTGTTAAAAATCTCTTTTTATTATAATATTAAATATAATATAAATCTCTCTTTACTCAAATATAAGTAGAATTCACATCTCAAATTTTTTATTTTAATTTAATAAACTTTATTATTTAAACCAAATTATATTCATAGTATTCTTCACATCATACTTAATATGAAGCTAAACGTATCAAAGTCACAAAAAGTTATCATTCTCAAGATATACCTACACTAACAATAATAACTTGCTCAAGTCACATTAACCTATACCTTTTCACAAGTATCATCTTGTTGGAAGAGTCAAAGAAATAATAAGAAGTATAATTAAATGGGCGATGCTATTTAAATCCACTAAAACATTTAATAAACTCACTAATAAAATATATAAAAAAATCAATTGTATTTTATAAAGTTTCTTTAATTTTTTAATTTAAAGTTATATTAAATTATTATAATAAAATTAATTTTTACTTAATAGTCATATAAATTTTTAATACTAAATAAATTTTATAATATTTTCTTCATCAAAACTAAAATTGAATAACACTGATTGCCTTAATTAAATAAATCAAAATTTACTTATCTAAAACTAAAATTGAATAACACCGATTGCCTTAACTAAATAGATCATATTGATTAGAAGATTGTCTTAACTTAGGCAAGCATGAGAGTTTTACTTACTTCTTGGCTCCTTCAGCTTTAGCCACCTATGCAAAACATCTTGATACAAAAGCAAAAGTGAGACAAAAGTTGTTTCTCCTTCAGAGAATCACCTCTGGACCTAAGACTTCCAGGTCCAAGTATAAGCCAAACTCAAAGGCCTAATCAGACTTCTGCCAATGAAACAGCCCACCTCATAGGGAGGTCCATTGTAGTAACCACTTATTCACAATTGGTAAGAATAAATATTTATATATATATATAATATTCATATTTTATTTGTATGTGAATGATACTTAATTTGTGTATTATTATTAGTATTGTTTGTATAGATTAAGGATGTACTAATTACTATTGGATTTATTTGTAAGGCTTTAGATTTATTTTAAGGGCCAAATTATAATACTTTGAAAGTTTTGGGTGTTAATTTATAAATACTAAAAGTTAGCTTCTTAGTATAAAAATACATATTTTAAACCCTAATTTACTCATTTTTGATCGAGCCACCCCTTTAAGAGAGAGAAATAGAGAGGAGAGCAAGAGAAAAAGAAAAGAAAAAGAATATAAAATTAGAATTTTAGGTTTTAAGAGGTACATCATAACTCTTTTTTAATTTATTGGTGTTAATTAAGTTAATTTCTTTAAGTTTTGATTTTTAGAAATATGTAAAATTCAGGACTTGATGTGAATTTTATAAGATATATTGAGAATTAATAATGATTATGTAGATAACTTGATAAATCATAACGAATTTGCAGAATTTCTATTTGATAGTCTCTTGATCCGAGAATTTTATATATTTTTGTACTTCGATTCTAGTTTTGGCTTTTGAAAATATGAAATTAAACATGTTAGAATCATTTGAGACTTTGAATCGATTGAAAATTTTAAAAATTAAATATTTAGTGAATTTACAAGAATAACCCTGAAATTATAGAAATTTTATGTGTTAAGAGTATGCTAAAGTAGTGAACAATTTTCGGTCTACTATATGATCTTCAAAAATTATGAAGTTTTGGAATATGATTATTTTACATGTCTATTGTGATATATTAAAAATTAAGAATTTAGATCAATGTGATAAAATTGTTATGATTTTTTAAAATGTATCAGCTCATTGTACTGTTTGATGAATAAATTTTAAAGTTATGGAATAAAATAGTTTTAAAATACTTTTGATAGGGATTTTGAAGTAAAATATTTATTATGAATTGAGATATGTGTTAAGAGTAATTATGTGGTAATTTTTATAATTTTTGAGTTAGTATATGATTTTATAAAATTAGGAGGTTGAATACTGTTCAGTAAATATCTTGATCATGTTAGGATAATAGTTTGGATTTGATGGTGTTTATGAAATGAATTGTGTAGGAATTATGATATAATATTCATACATAAAAAGGATATATGAGTCAAGAAAGATATATTCAAATTTTAGAGCAATTAGATTTTATTTGCTAAGTGTTTCATTTGTGGACACGTAGTTTAAGATATTTAATTTGTCCCTATTAAAAAAATACTTATGTATTATTTTATTAGGTGTGGTTATATTTGGTTTATGTTTCACCAAGTATGGTCATGGGTGAAACTTTGTGGTAAACTTATTAGCAATTTACTAGGGTTCCTATGTTGAATTTAAGTTTAAAATTTTATGCAATATTAATTATGAGTACATATTATTAAATGAGTGTAAATTATGTCGTGTGTCAGATCTTTTGGGTCTGGGGGAGTGACACCCGTAGTGAACCATCGGGCCAGGCTTTTTCAGAGCTGGACAGTGTCATCCCTGCTCGGATTCAATAACCTGATCAACTACCTAAAGCACCTGTTCAATATAACCTGTTTAGATATGACCCTGACCACCTTCTACACATTAACCCAATTGGTTGGTCTCAGCACTTGCAAACCGATGAGAAAAGTGGGTCGGACCTACGGCGGACAGGCCAACTAGGTGCATCCAATAAAGTTACTAGAAGACTAGCTCTTTGGGACAGCTCTAGACCACGACCGAGCTGAGTAGGAATAGACTGCTAGAATCCCCCTCCGAACAGATCAAGGTTAACTTCAGACTTAACCAAATTCATCGGCGAAGACATGCATAAGGAATTTGTCAAGAATATGCTTAACATATAACAAAAAGATACCTAGCGTGTAATAGAAGCGAAATCAGAAGTATGACAGAAGATATGCAGAGGAATATTTAGCGTGTGTCAAACGTACAGTAAAAAATTATTTGGCATGTGTCAGAAGCACATCAGATGCAGAATACCTGAAAGGTCCTCCGAAGATCAATACTATAAAAGAAGGAAGAAGACACTGAAGCAGTGGAATGCCCAAAAAATATAAAAAGAATAAACACAGAAAAAGAGGTTTTATTTTTTAAACTCCAAATACACTTGTCACTTCTTTTTTATTAAAATCCTCTCTTATACATAAATTTTTTTTATTTAAGCATCAAAAAATTTTTACTAAAACCCACTTCGATAAGACTATCACGATAAAATCTGCTTATAATTTATAAGTTCTGTCGTAACCGCCAAATGAGAGAAAACCCAAATTTCCGCAAATAAACTCAACTAGAATAAAGCTTAAACTTTAATTTTTACTAATAAAATAAATTTAAATTTCTTTGATTCGAAGATTAACAAAAATAATTTTAAATAAGTTTTGTAATCATTCATCAGCGAAGATGGTAGAGCTAAACATATATTATATATATAAATAGATATAGAAAATTGTACAAGGTGGGGTGGGTTCCATGGCAGCTGTCATGTGCCGCCGATGCATGATTTCAATCACATTTGCAATTATATATAGTTTTAGCAAAGTCATAAAGAAAGTGCAAAGTACTGTGGTTAGATGGGAATCCAGGTGAACGAGTACTCTTGTTTGATTTCAATCAAAAACTCGAGATTGACGACTAGTTTACCGATCAGTAGTCACCTCACCTCATACCACAATTATATTTGTATATAAGAGGAGGAGCAGCCGCCAGCAGTTAACCCAAGCTACCACAATCATTAACTGTAAATTAACTATGCTAAGTCTTAATATTTAATATTTAATATTATACCCCTCAATGTCACATAATACTATTATTGGATATCATAGTAACTTTTACTTTTCACCAGATTTTCTTGCTGAAGCACATGTTATTACTTATCCTCAATTATTATCCCATTCAAAAAAAGTGTCATTTTAAAGTTAAATAACATTATATAACTTAAATTTATATTTTAAAACGGTCAAATATATATTTAATTCTAATAATAACTCACGTTCATAATGTAAAACTATATATATATATCCCATTTAAATTCGATTTCTCCTTGCTCTCTCTGTCATTTCGACGAATCTATGCTACACTTAAGTTTGTAGGAGCAAACCTAAGTACTTCGATAAACAAGGAAGATGAAGCAGAAGCATAGACAATTTTTGGTGGGGCGTTAAATTAGGTTCTAATGTTTAATATAAATTAATGGACGTGCGTCTAATTAAATGCATATTTGCTGAACCAGTTGAATCTTTCTAATACATATATAGATTATTTGATACTTTACGCTGCAGCCTCTCTTTCTCTTCTACTTGATCATAAAGGAAATCATATTAAATCAAGATGCGGTTGCTAGACAAAGATTGATTTATGTATAGAGTGATCACATTATATTTGTTAGAAATTCATAATTCATCTAAGAGTCAAATAATCAAAAATTTAAATTAATAAATAGTAAAAATTAAAAATTAGAAAAAAATCAAAAATTTATAATAATTCGATTCTCATGAACTTGCGTTCACTTCTTGAGATGAATAACATGTTTATTACTGCACTATAATTCAAAACTCATTCAGAGAATATAATTATAAAGATGTTCCAACACTTTTTCTTTTTAAATAATTCTCTCTAAAACGGTTATTCTTTTTCTCTCTCTCTCTTCTACTTGAAGAGAATTAGAAGAATTGATTTTCTTTTCTACATCTTCTCTTTTTTCTCGAGGAGAATGAAATAGATTTAAGTTATGAAAGACCTTAGCTCTGAGCTCATTATATAAAGTTTAGTTTAAACTCTTTTTTAACTATTCAATCTTGAGTTGGATTTGAATTTGATTTATAAAAGAAAGATTTCAATTTGTTTCTCGCAAGAAAAAGAAAAATTACTTAGTCTTTTTTTTAAAAACTTCTTAATTATGTTTAGACCAATATTCTTTATATATTCACCTTTAATTATAAAGTAATTTAGTCCTTGTATCTAGTGCAATATTCCTTTTTCATCTTGGATATTATTTTTAGACCTTATCCCTTATCAATATGCAGTAAACTTAAACAAACTTTAAGCTTGTTCACAAATAGTATCTTTGTTCTTAGGTTAGTAGGATTCTCCTTAGTACTTATCTTCTCTAACTTCACTCTTCTACTAGAAACCAACTCTTTGAATAACTAGTTTTCACAAAGATAAATAGCAGATTAATTATCTAAAATACTATTACTATTGATCTGACCAGTTTAAGTTTCTGAACCAATATCTGTAGTCATATATTGCTTACTTGTCTTTGTTTCAAGTCTCTGTCTTAGGCTTTTGTCTTGGACCTCTGTCTCGAGTTTTTATCTTAAGCCTTTGTCTTAGGTCTCTATGTTAGTTCATGTTTAGTTAGAGGTTATGGATCATTTTTTGGTTTAGTTTGTATATTGTTTCCAAGAGGTGTTGGGAGTTATAACTCCATCTCAATGTGAGATCCCTCCATATTACTTTGAGTTCTCTTTGACTCATTTACTTCCACATAATCCTTCCTTGAGTAATTGTCAACCAAGAATAGAAAACACATTTTACCACCATATGTTGCTGTATTTGTTGGACCCCATAAGTCAAGATGGATGTATTTTATAACTCTACTTACTTTGTAATTGTTGGTGTAAAACTAACTTTACGTTGTTTTTCTAATGTATAGTGCCCAACTGCTTTTTTATTCCTAATAAGACTTTGTTTTCTCAGTTGCAATAAACTTGGTTTTTCCTGTGTGGTCCAACTTCATATGCCATAATTCAATCTCTTTGTACCTTGCATGAGTAGCATTAGCAGTATTTCCAATGACAGTGCTTCATTGTAAAATATACAAACTAACTTGTTTATTGCCCTTCATCATAAGCATAAAACCCATGCTTATTCTCAATTATTCATTTTTAATTTTACATCTCGATTCATTCAAAACTACTGAAGATATTAGGTTCTTATTCAATTCAGGAACACAGCTCACATCTTTTAAGATCTATATTGTTCTATTATATAACTTTATGGTAATTGTACTTATCCCAATTACTTTGCATGAATTGTTATTCTACATTAGTATTTCACCCCCTTCATATTTTTTATATGAAGCAAATCAGTCCTTATTAGGACTCATATGGTAAGTATATTCAAAATTTAGAACCCAATCTATCATGCCCCAGACTCAAAAGATCTGACACAAGATATAACTTACATTCATTCAATAATGTGCACTCATAAATAATATTGCATAAAATTTTAAACTTTAACTCAACATAGGAATATTTAGCAAGTTGCTAGTAAATTCAACACTAAAATCAACCCATAACCTAAAATATAAACATAAATATTTATTGACAATATTTAGACATTCATTTTAATTTTTTAGAATTATAACAATTGAATTATGACTGGGACAATTAGTAAATCGGAGATACGCAGAATTTTCTTAGAGTTTAACACTCTACTACGTTACTAGTAGTAACTTTATTACCGGAAGCCCAAAATATATTCATTGCAAATTCTTACTTAAAATCAACCAATAACCACACTCAATAAAATAATACATAAGTATTTATTCCATAAGGACAAATCAAATATCTTAAACCATGTGTCCCCAAATGAAACACTCAACAACCTAGCAACTTAGGGAACCCAAGGAACAGCAGAAGCCTTGCTAAATCCGCTAAGCACACATGTACCTTATTTATCTGAAATTACCATAAACTATAATGAATATAAAACTCAGTAAACATACTAGTTTTTCATATATCAAATACAAATACATATATGTACACAATGCATATGTATGATATGCTGTGATAAATCAAAATCATAATCTTATCAAATCACATGTCATGTAAACGCTTACACATTCTTTCAAAACATATAATAGGAATACCACCACTCAACTACTACTTAGTAAGACTTATATATCACATATCACATAATAAGCCAAATGTCACTTGTGGGTGACATACCGTATGAGAGGAATAGTACAAGTGAAGTTTTTAAATTACACATATATAATGCTCATGTCCGAAGATAAAAGTCAAACCCTCACCCTGATCATCGGTAAGTCCTCTCACATGCACCAATACGCCACCACACAAATGTGATGACTCATCCTTCCTTTAGGTACTAATAGGATCCTCCCTACATATGGAACACATAACATATACCAATCCTGAAGGAAATGCCATACATAAAGGCTCCACAAATCACATAAAATGCCTACTAAGTTAACAATGAGTTCAAGCATCCTCAAAACACAAAATGTTTCTCATAGACATATTACACTTCAAAAACTCTCTTTGTTAAACACATTTTACTTTGAAAGCTCGCTTTCAAAGACACATATATGTCATGTATGTCCATACTCACATTTATAAACACATGTTTTCACATTTCAAAATATACTTTGACATAACATAAACATATTCCTAACTACATTTACAAAATTATACATAACAATTACTATGTTTATTGTGATTTCAGTAACAAGTCTAGTATACTTACCTCTTAACACTTTCAGCTACAAGGCTTAAATCTTCTTAATCTATCAATGAAGATTAATCCCTTCTTAAGCCTCAAAATTCATACAAAACACTTTAAATAGCTTACAAAATTACATATATTACACTTATCACATCGAAATGGTCTAATTACTTAGTTTCTCAAAACCTATTATTCTGACCACTTACATTTAACAACATTTTCTTATACATCAAATGATGTCCAATTACTCCAAAGTTAGAATATATCATTCTTTACTCATATATCCTTCTTATATATGAATATTATATCAAAATTCCTATATAATCTATTCCATAAACACCATCGAATCCAAACTACTAATCTGACATGATTAAGATGTTTACTGAACAGTATTCAATCTCTCAATTTTATAAAATTATATACTAACTTAAAAATTATAAAAATACCATATAATTACTCTTAACAATATCTCAATCCATGATAAATATTTCACTTCAAAATCACTCCCAAAAGTATTTTAAAACTATTTTATTCTATAGCTTTAAAAATCTGTTAATCAAATACTGCAATGAGCTGACACTCTTTAGAAAATCATAACAATTTAACCATATTGATCTAAATTCTCAATTCTGAGTATATCATATTAGACATATAAATTATTATATTTCATAAATTCGTAATTTTTGAAGATCATTCAGCAGATCAAAAATTATTTGTCTCTGTATCATACTATTAACACAGGAAATTTTTAGAATTTCAAGGTCATTTTGATAAATTCACTACAAATTCAATTTATTGAATTTTCAATTGATTTAAAGTCTCAATTGATTCTAAACATGTCTAATTTCATATACTAAAAATTTAAAATCAGAATCGAATCATAACAATTTATAAAATTCCTGGATCAAGAGACTATCAAGTAGAAATTCTGTAATTCATCATGATTTATCAAGCTATCTACATAGATCATCATCAATTCTCACAATATCTTACAAAATATACATCAAATCCTCAATTGTACATATTTTCAGAAATCACAACTTAAAGGAATTAACTAATTTAAAACTAAGAAACTAAGAAAGGGTTATAATATACCTCTTAATGCTTGAATTCTAACTTTCTTCTTCTTTTTCTTCTTATTCTTTTCTTTCTCTCTCCTTTCTTTCTCTCTTTTCTCACTCTAAAAGAGGTAACTCGACCAAAATAAGTGAATTAGAGTTTCAAATGTGTATTTTTATACTAAGAGGCTAATTTTTAGTATTTACGAATTAGCCCCTAAAACTTTTAAAGTATTACAATTTAGTCCCTAAAATAAATCTAAAGTCTTGCAAATAAACCCAATACTAATAGAATGTCCTTAACCTATACAAACACTACTAATAACAATACATAAATCAAGTATCATCCACATACAAATAAAATATGTATATTTATATATATATATAAATACATATTCTTACTGGTTATAGATACTGGTTACTACACAATCCTTCGATTTTTCTTCCATTGAAAATTTAAAAACATCTGAATTGTTATACCAATTTAAAGCTACTACTATATTTACATGATCTAAACCTTTTTCTTTCAATTTCTCAATTCTTTCATGGTAGTTCTTCTTCATATGCCTATTATTTTTCAGGTAAAAAGCACTTTATTCCACTAGTTCTCGACTTTGACTTGGACTTTAATCTGTATTTCATTTTTTTCTCTCTCTCGTTTTCCTTTAGTAAAAAGATTTTCTCTATTTTATTTTTTCTCATTTTTTTTAATTCTTGCTCCCTTAACTTTAAGGCAGTCAAATAATTTTTTAGTGTAAGACTTTCTCTGGCATATTTAATTACCAAATTTACTATCCTGTAAGAATTTGACAAAGTGTTTAGGAGAATAACTGCTTGATTCTCATAACTGATTGCTTCATTAGTACTTTTCAAATCTATGCATATTCTCTTGAATTCATCAAGATTAACTTCTAAACATTTTAATAGATCCATTCAAAAGTCAAATAACTTTTTTTTAGTGGAATCTTACTGGATAAAGATTTAGAAACATACAGACTTTCAAGTTTACCATAAAGTCCCTTTGTTGTGGTCTCTTCATTAACTTGCCACTATATGTTATCAGATAATTGTACGATGATAATGTTGAATGTGGTTTCTTCCATCTTTGCCATCTTTTTATCACTTACTTAAGTTTATTCTCTCTTCTTTAGCTTTAGTAAGCCTTTACCAAGCTTCTGCTGCACCAACAAGGCTTGCCTCTTTTTCTTCCATAGACTAAAATCTCATTGTCCATTAACTTCTTCACCTCAAATATGGTAGTTATCATTCTTGATAATTTACCTTTTAGTCTTCTTCTAATTCTTTAAACCTTCGACTCTGATACCACTATTGAAAATTCACAATCTAACTTAAGACTCAAATAATTAAAATTTTAAAATCAACAAACAATAAAGAAAATAAAACTGAAAAAAAAATCAGAGATTTATAATGGTTTAGTTCTTATAAACTTACGTTCACTTTTTGAGTTTAATAACATGCCCAATATTGCACTATAATTCAAATATTATATAGTGAATAGAATTATAGAGATATTCCAACACTATAACTCAATTTCTCTCTCTCTTTTTACCTGAAGAGAATGGAGAGGAATTGAGTTTATTCTCTCGCCCTCTCTACGTGAAGAGGATGAGAAGAATTGATTTTTCTCTCTGCATCTCTCTTTTTTATCTAAAAAAAAAAAATTAAAGTTATGAGAGACCTTAATTTTGAGTTCCTTAAATAGAATTTAGTTAATTTTGAGTTCCTTAAATAGAATTTAGTTTAAATCTCCCTTTTATTTTTTATATTTAATGTTAAGTTGGATTTGAATTTAAATTTGACTTATAAAAAAGTTAATTTATTTTTGATAAAAAAAAATAAACACTTTATCTTTATTTAAGAAACTTTCTAATTATTTTTGGACCAATATTTTTTACAATATTAAAGATCACAATCCATCCAGCTTGATCTGATCAACAGTCTTACATATATCTTCACTTGTGGTATGCTGCAACACGTGTAAAAGCATTTACCTGCTACACGCCAACCCCAAAGCATATATCATAAAAATCTGGGGACAATATCATCAAGCGTTTTATGTTGCATCTATCCAAATTTCACCATATGATGCATTATCTATGTTAGTCTTGCTCTGTATAATTGCTGCATTCACTATTGCTCCTCACATGCTAAATTTGGTTAAAGCTACAAAGTCGTTAATGACACCTTATGATTTGGTTTGCTCTTTTATAGGATATGGCATCCTTTTCAGCGTAAACAAACATGCATGAGAGGGATGGTTACATGTACTACTCAGAAGGGCCACCTCTCAACGTGTCAGATGAGAACTTCCCATTCCTGTGCGTTCGACACCTACTCGAAATTGATTTGATTTTCAAACCCCGTGACAATGAAAATCTCCACAAGATACTTGACCTATCAATTGTAAGGGCAGGTGTCCGCTGGTTATTAGACCTCTAACGTACGAAAGGTTCCACCATGCAAAAGCATTTGCATTGTGAAGCACTCAGTGGTCCCCGACTTCAACTTTACATTCTGTGACAGGTTGAAAATGAAGATAGCTGATAATCTCCAATGCTGATGCCTGATGGTGGTTCAATTAGCAAATCCTGTCATGACTGTGAGAAGTTAGATTTTACTTAGAAATTTCCCATTATTGGTGTGCTTAACTTGCTATTAAGTGTAGGATATAGCACAGGTTTCTTCTAATCTGTGTTTTTTGATAATATTATATATACGACTATTATAAGTATCTTATATGAAGATGCCGTTTCATTCTGCTGCCCTCTCACTTGAATGATTTTAACGTGAATAGCAATTTATAACATCGTGTGATAACTTACTTGGATCAGCCTACAATTAGCATGACGAATTTATGGGTAAAACTCACCTCGAACTCATATAAATTAATTCATATCTCTAGTCCACGCATGTGGAGTTTAGGCAGTAGGCACGTGCAATAATCATTCTCTTCCGTAAAAATTCGTTTAGGATTGTTATCATGACCGCAACAAGCTCATATGGTTCACGTTTTATCCCAGAAAATATGCACTTTGATCCTCCATTCTTGTAATTATGCGACACCCAAAAGATTTGATTGAACGTTTGGGGATTGAGTTGTCATAAAGGGCGCGCAGTGTCCATTATTCTTTCACGAAGAAAGGGGCCATGCTATGCATCAAGCATTAAACAAGGAAAAATAACTCTTCACATGCATGCAGCTGCTGTATGATTTTCTTGGCAGACTGTTATTTTCTAATCACTAGATCTTAGGAGTGATGATACTGGACGTTTACAACTTTTTGAGAATATTGCTGCGGCCTCCATCTTCCAAATGAGCCATACAATCGATATTATTGCATATGGTCGACACAGATATATTATATTCCTTTCAATTGTCTAACCATCTAGACCTTCTTTGAAAGTTACCCGCTGGGTGATTAATTTGCAATAGGCATATTATATATCAGTTTCCAGTCTTATATATATGTTCTTCAGATAACAGTGGTGGCCGGTGCACTAATTATACAATATAAGAAAAGAAACCATTTTTTTCTGCTCCTCCTAGTCTGCAAGGGATCTACTTCATCCACTATTTTCATTTTTTTTCCATATCCGAAGTACATTTTTTATCACAATGAATCAAATAATTGAAAAATATGAGCCAAGTAGCTAGATGGCTACAAAATTTTCCAGTTTTATTATATGGTGAAATGTAGTAACAAATATACGAATTTTTTTTCTTTATTTAAAATTAGCTATATCAAGCTCTATTACACTTCAACTACGTAATCAAAGACATGGACATAGGTAGGCTGTCCTGTTGGGCTGCCGCCTCTCGCAATTTATAGCTCGTCATTTGGATTGCAGGAGTACGGTCAATTCCAGCTCAGTTCTTTTTACAATGGGTGAGAGATACAGGATCGATCAGTTGGACTTTACACGATCTACATGGGTATTAACACTGTCGCATCCAGGGTTTATACTATTACTCCATTTACTTAATTGTAAAAATAAAAATGTCTACATGATTTTATAATTGTGCATGACAACCAGGCATTTATGATGAATAATCCAAAGACAACTTTTGACAGCCTGAATGACATTCCACTTAGGATCATTGCATGATTACACACTTTTGAAGAAAGCAAATTTGACCGTCCGAAAGAAATAAAAGATAAGAATCAAAGAATCTTATCAAAATCCTTAATATTTACCGACAGATTCTTTTATTCATGAAGCATATTGATCTTGGGGAGCCAATTAGGCCCAGTGTAGACGATGATAATATCGTAGCTTGTACCTACCAGCCCTGCAAATGGCTGCCCCCATATCCATAATATGGTGGTTCTTGAATTAGAATTACCTACGAATAAGTCAAAAGTAGTCCCACAGATTAAAGCATATATAGGAAAAAGATGTGCATTCATAGGATCTTTTATTTCCCAAGCTCAAGTCAGCAGCACCACAAGCTACATGGAAACGGATAAGTAATAATACAACATTACCATTGAAGTTTCTTTACATCTCAACTTTTATGCAATTGTTCGATAAACACCCACTCCATTGTCATTTTGTACAAGTGAAATGATTCACATTACACTCTCCAAACTAAATGATAGCCTTGCATTGCATATAAAAAATAAGAGAAGACAAATATATGCATTATAATGGTAGCGGCCGAGCTCCATTGTCTCCCTCAACTCAAACAAGTGAACAATACACATTGCAGGACAACGTTAAACAATTCTGGATTAGAGCATTTCCCCTCTTTAGTGATTACAAAAAAATGAGTGCAAATTAATAAAGGGGATATAAAGAGAAAAAGAATAAGAAAAGAAGGACATGTAGTCATTGGATACTTTAGTGATCTTGTAATTATGTAGAGAAGATAATGACTCGAGTGGATTGACGAGCCAAAGAAAAGAGAGATTCTGTATAGCTGTTCGTCATTTACATATACTCAAAAAGAATGTGTGGATGAGAGTGAAATTGGCCAAATATCGGCATCAAATCATCACCATCTTCTGAGGAGCAAGGAGCCGTAACAAAATTTTCGACGTGCCCATAACACAGACACACAGCTGGAGAATCTCCGAAAGCACATGAATTATTGGTAAATGGGGAATCTTAAAAGAAAGAAAAGAAAAAAAAAAGAAAGAAATCATCTAAAGGGCAAGCCCTAGATCATGACAGCTCTTACAACTCCACTAACACCACCATTATTCATTAGTTAGTACGTATAAGTATATATATAACACCACCTCTTTGGGCTCATCATGACCAAATCATTGTTTTATTTATTTATTTATTTATTTGACATTCTTCCAGTTTGTGTTTCCCTCGCTTTGTCTCGCTGGGGGTCAACCTATATTCCATATTCGCAATAATTTTCATGCATATATAGTACGTAACGTTCGGCTTGATTCAATGACTTTACATGGCAAACTAAGCTTAATTTGCGATGGACTAAAGAGCTTTTAAGTAAATATTAATATCTTATCAGAAACTTTTCATCACTCCAAATATTAGGATTGGGATGTCGAGAGAGCTGCAGGTTTTTAATAGTTCAATCATCGTCATTCGTGATGATATGTTTAATGTGCAATGCAATATTGGACGATGGTGATGGTTAGGGGTGACAGAATTCTCTTCAATGTTGGGGTTTTATAAGAACCCTTTTTAAATAGAGTAATTTTAATTATATTTTAAGTAATTTTTAGAGATAGGATGGGTTTGAGCATAGTAAATTAAATTTGAATTACGTTTGGGAATAAGTTAATTTTTCCAAACTCACCCCCAAACACTTGATTTAAGAAAAAATTAAAAAAAATTTGTGTATAAAAATTTACATATTTATATAAATCAAAATTGGTTATGTGCTAAATCTAGAGGTATAAAATTTACTTCTATTATATTTTTAAAATTTTGATTCTTATGTATATTATTTTATTTTTTAATTATATTTAATATTAAACACTTGCTTTTAAATTAGAGTGAACGTATTTCTTGAAAAGAAAAAAAGAGAAAGAGAAACAAACAAAAGAAATAAATAATTTTATTATTACTTTTAATTTTTTAGTCATCACTCATCTACTTTTTAAAAAAATTATTTTGTATTATAGGTTTGCGATAAATTTTAATAAAGATGTGATATTTGAATTTTAAATAAAGTATTATGATTTAGATGTCAACGTTTAAAAAAATCATTAATTTTTGTAATTCTTAAATTTTAATTCATGTTATCGATTTTTAAAATTAATATTTGAAGACTCGATGTTATTTATATTTTTATGTGATGTTTATAATTTTTTTGGTATATTATAATTGTACAAAGTAAAAAAAATATTTTAAAAATTATCAATACAAAAAAATATTTTAAATTTTTTTAAAAAAATTGAGGAGTATCCGTGAGAATTTCTACCCTCATTTAAGAATTTTCAACTCTAAATTCGAATTACATTACATTAATCAAATATAATGTAAGTATGAAAATACTCCAAATATTCATTCGTGATCTCCACTTCAACCCGTCCCAATACTACTTACTGCTGGTGATGGCTACTTTCGGCCACAATCTCTGCTCCAATAAGGAACTCTATTGTACGTATAATTAGCCACCATTTCTTTTTCCTCCCGAGGGTGCTCCCACTCGTCTTTTTTATTTATTAATTTCTTTGCCCGGTATTATCTTCAGCCGCCTTCGAGTTCCAGAAATCTATTCTAAACAGTCCCACTCATGATCATGCTCATTAACTGCACCTTTTTGCATGCATATACATATTATCAAGGTCCAGAGTAAAATCTGCTCTTTTTTTATTTATTATTATTATTGAACTACGTTACTGGGATAATCTCTCAGTACCCACTTAGACATCTCTGCTTTGTGTTCAAGACAGGCATTGACAGGCCTCATTGGGCCTATACACTCAAACCCTAACACATTTCACCCCGAATCAGTTTCGTCATAAGCACTCAAATCATCAACCCTTCTTCTTTTTCGAATACTTGCACGTTATATCATAATGAGTAATACTGTGCTCCGTAAATTTTTTTATAATTTTTCATTTAAATATCATATATTAAATAATAATATAATAAAATTTTTAAAATTATTCATTTTATTAATTTACCATCTAATTATTACTTAAGCATCTTTTAAAATTTAAAAAAAAAACTTGATACTATTTATAAAAAAAACTTCGCATTATTCTATAAAACATTTCCTCTTAATTCTTGCTTAAATTAAACCTATTCCCAAATGAAAATTTGATATTAAATATAAAATAATAACTATAAATGTAATAATTCTAAACACTGAAACACATACTAAACCTTTCTATCATCATCAGAGGCGAGGCGTTTGTCACTGTTATAATTTTAAAATATAAATTAAAAAAAACTTGTTATTTTAATATGCTTTATGGGCTAAAATGATTTTCTACTCCAATATAAAATATGTACACAACTGAGAAAATTTCCAAGTAAAAAGGTTACAATGATGTTAAAAAAAGAAAATGATAATTAACTGATACTAAGATATCAATTACTATCATTTTGTTGAATCAAAAAATAAAAAGAAAGATACAACTTAACAACCTATCATCGTTTTGTAAAATTTCTTTAAAAATAAACGGGTCTACTCGTTCCCTGGGGTAAGTGGGGACAGATGCCCGCACCGGTCCCTAATGTACCTCGGCCAATTGGGTCAGTATACAAAACAAAAACCGCCCACTGGGCATGGCCTACCGGTTGTATTTGATCTCACCAGCATCAAAATACCATCCACAGGAGTTCATCCTGCAACAGTCCTGGTTAAACGGAACATGAGCTTTTATGCTAGGATTTGGACCCCTGGCCCATAAATCAAACGGCAACGTTCACTGAAGGAGCCAACCAATCGGGAGGCCACCTCCTTGAAGAACATCGATGCCACCTGTAAAACAGAGTCCTCCGTAAAATTGGGATGCTTCACACTAGCAAATTCAATCTTAAACCATAGAGCTTATATCCGTTGAAGCTATATGGAACAACACAAAATAAAGCTCCACGACCTTGATTTCATAATAGCATGTTGGCCCATGATATGCATAACAATGAACTACAAATTACAGAGCTCCTCCAAATGCCATAGTAGTACATATTATTATTATATAGCCACAACCATATAACTAAAAACAAGCATCTAAAATGGGGCAAGTGCTTCAATCTTTTAGGTGGATGTGAAGATAATGCTTCAGATGGAAGATTTGTAAGTAGAGCTAACAGTACTTTAATCTTCTAGTTGGCATCAAGATTTCTGAGAACTTCCTTCTACATACCACAGACATTCATGAGCGTTATTTACACAACCTTCCAGCAGAAAGGTAATTCCTAACATGCATCACATGCCAGATTAGAACAGTGTCCAGAATTACGTTCCTTCAACCTCTTGCAAAACTATAACTTTGATTTTATCATCCCCCATGAAATTGTTTGATCACACAACCATTAAGCATGAATATGAGCAAAACTAAAGAGATCATATATGAATAAAAGAAGAAAGGACTGTTACCTGTCGATAAAGTGGTGACTGGAACTTAAAATCCACCAAAAAATAAAGGTTGCAAGTTCCTGGAACTGGTCCAGGATTGAATTTCCAAATATTTATCAAATGATCAAAAAGGCCACTCCGTGTTGCAGTTGTCTGAAAATAAAGCAGAAGCAAAAATAAGGTTATCAAAGAATGGCCAAAAAATCATATGGAAATTAAAGCCACTGTGAAGAGGGAGCCATCTTTAGGTTATTAAACCAAAAGACACCCATAACATATCACAAATGTGAAAAAACACACATGGATAACTATTTCCCCACAGCCACATACTAGCTGAGAAAAATTAGCTATACTCATCACTGATCCATTCTTTTCTTTTCTGAAATTATTAAGCCAGTAGAACCCTTTTAAGTTCACGACAACGTGTCATTATTGTGGACAGCTTGTTCACTTTTGTAAAAAAAAATTTCTTTAATATAATCACACTTTGTTTCCTAGCAACAAATAAATAAAAGAATAATAATAAGCCAGTGGCAGCTTCTTGCTGAAACACCCTACATCAAAGACTTTCATATTGTTTTATGATCCAGAAGGGACTACAGAACACAAATACTCAAGGGAGTGACATCATACAGTTAACAAGAAGTTAGAACTAAGCAGTAAATATGCATCAGCCTCAAGCACCTAAATTGAAGACCACGTTCTTAGCTCCGAACTTCATGTTCCTGCTGGCTTGAAATGGTTCGATTTCTTTAACTACAAGTATGAAGTTTGTGTGTATCATACTTATAGGACATAAACATGAAAAATTGAGTGTTCTCCTACTTCTCTAAATTTAGTTTCAAATGCCATTAAAGGGTTTTCCCGAAGGCCCACATGCACAGATACACAACAAAATATAGATCAATAAATTCCAGATCAACAGATGTTTAAACACATATTCTATCAAATAAATCACTTAACAGTCTCAATTACATAAATGTGGGAGTGTTGAATCATGAGATTAGATAAGTGTGTTTCACCTGGTTCATCTAATTCCCACATCTTCAAGTACAAAGACTCAATGATTGCGCATCTACATGTCAAATTTTCTACCTTAAAACCTAGGCATAAGATCGAGTATGCCCAATATAAGTAATTTTTACACATTTTACAACATCCAATAAACAGAAAAGCATCTAGAAAAATAAGTATACTTATGTTAAACAAAAAAGTAGACAAGAGCATGTTGCTCTCTTCTGTCATTTAGCCTATCAGATAAACATCTAACAGTAGTCATCTAGGACACATACATCACTTTATACCCCATGCTATTTTGTCAAACATGGCATTTTAGACCTTCTTAAGAGTGTGTGACGCACATAGTTCATGTTAATAAAAACCATACTCAACCTTATATTCACTATTAAAAAAAGGAAAAACAACAAAAGGAATAAATAAAACCTCCACAGTAACTTGAAACACAAGAACTAAAAGTTTCAGCAGAACTTTGTTACCTTTATATAAGTTGGTCTGTTTAGTTCCACATGGGAAACATAACTCTCGACCAGAAATTTAAAACCAATTTCCAACTCAGCATCAAAAGATCCATCGGGATAGCGTTTAAATACCTCTGACCGCTGACACCAGGGGACAAACCCATGATATAAGTCAACCGCAGCAACCACATCAAATAACTGCTCTGGAGAATAGCTGGTAATCAAAACTTGTATTAGTTAATCCCAAATCCAATATGAACTCCACAGTGGGCACAACCAATGTTATGACTCAACCCATGAGAAAGCACATTCAAGAATTTACTTTTTACAAGTAGGCATACAAAACCTGCTAATGAATTAGCATCTATCAAACAGCAAAAAAACATTAATTATTAAATTAATCAACCAAAAACAACAGAGCACATTCATTAAAAATGACTCAAAACTTCTGAAAACAATCAAATTCAAAAAGAATCCACAAACATAAGCATGGCATTAAATAAGCAAAAGATGTCGGAAGCAAAATTACCCTAAAACACGGCGCTCCTCATAAACCTTGGACAAGCCATCACCTTCTTCACCGTCTCCGCATCCAAGAAACCGCCTTCTTTGCACAATATTACTATTGTTATTACAAAAACTTGCTAAGGAGGAACTATTATTATCTTGAGTACCGATCAATTTATGGACTGAAGATGTTTCGATCCCCGCTATGCTACTAAATCGACGAATCTGATCGAGCTTCTGCAACTGCCCATTGCTTTTGGAAGAACAAATCAAATGTCTAATGCCCATTTTACGTGAAATTAAGGAACCGAACGTTTTCGAGACGGGCATAAATGGCGGCATTGTAAATCCTCACAATTTCGAAGCCTATTACAACCGGATAAGCTCAGCAATCGGCTAAAATTGAAGATAGAGCCGTAATTCCTCAAATATCGGAAAGCGGAAGCAAAGCTAGAACATTGAAACAAAGAAAAATTAATTAATTTTGGAATGAACGAAAACCAATTGAAAAACAAAAATATTGAACAAAGACAAAAATCAAAACCCTAGAGATTGGGAGAATGATGGAAAGCGAGGAGCACGCCTTTCTCGGCTACGAGCGCAGCGCGAGGACGAGTTTGCGAGAAATGAGAAATTAAGACAATGAGGTGGTGGAATGGAATCAGAGGATATTCATATCGTCGTCTTTATTTATAAAGGAAAATTTTAAATGAATGAACACTTTCAGCTAGTAACGAGTGGATGTGATTTGGAATTGCCGCCAATGTAACAGCTGGACGGTTGTTCTCACACCCTACCCTTTATTTATTTAAAATTTTAACATATTAATATAATAAATATATATAACCAATATGACACATTAAATATTATATTAATAATGATAAATATTTGTAATTTTACCTTTCTAAAATAATAAAAATCTCAAATTTATCATTATATTATTTTATCATTTATTAATTACTTAATATATCATTTAAAATAAAAATAAATAAAAATACTATTTAAAAATATAACATTATTTAAATTTTATATACCCAACCTTTATAAATCCCACGTCACTCTTAAATATGATGATAAAACGAAAAATAAATTGAGGCAGCAGCACTCCAAACTATTCTGAAATAGTCAGCAATTAATACAACTAGATTTTATGCCACTAAGATCAAGTTTTCTTTCTTTTCCAGATCATCCGTATGTACAAATGTTCTTAATTTGGAAGTGAAGCCATCAGTTTCTTTGGCTGGGTATTCATCGTTTCGAAGACTTCGATTGAACCTTATTCCACGCTGCCTAATCGATAAAACCAAATCCTATTTGATGCCTATTGACAAAATTGATTCGATACATAGAATGCAAAACGAAAGTGTAACAACTTAATGCTCCAAATATCCAGCATTTCCGATTCATGTCAACTAATAAAAAATTCAACATTTCCAGACAAAATTACCAATAGTAGACAAAAAAATACACATAACATTTGTACAGATAGTGCAGTATATCGAAATGGCTAGTCATTTCTCCACCTTATTTATGTTTGCAGCATAAATGCCACAAATACTTGTGATTTTACCATGCCCGTGAATGCTCTTCTGGACTTGGTGGTTGAGTTGGCACAAATGATGTGCACAGAATGCCCTGTAATCACCCTTTCTTGCTAAGGCCATTCAAATTCAAATTCTAGATCCGGGGGCCAGGAAGCAAGTTCAGTCATCTGGCTGTAAATACACACTTCTCCCTACCCTTTTCTGTTAAAGAAGGAGTGCTCTGCGGAAGTGGAACAACCTAAAAGTGTGCATAGGAGGAGATGATTGAAACTGACATTTTGCCCAGATTATTTCATAATTGTAACTCTCATGAATAACAATTTGTTATAGATCAAGCATAAATATTACCTGATCATGGCTTGAAGCATCAGTCATCTCAGTTTTCATCTTTTTGGAGCTGCACCCACTGCTCACTTTTTCACCTTTAATCTCTTCATCACTGAAATTCTGATCAGACACCTCTGCAAGAAAGCATGCCCAGAGGTATAAGTGACCCAGATCATGAACCCCCCTTGCCAATGACAGGCTTCTATTTACAATTGCACTTATGAATTATATTGTGAAAATAAAAATTTCTCTTGGAAGAGATTTTTGTCGTCTTGTCCCTGTGAATCCATAATCAACTTAATCACTGTAATCCCATGTAAAAGGGGTTGGCTGCATCTAAATTTTTAAGCCTCCATAACTCCAACTTTGATCTTGTTTATAAAATTAATATTAGATATATGTCACATAAAAACTTTTTTACCCATATTTATAGACACCTAAACGCATTAAAAGACTTGAGTTCACCATTCCCCTTTTTTTTACTGTACCTATATATGGACAGGACATGAAAGAAATCTCACATGCATATGGCAGGCTAAACAAGGAATTAAAAACAAATGAAAGGTTAAATGAATCAACTAGCATAATTCACTAGTAACAATTTGGAACTCTATAGAATTATGAAACATGTGATCAATTTTGTTTCACCTGCGTGACAACACTAAACAAGCACATAAGGTAAACATATTAGGTATGAAGCAACCAATGCTTAGCAAATCTGTTGTCTTCAGATATAAATATAGCTATCAGCACCTGCATTACTGCCAACCAAATCACGATGGCACAAATGGGATGTATCAAATTGCTCTGAACTAGTAGCTGTTTCACAGGACACTGCCCTCTTCCCACTAAGATTGATTGCTATTTTGGATCCAGCAATACCTGGAAGATTTGGAGATGCTGAATTTTGAGGCTTGCATTGAGATTTAAAATGCCGGATCCATGGACTCGCCAAGAGACACTGAGAATCGTGTGCCTTATTTACTTGAAATCCAGGTCTTTCAAAGTTAATCTTCTGCCAGCAACCACCCCGAAGAACCTTAAACTATAATGAAGATGTACACAAAGAAACAATTAAAATGACAACAAACCCACACATCTGTAAGCATATAAATACATAAACAAAAGAGATATTATGAGACCTGGCCAGAAGGAGTACGATGTAGTTGCCTGGATGACGTAGCGTTGTTCCTTTTTAACGAGTTGCAAGCAAGAATATCCTCGGAATCATATAACTGGTTGACGAATGATGTTTCCATGGATTTAAGGTACAAACTATGCTTCTCATCTGTCCATTCTGTAATAGGTTCGGTCATTCGAGAATTCTGATATGCAATTAACACTATCATCAGAACCCCTCAAAGCATTTTTAAAAAGTTTGATAGAGAAAAAACTGGGCTAGGTAAATAAGAACATATAGAATTCAACATCAAAATCTTTCCAAATTCCCCAATTTCTCCATGTGCAAGAATTGGCAACTTAAAAGACTGTTTAACACAGTTAAAACTTAAAACCCAATACGATCATCAAAGAGAACCACGTATATCGCCAGAACTGAAAAAAAAATTGAGAAAATAATATTGAAAATTGATGGGATATTTAATGTCGTTAATAAAGCTAGATATAGAAAGAAGAGAGCATCATAACGATACCAGGCTCCAAGTGTCTTTTTCTTGAGCAAACTCGGCTGATTGGACAGGACCCAACTCGGATGTTTGTGAACTCGTCCGAGTTTCACTTCTCCCTAAACCTTCCATGTACGCGCAATCAAAAACCGCCCTGAATTTTAGAAGGTGAGAATATCTAATTTTTAGAGGAAAAAAAAAATTGACAAATCCAGGGGAGGGATAACTGATAAAGAGAGAGAAGAAGAAGAAGAAAAATGAAATGTTGTATTATAATGAAGACGAGAGGAGGTGGCGTTGAAGATCGGTACAGTTGTCACCGCTTTTACACGTGTCACTGGGCCAACATCTTGCCACGTCAGTGACAAAGCTGATTAGAACTAGATATTTTTGGGAATATGGAAAATATCTATGTTTGCTTGATAGTTACGATTATGTTGTTTATGCACTTAGACCCCCGGTTGAAACTTATTTCTTATTACTAACGCCGCTTCTCGCCATTATTTATTTATTTACTTTTTTAACTTCTCGCTGCTCTGGTTTTTTCTTTACCTAATATGAAAAGGACGAGGAGAAACAAATGGGTGTTGCGGTTGGATCTAGTTTTGTTTGATACATCATAAGCAACATACTCATGCGTATTTGTATATATGTTTATATAATTAAGAGTGAATGCATCTGATGACACCAACATATTCACTTCAACAGATGAACCGCACGTTTTGTTTTTTAAAACAAAAAAGAATTGAGCATGATTTAGGCTTTACATTAGCTCTTATGTATCATATTATTGATTGCAACAAAAAAGAATCAAACATATTTCGGGCTTTACAGTCTCTCTTATAGGTGACATTTGCCGTAATAAACAATGAATTGCGCTTGAGATCATATCAACTCTTTAGCTGACCTCCTTATTCTTGTCTTTACCCTGCAATTCTTGCCAACGACCATTTTTCTATAACACCTTTTGTAGGTCACACATGAAATAAAAATGGGAATAGTGCTCCAAATTTAGTAAAAGGAGTGATTGTCTCTTAAGTTTACTGTTTCTGCTCGCTCTCTGGTATGGCAGTTTCTTGTAGATCAATCCTTCCTGAATAAGCCGGGGAAAAAAAAAAGAAAAAATCATCAGCTGTGCAGGCTGTCACCAGATTATGCTTTATATTAGAAGTTAGCTTAAAATGCTTAGCTCTTATTATTTTTCACCAAAACAAGATGCTTGAACCTAAATATAACTTCAACGTAAAGCATTTGAACATACATGTTCACAACAGAAAACAAAGGGAACACGCACATCTGATCATGCAGATTTCAGAAATATGCTGTATACATTCCATTAAAGTCAACTTTAGGAAGAAGTTCATTGTATATTGTTAACAAAAAGTAGTTAGTTGATTCCCAATCAATATAAGGTTATGTCTATTCCATAATCAGCTATAGACAAAGAGTAAATCTACAGAGACTTTGATTCCTCTGTCCTGATAACTACATGACTTTTCATCATGGTATCGATATTTTCCTGCACAATCATGTAATAGTGCAACTCTACCCTGTTAACAAATTTGGCTCAGCTTCAAAAGGGAAGTAAATCATACCTAACAAGGAAATCAAAGAGGGGACTTTTGAAGAACCGTTTGATTTCATGTCTGCACCTGCAACCCACATTTATATTTAGGAAATGTAAGGTGACATGTGACATTATTAATATCAGCATCGCTATTGCTTAAGAAGCTGTGATGCAGATGTCCACACTTTTTTCAGATCCAGATGTGCAAAGAGTTGGAGAATGTTTTGTCTTCTGGTACAGAGAGTTGCATATTCAGATCTTAAAAAAGTATGGACTAAACACCTAAGAATTTCAGTTATTTAATCTTTATTTTGTACCAATATGTTCTGGTATATGAGATGAATACATGAAAAGGTTTTCAAAGGGAAGCTAAAAGCACCAGAAGCAGCGTACCTGAATTTTCAAGTGATTTAAGGATATCAGATTTCTTAAACGTATATCCTATAAAATTGGTATCTTTTGATGTCAGCATCTGCAAATTACACATGCAAATGGTAGCAAAAATTTACTATCATATCTAATAAAAAAAAGAATCATGGAAATTCTATAAATATGATGATTGAAGGATATAAAAAATTTCAAGATTCATAAGCTAGTTAATTTAACAGGGCCATTAAATAGATGACACCATACATTAAGGAAATATAAAGCTAGTACAACTTCAAGATGACAATCATATATGTTCAAGGATGTTTGAATGTCTTATGACTTGATTAGATAAGAGAAGCACCAACTACTCCACCAATAACCATAAACATAATCACTTTATGAGATACTTCACAGATAACTGGAAAAGTCATGATTATTGGAATATGATTATGCATGCAGAGTATCTAATAACATGTTTGCTGCACTTCAGCCAATAATGAAAATCATATAGAACTAAATGACTGATCAAAACACTACCATCCTAAGTCCACAGATAACTGGAAAAGTTGGGGAACTCACAGTACAACCAGGCAATCGATTTCACTCAGATGTTTTGTAAGTGCAGCTTTTTGCAGGTTTATATGTGCAAATAAAGTTAGCCTTTTATGCTTCCTTATACTATGGGAAGAGTATTACAGAGGATGAGAACATTACCTTCCTCCAAGGTCCGATGCTGGGTATTGTGGATGGCGGGCCTTCTACCTGCCAAACCATCATAGGCTCAGAATTTTTTTATTTTTTATTTTTTTTTTTGAAGCAGCTCAGGATAGATTTACTTCATACGTTATATCTCAAAAGATTTCAGAGATATCTGGAAATAAAAACAAAAAGCCAGCAAAAAGCAATGCAGTGGATAGTCATCAATAAGCTTCAAGAAATAGTTCTTTAGGACTATTTTTTCCATCTTAAGAAAACCATTCAATTTTCTCCAGCACTGTATTGTAAAGTTTGCACGTTCCATAAAAGGAAAAGATCAAGAGCATATTACTTGAAACTGAAACCAGGTAAGAGAATTAGACAAAGCAAAATATGGTATCAAAAAGGAAAATGGATGAGCAGAATGAGCACCAAAGATGCAAAATTATCATTCTCTTATTATTCTCAGCAATTTTACCTAAATGGACATAAAATCAAAGGCACTGAGTTCTAATCCACTTACTTGGGGAAACTGGACATAAAATTGAAGGCACTGAGTTCTAATACACTTACTTCTGGAAACTTCTGAAAATTCAGGAAATAGTTCTTTAGGACTATTTTTTCCATCTTAAGAAAACCATTCAATTTTCTCCAGCACTGTATTGTAAAGTTTGCAAGTTCCATACAAAGGAAAAGATCAAGAGCATATTACTTGAAACTGAAACCAGGTAAGAGAATTAGACAAAGCAAAATATGGTATCAAAAAGGAAAATGGATGGGTAGAATGAGCAACAAAGATGCAAAATTATCATTCTCTTATTACTCTCAGCAATTTTACCTAAATGGACATAAAATCAAAGGCACTGAGTTCTAATCCACTTACTTCAGGAAACTGGACATAAAATTGAAGTCACTGAGTTCTAATACACTTACTTCTGGAAACTTCTCAAAATTCTGAGTATCCAGCTCTCCATTGACAGTAGGCTTATATGCAGCTTCAATTTCATACAAGTTGTCCCAGTGGACCCCTCTGAACCATGGGTGTGCCTGAAAAAATTTTAGTGACTTAAAATAGAACACTACCACCACAACATATTAGGTAGTATTAACACGGTGAAGCCATATAGCGACATTATAGAACCAAAAATGCAAATAGCAAACAAATTAATCCAGACATTGGGAATAGGCATTTGTCTGCTTATTGTTATTACCAGCATTAGGAGAATGCTGATTAACTTTTAGCCATGTATAGTGCCAAAAATATCTTGCAACTAAAGAAAGTAAAATCATAACAAAAGTTTCAGAAGTTTCATATTTTTAGGTTAATAGAGGCGCCGTGATTATTACCTTTAATTCTTCAACCCCTCTGGTTCCAAGCCTTGAATCAACGTCACAAAGCAAGTGACAAATCAGATCCTTAGCCTCATTTGATATTTTTGGTTCTTCAGGGAATTTCAGGCATGTTTTCCAGTTGATTATCTGATACAAGACAGAAAAATTATTCAGCACATATACGAAATGCTGCTAATATAAATATAAACCAAAACATTAGGTATCACCTTGCGGCATGTCATCCTCGGGTCATCAGAACAGAAAGGAGGATAGCCTATTAGCATCTCATACATGATTGCACCGAGGGACCACCAATCACACTCCATTCCATATCCCTTCTTTAGCAAAACTTCAGGTGCCATATAGTCAAGAGTTCCAACAGTTGAATAAGCCTACAGAATATGTATATAAAGCGCTTGATAACTTGCAAAATGTAAAATGACTACTCAAGGAGTACAAGTAAAAGATCTGAGAACTGCAAAGGATTTTCATCAAAAGATACTGCTTGATAATCTGTCAAAGTGCACCAAGATATAGCACAAAGTTTAGGAGAAGAGAAGGATGAAATACCAATGCTCGACGATTACGTTTCCACTGCTGCAATTGTTCTTTTGGCATAGGCCAATGCCCTTCAGTTTCACTTGCAGATTCCTGGGTTATAATATCTTCATCTTCCAATATTATTGACGAATATTTATCCTCTAGGGGCTTGCACAAGCCAAAGTCTGAAAGCTTCAAATGGCCACTTTTGTCCAGGATCAGGTTGTCTGGTTTTATATCCCTAAAAAGCAGAACAACCTAAGAGCTCAATATCTGGAAAACTGAATATCTTTAAAAACTCTCATAGTGTTTTAATTATCCAACATCTCTAACTAGGCTGCTTGGGCACATATTTTAACAAACTTATATACTTTTGAATCCCTCCTGACAACTAGCCAGTTTTTGAAATGAAACTGCCTTCAGGCAAAGGCAATAATTTTCACAAGGCCAAAACCATCCATCTCCCTAAAAACTAAGCCATGCCTATGAACTTCAGCCTGGCAAGGCTCAAAAAGAGAGAAAAAAAAAATAGGGAAAGAACTTTGGCACGGCAATACCTAAGGATCAGAAAATATCTAAGATCTCTTTTCTGTGCATGAAACTAAAGTCCTTTAAAAAATGAATGACAACCCTCCAGCAACTTACTTTTCAACAGCACAAACATATGGTGAAAATACAGAAGCTTTTACAATGTAAATGATATAAACTACTATATAATTTGTCATACCTATGAACATAACTATGTTGGTGAATTGAGTGAATAGCCAGAATGCTCTCTGCTATGTAAAAACGCGCAACATCTTCGGAAAGAATATCTTCTCTCATTAGTAATGTCATAATGTCACCACCAGGTAAATACTCCATGATGAGATATAAGAAATCAGAATCTTGAAAAGAATAGAAAAGCTGTACTATGCACCGACTATCAACCTCTGCGAGTAAGTTCCTCTCGGATCGAACATGCTCAACCTTAAATAAGGAAACAGAGAAAAGAAGAAATTTTAATGAATATCATGGTGTACAAAGAAAGTAAAAAAGCAAATTTCATATTCGAACTGAATTATACATTGGTAAATTTAACAACAGCAAATTCATCAATTTTAAACTTTATTGTAATGATCACAGAATGTAAATAGCATTTCTACTACGGTGGTATCACCTGTCCACGGCTAAGCATCTCTGATTTCTTCAATTTCTTCATGGCAAATATCTCTCCGGTATTTTTAGCACGACATAGCCTGACCTGTGTTTGATAAACATGATATTGGATGAGTGTCTATAATATGTCAGATATACATATTAACATAAATTGATATTACTAAACCTCAGTTCATGGGCGTTCAAGTCAACGATTGAAATGTTCGACGAAATATACCTCACCAAATGCACCTTTTCCAATTAACGTTAATTGCTCAAAGTCATCAATTCCAATTTTACGCCTCTGCAGCCTCATATATTCAGTTTCTCTACGTTCCAAAGTCCTCAGCATCTCCTCTTGTTCCTCAGTCGATATTGCAGCTTGTTGGGCTCTCATTTGAAGTGCTCTACGCCTAAAACAAAGTCAGATAAAATTTTCATCATTATACATTTTAAAAACAGATTGAATAAAGTCTACTTGTCAGTTTGATTTCTCATCTAAAGGCAAGGATATGCACCAATTAATAAATATATTGGCCTTAATTAAACAGTAAGACAGACATACACCAATTAAAACGAACATATATGCAACAAAATCTACTCAAATTTGAATTGGACATATAAAATAAATGCTACTTACATACATACACATATAAAGTAGCAGGACCGCATCCATTAGAATATCAATCCATTTCTACTGTGTCACGTATAATACCAAGAGACGTACACAAAGTATGAGTTTGAAACGAGCACATCAGAATTACGACAGAAAGTTTTGAAAAGAAAAATCAACGAAAATGAAAAGAACTGAACCTTTCTTTACGATCTTGCAGTCCTTGCAAATAGTTCTTATAATGATTCTCAATGAACTGCTTGGCGGCGGCTGCTTTCTGTCTCGTCACCGGCGAAGAAACGGACACATCTGGATCCAAATCGAATCCGCGAGCCGCCTTCAAGTTCAACGGACCTAATCTCACCGTATCATCACGACCGTCCATTTTTTTTTTTTGTTTGGCCGACGAAATCAGATCAGCCAGACTTCAATTCTCGAAAATCAAACACATTTGTTGTTGAAGCTTTAGGAGGCAGCGTTTCGACGAGAGATCTAAGAGGCTGTGTCAGCAAGTGTTTGCGAAAATGACCGAAAGAGAGAGAAAGAGGAAAAGAAATGAACTGGAAAATGTAACTTAACCTGTGATATTTATAGGGCACGCAAGGCTGTCTTATCTGTCACCTGTTTTGTTTTCGGAATTTTTTTTTTTTCCGAATAATTACGAATTTTAATTTTTGAATTGTCATTTCTCTTTTATAGGGAATCGAGTCGAGTGTGATCAATGCCGTCGTTTTGTTGGTTTTCTCGCATGAACTTAAAGAGCTTGTGTCTGTGAGTGACCCTTTTTGAAAATGATTATTTCACTCATTTCTGACTTTTTAAATCTGACTTTTTACAAAATCCTGATTGGTGCGCAGAGAGAGCTGGGATGTGTTTTACCGTCCTCCCTGCAGTGTCCGCGTTGATCTATGGAAGAAGGCTGAGCTGGCTTTGCGCACAACCGGATTTACGCGCGTAACAAGTACGAGTCCACGTGGCAGTCAATTGGAGCTCAATAGTCTATTGAGTTCCAATGGATAGTGCAGCCGAGTAGTATAATTATAAAGCGTGATTTGATTAATTGACCGGCGTTCTCATGGAATTTGCGTGGTCCGGGGTCAAGAAGCGGACACTGAAATCGTGGATTCACGAATCACGCAAGTAGTAGATGTTGTGTTGTGTTGTGTTAGTTCGACAAAAGTGGGATTAGATTTGGAAGTAGCCAGGGCGTGCCACGTGGACTCTAGAAAAAGCGGCCACTGATTTCACGTTCTACGAAGTAATTATGTTCGCCGCGTGATTGTGCTAAGTTGTAAACACATTAATCATCTTAAATGGGACAACTATTGCAAGATTAGGTATTTCCTTTAGAACATGATAAATAACTTGATTATATCCAAGTTGATGAGCAATTATTAATACATGAACCTATTTTTTCCTATTACCGAAATCATTTCGAAACTTCTGCACCACTACTCATTTGACGAAAAGAATTCACGACAATGCATTCATGATGGGTTTATTTGATTGATCGTACAAGTTATTGTATCAAAAGAAGATCTTCCAGGTGTTCATCGATTACTTGGAGACTAATGTGGGCCTAAACCCATTTCATGATGCCAGATTTTATATTTTATGACAAGCTGTAGCCTAGCCCCACTTCAATTTCTCCGAAACAGGGGAACGATTAAGCCATAGGCCAGCCAGCCCACATCAGTTAATGGTGCCTCCAAAATTGCTGCCCTCATTGTTGCATTCCGTAGAAACATATTTCAAAATTGATTCACAGGCGAAACAGAATTTACAAGTTCAACGATTATTAAACTTTGCCTTAGTGGTATCAAACTTCTCCAAATTTTTCAGCACTCGAGAATCGAGATGCAATATTTAGGCAGCAATGAGCAGTCTCCAAATTCCTCCCGTTTCAATAAAGTTTAGAATTGCCTGTCTGCCAAACGCAAATTGGTAAGTAGAAATGCAAAGCCTGAAAAGCCACCGGAAATTAATAACAGGCCAGCGAAGGGCTTAGGACCTAAACTTGGACTATCAATTATGTTGGTTGAAGAGGAACATCTGGAAGAAGAGAGCATATATTCTTCCAATTGCTCAATTTCTCCACTCTGTGTTACTCTGAGGATTGCCTGCAAAATGTCAAGGGCCAAAGGCGAACCCCTTGGGAACAGCTAAGACAAAAATAAATGCACAAATGACAACATTTTATCAGCAATGAAAGAAGTAGACAATTTGAAAATGCATATAAGAGGAGAATGAAATTGGAGATTTACTGTTGACAAAAAAAAATGGTTTTTAAGCTAACAAGTTTTGAATTTTTTTATTAGTAAGAATTGACACCTAAGCTTTGTTTTGATTGGGTTTACTTGCAAAAATTTGAATTTTCTCTTCTTCATCGATTATGGTAAAGTCTGTAAAACAAAAACAAAGGCTATCGCAATGGTCTCGTCAAGGTGAATTTCGACAAAAAACTCTCCAGTGCTTAAGTTAGAGAGGGTCTCTATGACGGAAATCTGGTAAGAAAAAGGGAGTGATGATATGTCTAAAAGAAAGGGAAAAAGAAACTTTATACTCTCTACTTTTTTGTATTTTCTCTCCCTCTGCTTGGATTTTTTCTTAGGAGTTTTAATGGTATCTTTTTTTATCATCGTTATCTTCTGTGTCATCTTCCTTCCTTTATAATAATGATCCTTGAAGGACTTTGGGCCTTCTTTTTTTGTGACTTCTTTGTCACTTGCAAAATATCCATATGCATATCTCCTGACATATCTCTGCTACATACCAAATATTTCTTTACGAATCTTTTAACATATTTCTGTTACACACCAGGTATCTCTCTGCAAATCTTCTAACATACTTCTGCTACACACCAGGTGTCTTTATGACATAAGTATATTCTTAACATATTCTTAACATATTCTTTATGCTCGTCTTCGCCGATGAATTGGGTTATGTGTGAGGCTAAGTTTGATCTGTTTAAGGTCGACCCCTAGCAGTCTCTTTCTGTTAGAATCAACCATGGTCTGAGGTTGTCACAAAGCGTTGGTATCCTGGTGTCTTTACTGGATACCTGGTTGGCTTGTTCAGCATAGAGTCGACCCAGTCTTCTCGTTGATCTGCAGATGCCGTGACAAATTAACCAAATGTGCGAAGAGCAATGAGTATGTGCTTCTTATTGCCGATCAAGTCATTTGAATCCGAGCAGGTTTTCTACTGTCTAGCCTTGTCCGAGCTTGGCCCAATGGCTTTTACTATAGGCTTGTGTTCAGAATGGGTTGTCCTTAAAAAAAAACATCTAGCTAGGCCATTAGACGCGCACTTCTTATGGGTTTAGAAACTTTAAGCCCAAAGATGTTTTTCTGGAGAACACTTACAAATCCAAATCCACCTAATTTAAGGGTTCGCCCTGCTATGGTGTAGCCTTTGCAGAAATTTGCAAGAAAGACTTTTGCATGTAGAACAACAAAGAAAGTGGCAACAACGTCTTCCCTCTTAAAGGCCATCAGGTACTCATTTATCGAATTTGTCTTTTTAGTTAAGTGAACTAATATCACGTTGTTCCTAGATACCATTGCGAATCCATTATTCAAAGATTTCCTTTGCTAATAACCAGAATAAAAATATGTGTATTTGCAATCTGCAAACGAGCAAAAAGAGTTCAAAAAACTTTTACTGACTCTATCATAACCATTTGCAATGAATTTTCATTCATATTGTAGAGAATTATTCTAAATTTCTAATCCCCAAAGCCAATGAAAAGGACAGTGAATATTAAGAATTGCTTCAAGGCCATATGGGCAGGAATACTCCCAGACAAGGCCCAATTAGCAAAAGAACTAGGTGGACAAGCGTGGCTCCCACCAATGAAAAGGACGGTGAATATTAAGAATCGCTTCAAGGCCATATGGGCCGGAATAGTCCCAGACAAGCGTGGCTCAAAACTTTACGCAGTATTATCTAGTAAGATTTTAATGGCAATTTCTTCACTAATGTAACCATTAACTACTACTTCTTCTAAATTCTATCGCCAAAAAGCTCCACCAACAATAACGAAATAACAATGTGCAATGATAACTACTTATTATTGCAACAGGCGTAACGTGCAAAAGTACTTACTTACTTAGCATGACCATGGCTTCCATTAGGAGTGGGCGTTTGTCCTGGTCCCGGTCCGACTAGGATTGTCCGACTCGAAAAAAATCAGATCGGGACGGGACAAGACCCATAACTGGGATGAAAAATGTAAGTTTCGATTGTCCTAGTCCAGCTGAGATGGGACTCAGTTCGGTTTGGGTCATTCCCGAACCAAACCGATTTTTTTTATTTTTAAAAGTAATCAAAACGGCGTCGTTTCTAAAAGTTAAAATGGCACCGTTTAATAAGCAAAAAAAAAATGAATCAAAACCTAAAATCTAAACGAAGCAAAAAATATTTCATTCATTTCAAAATAATCTAAATTTTCGGTGCTATTCTTCCACCATTGTTGCCGCTAGTCGTGACCATGAGGACCATGACTACTGTTTGCAGCTCTCGTCTTCGATGCCGCCATTCTGCCCTGCGTGACCTATGTTGCCGCCTGCCGCTGCTATTCTGCCTCCGTTGTTGCTGTGCTATTCTGCTATTTCACGTTCGCCGTTCTGTGCTAACGCCTGTCGCCGTTGCTGCTGTCCTCCTCACTTGCCCCCAGCCGTAACGTAAGTATTTTGTTACTTGTATATTTTGTAAATATTTATAATATATTTACTTTGTAAATATTTTGTAAAGTCCAATTTTAATCCGGTCTTTTTTAAATTAAATCACAATTGTGGTTTGATTAGAAATTTGATCACAACCTTGGTTACGTTCTTTTAATTAAATTTGTCGTTTAGGACTGATGAAGTTTTGATTAAGTGTATTTGTTTGACTACGTTCTTTTAAAAAAAATTAGCAATTTTGAAACTGGAAATAGTAATTTATGGGAGAATATTGATATACATTTAATGTATATGGGTTTTAGAATTTAAGCTAATTTGAGTGATATCATACGAGATGATGATTAGGATTGTAATGTAAATGCTTTTAGTATAATGCTTCAGGTTCTGTGCTAATTAATTTATAATTATATTTGCTAAATATCTTAAATATTTTGTTTATAAGAGTTCGTTGATAAATTTTGTAATAAAATTTACTTGTAATCTTATAATGGTTTAATTATTATAATTATGTTGTTATAACAATTAAGTACATTGAGAGATAGAAATTATTATCAATTATGGACTTGATTATATATTGAGCTGATTTACAATCATAGTTTGCAATTGCATCTAGTGTTGTATTAGGTAATTTTGGTTAACAACAGAGACTTTAATGCAATGAGCTAATTTATTATTTTATTTAAAATAAAATACGTGTGTCAATTTGAAAATATTTACTTTGTAAATATTTTGTAAATATTTATAACAATTCTGTAAGTATTTTATCCGATTAATATTTACATGTTATATTAATTTTGTTTTTACGTGAAAGATTCAAATTAATATTAGTTGATCATTGTGTATTATTATACTATTATATTACAGATGAGTCGTGATTCAATTTTAAAAAATATTATGAATATTGGGGGATCTCATGAGGATACGCAATGTAGTGTTGACGATGCAGATGCATTGTTGCCTCCACATCCTAATACTAAGAAGAGAATAAGATCAATGGTGTGAGTCACTTCACCTTGTGCAATGACATAATGGATAAACCGCAGTGCAATTACTGTAAAAAATTATATGTGTGTAGTTCAATAAATGATTGAGCAAATGGTATGCGAAAACACTTACGGGTATGTAAGAAGATTCCACCTTCATTGTTGGATGATAGACAAACAATATTTGGTAGAGAACCCACATGAGGAAAAGAGGGAAATAATAATAATGTTGTACCTAGATGATGGAGTCAAAAAGCATGTCGAGATGCAGCTGTAAAAATGGTGATTATAGATGAATTGCCATTTAGTTTTGTAGAGAATGATGGGTACCAATATTTTTGCAGTGTAACATGTCCTCTATTTGATGTTCCATCACGTAGAACTATAACCAGAGACATAGTATAACTATTTGCTGAGGAGAAAGCCATGTTAAAGAGTCTATTTAGTGTAACTGGGCAACGAGCGAGCTTAACAACTGATCTTTGGACTTCTGTTTATAATTAAAGTTATATTATTGTTACTGTCCACTTCATAGATCTAGATTGGAAGTTGCATAGAAAAATTTTGAGTTTCTCTGCGATGTCATCCCATAAAAGGGATGACATCGGCAAGCAACTTGAATCTTACTTGTTGGATTGGGGTATAGAGAAAGTGTTTACCATTACAGTTAATAACGCAAGTGCTAATGACATTGTCGTCAATTATTTTAAGAAGAGACTGAAAAGTTAGAAAGATGAAGCACTAATATTGCATGAAAGCATTATTTTTATACATAATGCTATGAAATATGTGAGATCTTCAACAACAAGAATTTAAAATTTTAAAAGTTTTGTAGAGAGAGAAAGAATTGATTATAAAGGGAGTGTGGTATTAGATATGTCAACGAGATAGAATTCTACTTATTTGATGTTGGCGACTACATTAAAATTTGTAAAGGTGTTTGATCGAATGACAGAAAAGGATGAGTCATATGGGAGTTATTTTCTGGAGGATGAAAATGGAAAGAAGAGACGTGGGCTATAAATTATTGTGGATTAAGAGAATGTTGAATGGTTTGTGAAGTTTCTAAAAACTTTTTATGATATCACGTTAAAATTTAGTGCTTCATTGTCTGTGACATCTAACATTTGTTTCAGCGAGATTTGTAAGATTAATTTTAATTTAGCTAAATTAAGTCGGAGTAAATATGTCTCTTTATGCGTCATGGCTAGCAAGATGCAGGCAAAATATGATAAATATTGGTTATCTATGGAGAGAATAAATAAATTATTGATACTTGCTACAGTACTTGATCCAAGACGCAAGATGCAATTTGCTAGATTTTTTTTGGGTTTTATATGGTGATGACAGTGCTAGAGTTGAAGACATGAAGAGAATAAGTAAAAAATTATTGTATAGGCTTTATAAAGCCTATAATACATCATATTGTAGAGTAATTGGCAGGCCAAGTAATAGTGCTGGTAATATTGGTGGGTCTGAGAGTGGAGTTGGGAGTCGCACTAGCATGTATGGGTCATAGTCACAGCAGTCTGGTCCATCAAATTTATATTCAAACGTAATACAGTTTGATGTGGGGGATGATGACCATTAGGTAAAATTCGTGGTGTGTGTAGATGACGAAATGAATTTGGATAAATCCAATGAAGTGGATAGATACCTAATGGAGAAAGTTGAGAATCCCAAAAATCAACGTTTTGATATTTTGAGTTGGTGGAAGGTAAATTCTTAGAGATATTCAGTATTGGCACAGATAGCTAGGGATATACTTGCTATTTATGTATCTGCTGTGGCATCTGAGTGGGCTTTTAGTACCGAGGGATGTATTCTAGATTCATTCTGCAGCTTATTGACTCCAAAAATGGTTGAGAGTTTGATATGCATACAAAATTGGATTATAGCTTCACTTTTGTTAAATAGATCGATGAAAGAATAATTTTTGAAAGATATTAAATTTTATGATAAAATCGAAGCAGATAAAAATATATTATTCTACTATTTTATTATTTCTCATTTTAATTTTTTTCTATTATTTCTTAATGTTTTATGTTTTTATAATGCGAAAATTATTTTCTTATTTCTTTCATGTAGAATTTGCACATGTTATGCAACCGCTATCTCCACATTGTTAAATTTACCAAGAGATTACTTACGTTACTTGTGGGTAATTCAATTTTAAGGTAATAATTCAATTAAATAAATAAATATGAGTAAATAAGTTTTATATTATAATTTGTAATATTTAATGTTTTTTATACTTTTGTTTTGCAGATTAATAAAGAATGCAAATTTTGATGACATTTTTGTATTGTAATTTATAATATTTAATGTTTGTTATACTTATGAACTTGATGTATTTATTACCTAAATATTGCACTTTATTTTTATTTTTTGAAAATGTTAACTACTTGGCTTGGTTTATTTATATATATTAACTATTAAAATTATTTTGGACCTATTAGTTGGCAATTGGCCATTGCAAAAAATATTATAGATGAATTGATTTGATATGGTGAATATTAAAGTGTCAATTTTTTACAGGTATATGTTTATGGGAATGTCTAATTTTTAAGAGAGGTTTTGTCAAAAAAATTTATTTGGATAATAAAAATTAACATAATTAAAATTAAAATTGGACTTAAATTTAGATTTGAAATTATAACATTTAAACAATTGATATCACTATTACGTTAAGATTTGTTAAATCTAAATTATAATATTTGTAATTTAACGTAATAGATGTTAAAATTAGAATTATAACGTAATAGACGTTAAAATTTATTAGAATTAAAATCAATAATTATATTAATGATAGAAAATTAAGTTAATAAATTTTTTTATTAAAATTTAAAAGAATACAAGATTATATTTTTTAAGTTAAAATATAAATTTATAGCAATTAAAATTAAAATTAAAATTATAACATAATAGACATTAAAATCTATTAGAATTAAAATTAATAATTATATTAATGATAAAAAATTAAATTAATAAAATTTTTTATTAAAATTTAAAATAATACAAGATTACATTTTTTAAGTTAAAAATATAAATTTATAGTAATTAAAATTATAAATTTATAGTAATTAAAATTATAAATTATAAATTAATCTAAAATATTTAAAAAATAATTATAAAATTTAAATAAAATTTATAAATTTTAAATAAATCAAGGACATGACCGAAAATTGCCCATAGTCGAACTCGTGTCCCAACTCGAAAATAATCAAACAGATTTATCTGTTCCGAACGAAACCCGAGACCACTCGGGTCGGTCCCGAACCCGACCCGATCCTGGGTTGCTCACCCCTAGCTTCCATTACTACGCCGATTGTGCACCGTCACTCAAAGCCTACCTCACTCTTCTCCTCTCCGGTTATCTTATCCTTTTCATTTTATAGAACGACGCCGCTCGCTTCACCACCTGCGTGTCTATGCTGCCCTACGATCGGATGGTAATAAGATTGGGAGCCAGGAACCGTACGGCTCTAGTTTGCTGAGGAAGCCGGTAATCTCGCCGGCGAGTAGGGACTTGAATGGAAATTAGGAGAAAGAGGAGGGCAGTGAAGGGGAGAGCGAAGACGAGGAGGAGGGATGGATTGATTGGGAGGATAAGATTTTACAGGACACGGTCCCACTTGTTGGTTTTGTTAGGATGATTCTTCATTCTGGAAAGTAAGTTTTCCCAAAATTGAATTGTTTCACTTTTGTTTAGTTAATGTGTAAATATTTGATTTATTTATTTTGTTAACAAGTATATTATTATGTAAATTGTAAACAACGGAATATATATATTTTGTAGATATGAAAGTGGAGTCAGATTAAGTCCTGAGCATGAGAGAACGATACTCGAGAGGTTGCTTCCATATCATCCCGCATTTGAAAAGAAGATTGGCTGTAGAATTGATTACATTGCAGTATGTTTCTCTCATTTCATGATCAAATTCTGCACCTTTTTTTTTATATAATTCTGTGAATGAGTTTGGCCAATATTTATTTCTAGTTATAGGCTAAAGTGAAATGTTGCTGCTGTTTGTCTGGATGGCTTGTGTTACTCTTACTAAGTCATTGAACTCACATATTCTTAATTAGATATGATGTTTGGGAAGTAGATGATCAGTTTAGTGAATGCTTGTTTAGCAATTGGTGAACGGTAGTTGTACGCAAACAGTCTGCCTCACCAACCAATCAGGTTGAGGTCGAGGGACTTGTGGCTGCTGAGCAGCTGGATAATATTTATCAAAATCTCTCAGGAGATATTTCATTTTACATATACTGCTGTATCTGCAATGCTAGTATTGTGCCATGGACATGTTTCCTAGTTGCTGGTGTAAAAATAAATAATATAGCTTATTATTACTTTTCTTTAGTGTGGAAACATTCAGTGGTAATGATAATGTTTGAAAACAGATAAATGAGAACAGCTGATGTGGCAGTAAGTGGGGCGCAGAAAAACAAAGTTTGTTGAGGAGGATATTTAAGAAGTTGTAATTGTTTTTCCCGCCAATTGTTCACAATTTGTTATTCTTGATACAACTTGCATCCTTTTGTAATTAGATGTTTCTAGATGTAATTTGATTTCTATATAAGCTATACATATCTCATTTTATAACGAGTAGAGATTACAAAAAGCAATAAACCCAGAAAATCATTTCTCCTTTTCTCTAGGCACTTTCTATCACTTTCTTGGAAAATTTGTAGAACTGATTTTCTAAGTTGGTATCAGAGCTTCTCTAAATGGCTAACAACTTTGCAAATTCAAAACATCTAAAATCTTCGATCCTTGGATCACAATTTAATAATCTTGCAATTGCACAAACCAATTCTTTTAGTTTTTCAACTTTGACGAAACTAGATCATAACAACTTCTTGCTCTGGAAATTTTAGATCTTAGCCTCAGCAAGAGGAAATGATCTTGAAGAGAGCAAGACTTTGTTCAGATCTATTCATAACACAAACTAGAGCCAATTCTGAAGATTTGACTGGTATAAATACAGAATACCCGATCTGGATGAAACAGGATGCTCTCTTGATGAGCAGGCTCTTCCCTGCAAATGCAATGAGTGAGGCAGTAATAACCTCAGTAGTACACTGCAAATCTTCCTCGGAAATTTGGAAGCATTTGAAGAAAATGTTTGGTAGTTAGTCAATTGCAAGGCTAGCTCAACTTAGGGCTCAGTTGCAAATCTTGAGGAAAGGAACAATGTTAGTTAATGACTATTATGTTAAACTGAAAAACATTGCAGATAATTTGGCAATGGCTAGAAAACTTGTACCTGATATGGATTTAATCACTTACCTCCTTGCTGGCATAGGATCTGAATACGATCCTGTTGCTGTTTTAGTTTCTGCAAAGTCTGATGAATTGTCCTTGGCTGAAGTGTATGCAATACTCCTCAGTCAAGAAAGCAGAATAGAGATAACTAACTCTATTAATGGAGGATTCATGAGTGCTTATATGGTATAATCTAGTTTCAAAAACAAGTTCAAAAGAGGTAAAAGAGGTTTTAATTACAGCAAAGGTTCTGGTGGAAGCAATAATCCACAGAATCAGAACAATTACAACAAGGGGAAAGGCAAACCAGGTGGTTTTCAGAACAAAGCTAAATCAAAGGTTGTTTGTGAGAACTGTTTCAAGACTTGTCATAGTGCTCTCAAATGCTGAATCGTTTCAATGAGGATTTTAAGCCACCAAACCAGGCAAATAATCACAGGAAGAGAGTGAGGATCAGGCTTGGTATTTAGACAGTGGAGCAACAAATCATGTGACCAATAATATCAACAACAGGCTACAAGGTCAGACTGCAGAGGTAATGAACATATAGTTATTGGTACTAGTCAATTCTTAAAAGTTCTGCGCACAGGCACCTGGACTTTGCACACTTTAGACAAACAAAAAACTTTGGTGTTGAATACTGTCTGACATGTACCTAACATGACAAAAAACTTGATTAGAATCTCTAAACTAACCTTGAGAATAATTTGAAAGTTGAGTTTGAAAGAAATGTTTGTGTTATCAAGGATTTGAAGGAGAGAGTTCTGCTCAAAGGACTTGCTAATAGAGGCTTATATCAGCTTGTTTGTTTGTCAAAAGCTCAATCAAATCTCTTTGCAAATCTAAATGTGAAGTTTGGTTATGCTATGTCACTTTTTGCTCAGTGTAGAATAAATAAAACTCTTTCTAGCCCAGAATAAATGTACTCTACAAACCTGAAACACTTTCTTGCCTTCCAAATAAAAGCTCTGTCAATGTACAAACTTTATGTGTTCTTCACAAACAAATGCAAACACTAGTGTGATACATAGCAAATTTGGACATCCAAATCTGGAAATATCTAAGAGAATTTTTTCATTTTATAATTTGATGCAAAAATCAATAAAAGTGTCTTCCCTAAATTGTGTAAAGCTTGTCAAATGGGAAAGAATCATTTGCATCATTTTGGACTGTCTGAAACAAGAACAAATGCTGCCTTAGATTTGATCCATTTTGATGTTTGAGGTCCAGCTTCAGTTTTGTCAGGGGATGGTTACAAATACTATGTTAGTTTTCTTGATGACTATACTAGGTTTGTGTGGATCTATCCCTTAACTCAAAAGTCTCAAGTCATAGAAGTATTTCAACATTTCCAAAAACATGTTGAAAGATTGCTGAATAAAAAGATTAAAGTGTTTCAATTTGATTTTGGGAATGAATTCAGAAACCTGACCAAAATTTTAGCAACTTGGCATTGAACATAAGACTATCTTGCCCTTACACTCATCCCCAAAATGAGAGAGTTGAAAGGAAACCTAGGCAAATTGTCAACATTGGACTAAGCTTGTAAGCTTAAAGCAGTATGCCTTTAAATTTTTGGTGGGAAGCTTTTTTAATAGCAACTTTCCTTGTTAATAGAATGTCATTATGTCTTGAATTTCAAGTCCCCATTTGAGTTGCTATTCAAACACAAACCTGATTGTAGCTTCATGAAGTTTTTGGCAGTACTTGTTTTCCTTATCTCAGACCTTACCAAAAACACAAACTAAGCTTTCACACAGAAAAATATGTGTTAATTAGCTATAGCAGTCAACATAAAGACTATGGATGCGTGAATTCTAAAGGCAGAATGTTCATTTCTAGATATGTCAACTTTGATGAAATGGATTTTCCATTTGAAAATGATATACAGTTAAGAAACACAGCAACTCTGAATCATTCCAATACCTCTATCTCTTTTCAAACCATTACTATATCTTATTCACCTAAAACACTCTTTCCTTTTGATTTTGCTGATACAAATCCAATAGCATCTTCTGTAAATGAGCAACATACCACAAACACTCAAACATCTTTTGACAACACTGAAATACCTAAAACAGTGACATTAGTATATTTTCTGATCAACAAAACACTTTACATAACTCAGTCGCCCCCTGAACCACAAACAACAACACCTAACACTGTTGTAAAGTCTAAATGTGTGCAAAGACAGGATGAAAACTTACATCCAATGCAGACCAGATCTAAGGTAGGGATTTTTAAGCCTAAGATTTATTTTGCAAAGCTTCAAAAGAGTGAAGAGTTTGTACCAGAAACAGCAGAAGAAGCATTAAGGTTACCAGCATGGAAACAAGCCATGACAAAGGAATATGAAGCATTAATGAAAACAAAACCTAACCTGGTCTTTGGTACCACACACTTTTGATCAAAAAGTAGTAGGACATAAGTGGGTTTTCAAAATTAAAAGAAATCTAGATGGGAGTATAGTAAGGTACAAAGCCAAACTAGTAGCAAAGGGGTTTCATCAAACCTCTGGTATTGATTATACCAAGTTTGGCAGTCACAAAAGGGTGTAAATTGAGACAAGTGCATGTGAATAATGCCTTTTTAAATAGAGACCTGAATGAAGTGGTTTTTATGACTCAACCAATTGGTTTTGTTCATCTTAGAAAAGCAAATCATGTATGCAAACTATAAAGTCTTATATGGCTTAAAACAAGCTCCATGGGCTTGGTTTGATAAACTGAGATCAACATTGCTGAAGTGGGGGATTTATAATCTGAAATCTGATGTTTCTGTCTTTATCAGAAGAGATGATCAACATATTATCATATTGTTGATATATGTTGATGATATCATTATAAATGGTGATGAATCAACTTCATTGCAGCATTTCGTCTGTCGACTTAATGAGGTATTTGCTTTAAAAGAACTGGGTGAGCTTAATTACTTTCTTGGTGTTGAGGTTGTTAGAGTCGACGATTATGATATTAGTATGCAGATGCTAAAGTCAACAATTACAGTGTTGGTGTGCAGATTTTTCAGTTATTACCATTGTGTATTACAACTCATTTCAGTCATGTATTACAGCTATGTATTCCCTGTAATTAGGATTTAGGTTAGTTTCTTTTTCCTGTAAATTAGTATACATTTATTAGATGAAATACAAGTGAGATTTACTAATACTTTGTCATGGTATCAGAGCCATTTTATCATTTTTAAACTTGTGGCCTGCATTGCCATTTTAAAATTTCTAGAAAAAGTTTCAGTTTATTTTTTCCTTTTCTAATCATTTTATCAATTCTAAATTTGTGGCCTGCATTGCCACTTAAAATTTTTGAAAAAAAGTTATAGTTTTTTTCTTTCTTTTCTGGCCTAAATTGTCATTTTATTTCTTTCTTCTAGTTCTTTTTTAAAGGCTTGCTTTGCCATATTTTTCAGAACCATTTTTTTTCTTCTCAAAATTAGTCTTCCCATGCCCAGATTTTTTCTTTCCACTTCTGTCTAAAATCATGCCTGAGATTTTAGAATCTACCAATCAACAAGATTATAATCTGATAGAAGGTTCAGTTTTAGTTACAAAAGCTGTGAAATCAGATCAACAACAGTCAAATGCTTGTTCAAGCGGAGTAGGAGAATTGTTAGAAGGACTTAGAGAAGGTAATAAAGACTCCTTATGGTGTACCTACTGTAAGAAGCCGCGACATAGCAGGGAAAGGTGCTGGAAACTCCATGGTAAGCCTTCAAATACTCAAAATACATCTTGGACAACAAAAGGTAATCAAGAAGCAAGTCAAGAACTGGCACATTTGATATTGACACAATCTAAAAGTGTAAAAGAATTCTCTCAAGAGCGATCTAAGTTCAATAAAGAAGAGATTGAAAAATTGCGATATTTTATAAGGACATTAGAGAAACCTACAGGTGGTGCAAGTACTTACTTCTTGACTTTTTTAGGTAATTTTCAGCTCTTTGCACTTAATATGTAAATCACAAAAGGAACTTGGATGGTAGATTCCGGGGCTACAGGTCATATGACCCAATCTTCTCATGGATTTGTATCTTATAGTCCTTATCCTAGTAATAAGAAAATTGCTATTGTTGATGGAACATTGGTTACAGTTGCTAGTCAAGGGGATGTAGTTATAAATCAAAACCTCGTTTTAAAACATGTCCTACATATACCAAAATTGTCTACCAATCTAGTTTCAATTCACAAACTTACAAATGATTTGAACTGTTTTGTAACATTTTCTTCTACACTTTGTAAATTTCAGGACCAAAAAACGGGGACGATAATTGCACTTGTTAGGGAGAAGAATGGACTCTACTTTCTTGAGGAACCTAGTGAGCAAAATAGTACTAAGGATCCGATTTCATTGTCTCTGCTTTCTGAGTCTTCTCTTACCAATAAAGATAAAATATGATTATATCATTTTCGTCTTACTCATCTTTCTTTCAATATTTTTAAAATAATGTTTCTTGGTTTATTTAAAGAATTTGATTAAGTATGTTCCATTGTGATGTTTGTGAACTTGTAAAACATAAACGTGCATCCTTTCTAATAAGCAATACAAGAGCTTTAAAACTTTTTAATCTAATTTACAGTGATGTTTGGGGACTTTTTTACTTTTTATAATATCTCTGAAGCTCGTAGGTTTGTCTCGTTTATTGATGATTGTACTCGAGTGTCATGGATTTTTCTCTTAAAACAAAAATCAGATGTCAGTTCCACCTTTCAAATTTTTTTTCATATGGTAAAAAATCAATTTAGGGTTGGGATAAAGAGTTTGAACTGATAATGTTAGAGAATATTTTAATCAAGTGTTGTCACCATTCTTCAAAGAAAAAGGAATCATTCATGAGTCCTCATGTGTCAACACACCACAACAAAATAGAGTGGCATAAAGAAAAATTGGTCATCTTCTAGCAGTTACTCGAGCTTTTCTTTTCCAAAAAAATGTTCCAAAGAATTATTGGGGGAAGTTGTCTTAACCGCTACACATCTGATTAATAAATTACCCTTTAAAGTTCTTGATTATAACAACGCTGCAACTATTTTTGAAATTTTACCCTGACTTCAAAACAACTAATCACTTGATTCCTAAGAGTTTTTGGTGTGTGTCCTTTGTTCATATTCATTCGAATAACCGTGGGAAACTTGATTCAAGGGCTTTTAAGTGTATTTTTGTTGGGTATTCTTATACACAGAAAGAGTACAAGTGTTATCATCCTCCGACAAAACGATTTTTTGTCTCTGTCGATGTAACATTCGTTGAAAATGAAAATTACTTTGCAAATCCTTATCTTCAGCGGGAGACAACATTTATATGATTAAGGATAGAGATTTTTTTTTATTTGATCTTTCATACTCCTCATCCGCACAAAATCAAAATTTAATTCTTTTATCAAATAAATCATCTGTTTTCGATTCTTTACCAAATGAATCATATTTTAGCAGTTCTGGTCAAGTGGCAAATGATAAACAGATTCAAAGTACTATACGCCCATTGCAGGTGTATTCAAGGAGGAAAGAGCCTCTTGTTCAACCAATGCAAGTTCTTGATTCAGAACCAATTTCTGGTACTTATAATGTTGAGGCAACTCCTAACTCTGAGAATTATGATAGTAATGTGCTTGTTGTTGCTAATGATGATGATCTTTATATTGCAATTAGAAAGGGGATTAGAAAATGTACTTAACGGCTTGTATATCCATTGTCTCATTTTATATCCTATGAAAAGCTGTCTAGTGGATATAAAAACTTTCTTATCCACCTCAACATTATTACTATCTCAAAAAATGTCTTTGAAGCTTTAGGTAGCAAAGAGTGGAAAGAACCTATGAAGATTGAAATGGACGCTCTTGAGAAAAACAAAACTTGGGACTTGGTAGAACTACCTTCAGGAAAGAAGTTAGTGGGATGTAAATAGGTATTTGTCGTAAAATATAAGGCAGATGGATCACTTGAACGGTACAAGACAAGGTTAGTAGCAAAGGGGTATATTCAAACTTATGGTATAGATTATCTTGAAACATTTGCTCCTGTTGAAAAATGAATACAATAAGAATCTTATTATCTTCTACTAATCGTGGTTGGATTTTATAGAAGTTTGATGTAAAAAATGTCTTTCTACATGGTGATGTTGATGAAGAAATATATATGGAGATAACTCCAGGGTTTAAGTCAAAAAAGAACAAGGTGTGTAAGTTAAAAAATGCATTATATGGCTTAAAACAGTCTCTCAGGGCTTGGTTTGGCAGATTTGCTAGAGTAATGAATGTTTTGGGTTTCAAACAAAGTCAAGGTAATCACACATTGTTTATAAAAAATTCCTCTTCAAGGGGAGTTACAGCTCTCTTAGTATATGTGGATGACATAGTGGTAACTGGAGATAACTTACAAGGAATGAAGACACTGAAAAAGTGTTTATTGCAAGAATTTGAGATTAAAGAACTTGGGAGGTTAAAATACTTCCTCGGCATTAAAGTAGCTCACTCTTAACATGGAATCTTTATATCACAACAAAAATATGTGTTGGATTTATTAACTGAGCCAGGGAAACAAGGGTGTAAACCAGTGGAGACACCCATTGAATTAAATCACAAACTTTGTGAAGCACCAGAAGATGTAGTGGTGGATAGAGAATCCTATCAGTTGGCAAACTAATTTACCTTTCCCATATCAGACCAGATATAGCTTATGCTGTAGGAGTGGTGAGTCAATTCATGCACAACTCAAAAAAAGTACACCTTCAAGCAACACATTGAATTTTACAATAATTAAAAGGTACTCCAAGAAAAGGAGTGTTGTTTAGAAGAGGTAATGAATTAACAGTGGAAGCATACACAGATGCAGATTATGCTGAATCAGTTGATGATAGAAGATCAACTTCAGGCTATTGCACATTCCTTAGAGGCAATCTTGTAATGTAGTAGTAAGATCAAGTGCAGAAGCTGAGTTCAGAGCTATGGCATTAGGAGTTTGTGAACTTTTATGGCTGAAAATAATCTTGGAAGATTTGAAGATTGCATGGGAAGGACCTATGAAACTGTATTGTGATAATAAGTCAACAATTAATATCGCACACAATCCAGTACAACATGATCGCACCAAACATGTAGAAGTAGATAGACATTTTATAAATGAGAAGTTGGAGAGTGGACTGATTTGTACTCCATTTGTGTCAACTGAATGTCAACTTGCAAATGTATTAACTAAAGGATTAAATGGTTCTGCATTCCAGTCTATTGTTGGCAAGTTGGGAATGGAAAATATCCACTCACTAGCTTGAGGGGGAGTGGTAGAGTCAATAATTATGATATTAGTATGCAGATGTTAGAGTCAACAATTATAGTGTTGGTGTACAGATTTTTCAGCTCATTTCAGCTATGCATTCTTTGTAATTAGGACTTAGGTTAGTTTATTTTTCCTATGAAATAGTGTACATTTGTTAGATGAAATACAAGTGAGATTTACTCATACTTTGTCAGAGGTTTCTAAGACAGGCTCAGCTCTACATCTGTCTCAACATAAGTACATTATTGACTTGTTGAAGAAAACAAACATATCTAATACAAATGGTTGTCCTACTCCAACGAGCACTGGTATCAAGCTTTATCAGAAAACAAATAAGGCATTTGTTGACATTACTTTATATAGAAGTTTTATTGGGGCATTTCAATATGTAACACTAACCAAGCCTGATATAGCTTTTGTTGTCAACAAGTTTAGTCAGTTCCTGTCCTTACCCACTCTCACACATTGGACCTGTTGTATAAGGATTCTTAGGTATCTTCAAGGTTCCAAAGATATTGGTTTAACCTTTGAACCTGGCAAACAACTTGATTTGGTAGCCTTTACAGACTCAGATTAGGTGTATGATGAATTTGATAGAAAGTGAGTAGAGGTTTAGTGTGTTTTTCTTGCTGGAAATTTGATTTCTTGGAGTTCTAGGAAGCAAAAGGTTGTGTCAAGATTGGGTATATGATGAATTTCATGGATTTAATCCTTATTTTCTGAACTTGACAATCGGCTCTCTAGAACTCTTGTTATCTAGTGTGTTAACCAAGGAGGAGCAGCCTCTTAGCTGCTAATCCTGTCTTTCATAATCATATAAAACATATAGAAGTTGATATACACTTTGTAGGTGACAAGATTTTAAATAAAGAAGCTAAAGTCAGATATATACCTACAGCAGAGAGAAACATGAACTATTATTTCACAAAGAAATGGAGCAGTTATTCTCTTGCTGTTTAAGGTGAACTCACATGTGCTCAAAGGAAATGTTACCTGGAAACTTATATTAGGGTTGGGGATGCAAGAGTCTTGTTGGACATGATCCTGCAATCTCTGATAACATGGTGTTACACCTTGCATCATCATCTGATCTCAAGGGCAGCATCACTCATTTTGCTCATATGTAAAGCATCACTGTATTTTCCCATACGTAAACATTTTCTTCTGCATGAAAATGTTAGCTTTTTTTACTCACTGCAATTAAAGGAATTCTGGTGGATCTTTAAAGTTTCTTATTTCTGGTTGACAGATTGAATATCATCCTGATTTTGAAAGCTTGAGATGTTTGTTCATAGTTTGAAAAGATGGAGAATTGGTTGATTTTTCTTATTGGAAATGCATAGAGGGCCTGATCCGGAAGAACTACCCACTATATGCAGATAGTTTTATTCTCAGACATTTCCGACGACACAGGCAGAGTAGACAAGGGTATTAGTCTGAACTTGTGCCAATTATTATTAATCTTTCTTATTGTTTGAACTATGCAATTTGTTTGAGATAAAATAATATTGTAGAAATTAGAAGGCGAAGATTGAAATTTCTTAAAACTGAATTTGCTGGAGAAGTTTCTATGCATATGTCCAGAAGCCGGAAGTGAACACTTCGGAATAACTTGACTGGACATTGGTTTATTTTTATTCACACCAAATATTTATATGCCCTTAGTTCATATTATCTTGTTTAGGCACAGTTTATTTTGTGCATTCTCCATTGGTGGACATGGGCTCTCTCTCTCTCACTTTTAGGTTTGGTCAAATTGGGCTGCATCATGTTTTGTCTATGTTATAATCGTGCTTAAGATACCCACAAAAGAGTGTGTCATGGACTCATGGTGCATCCTCAAAGTTTCACACCTGAAGCCCAGAAGTCTGCCTCAAACTTCTGTTTCCATATGTCTATGAGAATATCCCGATATCCTTTATATTTAGCGCAAACCATTTATTATGGTAGATATTTTCATTTTAAAGCAAAGTACAGATGGTGATTAGGTGATACATAGAGATTATGAACAACCTCTCCTATCTACATGAATTTACTACACTTATCATTTATAATTTTGTTTTCAGTTTTGTCTGGAGCAAAGATATCTATTAGGAAGTGAGTCTAACGAATCTGTAAGAAAATCTTCTTGTTAGCAGTTGATGCCTAGCTCGCAATTGTTATAGGTTTGAACTAGGGTTCCAACTTGGACCCCACTCTAGCCATATTGATCTTTGTTTGTCATTGTAACAGCTAACACGGTGCACATCAAGCAAAGGTCATTAAGGTATCACTTAGCTTGCTGCACAAAAGAGAGATACCAATTGCCCAACCCAAAATTCTGATGAGTGAGTTGCTAGATTTAAATCGAGGGTAGGGAAAATGCAAATGCAGTTCCAGACTACAAGGGAAGGCAAGTTATTTCTGGGCTTTGCTCGAGTCCCACAGAAGTAATTACTCTACTTTATATTCTGATTTAATTCTGAAATTTGCAAAAAGAAACTATTTTTCAAGCTGTTTGAATTTTGAAATGCATCCAAGAGAGGTTAAATTTAAAGAATAATCTGTTTTTTTATATTTATTTTGGGTTAAACCTTTTGAGGTCTGAAGAAAGAGGTATAATCAGAATTTTAGTGCCCAGCCTTCTGGGAACAAGTATGAGGAGTAAATCAAGAACACAAATATCAAATTGGGAACTGCAGCTTTGGTCGTATAACATCATTATCATTCTCATTTTCATTTTCATTTTCATTTCTCCATTCAAGTTAGTCATTTGCTTTGGTGGTAGCTTGTAACACCTTAGCGAGCATTCCGTATGAATTAGAATCCCCGATTTGAATACGTCAAAAATAATATTGATTTTTGACGATAGAATTATCATTGTAAATTTGACAAGATCAAATTTTTATAATTTTAATTTATTTGTGTTATGTGACCCATCAGTCATAGGATATACCATTATGCTAAGGGAAATATTTCAATCTATTCCGAGGATCTTTGATCCTTCGACCGGGTCCAGATTTGCCTTACTATTATTATATAGTTTGTTAAGCGGTCGGTGACAAGAAGATGATGTCGGCATCCACTGCCAAAAAATCAGATGTTTCAATTAAGAATTTGCAACGCCGGCTAGGCTGTTTCACTTTTGTTTTCTTACCGGTTCTCCTAAGTGGAAAAACAATTCTGAGATTACGTAAAATCCATGATGGTTTACGTAATAATAATGGCAATAATATCAACAATCGTGCTTCGGATGGAAAACAACTGCAGATGCTGGGGATTAGGATTCTGGAACACCACGTGTGATGAGCAATTAAGGGCCTTCTGCGGCTTCTTGGATTAATGCGCTGCGCACCAAGGCCACTTATTTTTGGTTTCTGTAACATTATAACTAAGACACGTATGCCCAAATTCCATGGACCCCGAGTCCCAACCCCCTTAAGGTCCTTATTACCAATTTTCTAGAATCAATTTTGATTCATTTTAAATATATAAAAAAAATTGATGGGCCATAATAAATGCCCTTTGATGATGAACCGCTAGCTTCCACTTTTCTTTTGCGTTCAATTTATGAGAACCCAAACCCACACCATATAAGAGGGTGTAAAAGTAAAATGTTTTGGAAGGATACTTTGAGATTGTTATATAGAAAACTTTTTTTTTTCCCAGGAATATATTCTAAGAGCACTTTCTACAGGTAATCAAAATTTTGTATAACGACTGAAGAGAGCAAAATGGACACCATATATGTGACTTGTCTCATTGACGTGTTATTTTACTCCCAATAGAAAAGGTTCGTGTGTTTTATAATTTACTTAATGGTGGAGATAATGAAAACGTTTTGTCTTCTTGTCAAGATGGCTTAAATCTACAAGCAATCCAACCCCACAGCAACATCCTCATCCACACTTTGAATAATCAACAACTTAAGATGATAAAAAAAAAAAAACCAAAACAAGAAGAGAGGCAACTTTTGCTCTTTTTGGTCTTTATAATTATGGGCATTTTGGCTTTGGGTGAAAAAGACCAACTTCGAATCAGGGAGGATTTAATTGATAGTGATTGGATATATCCATTTTCTTTAATGCAAAAAAAATCTCATGACCATACATACAAACAAAAGCAAATGCACCGTCTTTTGTTAACAGTCAGTCAGCTTCTCAAATCCCACATCTGCCCAAATGAAGTGGCAAGCATTTGATTATGACCCTATAATTACTACTTAAGCTCGTTCGTGTTACCGTGTAAGAAACAATGTGATTTATCTCTGAAACATTGTCAATGAATGGCTATTGGCTAATAATAGAGTTTCGAAATCTAGAAATGGGTGTGATATTACAAGGACAATAATGCCCTTGGGGAATTTATAGTAAATATTAGACTTATTATTATTATTATTATTGTGGAGCCTTTGACTAAAATCTTTGAGAATCCTTATCCTCTTTCACCGGTGAAAATTAGGTGAGGACATGTCCTACTCTATGCCCGTGGGGATCTTTTTTTCAACCCTTGACATCATCTCCATCGTCATATTATGTACATGTTCTTCAATTTCAATCAAGCAAATTCTAACACTCCTCTAACCTCTTCTCTTCCCACTCATTTTTCAATAGCGCGTGTCACACGCTTTAATAAAATACACAAAGTGACATTCACGAGCGCAGAGTTATGTATCACAGAAACTCACGCGATGGAGGAACGAATCTAAATTTATTAATAGAAGTTTTAAAATCTTGTTAAAAAAAAAAAAAGAAGAAGAAGAGAAGAGAAACAGGATAGTTTAATGAAAAAAAGTACCGAGTTTGAATGCAAATCTAATTTAGTTTTATGTCTGTTGTTTGTTCTCGTGTTCTCTCCATAACATGTCATTATCCTCAAAGTAGAAGCGTTTTTTTTTTCTTTAAAGATATTATATTATCATAAAAATCAAATATTACATCATAAGATTTATTAGTATAAAATTAGAGAATTAAATACATATTAATATATGTTTAAATTCAAATTCTCTCTAAAAGAATTAAACAATTCTCAAGATTAAATCCTAAACAATAACATATGATCTTGATAAAAAAATGATCAACTAACTTCACACAAAAAAAATAAACGTTATCATATAAGAGAGATAACTCAAATATTACCTATTTGTCAATCTATAATTATATTTTGAGTGTCAACATTTTAAAATAACAAAATACTCAATTACAACTAATTATTAATATTCATCTAAAAGTAAATTAACACTCAAAATTAAGCAACTAATAAAAAGATAGATTGACAAATATACCAAACCATTGAATATATTGAACTATCTACTATTAAGATATGTTTGTAAAAAAAAGCTAGGTAAGTAGAAGCAAGGTTACAACTTATATTACACGTCATTTCTAATAATTTTTATATTTTTATTTAAAAAATATAATTATATTTTAATTTTGATTTAAATTTCTATAAAGTTCACATGGTTATTGGTTTGTCTTAATTTAATCTTAACGTATATAAATATTACAAATATATACATACTTCACATTACTAAATTTTGTAAACCAAACAAAAATGCACTAAGTAGTTAAACTAGATAAAAGGAAAATGACAGTTAAACTCTCTTAATTTAACTTAATTGTCTTAAACACTTTTTTTTATTTCAAAACTATTTGAAATACTTCTATCTACTAATATTGATATTTTTTGTAGAATATTTTTAAAACAGTCTAGATCTACAATTTTTTTGTATTGTGAGTACATTTAATGAGATACTTAATTAGTTAAAAAATATATATATTATCTTTATTTAATTATAAAAAATAAAAAATAAAAAATATCCCCATCCTTCTTCCTCAATCTTCTCTTTGAATGGTACCTTATTCCTTTATCATCCTTCATCGATCAAATCGGGAAAAAGAATTGTAGATTATAAGATGATAATAAACCACCATATTGTTTTACTCCGTATGCTAAAAGAGTGTCTTCTAAACAAACTAATTAACGATCTAAGAAATTATTTTTTTCATTCCACTGCTTCACAATCTTCACAGACTCCACACTGTCATCTTCAAACCGCATGTAGAATCCAATAACCTGCATCACATCAAATCCCAACTAGCACGGTTTAAGACACTAGAAATCATATTAAAAACATATAAGATATTTCACTTTTAAATTCTTCGATCCAATGAAAAGAAAATTCAATTCTATCATTCACCCAAAACCCAAATATGCAAAACAACTCAAACTTCTTTGTCGAAAAAAAAGAAAAAGAAAAAGAAATTTGATATCAGCAAAAGTTATATTTAAACTGCATTAAGAATCTAATAATTGCATAAGCATCAACATATACATCTTTCTAATCAACCCCAACACGGCTATCCAATTAGAATACTTCAATTTACATTTCCTAGAAAATAAATTAATTCTATCATCGTTATACTAGATGAATAAAAATAACCTTACACAATATTCATCACAAAGCAACCTCAATTCAACAATCAAACAACCCATGACACTATCACCCCCCAGCTCAAACCCAAATTCAAACTCAAGATAAACCCAATTCAGATCAAAATTAAACTCACATTCATCTTACATACTAATCCTAAGCTCAAATTTCAACTTACTTTTATTGAAATTCTTAACATGCTCCTTAGGGGGGCCAATTTTTAAACTGACATTCCTTGCCTAACACAAAATCGCCACAACTCGATCCCAATCCTCAATTTTTAACGCGAAAAGTGGGATAATAATCTGTCGTTAGCTCTGTTTTTTGGTTTTGGTTTTTTTAATTTCTTTTAAAACATAAATTTATATGTACGTACAACGATAGAGGGTAAAATTATAAATTTTGACTATTTAAAAAATAATTCATTAAAAGAAATGGTCAAAATTAACCGACAAGAGTATTTCCGATAGTTTTTAAATTAGTTTGATATTTAAAAAAAATTAGGTTAATGGGTCAACGGTCTTTTTTTTCCTATATAAAATCATCATCTATTATGAAAAACAAAAGGCAATACAAAATGATATCAAATTTCCAATATAACCAAAAGCAAGAATAGACAATTTACTGACTCCCTTTATCTAATTTACAGAGCTATTTATCTTCGTATTTAACTTGCACTTCAGCTCAACATTTTACATTGAATTTCAAAATATTTTTGTTTAATAACTAAAAGAATGAAGTTTTTTTATCAAGTTAACAAAATTTATATAAATAAGGAATTTTTTATACTAAATTTTGTTTATATATAATTATATCATAAATTTATTCATTTCAAACAATCGCATTTGTACAACTTTAATAAATAAAACGCCCTCAAAACTTTTTTAGAAGAAAAAGAAAATTATTGAGTAAACTTTTGAACTATAAAATGTCGATCGTGATAAATAACGAAAATAATTTATTGCAGATATCAAGTCATACTCTTCAATTTAACGTCTTTGTAACATCAACTAAATCACAGTTTTGATACCCTTTTGATTATATGCACAATGAAAACTATAACTCACACTATAAGTAAGAATATATAAGATCAACACCTCAATAAAGATAAATAAAATAAACAATTTAACAAGACATAAGATATATGTAGTTCGCCCAAAATTACCTACATCTACGGAGGATCCATGATCCAACTTATATCATTAATATATATCACTAAATATATTCTTACATCATCAATGATCTCATAATACCCGAAGTATCTCTCATAGATTACTTTATATCTCTTGTAGAGATCCCTAAATATCTACCATTGATCATCGTGACTTTTCAAGACCTCTTAATATCTCCTCATAAGAGATTGCTATAAGGAATACAAGAATAGCTCAAGTCTCTAAGTCAAAAAGATTTGTGGTGTCTCTTTTTTCATACAAATAAATTTTCACTCACATAATGGCTCTACCCTAGTGCTAAGCTCCTTGCACTTAGTGTCTACCCGACTATTCTATTGTCTCTTATGATTACATCTTGAAACTTTATATGCTTAACTTTCTCTTATGTTTAGAATAGTTTATATATTAAATAAAATACCATTAGAAACCTTAAACTTCGTTGTAATAAGAGTTCACATATTTTGAAAGTCCAAAACTTTTCAAAACTCATAAATTTGAAGTAGAAATAAACTTCCCCTACTTTGGCGCCGCGGAATTGTGTCATATTGCAGCCAGCGCTGTAACGCTAGACTCCCAGGCAATGTTAAACACTGGGTATACTACCACTGGGTGTCGAGCTATCCAGCCCTGGGTGTCGTGGTGCTCAGCTTTGTACCAGACACTCGTATTTTCTCACATTCTTTCGCTTCTTTCAATCCCGTTTCACTTTCTTTTTTGTGTCTCATACATTTTAGACTTTTTGTAACTCTCCTATTTGATATTCTTTGCAATTCTTGCCAATACAAAGCAAAAATTGTTGAATTACCAATTTCCAACACAATTTTAGTAAGACCACTAAATATTTTGTTGGAAAATCAAGCTACGAGACATTTGATACCACTTAGTTATTAATTTTAGTCAAATCATTGTATTGACATTATTTATTAGATATTTTATGTGTTTTAATACTTAAATGACTAGTATTCAACACTTTAAAATTACTTAAATATTTTACAGAAGACTTCACCTACAAATAATTAAAAATATAAAATATCGCATATAATAGCAATAAAGAAACAATCACCATAAGATATAAAATATACGTGGTTTAATGACAAACGTCCAGGTGAATTTAGGATCAAACTTTTTTATTAAGAGTTTACAAAGAATTCTCGGTCCTAAAAACTTATTAGATCACAAAAATCTCTTAAGTCACTAAGATTTTATGCAAGAGATTAATCAAAGAATACAATAAATAGTAAAAGCTTTCTCTCAATGGATTTATCATCAGTCATTTGCACACTCAATACTCAAGTAATCCCATAATAGTACTCTCTCGTGTACTCAGCACTCTAGTGCATACCTAACTCTTTATTTTCTCTTATATTTGTATATTTGATACTTGATTATTCTAAAGAGTTACAATGGTATAGATAGGCTTCAAAAAATTTATAAAAGGAGTCTGAAAATCAACTTTGGAATGTATTTCTTCACAAAATAAGAAATTCTGTGCGAAGTAGCACTAAAGGCTGCATTTTGCGTAGCCCTTTGGCACATTTTATACTCTATTCTTTGCTTTCGGCTTTCGTTTCTGACCTTTGTTTTATCCATTAAACGCATCCTTGACTTTATGTCGACTCCTCATTGGTCTTTAATTTAAAAATCATACTAAAATACAATTTTAAATCATAAAAAATTCAACATGTTTAAAACCTTAAAAAAAACCAATAAATTTGTATTATAAAGTATAGGTATTTTGGACCAACAAAACTGGCTCTTTTTTTTTTGGCCTATAAATGGTAAAAATACCCGTAAATATATTAAAATTTGACCATATTGGGAAAGATTTGGTAAGATTTGAAGCGGATTTAGTATATAAAATAAAAACCCATAATAGATTTGATACGGGTATGGGTTCAACATAAAATCCTCGAATACCTATTGCGGGTATCTGCATATTCGTAAATATTACTATTTTTATTTTTTTATTTTTTAAATAATTTTAAGTTAAAACTTAAAACATAACCCTAACTTTTGTTATTCATTTTCTTTTATGGTGTTAAACACTTAAACTTCATTTATTTTGGAATCGTCTTTTTCATGGTAACAAATTTTAAATTTTTTCACTCTTATCTTTTTTTTCAACTTACAACTCAAATAGGGTAACTTTATTTTTTTGTTTATTTGGTGAATTTTTATTCATAATTTTTTTTAAAAGTAAATCATGACTTTTTTTTTAAGAACAAATTTTTTAAAAGATTAAACATTAAATAATATTCTTTTACAAATAAAAGTATGTTTAATTAGTCTAACCATCTCATAATTTCTCATCTTAACAAAAAGAATAACCTAACCCCAACACTCATGAATAGAAAATGAACTTGATGATACTAACATATTATTATGTAAAATAATTTAATTATTTTTATAATATTATCAATAATTTTTAATATTTTTTTATTAAATAAATGGAGGTTGACAATAATTTATTATTTTCAACAAATGATGTAAACTTCGTACTAACGATGCAAATTAATTTTTAATAATAGAAATTAAGATTGATTCAAAATCAAACACCAAAGACACTTCGAAGAATTATAAATAATACGTATAGAATTATTATATTTTAATTGATAATATTTTTAAATTAATAACATGATTATAAATTTATAAATATTGTATTTTATAAATTTTTATTTAAATTTAAAGTTATTATTTTGTTTTTTTTGTTATATAAATTTAAAATTATTTAAAATTTAAAAATAATTCATTATAAATTTGATAATGTTTATAAATTCGTTAAAGTAAATTTGATAATAATTCTTTAAATTTACAGTAAATTTAAGAAGAATTTAATATTTTATTTTTTAAATATATACAAATACAAATTTAAAAATATCTTTCATCGCCTAAGCATCAGAGATAATATCTCGACTTTTGTCCTGTCGTTTCACTGCTTTCTCGTGCATGAATCGGATAGACATCACAAATGTTCCCAAAACTGACGAAATTACCCCTGCTCACCTCCGAGTGCGCACTGCACTCCTGCGTACGCTTACTTTCTTTCAGTGTACTGTCAACCAACAACCATGACAGTACGAAGCGCAATATCCGACCGCTCGTTTCTCGATACGTGTACATCTCAGATGCTCTCGTTCAGTGGTGGACGTCACATCAGAGCATCTCTCCCATCCCGATTGGTCCACGTCTCCAAAAGCCAGCTGGCCCAGAAAACAATATTAAATAGATTAAAAAAGCAAATACGCATGTCTTAAAAGTGAATAAAATAGAAGAGACAATGGACACTTGGCGCATTCACCAAGTCCTAATACGCGAAGAAGAGGGTAGCTAACGCAGCCAAAGAAGGCACTGCATCTGCATATCCAAAACAAAAAAATAAAAGTCCATTTTATTTATAAAAAAAAAAAGATTAACCAAAATAGCAAAAGAACAGAAGGTAAATTAAATCCTCTAGCTTGTTATATTCACTTTGTTTTGCGTGCGTAATTTTTTAAATTGATAATGTTCATTAACTTCTTTGTTTAATTAATCAGTTGTAAGTTTGGCTGTTCTTAGTATGTCCTTATACTTTTGATCTCCTTGTAAATTTTTATTTTTATTTTTGGAAACTATTGGAATGTTTCTGTGAATTTTGTTAAAATGTTTTTTTTTTTAATATTACTAGGTATTTTTTTTATAAAAAAAATTGGGGAAATTTGTGGATTTTTGAAGTCAAGTTTGTGATTTATTTCTGCTGTTGAATTCTAAAATTGGAGTTCAAAAGGCTACTTATCTGGTGCTGTATCAGATTCGTATTCATTGAGGTATCAGATTCTTAGCTTAAAGAAACGTTTGATGCTGTTTAATTCAGATATTTACAAAATGGGAAGTAACACGAACTTCAAGAACTTCAGTAACGAGCCACCAAGCGACGGCAGTAGGCTGCCGGGGAATATTGCGTTAGCACGACAGCCGTCGATCTATTCCTTAACATTTGATGAGTTGCAGAGCACTATGGGTGGGATAGGTAAAGATTTTGGGTCAATGAATATGGATGAGTTGTTGAAGAATGTATGGAGTGCCGAAGAGACGCAGAGTATGATGGCGTTTTCTAGCGGTAACCCAGATGGTAATAATTGTTTGCAAAGACAAGGATCGTTGACCTTGCCGAGAACTTTGAGCCAAAAGACCGTTGATGAAGTGTGGAAGGATATATCTAAGGAGTGTAACGTAAAAGATGGGAGTGGTGGCGGTGGTCAAGGGTCAAATAATATGCCTCAAAGGCAGCAGACTTTGGGGGAGATGACATTGGAGGAGTTTTTAGTGAGAGCCGGGGTTGTGAGGGAGGATATACAGTTGGGTGCTGGTGGTGGGAAGGTTAATAATAATACTGGGTTTTTAGGTGATTTATCACGATCAATTAATAATACCGGACCAGGAATTGGGTTTCAGCAGATGGGTAAGGGTGTAAATTTCATGGGTAATCGTAATTTGGATAATAGTAATCAGATCGGTATTCAGTCTTCAAATTTGCCCTTGAATGTTAATGGGGCTAGAATGAATCAGCACCCCCTGGCTCAGCAGCAGCCGCTGCCGCTGCCGCTGCCGCTGCCACTGCAGCAACAGCAACCACAACATCCACAAATATTTCCCAAGCAGGCTACTACGGTGTATGCTTCTCAGATGCCTTTGCAGAGTAGTCCAGGATTTAAGAGCGGAATCATGGGAATAGGCGATCAGGTGATGAGTAGTAGTTTGATTCAGGGTGGAGGGATGGGAATGGTTGGTTTAGGAGCTGGGCCTGTTGGTGTTGCTACAGGGTCACCGGGAAACCAGCTGTCATCGGATGGGATTGGGAAGAGTAATGGGGATACATCTTCGGTGTCTCCAGTTCCTTACATGTTTAATGTAGGTTTACGAGGCAGGAAATTCAATGGGAATGTGGAGAAGGTTGTCGAGAGGAGACACAGGAGAATGATAAAGAATAGGGAGTCAGCTGCAAGGTCTCGGGCGCGCAAACAGGTGAATATTTATTCGTAAATACTCGTCATTTATTGTTTGCTTATGCATATGGTTTCTGATTTTAGCAAGTTTTGTGTTTTCTATTCGGCTTTTTGCTGGTAAACATAGTAGAACATTCGGATAGTAAACACATGCTTCAGATGAATATGTGAAAGGATTATTTTTGCTGTAATATGAGCAATCCCATGATTCTTATCTTGCTTATTCTTGCTGTTATGCAACTGCTGAGATATTCATTATCCAGTGTGGTTGCTGAAAAGCATGGATTAAATTTGTTATTTGCTATTTTACTATTGCCTTGGTCTGTTAAGACAGTTGAGAAACCTGCGGGTGTGCTTGTAGATTCACATTAAAATGAGAATTAATAATTAGTCAAAGGAAAGATATGTGCAAAGAATGATACCAAGAACATAAAAAGAGAATGAAAAAGTTTGCTGTTGTTGTCACTTGATAAATTTTGCTAGCCATTAACCTTCTGCTTTTATCATCTATGGTCATGCTGCATCCTAAACTTCATGAAAGATTATGGGGCAGAATGGTTATGTGATAGTGATCTGACATGGCCAGAGATGAAAGATTATGAGAAGTCAAGGTCATGAGGAGTTATAAGGATCCAGTTTGTTGCAAGGTAATGGAACATTGTTTAAGGAAAATAACATCCAGTAGTAGTTCTATCATGTCAACATCAATTAAGAGGATGATTAACTTCTGTACCTTTAACCTTAATACATTTTGAATAAAATATAATATTGATGGAGCAGAAATAATTCTGTTTAATTTTGAAAACCATTTATTTTCCACAGGTTGTTTCTGGATTTGCGATTGTTATTTTCTTATTCATTTTGTTGGTACTGTGTCAGGCTTATACTACGGAACTGGAAGCAGAAGTTGCAAAGTTAAAAGAAGAGAACCAGGAATTACAGAAGAAACAGGTATGCTTTATCTTTTTTATATATACATAGGTGCATCAACAGACACATTCATGCACTCACACACACAAGTAATGATTGTGGTAAGTTGCACTTCTGTGCTAATTCTCATTGAGTAATTTCATGCAGGATGAAATGATGGAAATGCAGAAAAATGAGGTAAAATTATTTTCTCTATTCTCTTACAAGATTTTGGTTCATGTAGTCGTTGTATCGTATGTACTAGCTTTTCTTTATCTGTTTTGACAATTCAGATCTTTTGCTTAGAAATAATGGAAAAGAAGAAAATTTCTACCAATCTTAAATAAATTCAGATCTATTGTGTTGTTCAAAACCAGGAAAGTGTTTCTTATGGAGCCCTTCTAAAAGAGTATTAAGGAAAAACTTCCGCTGTCATAGAGATTTTCGGTGTCTATGTATTTGTTTTCAAGTTATTTAATTAACCATAACTGTATTTCTTGTGCATTGTGAACATATTAGTAGTCATTGTAGGTCTAGTTTTAGGATGAAGTTTCAAATGGTAATTCTGCTAAAATCTACATGTTTCTATGGTCTTTCTCCTTGGTTATCATGCTATTTTAGTATTAGTTTCTGGTTTTGAGCCATGCATAGAGCCATTCTTTCTTCCCTAGAGATGCAATTTTCCATGTGTTTGCACACACACAAACAGACGGTTGTTCTGTTTTTGTCTCTCTCTCTCTTAATTTGAAACAACATTGCAGCTTCATCGAATTCTTTAATGAATGAAAAACTTTGAAGTTGAGTAATTGTTGATTTTCTATACCCTTATAAAAATAAATATCTAGAGACCCTTAAATTCTCTTTTAATTGGATGGAATCGCAGGTCTTGGAGATGATGAATATGCAACAGGGTGGTAAGAAACTGTGCCTGAGACGGACACAGACTGGTCCATGGTAAAGTGAAAGGGCAGGATGTTGATTATGTGCCTGAAGATTATTTATGGTAGTGGCTGTACATATTTGAGGAAAACACGTGTTCAGCTGTAGATGAAGATGAAAATTTTAGTGTGCTGTACATTAATTCTATCCCATATCCATTATACATATCAGCTTCTCTTCAGAACATCACGAGTAGGTAGCGGGAAGAGAAGCAGAATATTTAGTTTGTTAGTTATCCATCACCTGATATATATTTCAGAGCATGTCCAATTCTTTATCGTATCATTACCTCGGAAACAATTTTCTGTATTGCTGCTTTGCTTATGGCGCCCCGGTTTGTATGGAATTTCGTTTTGTCATCATCTCTCCCTTTTTTTTTTAATCATCATTAAATATAATCATATTAATTAAATTATTAATATTATATTGTAGGACTATTAATATAGATAAAAAGATTACTAGAATGCTGGGCAGAATATAATTATTGTGATATACTCAGAAATTAATCTCTTATCTTAAGAAACGTCGGGAGATCATCTTTTCACTTGGGATTTTTGCTCTTATTAAGAGAAAAAGGATTTTGTAATTTGGCAAAGTGGCTAAAAGATCTCTTAATTTTAAAGTTACCTAAAATATCAAATGAATTATTTTACTCTTTTGTTATTTGTCTGCATTTAAATAAAATATTTTATTAATTGAAGATTTTTTATTAAATAAAATATTTATTTAATAAGATATTTTATTATCGAAAGACTTTTTTCTTTCTATTTTCTTCTTTCTTTTTTCAATTTTTTCTAAAAAACTTTATTCTTCTTCTTTTCATCTTCTTTGCAGTAAATCATAACATGTTTAAGATTCTTCATCTTATTTTGCAACAAATACCTAATAATGAATCAACACAAACAAATCAATATACTAAAGCGAAAAGCAAAATTTGAAAGAAAGGGTAAATATTGGAGAGGAATTTAAAAAAGAAATAAAGAAAATAATAAATAAATAGTCATGATGGCCATTTTTTCATTTTTTTTAGAATAAAAAATATAAAAATATAAAAAGTAGAAGAAGAAAATTGGAGGAAGAAGAAGACGAGGGTCGAAGAAGAAAATAAAAATTAAAATAAAATTAAAAATTATTAATAATGAGTATAATTGATTGATTGATATTTTAAATGTCAACATCACATCATAACAGAAATTAAATATTTTTTATCTTTATTTTTATAAAAATAAATTAAAAAAACTAACAAATAGAGTTTATCGAATAGTTTTAAAATTAATAGAGCGTTTAAAGTAATTAAAACAAATTAAGAATGTTTAATAGTCCCTTTTTGTCTTAATAAAGACGAAAATTCTACTCTTACACATGAATGACAAAATATCTTCACTTAAAATAAACAAAAATTACTTTCTCACAAGAGAGAGACATATGATACACCACCACATTATTCTTAACATTCTCCGTCATACAACAATTAACATTTTTAAACATTAACCATCTACCAATAACAGATTCCATCACAGTACAACATCACAACACATAGAAAGTAATAATTTAAGTTGGAGGTCTCTATACGTGGTGTTAGAGTTGTTCAACTTTGATGATGGTTAGAGAAAGCTTTGAGTGCTGCTGATGAATGCTTTTTATCAAATCTAGGCTAAGCTCAGCTACTAATGAGTTGTGGTTGCTTGAGAAGTAGAAGTTGTTATACTCGGTGGTGGTCGGCACCAGCAACGAGCTCTGTCGGCTTATTAGAGGAGGTTAAGGGAGGGGCACCCCGACAAAGCCTCTGCGTAGAGGCGGCCAATTCTTGTTGAAGGGCGCTAGAGTCATAATGCAGGCCGACAATTGCAAAGTAGAGGTTAACAAGCTCGGCAAAGGTTGGCAAAACCTTGGCCGATCACTTGCTCCAGTCGAGTTGCCAGAGGAAGCCGACAAAGAGTGGACCGAAGTTGGAATAACACGTTGGGAAACCAAAATTGTAAAAAAATGAAGAAAACAAAAAAAAAGGATAGGAGGGAATAGAAAGGTGCGACATCCATAACAGAGAAAAGAGAGAGAAAATGTTAGAAAAAATTGGATGAATCCATCGAAAAATAGCCAACGACCCTTCTCTCATAGAGATGAGTGGATTGAAAGTGATAGCTAAAATTTTTTAAATGAGAGAGTTTTTCAACTTTTCATTTTTTTTTATAGAAATGAATAATTATGAGGGATCTAAGTATCTAACAAAGAATTTTACTCATGTTGACCTGAAAAAATGATTCTTCAAGCCAACGAGTTTTGAATTTATTTTGTTAACAGGAATCAACATTTGGGCCTATTCTTTGATGACTATGACAGAACTTGAAAATCACAAACAAGACTTATCGTGATGGTCTCGCTAGAGTGGATTCCGACAAAAACTCTCTAATGATTAAGTCAGAAAGGGTTTTTGTGATAGGAGTCTAGTAAGAAATTATGTAAAAACGTGTCTAGAATAAAAGGGAATAAAATATTTGTTCTTTGTGTTAATTCTTCTGCTATTTTTGGGCATTATCTATTTCTTCTGTGTTTTTTTTTCTCTCTTTTGTAGTACTGATCTTCAGATGACTTTTTAAGCCTCTTCATTTTGCTATGCTTCTGTTACACGCCAAATATCTTTTTGCTGATATTCTTCTGACATACTTTTGTTATACACCAAGTATCTTTCTAATATACGTTAAGTATATTCTTGACATATTCCTTATGTTTGTCTTCGCCGTTGGATTTGGTTAAGTGTAAGGCTAAGTTCAATTTGCTCGAGTTGATTTTCTGGTAGTCTTCTCCTGGTCGAGTTGACAGTGGTCCGAGATCTTCTCAAGGAGCTAGTTTTCTGATAAATTCATTGACTGTACTTGGTCAGCCTATTCGGCAGACAACCAACTTGGTGTCAGTTCTAACCCTATTTTTTCGCTGATCATACAGGCGTTGAGATAGGCTAATCTAGTTAATGTGTAAAGGGTGATTTTGATCGTATCCTGATCTATTCTACCGAATAGGTGCCTCAGACTATCAATTAAGCCTTTTGAATATGAGCAAGTTCTTTGCTATCTTAGCCCTGCTAGGACCTGGCCTAATAATTATGATCATAGGCTTGTTTACGAAATAAATTGTCTTATAAAAAATGATGGACTTTAAAAAAAACTGTCTCATAACAAAATATCTACCTGAACCTTTAAAAATTGATTTCTCCTAAACCTGAAGTCCTTAAGCTCAAAAATAATTTTTTTGAAAGGAACAACTTGTATTTGTCATAATCTCTTTTTAAACCACTTCGTGTGAGACAAATTCTCTCTTTTTTGTCCCTCCCATTATGTTTACCGTCCATTAGTTAACTGCATACTAAATTCGAAAATGTGGCCCAGCCAGACACCTGAATTTGATGTCACTTAAACGCATTTCTTAGCCGGGGGTATTATCATTTTGTTCTCTCGAGGTTTGGCGAAATTTTAGGTAGATAGCGTGTTTCCTCGAAAGATCAATTTACTACTTCGATTTTGACAGATGATAATTTGACTTTGACCCTTAGTTGATAGTTGAAAGTGTGCAGAAAATGACTGTAATGACCTTGGATTCACCTTTTATGACTATCAAATCTAACTGTTACTAATCTAGACTACCTTTAGTTTATTTTGTTGCACAAAGTTCCCCCCACCCCACCCCCAAAAAAAGAAAAGAAAAGAAATTGTGACTTATTTTAAGTTAGTATCGTCTTATTGATAAATAGATAAAAGAACCTTATGAACCACAATAATTAAGATTGTCATCCTATACTCTTAAACTGTGAATATATCTCCAATTTGATATTAACATCAAGCTCAAAAATTGTCTCTGAGGCTAATAAATAAGATTCATTTTCTCCTTAATTTTTTTTCATTTCTCTTTGCAGATTTAACTCATGGTATGAACTATGAAGTAAAAGAAGATCAAAGACAGTGAGCTCACATTCCATCTAGTTGAAATTTCCTCGAACCTTAGGGGAGGAATGTGACAACACCCCCTTCTAAGCCCAATAATACCTGAATTTAATGATCGTTTTAACGCACTTTTAAGCCCAACATTACCTCAATAAAATCTTTCCGACTCTCCTCGTTCACTCGCCACCAATTTCCTCAATCGCAACTATAGTATAAATTTTCTTGCATAAAGTGAGCTTCACTCGTGCTTCGGTTAATAGAGGGAGTTTTCCTCCCATTTCTCTCTTTTCCCTAATTTAGGTTATATGGCAAAGCAGTATCAATTTAGAATTGGGACAGAAGGCAAATGGTGAACGAGGACCGTAGATGTTCTGGACTTGCAAATTACATAATCAATAATAGCATGCAGTGTCAAGGTCACACTGCCATGAGATACTCCGCTGTGCTCGAGCCTCAAGCTATTTATATTGACCAATCTCTGCGAGTGCGATTTACAAGAAATGAGAACCACAGGACCTCTTAAATTTATTACAGGGATGGACATTATACTATCAACAAAAGGATAGACGTGCAGCATAAAATCATTACCCAATACAAGTTTGATCCTTAACTCCAGGTTACATGGGTACTAGTAATAATTAGCTTCAAGCAACAAAAAAAAAAAAAAATTCACTCTCCTACAGAATTCAGTCCACAAGATCTTGAAAATTTTGGATAATATGAAAACTTTTAGCTTCCTACCTGGATAATTGACTATTTTGTCAACCACACAGACTCGTGTTTGTAGTACTGTAGTTCGACAGACTCAGCCCCAACTTCAACAACATGCTGCCATCATTTCACCAGTAATGTTCTTAAAAATCACATCAACCGTGTGATGTCAAGTTGTAGCTTCTTAAATAGTCAGAAAAAAGACTTAAAAGATATTTTGTTGCACAATGCCCTTGCTCATCTTAGTTATGATTGAATCTTAGGTAACCAACCTTACGATGTTCAGTCCCAATACTGCACTTCTAGTATGGATAGCCAGGAGTGCATTCCATGTCCTTCCAGGATATCATTTTTCTTCTGTCCCTTCCTCTAAATGATCTGGCAAGAAGCCTACCATTAACAGGCTTACATAGACCAACATCAATCACAGAAGTACTCTTCCTCTTTCCAGAACACAGGGATGCCTCATCCATGCAATAGTCAAACAACATAGCAAGACAATGCACTTGATGAGCTAATATATAATTTTCTTGATCCAGAGGTACCATCCTTACTATGTGAAGATTGACCTATATGATACAAAAGGACAGTATCAAAATATAGCAAAATTCCCCCGGAGCTAATTAAGAACAATATAAAAGAATTAGGTTGGTACAAGCAAGTCAACAGATGATAATGAGAGTATGTGGTAGAAAAGGGATCATCAGGATGAACAATCTTTCAAGTTAAAGATAATAATGACAAAATGCCATGAAGTTACCGTAAACCAGCAAAGAGACATCAGAAGCCCCATCATAAAATAGCAGATAGTAGTGCTTTCACAGAAAGCCACTCTCAATTTAAGGGTGAAAGCAAGACTATATGACAGTTTAACTCAATATTTATGCAACATTGAATTAATTAATAAATTATGATACCATTCCATGGAACTAGTCCCAAAAAGCTAGCGGGTATTATATTTTATTGCATACAGCTTTTCCTAGGACATCAATCACTTACCTCCCCTTCCATGGCACGAAGTTCATTGAACCAGTCAGAATCATCATCCTCATACACATTTTCTCCACAAAGGGTGTTAAGTTTCAAAGCAAATAGAGGAGGCCTCAGAGGATACTCCATGCTGATCTTGATCTGCCATATAACGAAAATGATCTTAAATTCCAAGGTCAAAGAATGAACAAATGCAAGAAAAAAAATCCAATTACAAACCTTGGCTTCTAAGTTTACAATCTTCTCACTTGCATCAATTTTGCGATTCAAAAGAAGACAAAATTCCTTAACCCCACATTCCACCCATGACTTATCAGTCATCTCGGAGCCTTGAACAGAAGCAGCATTATATATTTCTGTCTCGATTTGTGCAGGGTCATCCATTTCACTATCAGTGTCAAGCAATAGATCTGAATCATCATCTTGTCTTTTGAAACTTTGAGATCTTGCCTTGCCAATAGGAGAAATGATACTTTTTGAAATTAAAGCAAGCTGCCTGGAACGCTCTAAAGTAGATCCTTTAGAGGGTGTAAGTTTAACATCACTTCCAACAGATGCAACTGGAACCAAAGATGGAAGCTCCCCATCTTCCCTTGCACTCTCTAGGTCTTCTTTTGAAGTACCAGATCTTCCATCCGTATTAACATCTGCATGCTCCTGAATTTGCTCTGTATCAGAGGCAGGCAAAGAGGAAGTCTGATCAGGTGGAGGGCCTACAGCTGACCAGCCAGCCAAATTGCATAGTGGCGCATGCAAAGTCCATGGAACATAATCACAATTCAAAGCAGGCCATTTAAGCTTCGCAAGTGAATCAAGCTGTTCCCTGTAAGCCAATAAAAGAATTCCAAATTTTCAACATAAAGCTTACCTTACCACTGAGTCAAACAAGACACTAAGAAGCTTCAACATAAAATTTAAAATGATTCTTCCAGTGACAAGAAGCAGAGCAAATTGGCATTTCAGAAAAAGAAATAATGGAAGAATTAGACACTTCTTATCATTAAGGATGCTGATAGCAGTCCTAGCCAAGTGAAAAAAAAAACTTCGAGCTAATATTCAGACTTGAACACAAGATGCTAATTGTTTCTTATTAATTTTCTAGTCCGTCCTTCATGATACAAAACTCAATTACACAGAACAATGACTCACACAAGAGCCAGCTGAGCCTTTTTTCGAGAGCGGATTCGTTGCACCAATGTCTGTACCCTATTCTGTTGGCGATATAGTACTAGACCAGATACAACAGCATCACTTTTAATGGTCTCACTACTCAGAGTTTCATGACTAGCAAGCAATGGTGAGACATCTGGTAAGAAATCAATTCCTGCCAAAAGCTGGGCCCACTTATATGGACGTGAAGTTCTCTTTTCATCAAACACAGGGACACCACCAACAAAGAGTTTGGCTGACTGCATCATCAACCAGAAAATAATCACGATATACTAAAAGAGATTGGAAGAAGAGAAACATGAAGCAAAAATAGAAAGTTAGCCCATGAATAAATTACTTCCGCTTGACTTTTCATACCTGGTGAGGAAGCTCAAGGCCAGTGTCATCAGGAAATAAATTGCATAAGATATCTTTCTCAGGTCCTTCATGTGACCCTTCTATCCCAACACATACAACATTCAATTTGAACAAGTACTCAAACTTCAGAGAAATCAGTTTTGCAGACTTGGGATCAGAAGCCTCATCATCATTTATATTAAGTATTATTTTAAGTGGATGAACTTGATATACTCCTGCCTGGTCGAGATTCTCTCTACTTGGAACTCTCTTTGGCCGCTTTCTCCTCCTCTGGCCATCATCCTCCTCATCTGGTACATCATCCTCTAACTTGGAGCTCTCAACATTGTTAGATATGCCTGGCCATTAAATTTTAAAGTATTTTATTTCATTTATTAAAATAAGAATCTTCAAGTCAATCTCAAAACAAAGGTCAAACATAAAACTATCCTAGATGCCAAAGAAGGTTGAAATCAAATATGACAAGACAATGAAAGGACTTAAATTTAAGAAAATAAAAGCCAACCTAGACCAGCCATTTCGTATTGGATTTCATTCACACTTCTACAATGAATATAAACTTGAATCTTTTGCAAACTAAACATTTTCAAGCTGATGGTTTTGTTTAAACCAGGCAGCACTATGCTCGCAAAAAAAACCATGCAAATAATAGCTCGGGGATGAGAACAAGAAAATTACCCGTGTCCTTAATTGCTTGCTGGCGGGCAAAAGATTGAGCATCTTTCAAACTTCCAACTATCTCTATATCAATATTCTCACCAAATGCCTCCTTTTGCGCCAGAAACTGTGAGTAAATCACATAGAGAGGCGGCGGAAGTAACTCAGCCGAGTGGTGCTGCTTAATTTTCTTTGTATGCAGAATCCCTAATTGGTTCTGTACGGGCAATGATGCTTTCTTCAGAGACTTAAGATGTGAAGGAAGACTTGACAAGAATTTCTTCCTGTTTGCAATTGTCTCCAACAAACTCTTCTTATGTTGCTGTAATTTCTCGTGAAATTTGCACAATTCTTTGCGCTGATACACCAAACACACTAGTTATTAGCAAATATGATACATTAAATACACTTGTAATTAGCAAATATTTTAGTTCAGTTTCTTCAAGCTTCAAAATTTAGTTCAAAAAAGAGTAAAAAAATATAGCGCTATACGTTACCTGGTGTAATTCATAATTGAGTCTTTTGAGCATAAGATCTTGTGAGCTGTCATTAGACAACTTGGATGCTTTAATCTTCTCAGGCGCGTCACGATGAAAATCTTCTTCCGGTACGAGCTCGATATCAGGATATTTGGACTTGAAGTCCTTACAAGCCTTAATTGCTTTCACATAGTGGCTTTTCTCATACATCAGATTATGCTGCTGCAGAGTCCTCGAGTCCACCGGCGCCTTCGCCCGTTCCGTCTCCGCTTTAACACGGTCTTCCTCTACCAATATTGTACGGTTCGCCTAAAAAACAGAAATATTAATAAATGAGTGAATAAATGTAAAACCCTAGGGGACACAGAGAGAGAGAGGTGACCTGGCGGAGAGTAACGAAGTGGATGAACATTTGAGTGACATGTTCTCTAAGTTGAGATTTTGGTTGGTTTTCTTTTTTGAAGGCCAGCATCTTGGCGACGATTTCTTCAATCGACGATTTGCTGTTTCTCATCATCTCGTAAGCCGATTTCTGGGTCTCTCTCGGCGAGGTTGCTAACGGCGCATCTCCTCCGTCGCCGTCTATCACCATTCCTTCCTCTTCTATCTCGCCGTCTTCCATTCGCTTTCCCTCCTCCGTCTCTTCCTTCTTGCCTGGTCGCTTGCTTACTAATAACCGGTGTGCCTGGCTTGCTTAATAAAGCTACGCTTCGAATGAATCCTTTTTTTTTCTATCTTAATTCTTAAATTTACGTGTTAAATAATTATCGGCGGTTAAATAAGTTTTAAATTATTTATTATACTATTACACCGCTTAACAATTATTTAACCCATTATATACTGTAAAAAAATTTAAAATACCATCTAAAATTACAGTATTATTCACATATCTAGTTGTTTTCCCTTTAATCGCAAAACCGTGATGAGGGTAATTTCGTCTTTTTATCTACAACATTTCAAATTGCGGCATGTGACAGGAAGAAATTAACCCTGGATTACGAAGCAAAGGCTTGATGAAATGACGGAGAATTTTTTAGCCAAAGCTGGAGCTGCTGCGGAGGCGTATTATGGCTGCAACGATTACTGACGTGGACGTGAAAGCCATTTCGATCGCGACGGAGTGGGTGAGTGGCGGCGTATACTCGTTTTGATCCTCTGCGGATTTTGCTTCAAGTGAAAGTGTAGATTGTAGGGTTTGGAAACGGAGTAAGTAGTGGTGGTGGCGGGAGAGGGAAGAAAGGGGGAGTGATGTTGGAGCCGTTGGATATGGTAGTGCAGCAGCAGCGAAGAAAGATGATCAAGAACAAAGAGTCCGCTACTAAGTCCAACGAAAGGAAGCAGGTCTCAAGTTCTGTTCTTTTTGAAAAATGCTTATTATTGTTTTTAGTTTCATTTTTTATTATCATTATTTTGATTGATTGATGGTTCTAAGAATTTTAGAATCCTTGCATGTTTATCAAATAGAATTAAATCGTATCCAATTTAATGTGAGCAGACTTTAAACCTTAGATTTTCATGGTCTATTTTAATAACTTTACCAGTTTCAATTGATTTAACTAACAGCCACAGGTAATTGATTGAATGCTTTGAGAGTTTCATGATTGCTTAAATTCAATTTAAATATTCTGCAGCACTTTGTTTTCATAACTGAATAATGGTTCACGCATATAGTTTACCTATAAATTTTTTATGACAACACATTTAGCTTGTTCTTGTTACTGAATTTTTTATTAGTTTAAAATCAAGGCCTTACATTTATAAGCAAAATCCCCTATTTAACTGTTGCTCAAGGGTAATTTTATTTAGATGATATTCTTGTATTTTTGAGAGCACGTTTAGTTTTTTTCTTTGTAGTCTTTTCCATTTTCTGAGAGTATTGTGGGGTCATTCTGCGCAAATTTAAGTATTTAACCCATTTTATAGTGGTCAATGATGGTCAAACTGGTCCGAAAAAAACAAAAATGATAAAAAGGAAAACCAGAAGGATATATGTCACAAAATGCAAACTTGTCCTTTTTGTGATTAAAAAGCATACAGCAAGGATATTCGTAAAATAACCCTAGCCTACACCACATCCGAAGCAGTGTCGTTTATTTGAAACTAAATGATCTGAACAGCGTCATTGTTATGTTTAGCGCAGCTGTAAGAGCATAGTGTACAAAGTGGGATTTTGAAGAGTCCCGTTTTTCACTTAATCTAAACAAAGCTATCACTTCACCGAATGGACAGACTAGAACTCGAAATCGAAACTCAAGCTCCTGCTATTAAAGCTCTCGGTTCTCTCTTTAAGCTCACTGAAGTTTACTTGTGGTGTGTCTCTATTCCTCATACTTGCAACTTTTTTTGTAAGAAGCTTCACCAATAGTGTAATTGGATTTATTAGGCTTCCGTATTTAACTGATTGTATAATTATTTTGTTTTGGTGCTCAAAAGGGACAATGGTTGGCCGGAGACGCCTGAACCAGAACGCTCTGTAAGTATTCCTGCTATCAATTTCATATATTCAACCAAATGTGAACCTTTTTATTGGATTATAATCTGCAACTGTTTCTCTTTTTGCTCCCAGAAATTTCCGAAGGGTGGTGATGGTTCCAGCTCAGACATTGTTTCTAAAGCATGTGGCAAGTGTTTCACCGATTGTCTATAAAGGTTTTTTGTTGGATAAGTGGGCTGATGATATTAGTTTGGCATCATGTCTCAATAACTTTTTTATGTACAGATTTTAGCTATTCACCAGAGGATGTGGAATTGGCAGCACAAATGAATGAACTGGGTCTTCCTCTTTCCTTCCAAACTAATAAGGTGGTAACCTGATTTTTAACTTCCTTTATCCTGCTTGAAGCTACACATTTGTAGGGCTTTGGGCCTTTGGCTTTGGATTTGAGGTTCTGTCATGGATTTGCATTTGTCCATTGTAATTGACGCTTCTATTGGTTTCTTCATTTCCTGCCTCATTGCTTAGTCTTCAAAAATTGAATGTCACTATTTCTCAATAATTCGCAAAGTATTACGTGAAGGAGTCATGAACAACGGAAGCTGTAAATGTAGGTGATGGTATTAGATTATGTTCAGAGTTTCATTATTGGGAGCCGATACTTAAATTTATTATGGAACTAAACGCTATCCTTTATGTTGGAATTCAGAACACATTTCTAGGGCTTAGGCTTTGCAGTTCAAAACACTAACATTTAAGTGCACAGCTCCTCTTGTTATTGAAGAAGAGACATAAAACTTGGTGATACAAGAGTCAAACTGCACAATGGATGCATCACTAGATGACAACACTAAGAGAACAAACCCAAAAGTAAAAGGAACCAATTGCTGAGTTTTAATATTTTTTCATTTGTCTATATTATTATTCTATTTTTTATTTAGAATTATATCATTTTTTTTAACTGACAATGTTGCAGAAGAGGGATGGTATTACCTGGAAAAATAGGAAGAATATGCGCTTGAAACATTCTCACCGTCAAAAAGAAACTAAGGATGAAGTTGTAGAATTTTCCAAAGTGAATGAGGTGGAGATGGTACTTCCTACAGTTTCTAATGATAAAACAAGCAATTCTTTAAGTTGCATGTCAATTCTGAGCCAAAATGAATCATCTCGCTATGATGTTGCAGTGGATATCTGTGAATCGAGATGCCCAATTGATAAAGGAGAAGATTCATCAAGTCCAGGTAGGATTTCTAGTGCTAGTGTCAAGGAACAAATTGGTGATGAAATATCTTTTCTTGTGTCTAATGAGGAATGCTACTGTGACATTGTCCAAGATCATGATGATATGTCCAAAGATGACACTGTGGTGAGTTCAACTACATTAACAGCCAGATGTCCTAGATGCTGCGTGACAGGTGTAGACACTCGTAATGGTTATAAAGAACTTGGTGGACATTTTATGGACTATGACTGCCTGGAAGTGTCTTCAGAAACTGTTTCCCATGAAGACGGTGAGGGGTTCTGCAAAAGTAACTGCAGTGAGCAGCCAGTGATACATAAATCAGTTGTGCATTCCTCAAGCAATGAAACTGCCAGCCATGATGAAGTTGGTAGTTGTAATTGCATGGATGATTTTGGGGATTGGAAGGTGTATTGGGACTATTTCTACCTGAGAAACTACTTTTACAACATCAAAACACATGAATCTACTTGGGACCCACCCCGAGGCATGGAGCATCTTATGTATGTTGACAATGCTGATAAGTCTAATGACATGACAATTGAGGTGACTCCAGTGGTTGTTAAGCCATCCACTTCTTTTGTCTGCTCTGATTTATGTGTTTCGGAAGACAATGTGATATCCTTTGAGGAATCTGTAAATAGACAAGCAGATCAACCACTTCATAAGCTCCCAGTGGAGTATATGCATGCCAGTAATGACTCTATGTCAGACATAACTGAGCTGACAAGCAGCAGTACTTTGGATCACCTGGGTGAAATTCATGTGATCAATAAAAATTGCAGTGATTCTTTATGCTTCTTGTCAGATGCTCAAGAGCATGGCTATAGGTATCTGTCTTATTGTGTTTCATGTGTATCCTTCATTCCTTTTTTTTTTCTCATTTTCTCAATGATTTTGTAATTTCTTTGCAGCCAGGAAAACAAAGTGAAGGAGCTTGGTCTGCACGAACTTAATATCAATATACAATGCAATTACGATACAATTTTTCATATATCAGATGACACCAGGTAGACCATAGAAACATCATCTGGGCTGCTTCTGCTTGAGATTCTCTTTTAGACTCTAGAAATGAAACTTCTGTGTTCTAGCTTTTTTGACATCTGGTTCTTATCGCAGCTTAACTATTGCACTTACTGAAGCAGTTGCTGAGGATGATGCTATCCATCTAGGACCAATGAATCCTACAATAGATAAATTGGATGTCCAACTTGATTCTTCCTCAATCAAACAGAAAAAGAAAGCGAAAAGAAGACATGCACAAAGGAATTCATCTGATGGAAATGAAGGTTTGTGACTCCAATTTTCCTCTCCTCTAAATATAGACTTCAATTAGTAAAAAATGGGTCAGAGCAATTGCAACTTGTCTAATACATTGCAAATTCAAAAAGGGACATGATTTCATACTGCCTTTGCAGAGCTTCAATTTCAAGGGTTGACTGAAGAATTTCCTGCCAATATCAGCAAATATTGGTGTCAGAGGTACTTATTATTTTCCAGATTTAATGATGGTATAAAAATGGATGAGGAGGGATGGTTTTCTGTCACACCAGAGCCCATAGCTCGACATCACGCAGTCCGTTGCGGTGGTGGAATCATAGTCGATTGTTTTACTGGAGTTGGTGGTAATGCCATCCAATTTGCTTGGAGGTCTGCTACTTACACTCTGTAATGTTACTTGGACATTAAAACTGTATGATATTTGTAATTGATCTTCAAATTTGGATGTTTATGATTTTTATTACCTCCTTGTGAATAAACAATTATTGCTGTGGGAATTTAATGTTGTGCCTAGGAGTATGTACAGCATAAATCTACCTTAGCTTAAATCTGCTTCCCTCACTTGAGAGTATTCACACTATGTTTTTTTTTTCTCTCTTTTCAAGTATGTTTAGCTGTGGATGTAAAGCTTTTATTCTATGCATCAAATGTTGTTGTTGAAGTTTGCAAATTTTCTGTTTCAGGAGCAAACGTGTTATTGCAATTGATATTGATCAGAAGAAAATTGATTATGCACATTCACACTATGTTTTTTTTTCTCTCTCTTCTCAAGTATGTTTAGCTTTGGATGTAAATCTTTTATTCTATGCATCAAATGTTGTTGTTGAAGTTTGCAAATTTCTGTTTCAGGAGCAAACGTGTTATTGCAATTGATATTGATCCGAAGAAAATTGATTATGCATATCATAATGCAACCATTTATGGAGTCGTTGACCAGATAGATTTTGTCGTTGGGAACTTTTTCACCTTGGCACCAACATTGAAGGTATCAAAGCTTTCTTGTCACTGTTGACAGTTCTTCTGCTATTCTTATTATTGTTCTATTGTTTTTTGTTGTTCTTGTATGGCCAGTGTCAAAAATCCTTCGAGCTTAGATTTCTTTTTCTTCTCTCCATTTGCATTCAGTTTTCTTGTTTTCAGTTCAGTTTCTTTGTGATTTTTAGTTTTTAGCTGTTGGTTTATTCTATCCGTATTTGCTATGGACACTAAATATGCACTTCTAATTTTATCCAATTCCATATTATCCGTCAGCATATGGTAGATCATTTATAGAAAACGAAGGATATTGGTAAATATGATTTCTTTTCCTGATGAAAGGATTGATCTACCTGAATTCCGTGTACCAAAAATAAATGTCACATACAAATTTCTTTATCAATTTTTATTCGGTATCTATATTTTCCATAAAGCAGGCAGACACAGTTTTTCTGTCACCTCCTTGGGGTGGTCCTGATTATGCTAAAGTGAAGACATATGACATTCAAACAATGCTTAAGCCGCATGACGGGTATTTACTTTTACTAAATATTCCGCATATTGAATTCAATTTTCATTTTTTCTTTGTTGTTAGCCTGCTTATAAGGCTCATGTCTATACTCTAATTTGTACTTGTGCAGACGTTTTCTCTTGGACTGTGCGAAGGAAATTGCTTCAAGGGTTGTCATGTTTTTACCAAGGAACATTAATCTCAATCAATTAGCGGCGCTGGCCTTATCTGCCTGCCCTTCATGGTCATTAGAGGTAATTTTTTAATTTTTTTACATTTATCATGCATTTTTTATAGATTCCAAATAGCTGTTGCCATAAATAATAAAAATAAAATAAATGCAATGCCCCTTTTCATCATCTGCAGAAGTGTTATTAATGGGCTGAGTGTACCATAACCCGAAATGTCAATGTCATTTTGTAACATATACCATGTTCTAATTGCAAAAGGGCCAATGTCCATGTCAGGTTGAGAAGAACTTTCTGAATGGCAAGCTCAAGGCAATAACTGCTTACTTCAGTAGTATGGCAGTTAGAGGACAATAAACCAGTCGAGTTCCCGTTGGGTGAGAGCATAAAGGAATTGAGGTCAGTATTTTATGAATGTTGACAGTTGATGTTGTCCATAGAACTATCTCAGTAGAGTTTTGTAATGTATTTCATATGCTTCAATGTATGCCAAACTTTTGTGAAAATTGTAAATTATGGACTATCAATGATTGACCAACTTCTATAATGCTAGAATCAAAGGAGAATGTAGATGATAAATGCTATCTTATTTTCTTTTCCCTAGTGATTACTGCATAAAGAAGAATGATATTGGCAAAAACTTCACGTGTCTGTTTTATGTTTTTCTCTTTCTTTCATTCTGTTGACAGTTCCTTTGCAAGATGTGACAAGAAGACGTTCTGTTTCAAAGTCAGTTAGTGGTGTATATTAAATTAGCAGAAATTTCTAGCAATGGGCTCCACAGGAGGCCAGGCTAAAGCTAAACACCGAGTCCACGAAGAGAGGTGGTTGAGCTTGAGCTTGAGCTTGAGCTGGAGCTGGAGCTGGTAAGTGGTTGTAACTCCGATCAGATGTGCATTGTCCAGATATCTTAACTTCAAGTTTGGTTTGTACGACAACCTTATCTTCCTCTCATTTTCATGATAATGCTATAATTCATGTGTGAGTGCGTTGCCTCATCTCTTCTATTATGATGTATCCACCTCACCAACTTGTTAACAAATGTCTAGCTAGAAAAGACTTATTTTAAACCTTATGAATAAATAATCTGGAGATCTTACGTCCGAATATTGCATGGGGACAGACGGGGGTGGCTTAATCTTGTTAGATGCATCTCTTTCCAATTGTTTTATGATCCTGTGAGCATTGACCTGATAACATTGAATAAAATAATTTAGGAGATGGGGGGGTATTTGGGATGTTATGACACTTTTTTAGTGGATGTAACGAGTTATGCACTGAAAATTAAAGAGAAAAAAATCGAAAAAGAAAGTAGATCGAAGCAACTTTATGGTCACCAGACGCATAATTGTACTCACATTTCTCATCTAAATGATCGAGTCTATTGTCAAATCATAACAAACGACCAATCACCCTATATTAATTTTTTAATAATATTTTGAGTATTATTTAATTATCTCGAATGTTTTATATTACTAAAAAAAAATTTACTGATACAAAGATTTTGTTATATTTTTATTTTTATTTTTATTAATGTCTTTATATTATTGAGATCATTGTTACCATTGTCTTTTAACTTTATCTTTTGTAGAAATTAATAATATATTTTAAAAAAATTTAATAATAAAAATCATAACATATTTATATTTTTATGAATATTTTAGTTAATTTTTTATTTTATATCTTAGAATTTTATTAATGTTTGATATTTAATATTAGAATAAATATGTTATGATTTTTATTATTTTTTTAAAATTAAATATAAAACAACTAAATTATTCATCCTTTTCATTGTAACTTAAATATGTTGTAGTTTTTATTATTATTTTTATAAAAAATTTAAATTAATAATTTATATAATAAAAAAATATCAGAACTGATGTCAGCAATATGAAAGTAGCTTAGTAAAAAAGTAATAAGAATTATAATTTAACAATTTTTGTAATGATAAAGTTACTTTTGAGTAAATGAAATATTAAAGAATAAGCGAGTAATATTCAAAATAATAAGAGATTGTATATAATCCTCTTATCTATTTAGAATTTAAAATTAAATAAATAAATATTTAATTTTAAACTTTGATATTACAATAATATCAACAATTAAGAATTAATTGAATTTTTCTACAAAATATATCAAAATATAATTCAAAAATTATCAAAAATTTCACACCATGTATCGTACATGGAACTCTTTGAAACAAAAATATAAAAATTATGTAGATTCACATTCCAACTTCAAACTTTTTAATAAGGATGGTAAAATGTCGAGGATATGGCTCTGTGGGGCCTTGCCTCAAATGGGTGAGAATAAAGTAATTTTTATAAAAATAAGATAGGGTATGAGAAAAAATTATTCTTTAAATCATTAATGAGGCGGTGATGGGAATAAGTATTCTCACCTCGCGTTTTATTTTATATAAATATTTTAAATGTAATTTTTAGTATATATTTATATAGTTTACCAAAAAAATTATTTCATAATTTGTATTTAATTAGGTTACTAATAAATATTTTAATAATATAATTTTATTAATAAAATCTAAAAATATTTAACAAAAAAACATTAAATCTAATATTAAAGACTTTTATTTTTTAGTTGATATGTTAGTCATCATTAATTTTATTCTCTCAAACTCTCGTCAAATTTGCTCAGTTGCTCTGTTTGTCCTCTCATTAAACTTGTTCTCTTGTCTTAATTATAAAATTTAAAATTACAACAAAATTAATTTTGGTAGCATCTGAATCGACGTTTAGTATAAGTGTTAAACTTGTAAATCTTTATCGTAGCAGATTACATCTAAAGATATTAGAAGTTTTGATGTTTGTTTTATATTGTTTATGAACAAATTAAAGGTATAATTTATAATTATTTATTATTTGTAAAAAAATATATTTTTTATTTTATTTGATTTTAACCAACTAATTCATATATAGTTTACTTTTATTATTTAGTTTAGATTCAAGTTCTTTTACAAAAGTTCAATATCACATATTTATTGGAGATATTGATAGAGGTAAACTTTAATCTAATTTATTATAAGTTTAACTGTGTTAAATTATTTATTATATTATTTTAAAAAATTTTAACAAGAAATTAAAAGTAATTTATTTATTTTTAAAAATGAAGTCTCAATCTCATGACTTTTAATGAGAGAATATAAAATAATTAATAGGAAGATCAATGATATTCGACATTAAAATATTATTTATTTTTTAAATTTTTTATTATTTACTTAAAAATTTATTTATTATTTATATTATTTAATGATACTATCATTTAACTTGTTAATTTGATTTATTTTTATTATAATATAAATTAATTTTATATTATTAAATTTTATGAATATAAATTAATATTTAATATTAATAAAAATAAAAAATATGACAAAAATGGAGAAATCATTTTGCATGTGGAGATTTCTCTATTTCCACTCTGCGAAAATTTTATAAAAAAATAAAATAAAATAAAACTTTAAATTTAAAAAAAAATAAAAGTAAAGTACCAAAAAAAAGTCCCAACTCGTTCCATTGGTATCCCTACTTCCGAAATGCAAACGCAGTTTTTTCGAAATACATATTTAAAGGAATTGAAGCTTATAATAAAGGCATGGACATGGAGTGTCAGAAACTCGTAATGAAAATTAAAATGGACGCACGGCTGTGTATAAAATTAGAGAGCAAAGCAACCAAACCCAACTTGGATCTGAAATTAATTCCGTGGCTGCGTTTGAGGTCACGTGTAGAGTAAAAGACATTGACAGACTCAGACAACTTTAAATATTCTGACTTCAGACAGTACAACACGGTCCCTCATTGCAGATATTGATATTGAAGTCAGCAATTACAATTGTTATTTTATCTCCATTTTTCACTCTAAATTTTGATTTTCCCATTAGCCAATAGTAATGTTATATGCTAGATGAAAAATTATCATTTTTTTTATAATAATGGTACGTATTTTAAGTTTATATTTTAAATAATTATTAAATGTAATTTTAAAATTTATATTAAATTAATAATTTAAATAATATCTTAAGTATTTATTAAGTGATAAAATTTTATAATTTTTAAAATTATTAATTACACTATTTTATAATATAATAATCAATTATCATGTCATTTGAAATTTAAGTTAAAAATATTAATTTAAAAAACCCAATATTATTCTTAATTTAATTATTTATTGGTCGTAATTGACGTACCCGATTTGCCCGGCATGAGGCCAAGTACTTTAACTGGCTATGCGTAATGTAAAGCTATGCTCCTTTTTTCACGACTTATTATTGCTTCTTATAAATTATGAATTGTCAAATTGGTTGTGATTTTTGTGATTCATTTTACAGTTTAGACAACTTTCATAAATTAATACTTATTAATTTTAATTAAATAATATTCTTTTGCCGATCCTAATTTAAAGTTTAATGTATTAAATTAGTAACTGAATAAATTTATAAAATAATTTATTGTATGTAAATTTTTATAGTTTTATATAAAACTAGCTTACTACACAAATTAATATGTAATTAAATTTATATGATATGTGTAGATACTTTCATAAATTGTGTATTCAGTGTGTTTTTAATTAAAATTCATATCAATTAAATTTTATTTTGCTTTTTATTGAAATTAATGTCAATTTATAGCTCATTTCTATTTTTTCATAATGTTAAAAGAAGTTCTAATGTGCATTATCGTATTACCAAAAAATATATATATTAAGTGTTGTTAGCACTTTAACGGCTTCTTTAACTGTTTTTATGACAATCTGCTCGTAATCTCTATAGTAATTCGAGAGACACTTAACATCCATTTTATTAGAGCAGAATAACTTTTTTTTGACTATTCATATATGTATATATATATATATATATTAAGTAGGGGAGAAACTATTGCAAAGCCTAGGGGCTATGGCCCTCAAAGTCTTGTAACAGTTCCTCAAATTTATATATATATATATATATATTAGTATTAAAATAGTTACTTTGACCCAGAAAATATTTTTAAAATTTTATATTTAGGGAGTTAAATTATTAATTTAAGAAATTGATATATATTGGTATTAAAAATTTATTTATTTTAATATATTATTTAATATTTAAATAATATCCCATCTTTTTTATTTCAATGTCTTTTTCTAATAAAAATAATTTTTAATTTATAAATAGCCCTTGTTTTTATATTTTTCAACTTAATTATCTTATTTTAATAAAAATAATTTTATATTTATAAGTAATCCTTAATACAAAAGAATTTTATACTTATAATTTTATTCTACATAGATAGAATATATCTTTTTCAATACAAATAAAATTTACGGTTATAATTCATTTCTTATATATAAATTTTTTTTTTCAATTTACCTTATATAAATAGACTCATATTTGTGGCACATAGTACATTAATGATTTTATCTCATCTTCAAATTTGCATTAAATCTTCATATTCCTAACTCATCAGCTAAGAAAAAAAATTCTCCAATAAATAAATAAGTTAGAATATTTTAAATTTTATTAATTTTATTTATATATTAGTTACTTTTTTAATATCTTACTATTATAACTTTTATATATTTTTTTTATGGATCTTGATCTTTATAATTTTGCTTTAAATTTATTAATTTTAAAATATAAATTTTAGTTTTACCAATATTATTTAATATATTTTTTCTATGGAAAAGCTATATAATTAATCAATTTTAAAATATTAAAAATTCCGAAATTTATATATCATCGCTAATTTTTAAGATTATACTAGAGTTTTCAATAACATTTTTTTAAGTTCATCTATTATTGACATAGAATAAAAATATTATTTTATTTTATCTTATTAAATTCAAAATTTTATGTTACGATTTATTCCCCACCATACTTATATAAATGGACTCATAATTGTGACATGCAATACATTAGTGATTTTATCTCTTTTTGAAATTTGTATGAAATATTTCTATTCCTAAATCTAAGGGGAAAAAAAACTCCAATAAATAAGTAAGTTATAATATTTTAAATTTTAATAATTTTATTTATATATTAGTTAGTTTTTTAATATCTTACTATTACAACTTTATATGTATTTCTTATGTATCTTGATCTTTATACTTTTACTTTAAATATATTAATTTTAAAATATAAAAGTTAGTTTTACTAATATTATAATACATATTTATTGTTTTATACTTTTTTTCTATAGGAAAGCTATACAATTAATCAATATTAAAAATTTAAAAATTTATATATTATCACCAATTTTTAAGATTATACTAGAGTTTTCAATAACATGTTTTTTTAGTTCGTCTATTATTGACATAGAATAAAAATATTAATTTTTTATTAAATTAAAAAATTTATATTAAAAGTTTCCTCCAAACTTTAAATCCTAATTTCGCCCCTACTTCTAAGGGAATTAATTTATCAAAGTTTTGTAGTCTTTACATTTACTTACTTCGTATAAAAGAAGAGGTGTTAATATAATAAATAATATTGCACTTATATACATTATATATCTGTGGTATGACATGATATTTATTAATAGTTGAAATAGAATAAATACATTAATGTAATAATTTTAAAAATTAAACATTAATAAAAAAAATTGATATTCAAATAAATATTTGTAAAAAAAAAGTATTAGTGTATAAAAAATTTGAGACATTCAAATAAATATTTGTAAAAAAAGGTATTAGTGTATGGAGAAGTGTTTGTAAATACAAGCAAAAAAATTAGTATGTAAATAATTATTTTAAAGTGCCAATTATTAAATCCTCCTTATTGAATGAATCGCAATGAATAGATTATGAATCCTTTTATAGGAAAAAAATCTCAACTATTTTCTAAATTTGCATGTATGTGTATTCGTATTTAATTAAACTTGAATTAATAAGAATTTAAATTTGTTAATTATTTTTAATTAAAGATAATGATTTAAGTGAGATTCATTCACTTGTGATAAATTATTATTTTTATGCAAGACAATAATTAAATAATTAATAATTAAATAAAATTTAAAATTTAATCAATTTTCACCTTTTTTGTGATGCATATAATCTGTTTGTGAAATTCGTGAGTCGGCAAATCAGATTACCTATAAAGTTGGATTTAAAATTTAAACTTAATATTTATTTCATATAATTGGGTTTTGTTTTGATGGAGGTTAACTTTTTTTAAAAGCAGAATTGTCTATAAATTGGTCAAAAAATCAGCCTTCTTAAGATCCAAGAGTGGGAGCGAAAAAGGGAGAAAAGCTCTCAATTCTCGATTCATCTATAACTGAATCTTTTAAAATCACAAAAATCATTAATTAGAATAAAATTCTAACTCGGTACATTTTGAGATTTTGAAAAGAATTGTTATTTAGAGAGTACAGTACAACGAAAATTATAAATTGTGTTGGGGGAAGTTATTGTCTATTGTTGACTTCTATGATAGAATTAATGGAGACCTAAGAAGCAGTGGTTTACCTTTAGATAATGGACTTAACAACTATTAATATATATATAGTCCAAAGTATTACTTTATTAAAATTTTATAATCTTTACATTTACATTTGATTATTTTGTGTAAAAGAAGAAGTGTTAATATAATAAATAATACGGCCTTTATATACTTTATATATCTGCCATGACATGATATTTATTAAAAATATAAAATATATATAATAATATTAATATAAAATATTTTCTTATATTAGTGCTCCCTTAATTAAAATACATAATTATATCTTAAGATATGAAATGTAATATAATGATCACATGCCGAGGGATTGGATTCCTTAAAAAAATAAACTGTCTTCAGGAAAAAAGAAGTAAAGAAATATTGCATTGCATGGTGGGCGTGGCAAAATAGTAAATTGGATGATTAAGATAGAGCGCCCACAGCGGCACGTTTTAAGGGGACGGAGAATTTTATGGCAATCCTTTTAAAGAAAACACGTTACCCAGGCAATCAACATAATACCAGAGTTTTTCCTTTGACCACCAAATCCCCTATTATGTTCAACTCGTGACATTACAGCGGTGATTATTATTATTATTATTATGGGTTTGAAAGTGAATATTTGCGTACTTTCTGACCTCTAAGTTCTGGGAGGAGCTAAATAGTTTAATTTATAATTTAATGTGAATTCAATTGTCAGTAATTTTCGTGTATATTACGTGAAGCTTTTTAGTTGATTTGTTGAGTGTTGACGTGTTATAGTGGCACCCATTTCTTCAAATTAAAATATTTAATAATTTAAAATTACATTAAAAAACACGTCATTCTCACACTGCCCATAATTTGTTTTTAATTGGAGAAAATTAAAAAAATGCTGCTCTTTTCAAATTTTTTGAATTTTTTGCTTGCCATAATTATAAAAAACCAAAATGAACAAGGACACAGGGTCTCGAAATACAAATAAAGGGTCCCACTGTCAAGGCAATGAATGATGGAGACCAAAACATTAAAAGCAGCAAGCAGCAAGCAGCACTCTCCACTCCGTTAACGTTAAGCAGAAAAAAAACAGCTTAACTTTAAACAAAAAGCGGAATCCATATTATCTTTTTACCCTCGCAAGCACAAATCACACTATCAATTAACAATTAAATATCGAAGATTTTATTCATTTAAAAGAGAAATAGAAATTCATAAAGCTTCGGTTTCCTTTTTGTGCCCGCCATATGAGCGAAGCACATTTGTATAATGTAAAAAAAAAAAAAAAAAAAAACAGAAGAGAGAATCTCAGACTTTCTTACTCCGGTCTGAGACGTCCATGTGAGTACTCTCACAATGCCGGAGCTAAGGTTTCGGGATCAGAGGTCGATGAGATCATCGGCGTACAGAACACGTGACTCCAGTCCTGACTCCATCATATTCACTCTCGAATCCAATTTCAGTTTGTTTTCTTCTGCTTCAGCGAGCGTTGATCGCTGCTCTTTTGCCTCGGACGCTCACGATCACGACTCTATCGCTTCTGAAATCTCTCTGGTAGTAAATAATATCATTTGCATTCTCTTACATTTATCTTTTTTGTTATCATGCATTGCAAGTAAAATTTAGCTCTTTTAGTAGCTTGAATGATTGTGTGAACTGGTACTTGTTTTGCGAGGAGAAAGAAAAGAAAAAGGATTTGAATATGAAAACAAAAAATGACGAGAGAGGATCTGTTTATGTGACATTGATGGATTCGTTGTTATTAGTACTTGAAATTGAAATGCCTAAGAATTTTTTTTTTGGTGCAGCATTTGGCTGTACATGATCGTGAGCAGCACGAGAGTTCAAGTGGTGGTCCAGATCGAGATCCAGATCCAAACAAACACACAACACAACACAATAAGCACAGTCGTCTTGCTAGAAAAGCCGAAAAAGTGAACGGTACAGCTAATTGATTTTTCATTTATCATCACCTTGTGGAAAAAAAGAAAAAAAGAAAAAAAAAAAGTTAAAGCTAAAAGACGCTTATAAACAAAACAAGGCCACGAGCCCCCTTTATGGATTTCAAATTGTATTCTCTCAATCACTCGCTCACCATTTCCTTCAATTATTAGCAGCTTCAAAAGAAGACAACGATGCTACTATAGAGGACGATAATAGGACCTTAGATTCAGCGAGAAACTCATTCTCTCAATCTCTCAAAGGTACTGATTGAAATAATTTTTTCCCCAATTTGAACTAAATTAAATATTAATTTCTGCTGATGCTGTAGGAATTACTTCTTTTTATAGAATGTCAGGAGAGGAGATCCAGAGCTGAAGCTCTATCTAAGAAGCTTGAGAGGAGAAGACCTGCTTCATTAGATCTGAACAATGCTGTTATTACGTCTCCACGCTTGGGGACTTTGAAGAAAAGCTCTAATTTGTCACGAAAGACGAGTACATTTCCCAGCCCAGGAACACCTAACTATAGGCACACGAGTGTTGGGATGCAGAAGGGTTGGAGCTCGGAGAGAGTGCCCCTGCATACCGCTGGGAATAGGAGGCAAGTGGGTGCTGCATTGTTGCCTTTGAATAATGGAAGGACATTGCCTTCGAAATGGGAAGATGCTGAGAGGTGGATACTTAGTCCTGTTGCTGGTGATGGTGTTGCAAAACAATCCTATACGGCTCCTCAAAGGAGGCCAAAATCAAAGAGCGGCCCCCTTGGCCCTCCCGGGATTGCATATTATTCATTATATTCGCCTGCAGTCCCAATGTTTGATGGGGGGTACGTGGGAAACTTCACGGTGGGTTCTCCATTTTCAGCTGGTGTAATAGCAGCTGATCGATTGGCAATTCATCCTGGTGCTGACGGTGGAGCCTTTCCAGTCAGGACAGAGCCATGCATGGCACGCTCAGTTAGTGTGCACGGCTGCTCTGAGACTCTGAATCCGCCATCCTTGCCCTCAAAAGGTATAATATGAATTTAGACTTGATTTTGATCTTCACTTTCATCTAATTTGGCACCTTACAGAGTTCTATAGGTTATTACTGAAATTGTATTGTCCCATATAAATAAAATCGATTTGAATATTCCATCTGATCTCAGAATGCTTCTGGAGTTAACAAGAGAGTTCTGAGATGGTTAATTACATCTTTTTCACCATCAGTAGTAACTTATTTGAGTATTGCTATAATGCTATTAATTATTACTCAGTTACGTTATTTAACCTTTTAAAAACTGACAAAACACGCCTCTCAGTATAGTGATTGTGTGAAGAATCTTGATGTCCAGGTGAGCAGACACGAGGCAAGTGGTATTTCATATTGCATATTTGATGTATTGCTTGGTAATGAAGTGTGGAACAAACAATAACTTTTCTGTTAACAGCTGAATAAGATTTTCCTTGACATTGATATAGACGAAGTACCATCTCTGACTTAACATGTTATCTATGAAAATATATTGATCATTGACATCTCAATTTTAGACCAACTGAAGTTTCGCATATCTGATATTGGAGTCCTTATGTCTTAATTAAACATACAGATGAAAAGATTGATGGGCTCAGGGAAGCTGCCGCTGATATTTCTTATACTGTTTCAAGAAGGGACATGGCGACTCAGATGAGTCCTGAGAGTGGTCACTCATCTCCCAAAAGGAGTTCACTTTCTGCCTCCACTCCCTCTGCCTTACCTATCGTGGAAGTCCAGAGTGTTCATTCCTCTAAATCAGAAGTGAGGGATGTGCAGGTTGATGAAAGGGTCACTGTGACAAGGTGGTCCAAGAAAAATCGAGCTCGAAGCTCTGAGAAGAGCTCAAAAATTGTTGATGACTGGAGAAAGAAAGCCGTGGATGTTCAAACTCCAGCTTGGGATGTTACAGAATCAACTAAGACCATTTCAAAGTATGTTTTTCTCTAACCAAGCGTAACTTGTGGTCCCTTTGTGAAGTTAGTTTATGAGAAGATGACATGGTGATGACTTTGCAAGTGATTAAAAATATTGAAAATCAGTAACAAAAATCTTATAGAAAATGAAGAGGGACTTCTTCATCAAGCACTATCAGCCCTTCTGGAAAAAAAAAAACTTTCCAGAATTATCACTAAAAATGTCTGCCTTTTCTTTTTTTTTTTTCCCTGTTTTTTAACTCTTCACATTCTCTAGGAAGACAGTGTCAGTTTACCTTTTTTTTGGCTTTTAACAGGATCAAAAGAGAGGAGCTCAGAATCACAGCATGGGAAAACCTGCAGAAAGCAAAAGCTGAGGCAGCAATACGGAAACTGGAGGTTCTTTTCTTTTTCCTTCCTTTTGTTTGTTTTTTACTGTCTGAATGCATTAATAAGAATTGGGGCTGTCATACTGCCGATTATGAATCTTGTTACTTTAATGTGTATCAATAAAACTTACTTAAAGGGAAGGGCTATGTTTAAACACGTTCAAGAATAGGATATAATCTGACAGATTTCTTAAACACATCCTGCAGATAATAGCAGTGGAATTGGATTGACAGAGCACTAACAATGATCTCTTGATAATCTTGCTCTCCTGCGTTTTCAGTTTTTAGAACTATGTATATATGGAAAATATACCGAATGATTGCAGGCTTATATGGAGAGTTTAGTGAAAAACATGTAGAAATAGAGAGAAGTAACAATAATGAAAACAAGTTAAATTATGTTAATTTTCTATAATGCACTTTTTTTTCTTTCATTTTTTTTCTTCATTTCTTTTTGCATTATGTGATCTCTTCCTTTAAATCATTATCACTCAACTTCTCGATCTGCCTGGTGTTCTCTGAATCATACTAAGATCTGGATTACATATTTGTTAGTCTCCGTTTTTTCATAGACTCACAGAACATGCATTTTTGAGCTTATGTTCCACAAGACAGGGGAATGGCATGAGTATTTGTGTTGTTGCTCTTGTTGACTGAAAAATATGTTACAGATGAAGCTGGAAAAGAAGCGGTCTTCATCGATGGATAAGATTATGAACAAGCTAAAATCAGCTCAAAAGAGAGCTCAAGAAATGAGGAGCTCAGTATCAGCCAACCAGGAAAATCAAGTTGCTAGGACTTCCCATAAGGCTGTATCATTTCGTAGAACCTGCCAAATGGGTTCCTTGAGTGGTTGCTTTACCTGCCATGCTTTCTAATATGTAATCTACTCATGTAGTCTCCACGATTACCGGTCTGAAAAGCCAGGTGACCATTATTTCCAAATTGTAATTACTGTTTTGTTATTTTTGCTAGAAAAATGAATGGTTAATATCATTAATGTTAACATGAAATCACAAATATACGATTTGATGCTTATTGAAGGTTCATTTTATTTATGGCCAGGTAGGAGTTGACACCTGAAATGCAAGAGAATCAATAGTGTATGGCAACTTGCAATCATATTAGCACTCAATTAGTGTTGATGCAGTTTTGTAGGGACCTGAAACACTCTTTCTTGGACAGGATTCTCATATAAGCTGCAACCTCCCAGTTGCCACATTCCTGGGATACAATGTGCCCAAATATATGTATGTACATCAGCCTTTGAACTTTTCTTATTGTGATAGTGTGGCTTTGCAATTGGAAATACCATTGTTCTATTGTATTTTGAGGTATCATAATGCCAGCAAGTGGTGAAAGTAAATCCAGGGTATCAAAATGCTGCTATTACTCTATACAATACTCATATGACAACATAAATTGTAATTTGGTCCAATCTTGCGGGTAATGATCGCGTGATCACGGCCTTCCAATGTCTGCTTAATTTTTTTTTCCAACTTCAACCACTTGCATATATCTATGCGGCTAAGCTTTCTTTAATTTCTCCAGACAGCATGATGCGGTATATCATATTGGCTTTGAGCACAGAAGTGAAGCAACTACTTGGTATATTAATGTTAAACAAATGTCTGGAAAACAGAATGGTCCCTTAACAGAAGCAATTTGTAAATACACAAAAGTAATTTCATTTCCTGTAAGCTAAATCCCCTTAAAACCTTCTTTTTCCCCTCTCTTTTATCAGTCATTCTGCAGAGGAAATGCCATCTTGAAAACACAAGATATGGAAATAGAAAATTTTGTTAGTCAAGTTTAAGCCCGTGCTCATGACTGAGGTCTTCGAGGTGGATAGGGAAAGGCAAGGAACCCAATCGAGTAGCATTATCGTAATCTTGAGGAGAATGAGCTGCCAATCCAGGAATCGCCAGCCCAACCAGCCTAACCACTTTCAGAAGCCAACCTTCTCTGTACTCTGGACCCTTTGTGTATGGTAGAATAAATCCCCTAATCAGCTCCCAATATGCATTTATGAACATGGGTGAGGCCCATAACAGATTAAAATAGTTCTTGTTCGGCTCCTCCTCCATAACCTGAACAAGCATCATATTGAACAACCCATTAGTTGTTTCTACAACAGGCAACAACATAATGTTAAGCATTATTTAGAATAAAAATTCTCTATAATCTATCTTGCCATGAAAGAGGGCACTCACCATCCCTTTGTAGAAGCTATCGTAATAGAGGCAGGGCCCGAAGTGCTTAAACAAGAGGGTCTTGTCGTCATAAGGCAACCTAGGAACCATGTCGCTGCAATAAACATACCTCCAATAATTCACATCATACTTTTTCAAATTTTCCTTCATAAAGTTTCCAAATCGTTCGTCTCCTACCCTAGGTTGCCCAAATGTGTGAACTCCTTCCAATCTATCCAACAAGAAAGCCTCCTCATGCAGCACAAGCACAGCCACAAACAATATCGCCAACGCTCCCCCCAAGCTGTGCCCTGTTACTATAAACTTGGCTTCCTTGTTATTTTCTAATATTTGTTTCAACTTTTGCCTGATCGTGTAGTAAGCAAATGGTGGGTGCGGGTGGTCACTGAATTTATCGACGTCCTTTGGCCAACCTAGACCTTCTTGCAAGCCTAGAGCTTTCATGAAGCCGCCATGCACTTTACCCACGCGAGGAAGATCATACCAGGAGATGTCGACATCTGTGCACCAGTTGTCGGCATCGAAAGGATGAGTGCCTCTAAATGCAACCACAATCACATTAGGTTTAGCCCTTGTATCTTGAAGCAAGAAGGCCTCAGTGGAGAAGCGTTTCTGGTAATCTGTCAAATTCTGATCGGTTATTTTATTTTATTTTACGAGTTCCACATAGAATTTAGATGATTTCTGAACGTTCACACTCTATAAAAAAAATTCGATTTTGAGCTAAACGTCGAATTGCCCAATACCATGGTTTTTTCTAACTATACAAGTACAATAGTATCGGATTATTTTAAATTAGTAAAATTTAGATTATTTTCGTGTAGGATTTTGTAATTAAGTTCACACCAAGGGTTAAAGTATCCACCTCACATATTTATAAATAGGGTTTTAAAGAAAAATATGCAATGACGGTGTGACTCTTGGTGATCTTATGAGATCAAACGCAATTTCATCTAATTAGCTTTAACATTTAAACATGCCATGTGTTCACGTAATTCAGATCCAAAATAATATAATTATCAGAGTTAAACTGACAAGTTTTGTGTTTTTTATTTGTTTTCTTTCTTCCTCCACTATAAGTAAGCTACCTTATTCCTGCCACGTAATTATAAATTAATATTAACGTGTATCTGTATTATAAGACTCATGTTCACACTCAAAGACATGCTTTGGTGATGGATGGAAAACTGAAATCATGGAGGTTTATAGGAATATATGGACTACCAGAAATCAGAGAGAAGAAGCACACATGGATTTTACTTAAAAGGCTAGTCAGCTTATCTAACCTACCGTGAATTGTTAGTGGAGATTTCAATGAGATTATGGATATGAGAGAGAAACAAGAAGGACCACCAAGAAATACAGAAGCTATAAACAGTTTTAGAGAGGCTGTCAACCAGTGTAATTTGCAGGATATGGGGTGGAGTGGCACTCCCTTCACAAAGAGTGGTCAACACTTGGTAGAGGAAAGGATTGATAGATTTATGTATTCTAGGAATGGAGAAAATTGTATGGCAGATACAAAGTTTACCATCTAGTAGCCACAGCTTCAGACCACTGCCCAATACGGATGGAAGCAATGGAATTGCAAAAATGGACCAGGAAACCCCAAAATTTGCCTCCTAGATTTCACTTTGAAGATGTATGGAATACTCACGAGGACTGTAAGAAAGTGGTTAAAGAATGCTGGGGAACTACTAGAAGGGAAGAGCTAGGGATTCTTGGCAAAAGTGGAAAGAGTTAAATCAGGTCTCAGTAGATGGGGCAGAGCAGTATTTGGGGGAAGGCAAAGAAAGTTGGAACAGTTAAAGGCAAAACTTTATCTCATCAAAACTAAAGGCAAACAGTATATGAATCCAATAGAGATCAAGAAGATTGAAAAACAAATAGAGAATCTTCTTATGGAAGAGGAAATATACTGGAAGCAGAGATCAAAGGCAGCATGGCTTAAAGGGGACGAGAATATCAAGCTCTTTCATGCTATAGCCTCATGTAGGAGAAGAAAGAATGAAATCAGAGGAATACAGAAAATAGATGGACAATGGACAGAGGATAAACAGGATCTTGAGCAAATCATCTGCAGGTATTTTTTTGATCTCTTCTCGTCTACATGGCCTACAAGGGAACAAATCATAGAAGCTACTCAAGGGATTGAAGCTAAAGTATCTAATGACATGAACAAAGAGCTGTGTACGGCCTTCACAAGAGAAGAAGTGGCCAGGGCGATCTGGCAAACTCACCCAACCAAGGCACCAGGCCCCGACGGCCTTTCAGCTGGTTTCTATCAATCCCAATGAAAAACTGTGGCAGACAACACCATTAATACATGCCTGCATATCCTCAACCATCAAGGTGATATCTCATCTATAAACCAAACACTCGTTGCTTTAATTACAAAAAAGAAAAACCCACAGCAACCTTGTGATTATAGACTAATTAGCTTTTGCAATGTGATTTACAGATTCATTGCCAAAACCATTGCTAACAGGCTTAAAATTGTATTGGATAATGTCATAGCACCCAATCAGAGTGCTTTTCTGCCATCTAGATTAATTAGTGATAACATTATTCTAGGCTATGAATGCTTGCATAAGATTAGGAACATGAAACATGGAAGAGAGGGATATATAACCCTCAAGCTTGATATTAGTAAAGCTTATGATAGGATAGAATGACCTTTCTTACATTGTATAATGTTGAAAATGGGTTTTGCAACACAATGGGTGAATCTTGTCATGAATTGTATATCTATAATTTCATTCTCAGTTTTAATTAACAGGGAAGTCAAAGGGAATATCCAAGCCCAAAGAGGACTCAGACAGGGCTGTCCTCTCTCCCCATACTTGTTTCTAATTTGTGCATAGGCCCTTTCCTCATTGATTAAACAAGCAGAACTTCAGAGACAGCTCCAAGGCATCAGATTCAGCAACTCTATCTCAGTTTCCCACCTTTTATTTGTGGATGATAGCCTCATTTGTCTAAAGGCCTCAGAGAGTGGATGCAGCAAGCTCAAGAAGATATTTGAGGTGTATTCAAAGGCTTCAGGACAAGTATTTAACTATGAAAAGTCTTCCCTTTTCTGCAGCCCTAATATTCAGCAAGACCAAGCTAAAAAAATTCAGGAGGTATTCCAGCTCAGGAAAGTATCCATGCATGAAAAATATCTCGGGCTACCATCTATGGTAGGAACAAGAAGGCTTTCTTCAATGAAATTAAGGTCATAATAACCAGCAAGATATCCCAATAGAATGAGAAACTTTTCTCCAGTGGAGGGAAAGAAGTCCTTATCAAAGCTGTTGCTCAGGCTATACTCATTTATGCCATGAGTGTATTCAAAATGCCTTGGGGGTTTTTGTAATGATATTCAAAAAACTTTTGCTAGATTTTGGTGGGGATCCAAAGGAGAGCATGAAAGGAAAATTCATTGGGCAAAATGGGACAAACTTTGCCAAGGGAAAAGCCAGGGAGGAATGGGATTTAGAGACCTAACATGTTGCAATCAAGCTATGCTTGCCAAACAAGGATGGAGGATCCTACAAAATCAAGACTCACTGACAACCCGTGTACTTAGAGCCCGATACTTCAAAAATTGTTCATTCCTAGAAGCCAAGCTAGGGAGTAATCCATCGTACATCTAGTGTAGCCTACTATGGGGAAGACAATTATTGCAAGAAGGGGTTAGATGGATTGTTGGTAATGGATCTAAGGTGAAAGTGTATTAGAGCAACTAGATCCAAGGTCTACCATGCTTCAACCTATCTCTCCCTAAAATCTGCCAACAGATGCAACTGTAGACATGCTTATTGATGAGCAGAATAAATGGAAAGAGAACTTGATCAGAAGGCTCTTTTTAAGCATTGATGCAGATTGTATCTTGAAAATTCCCCTTCCACCAAGAAAGATAGAGGATAACTTGTGCTGGCATTTTGATAAAAAGGGGCAGGTTTTCAGTAAAAAGTAGTTATTTTGTGGCTACGCAGAAGAAGTATCAGGAATGGCCAGAGTCATCCGAAAGAGGTAGAACTTGCTGAAAAAAAATCTAGTTAAGCTCTATTCAACAGAAGATAAAAATCTTCATTTGGAGGGCTGTGAGAGACATCCTCCATACATCTAAAGCCTTGGCAGCTAAGAAAGTAATTGACAACCCTAGATGTAAGAGATGCTCCCAGTGTGAAGAAAGCACCATCCATGCGCTAGTCTTTTGTAAATGGGTGAAAAAAATCTGGAAAGAAACAGAATTTGTCAACTTGATAAAGGGAGTCCAGGAAAATCAGATGAAGGGTTTTATAGAACATATCATCTCCAATACTACTGAAGGTGAATTTAAGCAGACAATGATCCTAATGTGGGCTATATGGAATGATAGGAACAAGTTCAATATGGAAAACAGGTCTGAAAATCCAAAAAGAGTTGTTGGAATGATGAAAACCATTTTGGACTCCTGCACAAAACATACTGCCAGCACACCTGAGATCCCTACCAGCCTAGCTCCTAAACCAAATTTGGTTTGGGAAGTGCCTCCAATGACATGGTTTAAACGGAATGTTGATGCTGCAATAAAGTTGGAGGAAGGATGAGCAGGATTAGGAGCAGTCATTTGTGATGATAAAGGTACGTATCAGATGATGGCAATATCTAATAGAGCTAGTTTTGCTAATGTAGAATTTGCAGAAGCAGAGGCTATACTCTTTGGACTACAAATAGCTGTTGAAAACCAGTATAAACCTTTAGTTATTGAGTCTGATGCAAAAAATGTTGTTGCATTAGTGAATGGAGTACTTCAGTCATCAAAGAAAATCAATTGGGTGGTTAAGGAAATTCAGCACATCATACAAGACCCTGACCAGTTTAGTATTAAACATATCCCAAGAACTTACAATTTGCTAGCTCATAGATTGGCTAAAAAAGCCTTTACTGTCGATGATTCGAAGATTTAGCGTGACTTCTTCCCATTGTAATGTTTTCCCTCATTTAAATGAAATTAAGTTTCAAAAAAAAAAAATGTTCCCACTCAAAGACTTAACTTTTTCTTTTTTATGAGCGCTTTAAGTTAGGTAAGAAATTTGAAAAATGTTAGAAATAGCTATTTCTAAAATGTTATAAATTTTTATAATAAAAAATTATTTGACAAATTTTTATTAACAAAAAAAAGATAATGAATGAATGGAATTGACTTCATAAATAATATAATTAAAAAATATTTATAGTTTGAATTACAAAATCAACTAAAAAAAATGGTTATTGTGTAAATATATATGAAAAAAATACTATAAATTAAGAACAAGCAATTTTGTACATAAATGTCTAAAATAAAATATGAAAATGATGAAAAGTAATGAAATCAAGAATAAAAATGACGGACAAAAGTCCAGAATTCTTCAAATCTCACACAAGGTGCGGGGAGGAACTTCGTACTACGCTTCGCGTGCGGGAAGTGACGTGAGATGGGGCTTTATGCCACGCTTCACGTGGGAGGTATTACATGAGGCTCCAACTTGCACAACACCTTGCACGCAAGATATGAGAGGGGCTTCGCCCCATGCCTCGTGCGCGGGGCATGGGACGAGTTGGGGCCTCGTGCCATTCCCCTCACGCGAGTTATGGCATGAGGCCCCAATTTGCAAAACGCCTCACTCGCGAGGTGTTGCACGAGGAGGGAGTGAGGACTTGTTGGCATCAATCTTCTTCTTCAAAGTTTTTCGCCGAATTTTACTTTTTTTTTCATAATTTTTTAATTATTTTTAATTAAATTTATCAAAGTTTAAAATATTATACTCTAAATTATTTATTTTAATTAATTTTAAAATACGTTTTAGATCAAAATTTTAAATGACTTGTAAAAGAGAGATGTAAAAAAGTCTCAAGAGTAAAATAGTTCAAAAATCTGGATAATAAAATTTATAAATTTATTTTGTGATTAAATTAAAATTTATTTTAAAAATGTGACTATTTCTAAATATTTCCCCAAAAAATTTAATAATATGTTGGACGATATCTGGTTGTGTGATCACTGCTTTAAAATCCATCTCTAATCGGATCGCCCAGTTTCTTCTTGGGCGTTTTCATGTAAATTGCTAGGATGCTCATAGTCTAGGTGTCATAATCAAAGTGAAACAAACACCATCATAAATATGTAATGGGGCCAATTTGCATAATGCTTAAATGCAGATAATGATGTTACTTTAAAAATGACTCGGTCAACCGTCAACAATATAATTTTTTTTAGGATTAGTATACAAGGTTGCTTCATAGTTCTTACCATTCCAGAAATTGAAGAATCCCAAGAATTCCATCTGCAACCAGAAAAAAAAAAATCAATTAGATTGTTTATTAATAAACGAATTATAAGATAAAAATTTAATATGACTTAAATTTAGCTTTGTTTTAACTTTTTCTAATATGAATATTTGCATCTCTGCCGATTGAGGGATTTGAACCAAACAACTTACGTTCCAGCGATCTTTGACAATGTTATCGACGAAGGCTTTATTTTCATAAGACAATTTAGAGGCCATCAGGGACAACGATACATAATATCTTCTGGTATTAGGTTCAATGCTTGTGTCTAACTCAACTCGTGTGTCAATGTTTCCCAAGAAGGATGTGAATGTTGGTGATGACCTATCTGGTATGACCAGCTTTCCTGCATAATCCCATTGGTCATTTCTTCGTTAGCATTTACGAACCCTTAAGATGAGCAGAGCACTAGCCACCACATGCAATTAATGAATTAGCATTACTTGATGTTCATGTGCAGTGAAGTATCTCATGAGTTGTATCCGTCATATTTCTACGAATTAGCTAGCTATGCGCAGATGACGGCTAATTAAAACCCATATTAATCAGAAACTAATATGGCTTTCTCAAAACTTCAAAACATGAAAGCTTCTTAGTTCTTGAAATATTATATTGTTGTAATTGGTGTTTTAAAATTATATTGAAGCATAATTTTAATTTAAAAATTAATGAATCATTGGCTGTTTGAATGCTTTAATGTTAAAAGACAGAACATTCTAGTAATAATTTTAAAAAGTTAAACGTTTCAATATTGGTTGTAGAATGCTCCAATAGTGGTTGATGATGAACGCCATAATATTATTTTGAAATCGCATTATCACCTCAGCATTAAGAATGCTGTAGTATTGTTTATTCGTGAAAGCTCATTTTTTAATTTCAATTGACTTCTTTGAATAAGATTTAAACTTCTATATTCATAAACTTATATTTTAATTAGGTTTAGAGTTTTTATAGACGATTTAGAGCTTATATAAACTCTTATAACCCCTTAAAATTAATCAAGCATGAAAAATGTAAATATAAGAGAGAATAGAGAATTAGATAGACACTAAGTGCTGAGTGGGTGAAAGTATAACTATGAGATCACTTAATTACTAGGTGCACAAGAGAGTGATGATAAATTCTTTGAGAGAGAGCTCGAGCTATTCTTATATTCATTGATTAAATTTCTTAATATTAGATCTAGGTGATATGTGAGATAGTGAGTGGTCCGTAAGATTTATGTGATTTAAGAAATACTTGGTGATTTAGGAGATACTTGATAATCTAAGAGTCTTTTGTGAATTATTAATAAAAGAAGTTGGATCATAAATCTATCGTGAATGTAGGCGTTTATTACTGACCTACATATATATTGTGCTTTGTGATTTGTTTTTTTAAATTTTATTATTGTGTTGATATTTTATACTCTTGATTATTTGTAAGTAAAATTTTTTGTACACACATAAAGTTTTTAGAATACTAAGTTAAAAATCTTAATATATATATAAATAAATATATATATATAATTGATCTAGTAGACATGTGACAATATTTTGTAATATATTATAAATTATATAAAAATTATAAAAAAATTATAAATTTATTAAACAATGACACATAATAGTATTACTCACCGTATAATAAACTACGTAGCCTATTAAATCAATTATATATATATATATATATATATGTTCGTTATTTCATAAAAATGATCTGCTTAGCAATGAATTAATCCAGACGATTACGATAAACATACATATACACTAACCATTGATGTAAGATGGATAGTACTGAAAACATGCATGAGCAAATCATACCTTTTAAAAGATTGATTGGAAGCTTGAGAAGACCGCCGTTGCTTGATAGAAGATTTAGCCACAGCTCGAGCACATTTCCCACCACGGCCATAGGATATCTCAAGGAAAGCAGCAGTTTCTGTGCGACAACGGAGGTGAATATAAGCCATCGGTGCTGGAAGGTTCCAAACCTGAGGCCTTCTGGGCAGTCAATAAGTCTTCTTTTTTCCAAATCAGAGGAAAATAGTAGAAGGAGGAGATCAAGCAAACTGGCTTCGTTTGGCTTTAGAGCCAAATAACCGTCATGGAATCGTTCCTCTTTAGCCATAACTCAGGAAGCTTGTTAGACGATGGTTGTAGAGAGAGTTGCTAAGCATCAACGTCTCTCTGAGTACTGAATATTGGCCAATTCCCAGGAGCATCCCCATTTAATATTTTTATCATACAGAGATGCTAACTTAACAATGTAACTAACCTAAGGACAAAGACCATAGGAGGGGAATGGAAATGCTTTATTTTTAACTAATCTCTTTGGATTCTCTTAAAAAAATGGTTAATTAGTACTGAATAATACATTGTTAGCTTGAAAGGTCATTAGTAACTTCCTTTTAATTTGGTCTAAAGGTCGGTGACTTGTTGGAATAATAGTTTTAAGACTAGACTGGGGAGATCATGGGTCAAATAATTAGCTATGGGTCACCATCATGATTACCTCCATTGGCCATTGCCGCTGTCTTCACTTGCGCCACATCCACGCAACGCCAGTTCTAATAAAGAGACCAGAATATCATTTTAATTACAAGATTTTCCAGTTCAAATTACCATTAATTGAGTTGAAATTTGACCTGAGAATTATTTATGCATTCATAATTAAGCTGTAGCTTGTGTTTAATCTCCCATTTTGTGCGGAAATCATGTGACCATGGAATTAAATATGATTTTATTGCAAGATACTGGTCTGCCTTGGATTGCTAATTGTTTTTTCTGTCATAAATTGATAATATCTCTTCTTTGACAAGATCAATTCAGCAATATATCTATCAGACTGCTAATTAAAAAAATAATAATCGTGGTTCTATCTTACATAATTAATATTTGAGGGTAAATAACTTGGCTGATACTTTGATAATAAAAAATTGGATACAAGCTCTACTTGCGAAAAAATATCTTAAGTCCTCTCGATATTTTACTTGTTTTTTTTAATTAAATTTATGTCTCATATTAATTTTTTCATATTTAATCGAGAAATACACCTAACAAAAATTTAATGAAAAAATAGAAGATACACTAGCAGTAGAGATGTAATAAAAAAATTTTGTAAACAAACTTTTTAAAAATAAAAAAATTTATTCATCAAAGACAAATGATATACTTATAACATATAACAAAAAATAATAAACTAAAGTTGTTGATTCAAAATTTTTGTTAATTTTTAAATCAACGAATTAAATTTATTTTTTTAAAAAAATTTAGCTATTTGGGAAGAAATGAAAATTGTAGTAACTAGTATCCATAACCGATAAGAATATGTATATATATATATATATATATATATTTTATTTGTATGTGGGTGATCCTTGATTTTTATATTGCTATTAGTAGTGTTTTTATAAGTTAAAGATATACTATTAGTATTGGGTTTATTTGTAAGACTTTAGATTTATTTTAGAGATCAAATTATAATACTTTGAAAGTTTTAGGGGCAAATTCATAAATATCAAATATTTACCTCTTAGTATAAAAATACACTTTTAAAACCCTAATTTGCTCATTTTTGGGTCGAGCTATCCCTTTTGAGAGAGAGAAGAGAGAAATAGAAGAGAGAGAAAGAGAAGAAAAAGAAGAAAAAGAAGAAAAAGAAGAAGAAATTGAAATTTTGGATCTTAAGAGGTATATCACAACTATTTCTCAATTTATTGGTGTTAATTAAGTTAATTTATTTAAGTTTTAATTTCTGAAAATATGTATAATTGAGGATTTGATGTGTATTTCGTATGATATTGTGAGAATTGATGATGATTTATAAGATAGCTTGATAAATTATGATGAATTGTGGAGTTTCTGCTTGATAGTCTCTTGATCCAAGAATTTTATAAATTATTGTGATTCGATTCTGGTTTTGAATTTTGAGTATATGAAATTAGACATGTTTAGGATCATCTGAAACTTTGAATCGATTGAAAATTTTAGAAATTGAATTTTTAGTGAATTTATCAAAATGACCCTAAAATTCTAGAAATTTTCTGTGTAAACAGTATATTACAGTGAAAAATAATTTTTGACCTATTGAATGATTTTCAAAAATTATGAATTTTTGGAATATAATAATTTTATATGTCTAATGTGATATACTCAGAATTGAGAATTTAGATCAATGTGGTTGAAGTGTTATGATTTTCTAGAATGTATCAGCTCATTACAGTATTTAATTAACAGATTTTTAAAGTTATAAAATAAAATAGTTTTAAAATACTTTTGGCAATGATTTGGAAGTGAAATATTTATCATGGACTGAGATATGTGTCAAGAGTAATTATGTGATAGTTTTATAATTTTTGAGTTAGTATATGATTTTATAAAATTAGGAGATTGAATACTGTTAAGCAAGTATCTTGATCCTGTCAGGTTAGTAGTTTGGATTTGATGGTGTGTATGGAATGGATTGTGTAGGAATTTTGATATAATATTCATATATAAGAAGGATATATGAGTTAAGAATGATATATTCTGATTTTGGAGTAATTGGACATCATTTGATGTATTAAAATTTTTTGTTAAGTGTAAGTGGTCAGAATGACAAGTTCTGAGAAACTAAGTATTTAGACCAATTTGATGTGATAAATGCATTGTGTATAATTTTGTAAGCTATTTAAAGTATTTTATGTGAATTGTGAGGCTTATGAAAGGATTAATCTCCATTGATAGGTTAAGGAGATTTAAGCCTTGTAGCTGAAAGTGTTAAGAGGTAAGTATATTAGACTTTTTACTGAAATCACAATAAACGTAGTAATTGTTTTGTATGATTTTGTAAATGTGGTTAAGAATATGTTTATATTATGTCAAAGTATATTTTGATATGAAATGTGAAAATATGTTTATGAATATGAGCATTGATATTGAGTATGGACATATATGTATTTTTGAAAGTGAGCTTTTAAAATAAGATGCGTTTAATAAAGAAAGCTTTTGAAGTGTAATATGTCTATGAGAAATATTTTGTGTTTGAGGGTACTTGAACTCACTGTTGATTTAGTAGGCATTTTATGTGATTTGTGAAGCCTTTATGTGTGGCATTTCCTTCGGGATTAGTATATGTTATGTGTTCCGTATGTAGGGAGGATCCTATTGGTACCTAAAGGAAGAGTGAGTCATCACATTCGTGTGGTGGCGTATTGGTGCATGTGAGAAGACTCACCAATGATCAAGGTGAGGGTTTGGCTTTTACCTTCGGGCATGAGCATTATATATGTGTAATTTAAAAGCCTCACTTGTACTATTCCTCTCATACGGTATGTCACATACGAGTGACATTTGGCTCATTATGTGATATGTGATATGTAAGTCCTACTAAGTAGTAGTTGAGTGATGGTATTCCTATATATTTTTTTTGAAAGAATGTGTAAGCGCTTACATGATATGTGATTTGATAAGAATATAATTTTGATTGATCATAGCATATCATACATATGCATTATGTACATATATATATATATATATTTGTATTTGATATATGAAAAACTAGTATGCTACTGAGTTTTATACTCATTATAGTTTATGGTGATTTCAGGTAATTAAGGTACATGTGTGCTTAGCGGATTTGGCAAGGCTTCTGCTGTTCCTTGAGTTCTCTAAGTTGCTAGGTTACCGAGTGTTTTATTTGGGGACACGTGGGATATGATATTTAATTTGTCCTTATTGAATAAATACTTATGTATTATTTCATTGTGTGTGGATTGGATTTGGTTTAAGTTTTATAAAGTGTGGTTATTGGATGATTTTAAGTAAGAATTTGCAATGGATATATTCTGGGCTCCCGGTAACAAAGTTGCTACCGGTGACGTAGTAGAGTGTTAATCTATGAGAAAACTCTGCGTATCTCCGGTTTAATAATTGTCCCAGTCATAATTCAATTGCTATAATTCTGAAAGAAATTGAAATGAATGTTTAAATATTGTCAAGAGAAGTTTATATTTATATGTTAGGTTATGGGTTGATTTTAGTGTTGAACTTACTAGCAACTTGCTAAGGATTCCTGTGTTGAATGAAAGTTGAAAATTTTGTGTAATATTATTTATGAGTGCACATGCAGTGAATGAATGTAAGTGATGTCGTGTGTCAGATCTTTTGGGTTTGAGGCGTGACAAAAATTGTACTGGGCTGCTCTGCTCCAAGGATGCTAAGCCTGAGGGGAATCCTACCACTAAAGACAAAGGTGAGATTGCGCTGGCACTTCGATGTTTAAATTAGCAACAATCTTAAAAAAACAAGGAAAATAAAAAAAAAAAGGCGAGGGAGGGTGGCTGAGGGCAAAAAAGGTAGATGAATGATGAGCTAAAGCTAAACATAGGGTCTTAAGGAAGACAACACTCAAGGCCTTCATAATATTATCACTTTGATTATTATTGTTGAGAACAACAATCTCTTATTTCTAGTCACAATAATCATTAATCATCCCTCTTTTGGCAAAACTAGACCCTATTTATGGCGTGTAATACATGTTTGATTTCTAGTATTAGAATCCTAATTAGGTTGGCAGTCCCTCAAGACTTTCTCTTATTGGATTCAAATATTAGAGTTCTACCTAAATAAAGTAGATCTTTTTTGCTTATGTGGGACTTGTATTGAGATTATAAGAGTTGTATTTATAGAAAGTATATCTTATTTATGATTTTCAGTAGTTGAGTCCTTTTAAAATTATTTAAGCACGATCAAGGTGGTCGATATGCGATCAATGTGGTCAATCAAGTTGAAGAGTGTATACTCGATGACCAAGGACAATATGGAGTGAGGAGAACTGCGAACTAACCTGACAATTCTCACATGCCTTTGTGGCAAATAGGCTCGTACTTTGTAGACTTGACCTTGTAAGCTACAATGAATAAGCTAGGGATGCAGAGTTATTGGGTCTTATGGGCCACGATCTAGAAGGGAACAAAAATAATACACTATTAAAGTTGTATTTTGTGATGTTTTAAAATTTAAAGTGTATAATAATTTATTACTAATTTTAAATTGTAAAACTAAATTGAATTAATTATTAAAATTAAATTCACATTCAAACGTATGTAAATATAACATAGAGAAAATTTGAAAAAAATTGAGTGTTTATGATAAGACTCGACCTAATCTCTCTTTTAAATTTGAGGCATACCCTATGACAAAAAATACTCTCATGCTTTATTCTCATGTCTTAATTATATGTGCATCTATTTAAAAATATACACATATATACATGAAATATAAATATGATAACTTATATAATATGTGTGTCATGGTTTAACCTCAAAATATAAAGATATTACACTTCACGAATTTTTACGATAATTTAATAAAAAATAGAGAAAAAAAAGAGAAGATAGTGAGCTAGCGGGTTCAATGAATAGACACAAATTTGAAATATAATATATTTTTATAATAATAATAATAATATCATATTTAAAAATTTGTATTATATAAAATAATCATGAAATCTTGTATTTAATAAACATGAAACATGTGTTGAATTCATAAATTGTCATAAAATCTATTTTAAAGTTAGAACATATATAATGTAATATTAAAAATATAATATGTACTTTGAATATATTAAAAACTATACCAAAACGTTGTACTCTAATAAAATTGATTTTACTTTGTGAAGTAACTCGTACATAGGCAGAGTTAGGAATTTAGTCTCACTTGGTAGAATTACTCCATTGCTAGGAGAGCAAAACTAAATTAAACAAAAAATACATATATAGTGATTTAAAAATAATTATTATATAAATATCATAAAAACATAAATATTCTAAATTAGATATTTTTATATTTAGTGTTATCATAAATATGATATAATAAATTTTAAAAATATTTTTAAAAATAATAATTTAACATTAATATATATTATCTAGATAAATAAATTACGAATGAAACAAATATGATAATGTGTCATTAAATTATAAATTTAGTATTAAAAATATATTAAAATATATAACTATCGATATTTCTCCTAAATTACAGAATGTAAAAATATATTATTAAAATTGATATGTATTATAATTATTTTAATTTCATAAAGAAATCCGAGTTTTTTAGTGAGGATTTCATTTTTTTTTTCAAGTTTGAGTCAGGTCTGAATTTTTCAAAATCGGATTGAAATTTGAATCGCTTGAATCAATTTCTCTTTCCTATTCTCACTTTTTCTGTTAGCAGAAATCAAAATCGCAGACTTCTCTCATCTCAAGTCTCCCCCTCTAACTTCAGCGGTCAGCTTTCTAATCTTTCTAATTACGGACGCCGCCCGCCGCCTGAGACCAACTCATTGCCCGCCCAAACCAATGCCGTCTTTTTCTAGTTTCATCAAATGGCGAGATAAAGGCGTTAGTTCGTATTAAAAGAATTATTCCAGAATCATTCTAGAATAATTATTTTATACTCTCCTACCATATATATATATATGTTATTAATGTAAAATATTATTTCCTTATTTATGTTACTTTCTTATTATGTAATAAGGTTACAGCCTATATAAAGGCTCCATTATACAGCTTTAAATACACAGTGAAATATGTTCTCTTTACATTTCTCACATGGTATCAGAGCTTTGATTTTTTCACTGTCATTTTGTTTAGCTAAAGATTTGTCGAATTTTTTTTTCAAAACTTGACGGAATCTATCGGAGTTTTTCGAAAAGTCGCTGGAAAATTTTAAAATCTTACCGTCTTAGCCACCACCCATCTCCAATTACTTAGAATTCTCCGACCGTTTCAACGCCATCGACGATGCGCCGATCCGAGGTTTGAAACCGCCGGACGTGCCATCAGAACGCCACTGCCGTCGGCCACTGTCACTTCAGATCCTAGCCGTTCTATGGCGACGTGACCGACACCGCCCACACCAAATAAAATCCCCATCACCGGTCGTTCAGTACTGCTGACAACGCGTTAATCCGAGGTCAGAAATCACCGGACGCGCCATCGAAACTTCACTGCCGCCGATTACTTTCACTTCAGATCCCGACCGTTATACGGCGGCGTAACCGACACCGCCCAAACCAAAATAATCCTCAGTCACCAGCCATTCAAATGTCACCGAGTTTACCTCAATCAGAGGTCGGAACATGCTGGACGCGCCATCTGAAGTTCACTGGATTCTATTAAGGGCCTGTTTGCAAACTTTTTAGTATTTTTGGGTCAGATCGTAATTTTTTTATTTTTTTAGGCCTTTTTTTGCAATTTTCAAAAGTTTTAAGGCATTTTTACAATTACAATATTTTTTAGGGGTCATTTTGTAATTATTTAAATTTAAGGGGTCAATTTGTTATTATTAAAAGTTCAGGGGTCAACTTATCATTAATATAAGTTTAGGGTCTAAATTGTTATTAGTCAAAAAAGAAAAAGAAAAAGAAAAAGGAAGGAGTGTTTTGGAATTTATGAATAAGAGTGGTACTTCTCAGTGTTATTCTACTGGTTCTGCTCTATCTAGCCCATGCCACATATCTGGACCATCTCAAGGTGCTGCTTTTACAGGACTTACTGTTACTCCTGCACAGGATGGTGTGAATTATTCCCCTAATAACCTTGAATCTTTACTCCGTCTACTCATTTTTAATTCTGGTAAACCCTTAATTTCTGCCTCTTCTAATTTTTCAGGTAATTCTTCTTGGAATTTTGACTCTGCGTATTGTAATCACATGACTTCTGATCCTACAATTTTCTCCTCTAAAATTCTTAATTCCTATTTACCATCTATTCAAATTGCTAATGGTTCTCTCATGAAAGTTAACTATGTTGGTCACGTGTCTTGCCTTAATCTTTCTGTATCTAGCACCTTTTTTTTATTCCTAACCTTACCTTAAATCTTTTGTCTGTTAGTCAATTATGCGAACTTGGTCTTAATGTCTTATTTACTGCTTCTGGTTGTTGTGTGCAGGATCCAAAGATCGGTCGAACGCTTAGGACAGGCCGTAAGGTTGGACGTCTGTATGAACTTATCTCTTTAGATTTATCCTTTCTATATCCTTCGTCTGCATCATCTACCTCTTCGATACCTTCATTACATCTTTGGCATTCTCGTTTAGGTCGTGCGTCAATCAATCGCATCCGATCTCTAGTATCCAGTGGTCACTTAGGTATTATTTTTGATAATAAAGATGATTGCTTTACATGTCCTTTAGCTAAACAACCAGCCTTACCTTTTGATAATAGTACTACTGTCTCTCATGCTCCATTTGATTTTGTACATTTTGATATATGGGGTCTTTCTCCAAATCCTACAATGAGAGGATCCAAATATTTTGTGATCTTCGTTGATGACTATTCTCGGTATACTTGGTTATTCCTTATGAAACAACGATCCGAATTTACTAAAATTTACCGAGATTTTTCTCAGATGGTTAAAACTCAGTTCTCATGTCCTATTAAGGTTTTTCGCATTAATAATGCTATGGAGTATAGAGACTCTGATTTTTTAAATCTTTTACAGGAACACGGTATTATATGTCAAAGGTCATGTCCTGGTACATCTCAGCAAAATGGGAGAGCTGAACGTAAACACAGACACATTTTAGATACTACTCGTGCTCTTCTTATCTCTTCTTCTTGTCCTGAACATTTTTGGGGAGAAGCTGCTTTAACCGCTGTCTTTACCATTAATCGTATTCCTTCTCCTGTTATAAAGAACAAGTCACCTTATGAGCATCTTTATGGAACACCACCTAATTACAAACTCCTCAAAGTATTTGGTTGTGTTTGTTTTGTTCTACTTCAAAAATATGAGCATACTAAACTCGAGCCACGTACTCGATTATGTTGCTTCTTGGGATACGAGATAGAACATAAAAGTTATAGCTGTTGGGATCCTATATCTAACCGTCTTCATGTTTCTTGTCATGTAGTCTTTCTCGAGCATACGATGTTTTCCTCTGTATCTAACTTTAAATCTGTGTCTCCTCTTATGTCACAGTTTTTTACAGATAATTCTGTTGATCTTTTTTCCGATACTTTACCTACAGATATTTCTTCTGAGTTTCATACAAGTGAATCTGCTGAAACGACGCCTACTTTTGAGCCTCATATCTCATCTAAAGGATCTGCTCTCAACATCCTTGAGGCTTCCTCTATACCCTTTCTTCGTCGTTCATCTCGGGTAAGAGAACTTTCTGTTAAACTTCGTGATGATCACTGTTTCTCTACTACCCTTTCTTTATATGAGCCTCAATCATATTTCGAGGCTATTTCTAATCCTGTTTGGTAGCAAGCAATGACAGAAGAATTGCAGGCCCTTAAGAAGTCGCATACTTGGGATTTTGTTACTCTTCCTTCTAATAAAACTGCCATTGGATGCAAATGGGTGTACAAGATCAAGACTAAATCTGATGGATCTATTGAGCGTTATAAAGCCCGCCTTGTTGCCAAAGGCTTTACCCAAGAATATGGAATAGATTATGAAGAAACTTTTGCCCTAGTTGCTAGACTTACTTCTGTTCGAAGTTTATTAGCTATTGCTGCAGTTCGTGGTTGGACATTATTTCAGATGGATGTCAAAAATACTTTCCTCAATAGTGATCTCACTGAAGAAGTGTATATAAAGCCTCCTCTCGGTTATCCACATCCTCCAGGCAAAGTTTGTAAACTTCGTCGTGCTCTGTATGGTTTTAAACAAGCTCATTGTACATGGTTTGCAAAGTTTAGTGGGACTATTCTTCAGCATGGTTTTTAGTTTAGTCCCTATGACTCAGCTCTTTTTGTCCGTAAGACAGCACAAGGTTGTGTTCTCCTACTTATCCATGTTGATGATATGATTATCACGGGTGATGATCTTCTTGATATTTTCACTCTCAAGAACTTTCTTCAGCAACACTTTGAGATGAAAGATCTTGGCAACCTTAGTTATTTCCTTGGCCTTGAAGTACTATCTGACTTTACTGGGTATTATCTTTCTCAAGCTAAATATGCATTCGATCTACTTGCTAAAGCTGGGTTGACAGACAGTAAGACTGCCTCTGCTCCTCTAGAGCCTAATGCCAAACTCCGATCTTCTGATGGTACTCTTTTCAGTGATGCTACCCTTTATCGTTAATTGGTTGGTAGTTTGGTCTACCTTACAGTTACTCGCCCAGACATTGCTCATGCTGTTCATGTTGTGAGTCAGTTTATGGCCGCTCCTCGTACCTCTCATTATGCAACAATTCTTCATATCTTACGTTATCTCAAAGGTATACTTTTTTACGGTCTCTATTTTTTGGCTCACTCTCCTCTTGTGTTACAAGCTTATGCTGATGCGGATTGGGCGGGTGATCATATGGATCGTAGATCAATTACTGAATTTTGTCTTTTTTGGGTGATTCTCTTCTTTTATGGAAAAGTAAGAAACAGATAGCTGTTACTCGCTCGAGTACTGAAGCTGAATACCGTGATCTTGCAGATACTACCCAAGAAATTATCTGACTCCGCTGGCTTCTTGAAGATATGAGTATTTCTTATACTGGAGTTACATCTCTTTATTGTGATAATCAAAGTACTATCCAAATTGCCCACAATGACGTGTTTCATGAGCGGACTAAATATATTGAAACAGATTGTCATTTTGTTTGGCAACACGTTTCTCAAGGCATTATCATGCTCCACTCCATCTCATCTGAGGAGCAACCTGCTGATATTTTTACCAAATCTCTTCTTCCGCGTTGTTTTCATGCTCTAGTCTCCAAACTCAAACTTGCTTCTACTGCGCCATCTTGAGTTTGAGGGGGGGTATTAAGGAATAATTCTGAAATTATTCTAGAATAATTTCGGAATAATTCTTTTATACCCTCCTACCATATATACATGTTATTAATGTAAAATATTATTTCTTTATTTATGTTATTTTCCTATTATGTAATAAGGTTACAGTCTATATAAAGGCTCCATTGTACAGCTTTACATACACGATGAAATATATTCTTTTTACATTTCCCACAGTTCGAAAGCTGTGGAGCCTTGGCTGGTGGGGTTCTCTTTGAAAATCTTGTGGTGTAGGAATCTCATCAGGCGTTGAATAAGAGATGGATCACACTCGACTGTTGAGGATAACTCAGAGAGTGTCATGGGGCTTCCATGCTTTTCAATAACTTCAGCTATGCCAAGCTCCATGGCCATTTCAATTTTCAGTACTACCATTTTGCCAAACCCTGAACATAATTCAATATTTCAAGCTCTGCAACTTCTTCCTCTACTATTTTTTCTTCAACTATAGTCTCTCTCCTTGCTACTTCAGCCATCTCTCTCACTCCCTCTTAACACAATTCAATATGTGTGTTTGTGATGAACAATTATTTTTTTTATAACATTCAATAATTTTAGAATACGTCGATATAATAGAACACTAGTGAAGCCACCTAAAGATTTGATAAGGATTATAAATGAGGTGTTGAGGTGCTATAATCTAGATTAAAATCTAGGTTAGGTTGCACTTAAAAAAACTCAAAATATAATTTTATGTTGAAACAAAAGTAATATAATTTAAGTAATATAATGCAAAAACAAGTAATTAAGAATATGATTATTTTTACGGGTGCTCTTGATATTTGGTTTAAAATTAGGGTGCTCTTGATGTTTAGGAAATAGCCTCCAATATCCTTACTATTAAAAGATATTATAAAATATTTTAAAATTTTTATAAAATGACTATTATACCATTTATCATTATCTTTTTAATTTATTTTGTATTATTTTGGGACTTTTTTTACTATAGTACTAAAATAAAATATATATTATTTTTGTTTTTATCATTTATTTTAAATAATTTTTTTCAATTTTTTTACTTTAATTTTTTTTATTTCAATACTAAAATAAAAAATTAAAGAAAATATTTTTTATTTCTATTTTTTAATATTTATTTAAAAATTTAAATATTTTAATCTTAATTGAAATCTACAATAAAAATAAAATTTTAAATAAGTTTAAAAAATTATAATAATAAATATTTTGTAAGAATATATATATTTTATTTTAGTAGTCAAATAAAAAAAAAAAAAAACCCATCATCTTCAATTTTAGGACATTAGTTATGTAAGATCATCTAATGATTTGATCATCCATCTCATGTAAATGTATAATTAATTTAGATAATCAAGTAAAAAAAATAAAATAAAAGAGAATTTTATATATTTGCTTAATAGATAATAAAATCTATTTGATTTGGATTGTTAAAATGATAATTTTATATATTTATTCATAAAAATTACATCCCACAATATAATTAATTGTACTTATTTCAAAATATAAATTATAATTTTACATTTATTAAATTTTTTTATTTTAGTACTCAAGTAAAAAAAAAATGGAATACAAAAATTGAAAAAACTTATTTAAAATAAATGATAAAAATAAAAATAACATATATTTTATTTTAGTACTATAGTTAAAAAAAAGTCTCAAAATAATCTAAAATAAATTAAAAGGATAATGAATGAGGGTATAATAATTATTTTATAAAAATTTTAGAATATTTCATGAAATCTTTCAATAGTAAAGACATTGGAGGCTATTTCCTAAACGTCAGGAGCACCCCTGATTTTAAGCCTCTGATTTTAAGTCAAATGTCAGGGGTGCACATAAAAAATAACCCTTAAGAATAAACTAGAGAGAGAAAGTAGAAGAAAAAAATACAAAAATTTATATTGTTCGACAATTTGCCTACGTCCTTGGCGAATTAAGATTTCACTCTCTTGTTAATAAATCACAAGGCACTTACAAAGTATGTCATTTAAAGAAAGAACTCAAGTTTTACAAAGAACACTCTCACTTGCACTCATAATGAACTCACAATTGATCTCTCTTGTAATGTAGAAGTTTTCTCTCTTGTCTTTGTGTTATAAGGATTGATGTCCATTACAAAGAGTTACAAAAGTTTATATAGTGTTAATACTAACCTTAAAAACCCTAAATTTAGTTGGAATAAGAGTCTTTACTTGTAAGAGTTTAAATCATACTTAAAAAAGTCAATTGAACTAAAACAAAAAATATCATAAGTTGTCGCATGAACAATACTTATGAATAATTTCTTATTTTTGACTTTTTATTTTGCTCATTTTACATATTAAACTTCGTGCTGACTCTTTATTAGTCTTCAACTTAAAATAAAAAATCATTCTTAATTTTAAATCACTAATTTTTAATATTCTAATTTTAAAATTCTTATAAAAAATTTCACTATCTTAGTCAGAATTAAGCAAAATCCAAACCTTAATTGAATTTTGCCATCAAGTCAATAAAAGGAAACAACACTGGCATTGGCATTGCATGTGGTAGCCATCTCGTAGTTGACCATGTGCTTATAACTGTCAAATTATATATATATATATATATATATATATATATATTTGTTTCCTTCACCTTAATTATCTAATGGGTGAAATATTGAAATCTTGCTCTTGCTTGCTAGCATCTAATAATTCTAGAAGCAGATTGGGGACAAAGGTTTCCATGATTGCTGTTTTGATGAAAATGAAATGCTTCTCATCTATCAAGACGGGACAAACCGAGCAAGAATATTGGCCCTCATATTGATTAGATTGGATTAGATTGTGTTCTTCCTCAAGACTCAAGAGGCTAAGCTAGGCCTAGGCTACATCCAAAATCCCAATCCAACCAACAACCCAACTAACATATTTTAATGTTTTCTTCTTTATTATGTAAATCATGTGCTTGGTTTGGTCCATATCTTATCATTTTCTCTGTTTCTCCCCCCGCCCCAAAGAAGGTTTTTTCTTTTCAATTTTCCAGCAAAACTAAGGAGAAAAATCTTGGTGTAAAACAGGAGTTTTGCATTCGAAACTTAAATCAAGTTTTACATTAGAAATCAACAATTATGGCATATATATCTCTACTCTCAACTGATACTAAATTAATTCCAAATATTGTCCAATTTGTTAGTTAAGTGTTCAAGCAATTCAACAATGGCAACCCATTGTGTTTTCTGGACGTGACATACTTCTTAAACTCACAATTGTTATAGAATTCTCTTCAAACTTCTTGTATTTTTAGTTGTCCCAAATCCCAAATCCCGAATTCTTAAAAGGATTCTTTGCAGGATTGGCCATTGAGCAGGAACAGAATTACAAATAGATATTTGCGGATATTTAAAGCCTGTCAAATGAAATACAGTGAACTTAGGGGAAGAAAATGATTTTGCCCTATATTTGCAGGACAAGAGGGCCCCCTTATTCGAATCCAAAGAACCCTTAATATGTCCATATTTGGGACCTTAGAAGCAAGTCTCACATGGGTTTTCTGGAGATATATATATATTAAATATTTTGATCATGTCTTATTTGTTTCATATATATATACACATTTTTCTGGTAAAATGTTATTTCTTTCAAAATGCATTTTTTTTTTGTGCTTTTGATTGTTGGTTATTATATTAAAATTTATCTCGTAGATTTGATTGGATAGGGATTCCGGTGGAAAAGAATAAACTGCTTTTGGTGAGGCTGGTATGATCATTGAGACACAAACAGTTTCTATTCCATCTAGCATTGGGAGGCAACCAAACCCTTTTCCTTTTTATATTAAACGATACATTACAGTTAGCACGGCATTGCTTTTGATGTTTTTTATGATCCCAAGTCTGAATTTTGTATTCCCATCTTATCTATATATTACTGGGATTTGCTCCAGCAATCGAAGACCATACAACTTTTTCCTTAATGGCTAAAATTTAGCACCGCGACCAAAGTATTAGTAGTCCAAAATTAGTTTGTAAACGAAGCCCAGGCCATTACTAACAGATAGAATTTTCAGAAAATGCAGAAGAGAGAAAGTTACTGCCAATGTTCTAATATTTTTGTATTCTATTATTTTTGATAGCACCTGGACATGTCTTTATATATATATAGAGAAGGAATCAAATATTGACAGTTGTACAAATACAATCATTGTGAAAATCATTACAATTATTTGTGTGCAGCATAATTCTCGGATCCTTTCACCATTGGTCCATGTGTCTCTTAGTCTTATTTGCCAGCTTGTATAGGTGGTTGTACAGTTACAACAGTCTCTGTCTGTTTCTGCATTTTGTTACACTTTTTGGTGCTGGATTTGAACCCGATATTTTCCTCCATATGCTCATACATTAGCACCTTTATTTTAACTCCCCCCTTCAAGTTTGAGTGTCTCTTACGACCTTAAGCTTGTTTTTAAAGTAGTTGAATCTGTTAATTATGAGTGCTTTGGTCATGATGTCTGCCACCTGCTCCTGTGAGGGAATGTATTTGATTTCAACTTCATTGTTTGTCACCTTGTCTCGAATGAAGTGCACATTAATTTCTATGTGTTTAGTTCTTGCATGGTAGATTGGATTGCTGGCTAGTGCTGCTGCTCCTTGGTTGTCACACCATATGGTTGGTTTCTTTGCTAGTTTGATATGCATCTCTGTCAACAAGGATTTGAGCCATGTTACTTCTGCTACTGTATGTGCAAGGGATTTGTACTCTGATTCTGTACTAGACCTTGACACAACCTTTTGTTTTTTTGAGCTCCATGACACTAGATTTCCACATAAGTATATGTTGTAACCTCCTGTGGATTTTCGGTCATCAATGTCATCTGCCCAACTAGCATCTGTGAAGCCTTCGATTTCTAACTTTCCATCTGTTGTATAATACAAACCATGGTTTGTGGTCCCTTGAAGATATCTCAAAACTCTTTTGCATCCATTCCAGTGTGTTACTTTTAGCTTCTGCAAGAATTGACTCAATTTATTCACACTGAATGTTATTTCTGGTCTAGTAATGGTGGCATACTGCAAGGCACCTATTGCACTTCTGTAAAGTGTTTCATCAACAAGGTCTTCTCCATCTTCTTTGTTGAATTTAGTGTCTGTACACATTGGTGTTGGACAGGATTTGCAATTGGACATCCCTACTCTTTTTAGCAAGTCAAGAATGTATTTATTTTGATTTAGATGCATACCTTGTTGATCTCTTTTTACTTCCATTCCTAGGAAATAGTTCAATGATCCTAAGACCTTCAAAGAGAAGGTCTGTTCCAGCCTTTTTATAACATCTTCACACATACTCTGATTATTTCCTGTAATCAGAATATCATCAACATATACTAGGATGTATAAGAGACTGTCCTTTTGTTTGTACACAAATAATGAAGTGTCTGATTTAGCATTTTTAAATCCTCATTGCTGCAGAGCTGATATGAGTTTCTCAAACCAGGCTCTTGGAGCCTGTTTGAGCCCATAAAGTGCCTTATTGAGTTTGCACACATGTTTAGATCTCAGTTTGTCTTCAAAGCCTTCAGGTTGTATCATAAACATTTTCCCGGCCAAGTTTCCATTTAAGAAGGCATTGTTGATGTCGATTTGTTTGATTTCCCACTTGAAGTATGAAGCAAGACTCAGAACAACCTTGATAGTTGCTGATTTTACCACAGGACTAAAAGTTTCTGTGTAGTCAACACCTGCAACTTCATGATAACCCTTGGCTACCAACCTGGCTTTGTACCTAGCTACTTCTCTTGTTGGTTTGCATTTGACCTTAAAAATCCATTTGTTCCCAATTATCTTCATTCCTGGCTTGTGTTCTACTAGTTTCCAGGTCTCATTTTTCTGCAGTGCTTGAAATTCTTTTAACATTGCAGCCTTCCACCTTGAATCTCTTAAAGCTTCCTTTGTGCTTATAGATATACTTTCATGTTTCTGATTTTGTTAGAAGGCTAGATATATTTTGGGCTTGTATATTCCAGATTTAGACCTGGTGATCATATGATGGGTTGCAATTAGTTGCTGTGACTGGTTTGGTTGTATTGTTTGTTCTGTTTCTGGTGATATTTGAGGGTTTGATGCTGAAGGTGAATTACTTAAATGTGTTTCTGGTGAGGTTGACGGTGTTTGTTGGTGTGTGTCTATGTCGACAGTGAATGTGAATATGTATCATGAGATTCTCAATGTTGAAGTTCCTCTTCTCCTCGATTTGTTTCAGAGTGATTTACATCACTGACTATGATAGGTTTTATTGTTGATTTGCTGAAAAAATGAAATGGATATGTGTAGTTGGCTGTCTCATTTGGTTGTGGTGTTTCTCTTATGAGTGACATATCATTTTTGAAGGGAAAATCTTCTTCATTAAATGTGACATGCCTGGACATGAAGACTTTTCCATTTGGCAGTAAACATTTGTAACCTTTGTGTTTTGAGCTATAGCCTATGAATATGCATTTTTGTGTGTGAAAATCAAACTTGTGTTTGTTTAATGGTCTCAAATAAGGGAAACATGCACATTCAAAGATTTTCAGTTTGTCATAGTCAAGTTTTTTATTGAGAAGTTTTTCATATGGAGTGAGATTACTCAGGATAGGTGTGGGCAGTATGTTAATTAGGTGTACTGCAGTCTCAAATGCTTCCCACCAGTGTTTTAATGGCATGCCAGCTTGTGAAAGGAGTGTGAGACCTACTTCTGCAATTTGTCTATGCTTTCTCTCTATTTTACCATTTTGTTCTGAAGTGTAAGGACATGTGTGTCTTAGGTGAATTCCATTTTGTTTCAGGTATGAGCTTAGGGGTCTAAACTTACCACCTATGTCAGTTTGAATGATTTTAACCTGGTGATCATACTGTCTTTCAGCAAATTTGATGAACTGGATTACTATATTTGAGGTTTGTGATTTTGTTTGCAAGGGATAAATCCAAACAAACCTTGAATAGCTATCAACTATACCTAGATAGTATCTAAAGTCATTGCCTGAGGTTAAAGTAGCTGGTCCCCATAGGTCAATGTGCAGAATTTCCAATAGTCTCTTTGCTGAGTTTTCTGAATTATTAAACTTCAATTTGTGATTCTTACCCATCTCATACGCAACACAAAAAGGTAATGAAGGGATTTCATTAGAGTCAGGGAATTGTTTACAAGATGACAGAATTAACTTTAAAACATGATTACTAGGGTGACCAAGTTGTTTGTGCAGTATCACTAGTTTCCTTGATTTATCTAAATTATCATTTATGCCACATAGTTTTTTATTTCCTGGGACTGAAGCAAATAAAGAGATTGCAGCACTGAAAGGCTCGACTTCTGGACTGGTTTTGGTGTTGCTGGGTTTGGATACCATAGTCAATTGATATAAACCTCCCTTAGACATTCCTTTAAGTAGAGTCTTTTGCATCTTGTCCTTCATAATACATAAATCATTAAGAAATTCTACTGTGACATCATTATCTTTCATTAGTTTAGAAATGCTAATGAGATTTTTTGTCATCTTAGGCACACACAGTACATGTTTAAGCAATAAAAGGTTTTGGGAGTCAGGCAAGTGAAGCATGCTTGTTCCTATATTGTTATTTTCAATTTCTGACCATTACCAACAATGAGAGTTTGTTTACCTTTATACTTTGACCTGGTAAAGAGATTATTGACATTATTAGTGGCATGATTTGTAGCACCACTGTCAATGAACCATCCTTCATCTCCTTCTTCCTCCTGTGCAGCAACATATGCTGTGCTCTGTTGGTTTGTGCCTTTTGGCACAAATTCTTGTTTGAATCTGTGCTAGCATTCATATGCCTCATGTCCACCCTTGAAGCATATTTGGCATACCACTTTTGGTTTGTCTTTGTTTCCAGTTTGTTTCATTTTTTCCTTGTAGTTTTTGCTATTAAAATTAGGCCCGTTGTTGATGTTGGAGTTTCTGCCACCTCCTCTGCCAAAAGATGGTGCACCACTTCCTCCAGTGCCTCTTCCATATTGATTTCTCCTTGGGTTTCCTCTGTTAACAGTCATGTTTGCTTTAAAATCTGTATTTTCTGATGAGTTTCTTTCTAATCTCCCTTCAAAATTGAGCAACAAAGCATAAGCGTCTTCAAGTGATGTGCCATTCAAATTTGAGGTTATAAGCACCACCACTGGATCATATTCCGATCCAAGACCACTCAATATGTACTGGATCAGCTCAACATCAAGTATTGGCTTTCTTGAAGTGGCCAAAATTCCAACAAGTTTTTTCTTTTTGCTGAAATAGTCACTCATGCTCATTGAGCCCTTCCTTGTGACATTAAGTTGTCTTTTGACTTCTATTATGTGAGCCATGGATTGGGAGCAATACATCCTCCTTAATGCAACCCACAGTTCAAGAGAAGTGCTACAGTCAATGACTGAGCTGAGTATGCTTTCACTTAGTGAGGACAGTAACCAACTAAGTAAAAGCTGATCCTGCTTCCTCCAAAGAGCATATAGTGGGTTTAGAATGGTTTTTTGTGTTTGGTTTTCATCCATGGTCACTGAGTATTTTTCAGGTGACTGTTTAGTTTCATCTATGTAATCTTCAAGTTCATTTCCCCTTATGAAGGGTAGAACCTGAGTTTTCCAGATAATGTAGTTTGTTCTGTCCAGTTTGATGGGAATAGAAAATGTAAGATTGTTTGATACACCACCAGGAATTAAACTCAGTAGTGTATTTCCTGTTTCAGATGATGAACCAAAACCTGAGCTCATGTTTGCCATTGTATTGACTAACCTGTGCTCTGATACCAAGATAGAATTTTCAGAAAATGCAGAGGAGAGAAAGCTACTGCCAAGGTTCTAATATTTCTGCATTTTGTTTTTTTATAGCACCTGGACATGTCTTTATATATACATAGAGAAGGAATCAGATATTGATAGCTGTACAAATACAATCATTGTGAAAATCATTGCAATCATTTGTGTGCAGCATGATTCTCGGATCCTTCCACCATTGGTCCATGTATCTCTTGATCTTATTTGTCAGCTTGTATAGGTGGTTGTACAGTTACAACTATCTTTGTTTGTTTCTGCATTTTGTTACACTTTTTGGTGCCGGATTTGAACCCGATATTTTTCTCCATATGCTCATACATCAGCACCTTTATTTTAACTCTAACCCCATTTTTTGACCGCAACAACGTAAAACTGTTTAGAAGAGCTACTCAAACGCATCTTTTAACGTATAAGAATTCAGAAAAATAATTGTACCGGCACAAAACCTCGGTTGGATTTGGTCTTTTATTTCTTTTTTCTTTTTATGTTCATCAATAACAGTGGATTTGGAATATAACACTCTCCTAATCGATTCAGGAGTAGGAGTATCGCCTATAGAAGATGAATAATAGGAATAGTTATAGTATGAGCAAAATCTTCTGTTCTCTTTAACAGCAATATGAACTTTTTGGAGATTACTCATGAAAATATAAAAAAAAGAAAATCTGTTCTTTTTTTGAAGGTCAGGATATAGACAAGATTACAGGACTGTCAAGTTACACATCCTGCAGGCTCCAGCACTCGCAGTCTTTACCGGGAAGATAAGCTTCCCAATCGATCCAACTACTTGAAATTAAGAGCATGGCATGTTATTGTGAATGTGAACTTTAAATATATATATATTTTGGAAAAAGGGTGTGAATAATAAGTGTGCGGAGGGGGCAGTAAGCATATCCTTAAGAGGATTAGGATCAGCATGAACTGCCAAATTGAATTTGGATCATTAGGCACTGGAATCAAATTCAACAATTACTACTTTAGTTTAATCGATCTGATAAGTTTTCGAATATTTGTAAACTTTTGGAAGGCATTAGTCTACACACAACAAAACTCCAAAGTTTGAGCAATTTTTGCAGATCAAATGCATGACACTTAGCAATCTGTACTTGGACGTCTTCCACTTACAAAAATATAGGCTCGCCAAGGAGATGAACTAAAAATAACCCCAGTGAAATTTCTGTCATCAAAAGCTGAAACTTAAACAATTCCTCGATGCAATATATATAGTCAATCGCTATCTGCCCTTTCATCTAAAATGCTAATAATATTCCGCCCCTGATTAAAATTATTGAAAGATGGCAGACAAAAGACAGAAGTTAGAACTCAGAGTCAGAATCATCTAGAGCGAGAACCCCTCGATTGCAGCCCAAGTACAAACATAATCACTTGCAGTTCACGTGAATCTCTCATTAAATGAATTGTATACATAACTAAGATGACGACTTCATCTTAACATATAAGTTGATTAAAAATACGCATGTTCCTTGACATACCGTCCAAAAATGCTCACCACAAAAGTATTAATGTTCAAAAACTATAGTAAATTTAAAAGTATTATTAAAAAATAATAAAATAAAATTACTTGCAATCTTAAAGACGCTAACACTCTACTGGAAAGTTGATTAGTCAATGAAGGCAAATTAATAAGCAAATCCATCGTGGAGTGCCACGTAAGTTTGAGTTAGCCGAGTAGATTGAGTTTCACGTGTGGAGGTGGGGGGTTGACGAGCAAAGACGTCATCAGCGTGCCACATTGGAGAAAAGGAAAAGCCCCTCACCGCATTTTGTCAGTCTTTCACGTGGACTTCTCATGCAATAATATTACTATTTGATTGTGACAAATACGCTCTCCTTTTCCTTTGCCCTAGTTGAATGTGACATGGAATTCACGACCCTGATATACTCACCATAAATTCCTCCTAATTTCTGTGCTATTCATTTCCTATTTAGACCGTTGGATTCAGCACGTGTTTCATCTAACCAGACAACTGTACTTGCAGTGTCATTCATTCTTCTTCCATGATGTTTGTAATTTGTACTCGCACTAGACTGGAGAAGCAGGTTTTTTCCCCATTGCCGTTGATTATGTGTCACAAATTGACCTCAAGAGCACGGAGCTTTTGTGCACCAACGGTCCCAATTTAAAATTTTAGACACAAATCTAGCAACAAAGAACCATCTTTCTCTAGATTTTTCTTTGTGAAATAAAAAAAACATAATCATTATTTTGGTTTTTCAAGGACAGATGTCCTTTTGTCATGGTTGTTCTGTCTACAATACGGCGTTTGTGGTCAGGTTATTCATATTTCTCTAGCTGGGAATTGCGTGAATTTTGGAGTTCCTCCGACAAAGTGGCCACTAATCAAGTCCTCTTATAGACATGAGAAAAGGAGGAAGTTAGAGATTCTCTTGAAGAATTGAACATATAAAACAGTTTTAAGAGTTCTATATTTATCTATTGATCACAATATTAATTATTTCATAACAATGCCACGGGGATTACAACTTCTAATAGTATCAAGAGAATTAATGACAGCAGCCATGCACGATGTCTTTCGTCTTTTACAGACCAATAATGATACGCTAAGATATGACCAGTAGTAGATAATGCTGCAATCATACTCCAGGTAGCTAAGCTAACTATTTTCTTATTGCTAAGCATCTCCATAATGCTGACCGTTTTGAACAGAATGATATGCCTTTCCAATAGGAAGATAACTTTCATTAGTCGTCAGTGTCGCAGGGAACCCTATCCCAGTTGGCCTATTAGCCGCAGCTCTCTCCAGTGATTGCACTTGAGTCTTCAAGAACTTGACATAGTGAATTGCTTCATCTAACATGGAGGCAGTGTCCATTTTGGTTCCTCCAGGGACAAGTCTTTGAAGTATTCTTATCCTCTCACTTATCCTCTCTCTTCGATGCCTTGCTGCAACGCTTTGAGGATCCTTCGATATCTTCACATTCCTTCTCTTTGGTGGCTTCACTGATTCTGGGTCAATATGAATTGGCTGCATGGCGGCAATTCGGAAGATCGTTTCTCTCATTGCCGCCATTGAGTTCCGCTTCTGTGATGGTGTAGAATAAGGGTTATTTGCTCCTGATAAATCCCCATCTTCTCTCCAAAATCTTTCATTGTTTGAATAAGAAAAAAAGGCTGGCATCCCTGGTTCTTGAGCTGGGTGGGTACCATTAAACGAAATGTTAGTGGATGGTAAGTTAATGAAAGAAGGAGAAGCAGTATTTGGGTTATAGTTATCAATAATATGAGACATGGAAGCTATGTTGGTGCAACTATTTGAGCAAGTGTCACTTGGGGGTAGTTCAGAACCATCGTTAATGGCCCCGTAAAACTCGGGGAACTTGTCCATCTGCATCATCATCATCTCCGTCTGATCTGCTGTCGCAGACTTTAACTGGTCAATCTCCATGGCTCTTTTTCACTCTCTCTTTTAAAGAGAATCTAGTAAAAGAAACGGTCGTTAGATAAGAAAAAAAAGAGGAAACGATAAGTAGTTAAGATGAGCTGATGAGGTCACTGAAAAAACTGAAGGAGTGCAGAGGGATGGGGAAGATAAAAGAGAGGAGTGAAGACTAGGAGTTTTATCAGAATGTGCAGCGAAAGAAAAGAAATAGATGCAAGGGGTTAAGGAGAAGAAGTGAAGAGAGAAAAAAAAAAGGAATAATTAAATAGTGATATCGGGAACTACCAGTTCAGTGAGAAATACAATATACATACAACAAGTGGTTGATTATTATATGTAATAGCATAAATGCTTTTCCAGTCTTTTTTCACCCTTTTGTTATCACAAAAGTTGTTGAGCTTTTGTTTTTTTCTTTTTGCCCGGTGATTATATTTCCTTTATTCCGAAACAATAATTTACTTTCAAGATGCATATAGCTAGTGGGAAACTTAAAATTCAATTGTGGTGATTGTTACCTAGAAAGCATAATTTAATTAATATATCAATACCTCATTTTGATCTGGACCATTAAAATTATGGAACACCCCTCTACAAGATAGGGATAGACCTTGTAGTCACATTAAGATTTAAGAACTTAGCTTAATAAGACCACCCCATCTTAAGTTTTTAGAACTCGCACAGCAAAGTACTACTTACCAAGTATGAAAATTGAAGAGATGAATTTTCATATTTTCATCAGATGAAGTTGGTCTATGCTAGCCAGATCTACCAACCGTACTTCCAGGGAGTATATTAAGTGCTTTTTTGTTGGTGCATGAATCATTATTTTCCTCTGATGAAAGCTAATATTATACAACATTGAGTGGAACTGTTGTGTCTAACTTTGCCTTAGAATTCACTTTCTTTTAAGAACCCAAAAACCCCACACTCACATGACAGGTGTCAGAAATCTCACCAGACCCCTTTAATTGGGTCACATTTTCCCAGTATCGGCCGGTTTCCGGTGGCAATACTGTACCATTGGATCTATCGGAGATGTGCACGTGGCAATGGTCCAGTCACCAATGGGAATATATGGGCCCTAGTGTGTAATATTACAAGTTGCATGCATTATCTTGATATGCTGCAGCTGCAGCCTAAACCACCTCTCAATATCGCAAGAGGAACGCTTTACGAGAAGGATCAGGTCCTGATGCAACCTGCTTCATGTGCTGGAATTGCTTTCTTAACCAACTTTTACCCCAACTAATGAAATGAACTGCCATTACTTTTATCCTGTTTGTGAGTTCAGCTTGTCACTTATTTTTAACCCCGTAATTATCTCAATTGACTCGATTTCTAAATATTATTATTGATATCATTTATTGTAATTCTTGCAATTTAAGATTCAAGTTGCTAAGTACTCACCATTCACATTCTTTACACTCAAATTCATCTCCTAATTTCCTTTCCCATTCATGATCACAAACCATCACTCGCATGGCATCTATGTTTCTTTGCTCAAGCATGTGTAATTATAACGCATTTTTATTTAAAGAAATCATAGATTTTGAATACAAATGGAGAAAAAATGAAACCTGTCTTTGGTAACTTACATGTACGAATTTATCTTTAAAGTGCATGAAATCTCAACATTTCGTTCAAGATAAAGAAGTGATTGCAATGAAAGAGCCAAAAAATAGTGAAATAGAAAAAAAAAAAAAAGTATGGGAAGTAAGTAAAAAGAGTATCAACATATTTACATCTCCCAGATGAGTTTATTTATTCATTCATTTAGTTTTTTAAAATAAATTACCATAGATCGAATTATTGGAGTCAAATCACAAATGATCGTTGTTCTGAAAGAAAAAATTAACTTCAAAGAAAAACCATCGTTTCAGTAGGAGAACATCGAAGTTTCACAAGAACACAAGAAATAGAGACAGTTCAATTTGCAAGTATCTTATGTACACTAATCAGTGCCGGAATCATGTCATGGCAGGCCTTTGCAGCAGGCCAATTTGTTTTTTTGGAAATGTATCAAGGATTTTCTCATTCAGCCCTTAAAAATATACATTCATACACTTTGGCCCCGGTAAGTTTATAATGTTAACATTTTAACTACTTAAAAATTAAAATACATACTTTAACTTAAATAGTAATAATTTGACCCCTTATAATTTCACAAGTTAAGTAATTTAATAATGCAAGCTCTATTTGCTAGTGTCTTATGGACTTGTATTATCAAATTAATTTATGCGTCTATCTCATATGCAATCCAAGTAGTTTTTTTCATTAATTCGTTCACGTTCTTTATCCTGATGAGAACAAGATTCTGCCTAAAATATTGATCGTTTGTGAATTGTGATAATTCCTTTGTTTTATCTTAACATTTTGATGTAGGAGCAGTGAGCCTATTGGTGGACCACCGACTGAGCTAATAATGATATGATGTAGACATTAATAAGGAGACATGCATGCATGTAGTGTTATTAATCCGGGCCTTCTGAGTGCGACAAATATGATGTTTGCCTTTTTTGTAAGAGACAACGGAATTTCAATTATCTTGGCGTCCAGTACCAGTAATTTGGTTTATTCGTGACCAACTGCAGACCTCGATTTAGTTTTAAAGGAAGATAAGTTCTTAGAGGCAATTAAAACGTAAATGGTATGAGGTTTTTGCAATTCATGCACGTAAAAACAATACATTGAAAGACTCATGTACGATTAATGTAGATAGAGGTGCCTGCCTCCCCCCATATATACCATTAAATCGATAAGGTAGAAGATTGATGTTGCAATTAGTGTAGATGCATGTAAATAATATTATTAAATATATAAAGAAATTATTCTTATTATATATATTTTATAATTAATAAATTATATTTAATTTTTTAAAATATATTTATATTATTTATTTATGTTAATATGAAGCTTATATAAAAATTATTTATGTAGTATTTGTAATACACAGAATTACAGTAACAATATAATTTTTAAAATTTTTTAATTTTTCTTTATTATTTTTGTTGTCTTTTTCTTTTATTTTTTTATTTTTTTTCATATGATATTAAAGTCAAGTTACGATAATTCTCAAAGTTTTTTAATCATTTTTAAGAGTTAGTTTTTGTTAATTTCTTTAACTTTTTTAATATAAAATTTCTCAACGCATTTGCACTCGCAACGGCTGATTTCTTATTTTTTTATCAACGCGTTTACAATTGCAGTGGTTGATCTTCTTAACGCACTTGCACTCGCAACGATTGATTTCTTATTTTTTCTATCAACGCATTTGCAATTGCAGTGGTTGATATTCTCGGCGTGCTTATCACTCTGACAACATTACCTCTCTTTCACAAGTGTTGTCTCTCTCCAACATGAGTTATCATTCGCCGATAATAGTTGTATCTCAACGTGCACCGTTACGTAAAGAATGTTATTTTTCAAACTCAAACTTCTATTATCTTGAGTTTAAGGGGGGATGTTAAATATATAAAGAAATCAAGACAATTGATTCTTACTATATATATTTTATAATTAATAGGTTATATTTAATTTCTTTAAATATATTTATATTCTTTATTTATGTTAATTTGAAACTTATATAAAGGCCATTTATATAATATTTGTAATATGTAGAATTACAATAATAATATAGTATTTAAAATTTTTTAATTTTTTTTAATTATTTTTATTATTTTTTTCTTTTATTTTTTCTCACAAATATATTGCTCAGATGTAACATTCTCTCGGACTTTGGGGATAAACTTTACGTCCGCGATAGTTCGGCTGCAATTTCGCTGGAGCTTGGTATGTTATAGTGGGAAAAGATGGTATCTAATTAATATTAATTTTACAGGATTTTGAGAAGAACTCTAAAGTGCAAGAGTTGGTACATATCAGACGCTTGTGATAAAAAGTGAATGGATACGGATACACAATAAAACAGATTATATAATTATATCGTTAGAAAAAGGAAGGTGTTATTAATTATTTTTAATTTTTAGGGTCATGATCTCTGCAAGAAGAGACTCAATTGGATTAAAAGAATCCAAGGCTAGAGATCTTGCGGTTGGATTGGGGCTTTTTTACTTGGCACTGTCACCCCTGCAGTTGCACCACCACCTTATCTTCTCTTCCCCACATCCCGTTTATTTATCAATCGTTTTGCCTTTGTTATTCTATAACATTATAATATTAATATACAAATAGCAAAACCAAGATATTGATGGAGTATTATAATGTTATTCAATCAGAAAAGGTTCCGCTTTCTCCCTTTCCCTTTCTCGCTCCACAGGATTTTCAACACTTCAATTTGGATCATTTTCTTGTTGCCAAGTTGCAGCAGTCGGTCAGTCAAAGCATCTCTTGGGTTTTTTTTTTCCCCATTTTGGCCTCAAGCTTTTTGTGTTTTACAAATTACAGCACACCAACACTTCGCTTTGTCATTTTTTAATATTTTTCATTCTAAATCATGTTATTTTTTTAAAAGATTAATTTTGTAATTTTTAAAATTACTCATTAAAATTACTCGTAACATTGTATTACCATCCAATAATTTTTATATATTATTTAAAATAAAAAATAATAAGATATATGCACACTTGTGCTAGAAGTGTACTATTCATCAATCAAACTGCTAAATGAAAAAAATAAGTAAATTGGGTTTATGGAGCTTTACATACATTTTCTTTTAATATATATGTTTGTTGGGTTTATATTTGGACAAAGCCTAACTAAGTGTGCAAGGTCCAATTTAAAATAAATAAATACTTTTAAAGGCTTGGTTTAAAGGTTTCATTTAAGCGACAAAGTAAATAAACTAATCGGTTGAGATTAAAAGAAGAAGTCCACAATTGAGCAAAAATATGAAATTACCATTAGATTAAATGGAACAATCCAAATCCGACTTCAATTGAAAATTCGAGTTTAACATAACTTACTGTCTTGTGTTCTTTCAAAAGGCAAAAAAAAAAACACATAAAAAGTTGGATAAAATTTGAATTCAATCCTTCTTAAGTTTTATTACTTTTGCTTTATGATTCTTATATTTATAAAAAGAATCTTATTATTAACAAAGTTAAGTCTTAAAGAGAAAAGAATTATTGTACCAATCAAATGAGATTAAATACAATTTTTTTTAAGATTAATAATTAAGTACTATATAAACACATTATTTTGATTAATTAAGATTATCAAATTTTTTAGCACAATAAATTGAACCATAAAACACTCTTGAGATTTTACAAAATTTTGAGAGAACTTGTTAACATAAATCAGATATTCTTACTTGAAACACTTTACACATAATACTCGATTTTTAATTTAAATACTAATTTAAGTGTCAGAATTTATTTTTTTATTTTATAAATAGACAATCCTATTTTAAAAAGAAAGACTTTTCTCAAAGTTTCGTCGAAAGGTCAAAGGTGCAATATAGAAACTAAGAACTTCAATATTATATTATATAGTTACTGATATTTACCTTAAAAAATTATTGGGACCAATCAACCTCACCTTCCACCAAACAAAGGGATGAAAGATATGTAAAGATTAAAACTTAGTTTATTTAATACTAAGATTAATCAAAATAAAAGAATGCAAAATTTTTAGTGGTTCACTTTTAATGTAGGATTATGTTCACATTGTCATTGTAGTTTTTACTATAAAAAATACAAGATATTTTTTATATCCTCACACCTCTTTTTTATATAGCACAAACGACACTCTTAATATCTTATACCTAATAAAAAATAAATCAGGGCAATATCCTTTAACTAGTATAAAATAGAAGTAAATACAAATATAAATAAATTTTCAAATATATAATTTTAATAGAAACGATCTTTAGATACATACAGTGCATTTGCGTCACAGTGATAATTAAACTTTGCATATCTAACCGACAAACTTTATTCACACATTTGATAGTAGGATTGTGATACTCATTAAGTTACGGCCGGATATTTGTTATCAACGTAAAAAATTAATTTATTAAAAAATACTACATATTACTCATATATATTAAAGATTTAAATTTTTGTTCAATGTGGGATGTGATTTTTTTTTCATTTAATCACGTGACGTATTTTGTGGTCTAAATTTAAGGACCAACTTAACCTGTATTACCCATCTCCTAGGGTTAAGAGACTCACTACTCACGTGATAAATTAAGACGTAAAATACAATATTTTTAAAGCGCACTTAGCCTGTATTACTCATCTCCCTGGAGGTATGAGAGACTTACATCTCACATGATAATTTTTATTAAAGTAATTTTTACAGTCCACATACGAATGAGAATTCGAGTCTATTTTGATACCATTTATCACAATTCAGACGCTTATTATTAACTTAAAATATTAATCTATTAAATAATATTGTATATCTAATTTTATATACCTAATTTTTATTTAATGTGAGATGTGATAATTAACTACTTATTTATCATTTTTTCATATGCTTCTTAAACTACAATCGTCTCCGTACATATCTAAGAGGTGATTGGTTACTAAAGAAAAAGATAAAGAGTAATTAACTATTATAGAATTTATTGGCAATTTCTCTCGGTACTAAAGACAAATACTTTAATACATCAAAGCTCCCATATTATTTAATAAAAACTCTTATGATATATATATATATATATATGTATTTATGTTGAAAATTATTAAATAAGTTGGTAGTATAATAAATGAGACATATTAATTAGATAGTTGTACTATCTCAGTTTTTACTAAAATATCTCCAAATTAAGGTATTTAATTTATTTCTTATTGATAAATAATACATTTTCCAATTTTGATCTCAATATTTTTATTTAAAATAATATGTTAAGCATTCACTAAATAGTAAAATAATATAATAAAAACATTATTTAAAATAAAAAATATTAAGACTAAAACTAAAAAATGTAGTAATACTCTTTATTATTTTGGTGTACAATTTCGGACAGAATTCTAGAGTTGTAAAGAGACATTTATAGTTTCAACGATTCTGGCTTTTGGAAATTGCAAATTACTCGTATAGGAAATATTATAATATTATGGTTTCACTTTCATTTCCCACTCTAGCAGAGGATTCGTCTTAAGAATGAAGAAACTGAAGTGTACAGACACATAGTTAGTTCCGAGAATCATGTCTCTATCAAGTTTTAGAAGAGATTGCAATTTGTATACAGTTCTGGTCCAGAAATGTAACCTACTTGGATTTTCACGCATCATATGAGCAAAACTGTCCTGCATTATAACAACCTTTCTAGAATTTGTACCATATTACTTCAAGAATATGACTGGAACTAACTTCTAATCATCCGTTACAATCTTATTATCCACGTAATGAAAGGAAAAAAGAAAAGAAAAGTACAGATCATGTAATCATAACCTGTAATACAAAGTGCAGTCATGGACGTAACCGTCTTTTTCAGGTGCAGTGTTTCATGTTCTTATATTTTTTAGATGTGGAAAGGTCGAAACGATATCGTTTTTATATTTGGCTCAAAATACTCCGAGACAACATCATTTTGGCTAAAATGCAACTAAAACAATATTCTATTGAGCTGTCCGTATCTTAAAAACTTAAGTACATTCACACTGAGAATTGTTGATGGATGTATATCTATTTCATAAACTTGAAATTTCTTGAGTCTAAGGAGCATCACTTGGACTGTTTTCCTTGCCGGGAATAAAATGAAAATTTCTGAAATAAGGGAAATGATCATATAGAAAATCTGAAAAGGGTGGGACTGGAGAGTTAACAACATCAATTACTAAACTAGTAAAGCTGTTTGTACAAGGAAAACAGCTCTCTCAGACAGCATTTAATTTGGTGCCTTCCACCTTTTTTTTTTCTCCGTCCAAAAGCTCATTAACACAAAATTCATGCAAGTTGTCGTACATTTTCTTCCACTGCTGAGCCATTTGAGTCAATCTTCTGCACTCGTGCTTTAACCTATCCACCTCCATTTCTGCTGAGGCAGAAGAACCTTGTCGCTGCCCAAAGGACACACAACAATGTAAGAGTAGCGTTTGCGGAGGATGGAGATGATGTTATTCATCTGAAAGAGCAAATTGGGTAACTAATAGAAAGATAAGCTAAGGTACATCAAAGAAACTATATAAGAAAGATCACATATAGGATAATAAAGATGATCAAGAATTTTCTATTAGCAATTAAAAACCTGAAATTCTTTAATATGTTTGTCAATTGTGCGATAATTGAGGTGTGAAGCTTCTCGAAGACTATTGCAAGGAATTGGGAGACGTATGACACCCTTATTTTCCACGTCTTCATCTGTTATGTTCATATATTGTAAGAATATTGATTAAAAATTATTGGAATATGATTTGGGGATCAAGTCAAGTGTGTAGGGTGTGCACGGATCGAAGACGGAGGTGAAAACCGAAGAAGGGCGCGTATCAGGCGTCAGCGCCGCGGCGACCAGGATGAGCGCCGCAGCGCCACTTCCAGTACTTGAGCGCTGTGGCGCTGGGATCCAGCGCCGCAGCGCTCAGCAAATATCGGGCCAGCGCCGCGGCGACGCGAACCAGTGCCGCGGCGCTGAACGCGGGAACAGTGTCCCGAAATTAGAAAACTTCCTAATTTCGTCTCCCACTTGCTCTAGGACTCCCTAATACGACTCCCACACGTATAGGAAATACCTAGGACGTCCCAAGGCCTATATAAAGGCTATCAATTGGCTTGTAAACAATACAGAGAGTGAACTTGACAACCTTTGTGATCAAGTTAGTGAGATCTTTGTGATCTTAGAGAGATCTTGGTGATAACCAATAATCTTAGTGATTATTCTTAGTGGTTCTTTATGAGAAAAATTTCTAGAGAGTAAGAGAGAGTATTCTTTGTGATCTTTCTTATAATAGGCATACTTTGTGGTTGTCTTGTGATTCAGAATAAGAGAAGAGTGTGATCTTGATCCGCCGTGGACGTAGGCAAGTTGCCGAACCACATAATTCTTTGTGTGTTCTTTTTTTACCCTTTCTCTCTTTTATTTCTTAATAACTTATTCTACATTATTATATTACTTGAGTAAATTGTTTCCTTTATTTGTTTGCTTCCGCTTCAACATATATTTATCCAGGGGAGGAGGTAACTCTGAGGCATGTCTTCTTGAGGTAACATGTGGACTTGAGAAGATTCCCGAACTGAGGTAGAGTGGTCGTCTAACAACAAGAATAGTGTTCACAGGACCTGTATGATGTACAGCCAAGCAGCACAAATGAGATACTGAAAAAAGAAAAAAGAATGAGGGAAATTTTGATTCCAAAGAAAAAATTGATTTTTCCATGGTTGCTGTGATGTCACTGCATTGGCGATAACATTTGCTGCCACGGCAACAATGCGGCTCCAAAAATGAGAGCCAACATCAAGGACCAAGAATAGTTATATATTTAACAGACAAGAAGATTTGCATCTAGAGCAGCATATGCAATATTTACTCAAACCGGTGAGAAATATATAGAACCACCTGGAATAATTGACTGCAGATACAAAATGAAACATCAAGAATATTAAATAAATTCAATTGGGGAAAGAATTCAATAGTATTTTAAATGAGAAGTAGAAATCATGCTATTTTCTAAGCAAAACACACCCATTACCATAGTAAAAAAGGAGAAGAAAAGCCCAAAAAAATCCTTGTGCAGACAAGGAATTAATATACAACATTTGTTTGAACAAACCTTTTGCATGTCTGAACATGCGAACGACGTTATGGGTCTTTGGATCCCAAACGCGAACCACGCCATCCTCTGATCCAGAAATCAACAAATCTCCAGTACTATATGCCAAACAAGTCACAGCCTTGCTGCTCACAGGAAGGAAAAGAAGAAGAAAATTACCAATCTGTAACTACAACAATAAAATCAATAAACAGAAGAAAATATTGACACGTGATTAAGGATGTGCAAGGTATAGATCATCCAACGAACTTTGTTTGATGAGTAGAGAAAAGTAATTAATTCTCAAGCAACTCTACAATTAAACGAAGCAAATTTGCCCTAAAGTCACACAATCAAGCAACCATTTGCTGTACAAAAATCTTCCTCATGGGAACTGCTTGAACATTAATTTCCCGAAGAGTATGGAAGTAATGATTTATTTAGGAAGGATATAATGACAAAGGTGAAAAATGTGTTTCCATTTTACCCGGTAAGCAGGAGTGATCTTTTCTTTTCCTTCTTGTTGAGGGGAGAATTATCATTTTTTCTATTGAGATTAGGTTAAAGTAAAGAACTTTAAGTTTAACCTTGAACCCTAACTTTTATATGCAGTGAAATAACCTGTTTATCAAGTAAAATAGTCAAAATTTAAAGTAGAATATAAAAGAGCACAATACAATCTTACGTGATTCGGTCAATTGCCTACGTCCATGGTGGATCTAAGGATCTTATCCTCTCTTATTAACTCTCTAGAGATTTTATAAAGAAAATCCAATAAAGAACCATCAAAAGAATATAATGTTTAGTGTACCATTACTCTATCACGAGCAAGAAACACCCAAATGACGGTTCACCATAATGCACTTAGTGTCTATCAAGTTTTTCTCTTCTCTTAGAGTCTCTCTTAATGCTTAATCTCAATTAAAGAATTTACAAGTATTTATATAGGGGTTATTTTGTGCCTACTAACCCTATTCTTTGTTGGAGTAAGAGTTCACTTGTTTTGGAAGTCTAAAACTTTCCAAAACTCAAAATTCCAATAAAAAATGAACTTTCTGCTGCTTCTAGCGTTGCAGAGCTAGGTTTCTGTTCTGAGCGCCGTGGTGCTCAGCCTTGGCACCTCCTCTGCACTTTTCTTCGCTTTTTTCACGTCTTCGAGTTCCGTTTTACTTTCTCTTTCGTGTCCCATACGTCCTAAACTTTTCTATATATGTCCTACACGTTCTAGATTTCTTGTAACTCTCTTATTTAATATTCATCTCAATTTTTGTCCAAATAAAATTATTAAGTCACTGAATCTCCAACACTTCCAAATAGAATATGGGCATATGCAGTCTATTAATTCGTAAAGTGGCTTTCAGAAATGGTTTTCTCCTTGGCTCTCCTGTATAATATAGGCACAGCCTCTCACACAAGATCCATCATATCAACACTTCCAAGGGCTGCTATAAAAATTCTATTTGAAGTAACCACAGCAACAGAGATAAGGTTGAATTAAGACAATACGATAACCAGGTTTAGAAATCTGTTGAACAGAGAACAGCTGGGAAAACTCTTTGTATTAGAAGAAGCTACATTTTTCCATGCATTTGTTATGTTATTCTTGAATAATTAATAGTATCTTGATTTATCTCATATATTCAGTGATTCATTAATGAAAGATTAATCTCTTAAAAGTTTCCCATTTCATGTATCACTGTTGTGAATGATAATCGGCATGCTATGACTGGTTGCTTGGTTTCCTTTTTTTCTTTTTCTAAGAATTCATAATTAATATTAGTGAAATAATTGGAACATTTATCTACAAAGGGAAACTTTCATTAATCGAAGTATATAATCAGACATGATCAAGCTTAAAGCAAGCGCATTCCCACATGCACAAGAAGTCATCTGGAGTTCTGGGATGTGCAATGATATTGGCCACGAAAACACAATTAAACCAAAACATCATAGTTAGGATATAGGCTCTGTATCCAGATTACCTGTACAAGATAATTTGGAAACAATTTTGCAGTAACCCAAGCTTTATATCTGAAAGTTCAAGTCAAGCTTGGATAAAAGTCTAGATCGCACAGATAAGTGGAACTATTTGTGTCGCTAAAGAATCATTATCTTGTAAACATTCACATTATAGGATAGGAAGGGTCTAAGACACTTAAGAAACATCTTTAAGCCAAATTTTGAACTTTCAGAAAATATTTAAGATTCTTTGACATCATATCAAATTTTATCAATGACCAAATTCAATCAATAGCAACTAATGTCCAGAAAGTAGTATAACATCAAGAACTACAAGTCACCCTCATAAATGTTACCAAATGCAAAATCATACATGCCTTAAACAAGAATTCAAACAAACAGCTTGCCACTATAAAAACTAAAGGGACACTCAACAGCTGGAGACAGTATAGAAGAAAAAAAGAAAACTGGCAAAAGAATAACAGAGTAGACCAAGGTTCTATCCACTAATACGTGGAATTGTAAGAAAAATGAAAAACCTGTGATTGGATAATGAACTAATGATTTGCATTCCATAACTGCTGTTAGAGGGACTTTCCGCATTAAGTGCAGCAATGTAGATATGGCCATCTCTACTGCCAGCATAAAAGACGTGTAGGGAATACTATATGTCTCAGCAATCTTCCCTTAGCTAAGCTCCACACCTGAGAAAATTTATTAAAAAAAACTTAAAATACATTTCTATTTTCTGATGATTAGATCCTAATACCATTTAGTAAAAATAAAATGTTAACACTACATCATCCCAAAGATTGCATATTAAAAGTGATCAATTAGCTCACAAAGTGAAGCAGTAATATATACGAAGAAACAAAAGTAAGACTTTTCATCAACTCACTGTTCAGGAACTCTGACAAACCCACACATCCCCTTGACCAACAAAGTCCCTTCCCTTTCCCCGTTACAAAACCCCCTTTTAATCTTATCTTACTCCCAAAACCCACCCTTAATTCACTAATTGACATGCATAGCATTTCAACATCTCAGATCCTGACTATCCAACATAATAATGTTTCACTGTTTGGGATAAGAGTTCTGTATCATGGAGCCATGCTTTCTCAATATGATATCCACTAATTTGTATGTTTTGCATGCTAATGCTGGCTTTTGACCACTCAGCAACCATTTCAAAGCAGTTCCAGAATAGAAAACATAAAAATTCCACATGAAGTATATCCAAAAGCACACGCCAATGTTCATGGTTTCCCAAAATGAAGCACGAGATTTCTCTTCTTGCTGTCTCATGAAATAGCACTTTAGTTATACATATCTTGCGTAACAGCTATGTGCCTATTTTTGAATTCTTAATTATCACAAAACACTCCTCGGTTCCAAATGAATAGTTCATTAAATAATTTATCAGCTTGGTAGAAGCAAAACCCACTGGCAACTTATGGTTTCCCACAATTAATTCTAACACCTAGAACAAGTTATAGCTCAAGCCACAACACTTTTCAAAATGAAAGCACCACACCAACCTTGCAAGTTCGTTCTTCAGAAGCTGACACTATGATTGCATTGCTTCCTCCATAACCAATAGCAATATCAGTTACACGCAGTGTGTGCTCGGTAAAACTATGCAAATAAAGATGGCTTGCCTGTTGGGTTTCATACTCATCAAATACTCTAAAATTAACATCAGAACAAACAAAAATGTTTGTATTAGACATACTAATAAATCAGACCACCGTGCAACAATGCTGCGTTTCACAGTAATAACGGATAAAAACAATAACAAGATAGGCAAGTACGTTATAAGTGACCAAACTCTAACACATCTATCCTCGGACCCAGAAATCAGGAGTGAATCGTCCTCGGAAAAAACCAAGCATGTAACGGTCCTATAATGTGCGTGCCACTTTTTCAACAATCTACCGCTAGTAACCTATTTCATAGCATAACACATTTTTATTAAATATAAATAACACAAAACAGAAGACATGGGATAAACTACAGTGCATTTTCTAATTCACCTCCCATAAGTAAATAACTCCAGATTGACCTCCGCCAACGATATACGAGCCTTGGCTATTAGCCGCAATTGGCTTAATTGGCTCAGCTGGGAAGCTCTTCACTTCCACTCGAGACTGTATAAACAAAATTTATAATAATTATTGTTTTTTTCAAAAAATTATTTTTGGGTCCAAAGCCTTTAGACTAAAAAAGAAGTCGGCCTCCAAGAACTTAATCAAAGATCTTCTTAAGGGACAATTCACCCCGCAGACAAGCTTATAATGACAACCATCAGGCCAGGTCTTGGTAGGACTAGACAGTGTAGAACCTGTTCGAATTCAGAGAACTTATCAGCAATCTAAATACTTGCTCGACAGGACCAGTCAAGATACGATCAAGACCACCCTTTATATATTAACCAGATCAGTTCGTCTTGGCACTTGCAGATTAACGAAAAAATCGGGTCGGCTCTATGACGGACGGGCTGACCAGGTATAACTAATGAAGTTACCAAAAGACCAGCCCCTTAGGACAGCTTCGGACCATAGCCGAGCTAGACAGGAAGAGACTACTAGAGGGCCGACCTCAGACATATCAAGCTTAGCCTCACACTTAACCAAATTCACTGGCGAAGATAGACATAAAGAATATGCCAAGAATATGCTTAAACAGATGTAAAAAAGATACTTGACGTGTAGTAGAGGTATGTCAGAAGATCTGCAGAAGGATATTTGGTGTGTGATAAAAACATAATTGGAGCAGAGTTAGAAGATCAGCAGAAGGGCATTTGGCGTTTGATAGAAACACAATAAAATGAGAATGCCCAGAAAGTCCTCCGAGAATCAGTACTATAAAAAAGAGAGAATGTCCAGAAAGTCTTCCGAGGACCAGCACTATAAAAAGGAGGGAAGGACACATAAGTAAGAGATGATGCCCAAAATAGCAGAAGAATTAATACAAAGAAAGAAAAGATTTTTTCCATTCACTTTGACATTTTTTTTTACTTCCTTAACCAGATTCTTATTACAAATACCCTTTCTAACTTAAGCATCAGAGAGTTTTCATCAGAACCCACCTCGATGAGATCATCATGATAGTTGTGTTAGTGTTTTGTAAGTCTTGCCATAGCCGACAATGAAGAGAAGACCCAAGCTCACGCAAATAAACCCAACCAAGATGAGGCTCAAGTGCCGATTCTCGCTAACAAATAAATTTAAAGCTCGTTAGCCCAAAGAACCATTCTTTTCGGTCAACAGTTTTTGACGCCTTCTGTGGAGATCAAACAAAAAGTTTTAACAAAAAAGACGATAGCCGGCTATGGTGGAGTAGTCATCTACCAGTAGAAATCTCACCACCGAAAAGTGAGGTTCGAACCCAAATAGGAATAGAGGCTACAAGAACATGCCTCTTCATTAAATAGGAAACTCACTGCCACCTGAAATCTTGGCAGAACTGAGAACCCTGAGAAAAAAAAGGGAAAACATGAGACAGCTCATGATCGAATTGACCAGAAGTAAAAGCAGGGAAGCAGGGAACGACAATAAGAGGGAATCTCAGGCGGGGATTTGGGAATAAACAGATCGAAAAAATAGGTCGGGGATCTTACACGATTTGGCCAGAGCAACCAAGCCAAGTCAAGCACTCCCCGAGAGAGAGGAGACACAGACTGGAGATTTTGAGTAGACGATGAGAAAAGAGCCGTCTACTGAACAATGGTAGCATCAACATGGCAAATCGGATCTAGAGAGCAAGGTCCGTGATTTGAAGGAAAAGTTAGAGAGCCTTTTGGCAGAAAAGAAGAAGAATAATCAATCTCCTACAAAGAAGACAAAGGGAGAAGAGATCGCCGCTGACAGACGAGTTGAGAGAAGCAGAGCTCCCGATCGGGTTTTGACTTCCAAACCTGCCCACTTACAGGGGGTTTACTAACTTCAACCATTATGTTGATCAAATTACCGACCTACTATCTATTGCGGGGCTAAGGCAGGACTAGATATGCAAACTCTTCCACATGAGCTTTGAAGGACCTGCTTTACTCTGGGACAAAGGCCTAAAGCAGCATAGTATTACCTCTGACCATGAGCTGATTGAGAAGTTCGTACAACACTTTCAAAACTCGTGAGAGGTAATTAAAGACCCAAAGTAACTAAAACGGGTTAGACAAGGTAAAAGTGAGAGGCTTAGGAATTTCATTAAGAGATTTCATAAGGAGGTAATAGCTTGAGAGCTTTCGATCTACCAATCGCCCTAAACGCTCTTAAGTTAAGGCTGAGGCTGAATAGATTTTGGTATTACCTGGTGGAGATCAGCATTGTGAATTATGCGATGATGTATAACAAGGCGCCGAAGTATATATCAATAAAGTGAGGGGAAGAGTCTAAGAAAACTCTTGCCGAACCGCCCAGATGGCACGTCAGGACCAGAGAAGATAACAAGTACGGGGGAAGGGAAGGACCCCTACCCCAACCTCAGAAATACTGGAGGACAAACGATGAGTACGAGTTTTTACAGAGGGCAAGTTTCATAAACTGGTGTAATACGCCAAATAGTTAGAGAAGCAATGGGCTAAGCAATAGACCCATAAATTGGATAGATCATAAGCCAAATAGGTTTCATCCGAGTAACCCTCTTAGGCAGCCTAAAAGTCTGGAGAGTTATGATGAACGCCCGATCAGAGAGGGAAGGGTTACTCGTGTTGAAATATTTTTTCCATTAGCCGTGCCACTTAAAGATATCTATGAAGTGATCTAGAAATGGTCAACATAATCTTCAAAGAAACCCTGGATGAGTTGAGAATCAAGAATTTGAATATAAAAGGAACCCAGACACTGTTGTAGAGGTTTGGAGACAGTTGTGTGATGCTGGTTGAAATAATGGCTCTACTCACCATAGGACAGAAGCCCTACGAGAAAACCATGATGACCAAATTTATGGTGGTCGATCAACCCTTCCATACAAGATCTTCCTCAAACGGCCATTCATTGTAAGTACAAATACTGCCATGTCCATTCATTATTTAAAGATAAAATTCCCAGCAGGGGAGGGAATTAGAGTAATGTTAAGGGATCAAAAGGCAGTCAGAAGTTGTTATGCAGTAACAGCAAATAAAGCATTCTGTATTTTTATTGTCTACCCGAGAGAAGTCAACAAATCCCCAGAGCCAGCTGAGAAATTGCAGAATGTGCAGGTCAAAACTGAAGAACTCGAGAAAGCGGTCAGGATGGGAACCTAGTTAGAGCCAGGGGTCAAGAAAGGGTTAACCTAGTTGGTTCGCGTATTTACAAACGTCTTTGCTTGGTCTCATAAAGACACGCCTAAAATCTATCCAAACTTAGCTTCCCACAGGTTAACCGTCAACCTCACATCTTGACCGGTTAAGTAGAAAAGGAGAATCTTTAACTGGGAGCTGAATAAGGCCGTAACAGTAGAGGTGAAGAAACTGTCGATAACAGGTTTTATCAGGAAAGTCCATTACCCTGACTAGTTGGCCAATGTGGTAATGATGAAAAAGGCCAATAGAAAGTGGAGAATGTGCGTAGACTTCATCGATCTGAATAAGGCATGTCTAAAAGATAGTTTTCTCCTCCCAAAGATTAACCAGCTTATGGATACTACAGCTGGACATGAGCTGCTAAGCTTCATAGACGCCTTCTTTGACTATAATCTGATCCTGATGTTTCCCCTCGACCAAGAGAAAACATCGTTTATCACCCAGTATGGGATATAATGCTATTAGGTAATGTTGTTCGGATTAAAGAATGCTAGAGCTACCTACTAGAGACTTGTAAATAAACTATTCAAAAACCTGATCGATAAGAATATGAAAGTCTATGTGGATGATATGATACCCAAATCCATAAAGACAGAGGCCACGTGACCGATCTGAAGGAAATCTTTGTAATATTGAGGGAGAACGGGATGAAGTTGAACCCAGATAAATGCGCTTTTGGGGTAAAGTCTGAGAAGTGCTTGGGCTTCATGGTGAGCCAGAGAGGGATAGAAGCCAACCCAGATAAAGTCTGAGCCATTCTAAAAATGAGGTCCCTAAGTATGGTAAAGGAGAACCAGCACTTACAGGAAGAATCGCAGCCCTGAACAGATTCATTTCTAAGGCCACAGATAAGTGCTTTACTTTCTTCCAGGCAATAAAAAGGAAGAAAAAGAACAGGTGGACAATGAGAATAAGCTTTCCAACAGTTGATGGCTTACCTTTTCGAGCCAGTACATTTAGCTGTCCCTGTACAAGGGGAGACATTGGTATTGTACTTGAGAGTCTCAAAATGGACTGTAAGCTTAGTGCTGGCCAAAGAGGAAGAAGGGGTGTAGCGGCCAATATATTACGTAAGTAAAGCCTTCACTAGCCCGAAGACTCGATACGCTTCCCCTGAAAAGTTAACACTAGCCCTGATTGTGTCGGGAAGAAAATTTCGGCCCTATTTTTAAGTGCACAACATCATTGTGCAGACTAACCTACCATTAAGGCTAATTCTGCATAAGCTGGACCTACCCGGCCAATTGGTTAAGTGGGTTATGGAGTTGAGTAAGTTCAACATTCACTATAAGCCCCGAACAGCTATTAAAGGGCAGACCTTGGTTAACTTTGTAGCCAAATGCACCTACGAATCAATAAAGGTCGAGAAGGTAGGTACCCAAGCCCCCATTCCAGCTTCAAAAAGATGACTGCTTTATATTAATGGGCATCCAACCTGCAAAGAAGTGGAGCAATGATCATTCTTGTTAGCCCCAATAGAGATGAGGTCAGTTACATAGTCCGCTTCGGGTTCAAAGCCTCGAATAATGAGACAGAATACAAAGCTCTCTTGGTCTGATTAAGAATAGCTTAGGCACTGGTTGCAAGGGAAGTGTTGGTAAAAATTGACTCTCAGTTTGTAGTAAACCAAATCAACGGTAGCTTTGAGGTCAAGGAGGAAACAATGGCTGCATACTTAGCGAAAGTGAGGGGTTTGACTAGCCAATTCAGAGAAGTGCAAGTGGAACTAATCTCAAGAAATGAAAATCACCGAACAGACATCATCCCCTAAATAACGTCAGCAAAAGATGCTCGGTTGGCCCGAACAGTCCCTATAGAACTCATATTGGAGCCAAGAATCTAAAAGGAAGAGCAGATCATGCAGATCGAGTCATAACTAAGTTGGATGGACCCCATTAAGGACTATATTTTGAACGAGATAATTTTGATAGATAGAAAGGAAATCTGAAGAATTAAATACTGAGCCGCCAGATACTTGGTGATTGGTAGGGTGCTATACCGGAGAGGTTTCTCACACCTCTATATAAGGTGCTTGGGCCCGTTGGAGGCAGAATAAGTCCTTAGGAAAATTTTATGGTAATCACTCAGGGACAGAAGCATTGGCTAACAAAGTGTTCAAGACCAGGTATTACTAGCCAACAGTTCAACAGGACACTAAAAGCCTGGTTCAAAGTTGTGACTCATGTCAAAGATTTGCAGACAAGATTTAAGCACCCACAGAAGAACTAACCATAATGAGAAGACCTTAGTCGTTCGCTTAGTGGAGGATTGACTTTATCGAACCTTTATCTAAAGGTAAGGGGTCTTGTAAGTATGTGGTCGTAACAGTTGACTACTTCACCAAATGGATCGAGGCCGAGTCACTATCAAAGATAACGGAGAAAAGTGTTCGGGACTTCGTCTGGAGGAACGTGATATGCTGGTACAAAATCCCTCATACTATCATCACTGACTATGGGAAGCAATTCAATAACAATAACTTCAAGAACTTCTGCGACCAGCTCAGAATGCAGTTCTCATTTGCCTCTCCCGCACATCTTAAGACCAACGGCCAGATTGAATCATCCAAAAAGTTGGTCAAGAAACTGCTTAAGAAGAAATTGACCGAAAGAAATAGGGCATGGGTAGAGGAGCTGCCAGAAGTACTGTGGGTGTTCTGAATAACTAACAAGTTAGCCATATGCGAGATGCCATTCTAGTTAGCCTTCGGGGGCGAAGTGGTAATTCTCACGGAGATGGGAGCCCTAACTCACCAAGTGCTGAACTTCTCCGAAGCTGTCAACAATGAGCTGATGCAAGGATGATTGGATTCATTCAAACAACTCAGAGACTAGGTATAGATCCGAACAGTGGCCTACTAGCAGAGGACTGCCAAATACTACAACAAAAGGGTTAAGGTCATAGAGTTCGAAGAAGAGGACTTGGTGCTGAGAATAGTAGCGCTCAACACAAGGAATCCTGTTAATGGAGTCCTTAACCCGACCTGGGAAGGGTCATATAAAGTCCTCAAGTACATTAGAGGAGCCTATGAGTTTGAAGGGGCAGACGGACGAGTCATGAGGAAACCATGAAATGTCGAACTACTGAAGAAATATTATTCCTAACTTCACTTTACTTTTTATGTAATGGTTATTCTTTATGTATGAATATCGTTCTTAATAAAGCCATTTACATTCTTCCATCTATCACCGCAAAAAATGAACTGCTTAGAATATGAGACGAGATGCTCAAGAACGCTGCCCTTGGGCCATCTAATAAAGGCCTCGTGAGGATTGTTACGGAAGAAATTGCCCGAGTTAACCTAAGCGGATCGTCGCCTTTTACAGGTATGCCTCAGACCATTTAAAACATCATATCATATCATCATTATCATTATCGTCATCGTCGTCATCGTAATATCACACTATCATTTTTGTCATTATATTGTTGTGTCATCCTTATTTTGTTGTGATTAGTTCGACGTTCACGGAGCATTTAACCATCATTGGCTCGATGCCAATGAGGCATTTTGTCATTATTGGCTCAACGTCCACAGGGCATTTTGCCATGATTAGTTTGACGCTCACAGAGCATTTTTTCATGACCGGTTTGACGTTTACAGAGCACTTCACCCTCGATGCATTTCACTATGATTAGTTTGACGCTCACAGAGTATTTCACTATGACCGATTCGACACTCACAAAGGACTTTACACTCATAGCTCAACGCCCATGGGGCATTTCACCATCATTAGTTCGACGCTCATGGAGTACTTCACCGTCATCGGATCGACGCCCACAGGGCATTTCACCGTCATTGGTTCGACACTCACAGAGCATTTTACGGTGATCAGTTCAACGCTCATAAAGCATTTCCCCGACACTGGATCGATAACCATTGGGTATTTCGCCATAATTGGTTCGACGCTCACAAAGTATTTCACTGTGACTAGTTCGATGCTCACAGAGCTTTTTACCTTACTGGCTCAATTCCCATGGGGCATTTCACCACATGGTGCAACACTTACGAGGCATATTATCAATACTAGCTTGGCGAGGATAATCGAGATGGCTCAGCGGAGCGAGGATTGTGGCATTTCCACAGCATCACCGTGGCATTTTCCATAGCGCCCATTGAAGAGGATTTAACTGTGGCCTTTCCATGGTATTATTGTGGTATTTCCATAGCACCCATGCTATTCAGTGTTATTACACCGAGCCAGTCTCTCAAAGATGCTACAAATCATTTGGCCAACATTATTGCTCCGAACTGGCAAATATTTTTCAGTAGTCCATTGAAATGGCCAACTGCTTTTATACTTCGCCGACTCTATTGATTAGCGACTACTTAGTCGCACCTCAGCCAAATAAGGCATTATTATTCATACAAAGTCCTAAGTCTACAATGACAGACTAGTTATTATTTTAATCTTCACCAACTAGTCATATTTTCTCGCTGAGCTGATTGTCATCTGAAAACTCTCAACTTGGGTGCGTACTATTGTCTCTTCATCGATCTGGTTATTATGTGGCATTTATTTTTAGCTATTCGCCACACTTGCCCGCCGGATTGGCTATTACCATAAGGCACTCAAAGTAGGCCTTTATATTTACTTATTATAGAGAGATCAAGTTCGCATAGTTATCATTGGCACTCAAAATGACCGAGCTTAATACCTTATGGCCTTGGAGGAACTCCTCATTCTACAAACAAAAGCTCACCAAGTTATGAACCATTGCTATTACTTGATCGTTGTAAGCGGTTTGGCACTACAATTAGCCTTCATTACAAGTTTTATTATCCTAAATAGCTCGGATGTACTAAAATGCCTTCATTAACAATTTTATTGGCAAAATGGTTATACTAATATTGCAAATTCAATATTATGAGTTTTCCAATTATACTATATTACTTTTTGCCTATATGTGAATATAGATTCACTGCAAATAATGATGAGAAGAACAGCTCTGCACAAGAATGGAAAGAACAAAATGTACTCACATTCACTAACAAAGAATGTTATAAGAGGTTATGCTACAGGAAATGGAAGAGAAAGAGGAGAAGGTAGAAAAGAAGTTCGTCGGCTTATGCAGTTAGGGCCGTGTCAGACACCTCAAAGTTCACAATAGGTACTGCCTCGGGATTGGCTTCGACCAGAGGGTTGGCTGAGGCAGGAGGATCAGCTGAAGCTTCAGCTGGCCCAAGAAGCTGAGCAGTAGTGGCTTGGCTCTAGATGGCAGAAGGAGCAACCTTATTGGTCCCTGTAACTGCAACACCACCATCAGTGGCAGTTGCATCGACAAGGATAGCATCACCACTACAAGGCACTAATGCCTCTTCAGCGTCTCGAGCTCCAGAGGTCTCATATGCGTAATGTGAGTCCCCAATGGCCAGGTTCTACAACTGTTGGAGGTCAATTTTTGGGTAGTGCCCCTTGAAAAGGTTGATCGACCTCAAGAACCCCTCCATTGCTCCTCCACAAAAGCCCTTATCATGACTAGTAGATTAGTGATTCTTATACTACTTAAGTTCAACCACCAAGGAATCCCTGTTCTGCTTGATCAGTTCCCTCTCCTGCAGAGCCGCCGTAAGCTGTGTTTCAAGTTATTCATTATGGCGTGTCATCTCGACGATACGGGTCCTCGCTATAGCCAAAGAGTTAATCATCATCTACTCAACCAGCCTCTTCTGGTGATCAAGCTTCGACATCTTGCTCTCTACCTCAGCACGAGCAATCTCATCTCCTCTAGCTTAGCCCTTGCATCATTTGCCATTCTCTTCTTCTGCTCAATAATTCTCTTTGCTCCCTGTATCTCGGCTCTGGACCAAACAAGATCATCCTCAGCCTTCTGGGCTCGGTCTGCCATGTCAAGCATCTCAACTTGAAACCGAGAAAGAAGGAAGACAAACTGCACAAAATATTAAAAGAGTTAAAGCAGCTAAATGTATGAACAAGATGAATAGAATAGCAGAGTCCATGAAGTACTTACGTCAAGAGCATACTCCATTGTAGCATTAAACCCCGAGACAGGGTTCAGGGAAGATACCTGACTTGCCCAGGCTAGGGTTACGTATATATCCATCTCTTACATCATGGGGAGCAGGAAGCCCAAGTCCTCAATTGCCTTTGGGACCAGTACGAAAACGGACACACGAAGAGGAGGACCTTTGCTGGATAATGGCCCCTCTTGCTTTTTAGAGCTGGGCGCTATCACGGCTTGGCCAGTTGAGGTTGTTTATATTAAGGGCCGAGTCGGGGAACTTCGTCCCCTGCCTTGCGTTTGGGGGATATGGGTGTCTTGTGCTCGATGAGGAGTCTGAGTAGAGGCTTGCCCTCTCCTCGAAGAGAGGCTCTAAACTTGTCCCCCTTTCTCGAACAGTTGGGCTCCCTGTGGTCTTTTCTTCAAGGGCCCGCTCCCCAGTAGTATGACCAGACAGCCCCCTCGCTCGGATTCCTCCCGAGCATGGTAAAACATCAGCCCTGAGATACTGTCAGGATTCAGAGAACCCTAACCACCTGAACTAGAGGAGCCTTCAGTCTAGCTTCGCTTCTTTCTCTCACGTCGGCTTGTTCAAACATCCTTGCATAGTGCATACAGTGTGAGCTTAAATAATGCTAAATGAAGATTGGTCCAAAGCAAAGAAAAACAAGAACTTACTTCAAATACAGGGTAGGGACGACACAAAAGTAAAAAGACTCGACCCAACTAGGCTGGTCGGTGACAGCAGCTCCTGAACGGGGCAGATATGCTGAAGAGCAGTGGTTATCTGATTGAGTGTTTACTCGGACATCTCGACGTTAGTAGCCCAGGTCACTGCAAGAAAGTCAGAAATATCAGTTGAACAGCACAGGATAACAAAAAAGAATTCTCAAGTACAAAAAGACAATGACCTGCATCTACAGAAAAATCAATAGGGATGACCCACTTTCTCATATTTCTTTTGGGACCCTCTGACTTCACTCCCCCTCAGCATAGAATCACTCCCCCTTTCAGTCTTTCATGGAGGTAGGTTAATCAGGGATTGCATTTTGGAAGCCGTGAAAGGAGAGGTAGTAGAAACCTTTTTGGCTTCTAGCATTGCTCCTGAAGTGGTACAGGTAGCATAGTTCTTAAAAATGAGAGGGAAGGGGGAGGGGACTGCCCTGCCCTTGCCCACTAAACATACAGACCAGCTAAAACTATTCAGAAATTGGGCCCTAACTAAGATGGAGCTATTCTTAGGTGGGCCAAATCTTGCCAAAATAGCACTGCATAGGAAGCTTGATGCTCAGCCTCAAGAATTTCATATGAATGGCCACTTCACTATTGATAAGGCTGCTCGAATAATCCTCATCGTAGGCTGTCTAAGGGTGACCGACTCAGAGATGTCATAGGAGTGACTAATGGATATAACCGATAAATATATTGAAACCCTATCGCTTTATATAGTAGATGATGTATATTTGTTTATAAAACTAAAAAATTGATTTTTAATTTTTTAATTTCACTATAATATAAGGCTATTTTTTTTGTTTTGTTTTAGACAGGTGTGAGATCAAGAAAATAACTTGGATCCCGAGGCACAATTCTGTATAAAGATTTCATTGTATGAAGAGTTATTATATACTATTTTCTAATTATGCTACTTTGCGTTACAGTATTGTGTTTCATAACTTCTATAATGGACTTATTTTGTAATGTTATTATACTTTTTCTTATGTACTTAAATTGTTGATGATAGATGTATTTTTAACAAAAATTCGACAGAATCTCACCTATTAAATAGACATTCCTAAACTTGCATATTAGAAAAACACACTTCTATATAATTATATGTCATCTCTGCACACATTCATCAAACATGCAGACATCAAAATAATAATATGACACAAATATACATATGAAAAAAATATATTACACATTTATGACGTAGATGATGCAGCAGTCCACAAATTAATACCCATCTTTTGTTTATAAAAAGCATTAATCGAAGGGAATGACTCAAATGGCCAACTCAACATAAGATACTCAATAAATATACAAACAAATACATTACAATCCCCGCTCCCAACTGCCTGTTAAGGTAGGTTATCCCTCAAACGAATGACTGGCTAAGGGAAAATATCTGATTTCTGTATTCCCCTTAAACTATAAAATCTTTATCTACAAAGATAAAATGGCATGGCAATACGCAGAGATTCTATAAATTTTTGAATGGCATCATCGGAATGGCGGTTCACATTGGAATCATACGACGTAATCCTTATCTGAATAAGGTCAACCTCTGCTGTAAACTAATGTTCCTAATTGATATTTAACGGAATATATACCTGCAAAAATCATTATTATATTATTTTAAACTTGTTGTATTTAATAACAAGAAAGTTATTACTTCCACTACATTATTGATATACACCCATGGTTTAGCATCAAGTTATTCAGTCTTTGTTCTAAGTGCATATGCATACAACGGTTTAATCCATTGGTCATTAGAGCTTGAACTTGATCTTGGGGTGAAGGATATTTGCTACATTTGTCTAATGTACTTCTAAATAAAAATATATATGACATTAAACTTATTAATAGTTAACCAACAGTATTATAATGTAATATGCACAATAGACGGGTAAAAAATACTCACATAAAAATATGCATTTACAGTTGTGCATTCTTATGAGTACATGTTGGAAAACATCCTCTGACGTGTACGTAGAACTTTTATACACTCATTTATATGCTACAAAATCGTGATAGAACATATATAAGTTTTGATACTGTTACTCATAACAAAAAATATAAAAATAAAAGTCTTCACCATATCTTCAAGCTAGTGAAGCAATAAGTCGTTAAACTATGTGTTGCTAGCATTGAGTCTGTGTAAAGTAACAAGCTGCATTAGGTTATTTTTATTTATCCAATCTCTAATGTCCCTAAATTTATCTTGATGAATAAGAATCGACTGCCCGTTTATGTCAATTGTAGCTTCTTATTCCAATTTTGCAAGTTTCTTTTTTACGGACTTTTTCAATAGATTGGTATAAGGACTGCTTTGAGCTTATGCTTTTCTGTAGTGGCACCCATACTTATTCATCTTTTAAACTAATGCAACGGGTATAATTTTGACACTTGCAGGGCTCTCAGCTACATGTTGTATATCCATTGACATAGGCTGATGCTAAGACTCGTTCGCAGGAGTATAAGCTTGAAAGTCAGCAGCCATGAATTTAGTGCCCTAATTCCAAACAACACCAATCAATATACTGACTTGTTAAACTTTGTACCTAATGAAATTTAAGTTCAAAATGTGCTATAGTATTGTCTACATTCTCAGAGATCCTAGATGACTTTAAGTACTGCATCATAGGAGACATCTAATGCAAGATCTCTTCTTCGTCCTTATCCATCTACTCATTACCTCTGTTTGAATCTTTGAGCCAACACTATCAATCTTTGTGGAAAGCTCTGATCTAACTTTATCAATTTTGTTAAATAGCTCTATTTGAAGATCATCAATCCTCTTCTCCAGGATATAATACTACGATAATGACATGTCAGGCTCAAACTATACATAAGTATTTATAATCAATCTCCCCAATATAGTACTCATCAACAACATATAGTAGTGAATTCAAGGAACAAGACTAAGTTATTATACTGTTGATTCAGTCGCTGGCGAGGTTTCAAATTCGTACCAAGGCTGAACATCCATACCAACCTGACAATCGGTGAATTGGGTGTTCAGAATCTCTACTTTCTCCAACTTCAGAGTCCTTCACCATTTTCCCAATGGAATGTGCAATTTTGTTGCCACATGAAAGTTTTCATTCTTCTCATGTTCATAGGGCACCAACTTCCTATGTACTTTTAAAGCCTATGCAAAATTTTAAATTTATTAATTATTAATAGAAAAATAACAAAATTTATAGGAAATTTATATATATTCTTCGCTGAATTAAAAAAAAAAAAATACCCCAACATCATTAAAGAGAACGTTTGTGACGTCTTCATATAATGTGGTGTCTATACTGAACCAATTTAAAAGACGCAAAAAATGGTCACCATCTTTACTCGCAAACACCTCCCTACATTTCAGGGTCGCCTCATAGATTCACACATGAGATAATAAAGAAAAAATTAACAATCTACAAAAAATAACAATATTATTCTCTTATCTTCTTTAATGTAAAGTAATAATAACATTTTTTTTTGCATCTCAATATGATAATGAATTGAAAAAAAAAAGAATTACTCACCAAAAATGCCTGACCAAATACGTACAAGTTGTATGTTTCTCTATCTAGAGCGCTGACATTTATGACTTTTATTAACTTTTTAATTAAAGCTATACTTAAACTATAGTTGAGTATAGTCCATGCAATTATGCCCTAAAGATAGGCGTTAAACTCATTCAAATCATCCGCGAGGCAAAGCACAAAATATTATACGGCTTTATTCTGATCACATGGCATCAACAATTTATGTAATATATAAAATAGGCACATTTTTATTGCATCTATATCATTGTCAAATATAATGTCGTTGAACCACGGATTTAAATCCTTATAGGTCAACTCATGTCTACCCCTAAAGTATTTATCTCATAGTCTATCTCTAAAGTATTTATCTCATAGTCTATCATCCAACTCCCTTACTGAGGGGTAATCCCACATCTTTAAATCAATAATCAAATAAAACTCTAGACGGGAGAATTTTATATGCCTGTTGCCTATATACAACCATAATTCTTTATGTAAATTTTTGGTATGTACACGTTTTAATAAAACTTCTTGTACTAAAATGCCTAAGAAACCAATATCTTGTACATACAAAAAAAGGCAAAAATACATTTATTTTTTATGCTTTTGATAGCCCACAACTTCGGGTTCACAAATATAGTCGATCGGTAAAATTTATTTTTGGTAATTATATATTCTTTTGAGATGTTCTCCTTCCTTAAAAAAAATTATTAGTATATAACTAATTATTAGATAATTTAAATAATTACTAAAATTTAAAACAATTATTAGTAAAAAAAATTATTAAAACTTTATCAACTAACAAAAATAATATAATAATGACAAAAATAAAATAAAAAATAATGACTAAAATTAAATAATTTAAGCACAATTTTAATAACTTAATTAAAAATTAAATAAAAAATAAAAAAAAATTTGAAAAAAAAAGCCACGTGGTGGCGAGTGGGCGTGCTGCGTGCATTCAAGCGAGTGCCACGCACACGTCAAATCGAACTGAACCAAACCAAATCAAACCAGTTATCGGTTCCAAATTTGGTTTAGTTAGGACCCGAACCAAACCGAAATTGGTTCTACCCAACCTCACTTTTGGGTCCTCAATCGCATCATACATCTGAAAGTTTGACATTATAAACTTGAACGACTTTTTGGCTCGCTTGATGGACTCTACAAATAGATCTTGGTTCTCCTTCCTTACCTCAGACATTATATCCTTAATGATTTTGGGCTTACCAATTTTTTCATATAACTCTCTTACTTCTTTCATAATAAAAGCTCTTATATATTTTTTTTAATTTACTTTTCTAGTCCTTACTTAGGTCTTTTCTTTTATCATTCTTTGAGATACTTTGTCTTCTGTCTCATTTTCTTGTAATTGTCTACGTTGAGTGTTTATTGACCCATTTTCTTGTTGTTGCTCATGACAAGTATCTCTCGGGGCATCGTTCAGTTCCTCGAACCCTTCCATCAATATCAATCTATCTCTAAATTTTCAATTTTTGTTTTTAATATCTTTTAATTGCTTGAGATTTTTATCCGCACATTTGTCATTGCAGCGAAAATTATTTCTCTATCCTATAATCTATTTTATTTGGTTTGTTATTAATAAGTGACTATCTTCGTTTGAAAGTTCCCTATAGATGGTGCCATTAAAGCTCTTTGGAGGCTGAATAAAAACCTTCGCATTTAATTACTCTCTTTCCTTTGTACCATTTTCTCAATTTGACCAAAACGCCATTCATCCTCTTTAAAAAAAACTCCAATCTCAAGTTAGTGTTTGAAGAAGAAGGAAGATGTTGTGTGGGATAGAGTGTATGCATGAATAAGAGTAAATTAACGTATAGTCATGGATGTGATAAATTAGGGTCATTCTATGAAAAAAAAATTGATACTATCTTCGTTTAGAGTATTAATAGTTTTATAAGGAAGGAATGAAATTCCTTCCCAAAAAGTAATAACATAGATACATAGTTTAATTGAATAATGAATTTAAATTTTTTTAACAACTTTGTCATGTTATTTATTGGTAGAAGAGTTTTAATGGGAATCAATCAATCTTTCGAGAAATTCTTCTTTATATACATATAAAATTAGCAATTGAAATTATAATATTTAATTTTTTTTCATCTTTCGGCGATATTTATGGTTCATTTACGAAGATCATAAGTTGAAGAAACGAGTTACCTATTAGAAAGATAAATGGACTCTCCCTTTAAATCTCTTGGACATTTTTGTACAAAAATCTTTAATTAAATAAAAAAATTGAGTTGTTGGTACTCGAACTAGTAAGAATGGGCAATAGTAATTATTGATCACGATGTATTATTTTTTAGGGATATTATTATGAATACCCTTGAGCTTTGACTTAATAGCATTGATACCTTTAACTTTAAAAAATAGGCTGTATTGCTCAATCATTAGTAAATATTTCGTTTGTTTTAACAGAATTGCATGAAGTGACCAAATTGTTTTTATAAATTAAAAAGTAATGAAATGACATTACACAACAAACGAGAAAGTATGATTTTTTATAAAAAAAATCAAAATTTAATAATAAATTAATAATATCTTTTTATTTCTTAATTTTTATTTATAATATAATTATTATATTAGAATATAAAATTAAATAAAAAAAATTGAAAAAAAATGGCCAAAATAGCGATCACAAATAGCCGCTGCAAAATGCGAAAAAAGTGGCTGCTGCAATTGCGGCCAAATGTGGCCGCGTGCAGTGGCAACTTTTGGCTGCCTGTAATGGCTGGCATTTGTGGCTGCCTTGTAGCGTCCAATTTTGGCAACTGTACGGAGGCCACTTTTGACTGTTGGCCAAATTTTTTTTATTTTTTTAAAAATAATTTTTTAATTATTTATAATGTGTTGTTTGGTTACAAGGATAAAAAAATGTTTGACAAGGGATAAAGACTGTTTGAATAAAATAGTAATAAAAAGATAATTTTATCATTTTTTTCAGTTAATTTTAACAAAAAATTCTCTAGCGATTGAGCATTACTACTTGTTTTTCAAAAATGAAAGTATCGATACTATTAAACTAAAGCTTAAGGATATTCATGATAATATTCCTATTTTTTAATTGACATTAAAATTGCGTTGTAACATTAAACATATTGAAATGATCAATCATTCTATATAAAACATGAGAATTGCATTGGTAAATAAAATAAAAGTACATATTAGAAAAATTATCATAAAAACTTTCGAGGTTTTGCATTATATTAAAATATTTACATATTTAAAAATATACATTAATACTCATTTATTAAGAAAATTTTCTATTAAAATTAATAGAAAAAAGATAATAAAGTAAAATAAATATTTAAAATTTTAAACTTAATTTTTTTTCATTTTTTTAATCTCTCTAACTAATATTTAAAAAACCTTAAAATTATCTCATGTTACCAACTGCTATAACCACCAACCACAACTGTGTGCCCAGTGACCCTACTCGTGTTAGAATTTGTGCTTACGTGCTATCTTATTTTGTATGAATATTTTTATTTATACAACAAATATTTCATTAAATTGCTAATTATATTCTTAATATATGTTAAGATGCTTGTAACGTTTCAGACATTGTATAATTTGAAGGAGTTCAGATCTGATCTAAAAAAGTTTAGACCATTGCTAAGAGTTGTAAATTATAAGAGTTAGCGAAATCTAAAAAGTTAAAACCTTATTTAAACGAGACAAAGACCCGATGGTATATTAATAATGACATAGTTGTAAAATGTTGTAAATAGTACTAAAAAATGTCATTGTGCTTGTATGTTCATAAATGTTATGTTCCTAATCTATTTTCATTGATGTCGTTTGTTAGTGAAAATTTTATTTAATATAGATTAGTGTATGTCTATATCTGGATGGTTCATATGGTTAGTCTTAGCAGACCACGAGCTTAGTAAAAACTTGTATATATATGTAGGTATTTAGTGAGGATTGGGTACTGAACATACTCAATTAGGATCTCTAATAAACATCTCATAAAGCTGTCAATAAAGGATTTTTTTGAGTTGAGTAGTATTTGTGGTCCTTTAACCTGAGCACTACGGTGGGCTTGTGAATGATCCACTATAATTAAGTTCCACACATATCAAAGTCCTTTCACGGTTTGACCGCTGAGTGTCGTTAGGTATGATCCAATGCTTATGGAGTCTTGTTTGTATAGATATGGGATCTGTCAGCTCATATGAGTAAGTTGTATATCATGATGCTCCAAAATTGTATTCCGAAAAACCTTATGGTCATAAGTAATAAACTCGGGAAAGAATTTTCTGTAAAATAAATAATATTATAAAAATATTTGTAGATATTGTTTATGAGAATACGAATATGAAGATAAGTTTTAGGGTTGAGCGTATGAAGACTTGACAGTGATAATTTATGTCTCCGCTCTTCCATGATATAAATGACGGATAGATTATACGAATATATATTAACCTCAACTTGTATGGTTCAACGCGCCGTATTGTTATTTTCATAACGTGTGTGTGGAGTATTATTTATGGACTTATAGAAGAGTTCTATAAGAAAAACTAGTGTAAATTTAGGAAGTTTTACTATATGAAATGTACTAGAGTAGCGCACCGAATTGAATGGTTCGATCTAAAAAATTTTCAAAAATAAAAATTATTTTAAGATCTTTTGAAAAATTATTAGAATTTAAATGTTAAGCTCATGATGTTGGCAAGTGAAATTTATCATTTTAATTCTTAATTGAATGATACATATCATACCATTAATTTATAATAGTATAATACATGGCATAATAAAAATAACCCGTTTAATTTGTAAATGGCGGCATCAAATATAGTTATGACTCTGCAAAATGAATTTGTCATTCTTTAAAACTAAATTCATTTAATATATTTACATATTAGCAAGAGGTAGCTATTAATTCTTGTCATGCTTATTGTCAAACATGTGCTGGCTATGATAAACTTTAGTCATGAATCAAGCATGAGGTGCCTTTAAACAAAGATTACATGGCCACTCACTTTTATTATATTCGGCCAGCTCATTCACTTTGACATTAATCAATTGTATAAGCATAAAGTGTGCAATATAATTGCATTGTCATGCTTAAGCAAAAACGCCACTTATTTGAATTTTGATTAGTTAAAGGTGGTTGAAATATTTGCTATATATAGAGATGCTAAGTTCATTTGTGAGATAAGTGAAGGGTGAAGAAAAATTAAGCAAATACATAAATAGGCCAAGAGATATAAAAGAGAAGCAAGTGTTGTTTCAACTAATTCCTTTGAAAAAGTGAAGTTATCATTTTAGTTCAAAGAATTTTATTGCGTTCTCGATTAGAATTGTCGAAATCATACTTTAAGAGGAGTTTTCTTTTATTTCATTAGTGTAATAAGATTTTTTTATAAAGATATTATTATGAATATCCTTGAGCTTTAGCCTAATAGCATCGATAACCTCAACTTTTAAAAATAGACAATAATGCTCAATCGTTAGAGAATCTTTTATTAAAATTAATTAAAAAAGGATAAAATTATCATTTTATTATTATTTTATCTAAACATTCTTTATCCCTTTCCAAACACTTTTTTATCCTTGTAACCAAACAACACATAATAAATAATAAAAAAATTAGCCAACGACCAAAAGTGATTGTGTGCCCATAAATGACCTTATTTTGCAATAGTCATTTGTGGGCGCTGTTTTGGACTTTTTTAAAAAAAAATATTAATTTAATTTTATATTTTAATATCATAATTATATTATTAATAAAAATTAAGAAATAAAAAGATATTATTAATTTATTATTAAAATTTAAAAATTTTTACATAACAATCGTGCTTTCTTATTTTTTTTGTGCAATAACATTTCATTACTTTTTAATTTATAAGAACAATTTGGTTATTTTACACAATTCTGTTAAAACTAACGGAATATTTTTTAACAATTGAACATTATTGCCTACTTTTTAAAGTTGGGGTATCAATACAATTAGAGCAAAGCTCAAGGGTATTCGTGATAATATCTCTTATTTTATTCTACTGTGTACATTTTGCTAATTTGACGTATAAAATTAAATGTACACACTCACCTTACGCACAACACATTTTCAACTCAGCCAAGCAAAATGCACTCGTTTGGTTGCTAATTTTTTAATTACAATGGTCGAAATTTGTTATTGATTTATTTTTAATGTTATTAGATTAATTTTAAGATTGGTTGTGTTGTTGATATTATTGTAGTATCGAATGTTGTTGGATTAATTAAAAATTATTGAGTGATTAATTTTGTGATGACATTATTAATTATAGGAGAACAAATTTAAATAAAGAGATACCATATGTTATAACCATATGATTTTATGTCACTTATTAAACAAGGAGATATCAATATTTGTATTAACAATTAATAGTATATACTTTCACACAGATGAGGTCCGAAATCAAATCCTCCTCTCTTATGTAAAAAAAACAAGGAGATACCATTTTGTGGAATTGGGCCAAGCTGGATGCAGGACGGATCGTGGGTCCTTTAAAAAAAACAAGAGGATAATTTTCCATATATATGTTAAGGCCCTCGAAAGCCTGATAATTTGTACTTGCTATCTATGTTCAATTTCAATGCCTTGTGTCTTGTGCCTCTTTTTAGTCAACCGCGATTACCAGGCTTTTCTTAAATTCTTTCCAACATGTATTTTCTTTCTCAGTACAAGACTATAATCATCTCACAAAATCATATTTATTACATAAAAAATATGGAATATTCACCTTTTTTTAAAAGAAAAAACACCTAATAAGTGAACTTCATTAACGATAAATGAATAGATCTCATATGAAAGTATTTTGTTTCAAACGTATCTAACAAATTCAATAACGAAACTGGGATTTTTTAAGAAGAGGGGACAACTTTCTAACAATTATAAAAGGGTCATGGGGTTTAAAGCAAAAATTCAAATTAAGAAGGTAAAAAAATATTATTTGAGGGAACAATATGCTAAAGTCAATTTGTTTAATCAATATAATTTTTATTTCGGTGGGATCAGCTCTTGATTGGTTCTGTTACTGATAGAGTTTTATCATTTTATTTGATGAATACGGTGGTTAACTTATTTTGAATGTATAAAGTATCATTATCATCACCATGTCAAATTTAATAAAAATGTTTTGAGTGTTTTTGAATGTAATAATCATTATCTCTTGTATTCATGCGATCACCAAAAATTATTTCTTTATCCTGAAAGTTTCTAAGTTTGGAACCTCTATGTCAATTGTCGTCTTATCTTTACTTACTCTTCTTAGAAATAACGAGAATGTGTCTTTTTTATATGATAAAAAGCCAATATTTAAATTAGTATTTATTTAAAAAAGAGAGTGAGTGTTTTTATGTGTGGAAATTGTTATAAAGGTAAGCAAGATGAGAATGTTGAATTATAATTTAGAATTGTGTATTGAATATGAAAATTGAATGAATAAAATAAATTTTATTTATAGTGCATAAATCTAAATGATACTCAAAATATGTATGAATATCTATAATCAATTAATTTGATTTAATTAAGAGATTAAACTCATTTTTAATTCATAATTCATTAAATAAAGAAAAAGATTTAAATGAAACTTGTCTACTTATGCAAATGTAATTAACCGGTCTAAATTCAAATGAAATAGTAAGTTCGATTCATTTTTATCTCATTATGATTTATACGATATATTTCGGAGGATCATAGGTCGCAGATCAAGTTAAGCAGAGATTTTTTTAATAATGATGGGTATGTTGTGAAATGGATTGTAACTTAAAATTATATGAATGGGCAGGGATTGGTTAGGCCGTTGGATAATAGCCCAATATAAATCAATTAAAAGATAAAAAAATGACAACTAAATTAAGAATATCTACAAGGTATTATTATAACCATTCGATGGTCTTTACCCTAATGAATCACATTGATAGCACAACTTGACAGATTATTGGCTGCATGCAAATTCAATGCCACGAAGTTCAAACTTGTTGTGGTAGCTGGCATCGTGTGCCAGCTAGCAATGAATTCAACCATGGTGGACAGCCATTTCTTGGCTGTCCACCATGTTAAACTCTCCTTATAAATGGGAGAGTTTAACAATTCATTTTTCATTCCAAAAATAATATAATTTTGAGAGAATTTGTATATTCTTTGAGTGATTTGAGAAAATTAGGTATATTGAAATTTTGGGTTGTAAGGCTAAAATACTACAATACTTGTATTTTTTATTTTCAATAGTAAGAGATTCTTCTGTCTTCGCCCGTGGACGTAAGCTAAAAGCCGAACCACGTAAACTTTTGTCTTTATTTTATTGTCATTTTTATTATTTTTCTCAATTTCGCTTTAACTGCGACCCTGCATCACCCCTCAATTTTCTAACAAAACCCACCTATAAAATAATATTTTTGTTGTTATAAAATTAAAATAATTTATAGAGTTTATGACTAGGATTCTTAAGGTTTTGGAAACTGTTTGAAAGATCCTCTAATTTTAAAATACGTTAAATATCCTTATTTGTTAGTGCTCATCATTTGTTTTAATAAAAATAAGAGCAAAATAGTACTTTAACATATAAACGAATTATGCAAACACCCAAGATAGTACTCATATGCACAAATGAAGATCGAACTCTAATACAATCACATTCTTCACAAGTACCAGTTAAATAGCCATTATGGAGAAGAAAAGCTCAAGCTCAAGCTCAAGCTATCATATCTAATAAACTTTAACAAAAACCAAAAAAATTTCATATTAGATTCTCATTAAATGGGCTAAATAAACAAAACACATACCACATACATTATTTAAAACATTCAATTATGCTTCTAGGTTTGACTCGGAAGCCACTAATACCTTATATACATGTTTTGTTGCCACCAATCCTACACCAGAAACTCTTAACCTAAAAAAAGAAAAGAAAAATTAAAATTTACGATGAAAAAAGAGAACTTGAAGAAGGTTTATAAAAGAGAAACAGAGTGAAGAAAAACCGAACAGAAGTTGTTAGTTAAGCATCTGGAAAGTGGATGAGTTGGGTTTATTATGTTGGAGAAAGAAATATGACAGATGGAAATTGATGGGTTTGTGAGGTTTAAGCGTGAGATTGGATATAGAAGATGTGCAAAGCGAAAGACTCTCTGCAGCTGCTGCAGCCTTGTGTCACGACCCGATTTTTCGAAATCGTGCAGCCTTAGACACTTGCGAATATTTGGAGCGTGACACTTGGCTGGTTTGCTTTTGTTTTGTTTTGTTTTTATTTTATTTTTTTACATCTTAAGTTTCTTTCCATATATATTTCAATTTCATTTTGGTCAAAATTAAGACTCTATATTAAGTCTCCATACGTTGGGGTCTTAATTTATTATTTAATTTTTTTAGATTTGATTTCCATTAAAGTTTTAGCATATAGTAAGGATTTTAATACTAAATTAATTTAATTGGGTGGTTAATGATGGGGCTTGTGTGGTGCTTGGTAGAAGCTATATTTGGGGAAGTGTCAAAAAAGAGAGAATGAAATGGTCCAAGGAGAAAGAATGACATGGAGAACTCATAAATAATACTACATTACATTGAATAAAAATAAAATAATAACTGTACACTTATTAATAAATTAAACAACAAATACTAACGAACAAGATATTTTAAGTTATTTTAAAATTAAAAGTCTTTCAATCAATTTCGTAAAACTTTAAGAATTTATAAATTATAAACCCTAATTTATAAAATTGTCAATAAAGTGAATGTTCCAAAACAAATGTAAAGAAAATGTCCAAAAAAAAAGGGTGAAGGCCAAAACGAAGCAACAAAGTCTTTTTAAACTCATTTTTTTTTTCTCTTCTTTTTTTTAAAATTATTATTTATATATTAAAAAAAAAAAGAAACTTTCAAAAACATATTTTTGTGGTCCAATACGGCTGTTGAGCAACGCAACACAGAAATCGCCTTCCTTAAAGCATCTTTTACCGGAAGATCCGTATCCACTTTTAAGACCCAAAATTTATCACCCACTTTTCTTTTTCTCCTCCCTTCTGTCTTGGACTAGTAGACGTATCGCTTCTGCACCACACGTGCAGCTTCTTGTCACGTGACACGCCTCAAAAAGGACAAAGCTCTGGGGAAAGGACGTAGAAAAAGAAGAGCGAGTAAATATAATATACTGTAATATAAAAATGTAAAAATTAGGGTTAGGGTTTTTATTTTATTTTTTTCGTATGATATGAATCATTACACACGACAAAGATACTCTGCAGAATACTATATCCCTATACTAGAGTCTATGTAACTCTAGATCCATTTAAGTGGATATTTTCTAAACTTGCTTTCGTCATCTTTCGTCTGGGAAACAGGTTTGCTCGTCTTAGAAATTAATAATAACTCATTCGCATGAAAACACTGTGACAAGAGGCCGAGTCAACAAAAAACAAAGAAAAGCGAATAAAAGAAGAACCAAGTATCAATGCCTAGTCAAGCTTTATGAGAAAACTTTACTCGTATAGCAATAGGATTAGGGGGGAGATGTTGGAGAAGGAGACCATAGTGATAAAGCCATAAAAGAAATGGGGTTTTCGGGGGCATTGTTGTTTATTTTTATCTACCAGTCAAGGGAGCTTTCTTATCGTCTGGAACAAGAAATGAGAGAGCTTGGAAGAAGGGGAAAGAGGGTAGAGGGATCCAAAGAGAGACTTTGAGGATTTTTGATCGGATACTTAAAGTAGGAAAAGTCAAGGTTGCTGGTTCTCACAGAAGAAGAAGTATAGAAGCCTTGATAGATACATTTCAAAACCAAAAAAATCGTCACTTCTCTTATATTTGGCTTTCATCGAACAATTCACTGTTTTGTTTTTGTTTCTTTCTTTGTTTTCTAAAATCTTCAACTTTTGTATTTGTTTTTTTGCGTAACTGACAGTTCATAGAAACGAGAAATGGAGATTATAACCTTCATCAAGCGATATCTTCTTTTTTCCTAAATCACAGTGAGCTTTTCTTTTTGACAATAATAGTGATGATAATTATAATCATAATGACACTCCTAATTTGTATGATAATTAAGGAGCGATTTATCATTTGGTGTCAGGAGGTGCTTATTTTTTATATTATTCAAATTTTATCTGTCTTTGAATTTAGAGATGGGAGTATTTTCAAAAGCATGTGTGTACACTTGTGCGTAGCATTAATGGGACTAATCAGACAAAGCCCTAGAGACATTGTCAAGGAACCAGCTATGCCCTGAAACTCTTCTCAGCTTTTTTTTTTAATAGAACTGAAATGAAAGACAACAAGACATACGCATACTCTCTCTCTCTCCTGCATTAATGTAACTGAAACATATACAGACATAAAAATCTTGATAAAGGAGAAGCAGAAGAGAAGAAGAACAAATCTGAATACGAGCACTGAATTGCACCAATGAAATAGAAGAACATCAAAGAAAGAGATGGTGTTGGACGATTTAAACTTGCTTTTTGATCCTCACTCTAACCAAAACCCACATGCATTCTCATGGCTGTGGGGAACAAAGATAATGCCGACATTGAAGTTATATACATAGTCACAAACACTCGCACGCACGCACACATATTTCATTAAACACTATCATCAGATTCTCAAGACTCCAGAGAAAGAACAAAGACAAATAAAACAAGAATTTTTTTTTAAAAAAAAAGTTAAAGAAGAAAGGAAGCAAAAGCTAAGATTCTTAATGTCTGTAAGGAAACTAACATGTGGAAGAAGGCATGAGATTTAACCCTAGATCATCCTTTTCCAAGACCAAACGAGCCTTGTGGGTCTCCGTACTTCCTGGATTAGAAGCATACTCAGGGTGCAATCTCTTCTTGGATTGTAGAGGCACACCAAACAGCTTTGTTTTGCAGCTATTGCTGTTGGGTTCTTCAAGAATCGTCAAAGAGCTTTGAGATGTAGCAGTGGGAGAGTTCAAAACATGAGCTTGAGGAGCTTGTTTAGGATTAGTAGGATGATAATACCCAAGAAGCTGGTTCAAAGGCTTCTGCAACAGTTGAGTATTAGCAGTAGCCATAGGTGTAGCAGCTGATGGTGTGTTACAAAGGAACAAAGAAGAAGGGTAAGAATTGCTGGGATTCACAGGCTTAACATGGTTTTGCACAAAATAGATAATATCATTGTAAAGCTTTCTCATGTGTGCAAGCTCAGATATAAGCATATTATTGCTTCTTCTAAGCCTCTCGTTATCCTCAGACAAGGCAGTAACGGAGCTATTATACCCAGCGACGCCAGCGGCAGCAGCACCAATATTGACCGAAACTCCCGTGCCTCCTCGGGGCGGCGAGTCAGACCAGTTAGCGTAGTCATCTGAGTCAGATGGAGAGATGCTGACCCTGCTTGGGAAGGGGAAAAAACTTGGACCGTTGACGAGTGGAGAATGTGGGTGCTGATGGTGATGATGATGGTTTATGGAAACTTGGGGTTGAGCTGTTTTTCTTCTATGGATCTCACACAGTAAATGCTTTTCTCCCTTTTTGAAGAACTCATTTGCGAACTCCCATCTGTCTGGCACGATCTTCCTAAAACCCTAGTGCCACAAAACACAAGAACATAATCAAAAGTCAGTATTTTGTTAACCAAAGTGACAAAAATAACAGGATATAGATCTTTGGAAGGGGGAAAGATTAGAGTTTTCTTTTAAACATACATAGGTGTTGAGTTGCCTGACAAAGCTAGAAAAATTGTTATGCTTGAAGTAGTTGGGGAGGAGATCGCGTGCAAATTCAGGGGGACGCCAAACGACGAAGGTAGTGTCATCTTCGCCCCAAGAGACGATGTGATCAGTGGTGGGATCATCAACCAGTTGATAAGTTTTTGTGAGAAATGGCGCTGGTACTGATTTATGAGAGTCTAGTGAAAGCAATATGCCTTCACAATTGTCTAGCATAAGCGCCATTGATTGAAAGATAAAGCAAGCAAAATAGATACAGATTCTTCTCTGAGAGAGAGAGAGAATTTGTGAGGGTTTCTTGGGGGTTTCTGATGGATAAGTGGGTGATTCTTGGTGGATAAAAAAGGAGAGAAGAAAAGAAGGGCTATGGTACTGTGTACAGCGGTTGTTTTTTCTTTTTAAATTGAAAAAATATTTGGGTATATTTGTATTATTTAATAATTTGTCGAGGTGATACCGATATTATAATTTGTTTCCCTCCTCGGTTATGTAGTGAGAGAGAATATGTGTCTGTCTGTCTAGGATTGTGAAATAAGGGCCTTTCAAGACAAACCCGTGACTTCTCTTTCTCTCACTGACAAGGGATCCCGCGCACACCCACTTAAAAACCAGCCGAATAAGCATTGTACTTGTGCATCCTCTCTTTCACATTTACAATCCCACCCCTACCTCTCCCACTTTTTATCCTCTAATTACTTCAACACTCAATAATCATTACACTAATTCATTACTCAATCTTACTCTTGACTACCAGGTATTTTTTGTCACACTCCCATCTTGATACAAAACCCCATTTTCGGTAATTATTGCTTTCATTAATTGCAAACTTGGCAAATACAAGACGAAACATAAACCCTAAACCCCACTAGACTAGCTATATAGAGAGAAACTAGATTAGCGAATGGGTATTTTGGGGATTGAAAGAATGGTGGTTTTTTTTCCTCTTTTTTGAGTAAAATATTAAAGAAGGAGAAATGAAAGGGGAAGAGGAGGTAGTTTGTTCACATCACGTCAAACGAGTGTCCTCTTTTCATTTTGTAGCTTTCTTTTTGTTGTTTTATTGTTTAATAACACATTACAGATTACACTCTCTCCAATTTCGAATCCCCATCATTTTCTATTTCTACTACTCTAGCTCTAGCAGATATAAGATAAAGGATACATCGAACTACGTGATGGGATTTAAAGCTGTTCTTTGGTGACGACATTTCTTCTCTTCTTCTTCTTCTTCTCTTTCACACACACAAACAAACATCTTTTTTAATAAATCTTCTTTTTTCTTTTTCTAAATTTTTATTTATTTATCTTTTCTCGCAATATTCCAAACTTCAATATGCATATAGACATGCTCTCGGGCTACTATTACTATTACTACTGCTACCACCTTTGCTGACTAACTTACAACTATATAGACTCTATTAGTAGCCTCTAGCCTGCTGCTTTGAGCATCCAACTTTGGCTGTTCTCGGCTCGGTTTCTTTCTTTTGCTGACGTGTCTCAGGTGATTGAATTATTGGATCCAAAAGTTTCCATGAATAACTGAAATCATTTACAGCTTTTTCTTTCTTTCTTATAATGGCCCAAGAAAAGAAAGAGATAAATATTTTTAATTTATTTTATTTTTATTATGTATATTTTCCTTTCTTTCTCGGTGAAACCATTGGTTTAGTTAACAGAAAACCAAATGCAAGAAGATACTAAGCTGATTTCTCCTGGTTTTAATGCTACAAAGGTGTCCCAATTAATTTTAAAAAAAAAATGCATGAAATTTTACAGTGTGATTTAGTGGTTATTGAGTAATTAAGTGAGGGATCCTATAAAAGCGAGAAATGTATCATTTTGGTTATGAGTAAGTGACAGTAGAGGGGGTAGGGACAGCAGCATGTCCAAAGTGAAACAATGGGAAAATGATGAGTAATTATTTCACATAGATACTCAACTGATTATTTTGATCATGTTCTATGATTCTCATTATTGGAAAACCAAAGTTAAACTGTCCCAGTTCCCCCACCAGCTTATAATTCCTTCTGTATACATTTTTTGGATTCTTTTTAATTTTCCGTGTGAATTTAAATCTTACTTTTGGTAACTAACTCAAGAATAAGAACAGACACCTGTTAATTAACTTCCCTAAAAGCATTATAGAATAAAGAGATTACAATCTCATTAAAATTTAAATGGAGCAAAAATTCTTGAATTAATCATGTAGTGCTCATCCCACATGGGTCAAAAATATTTCTCTCTCTGTCATATCTTTGTATGAAAATTTGAATTTGCAAACTTCTTTCTTTCTGGGGGACAGATTTCTAACCCAAATATTGTTTCAGTTATTGTTTAAATAAAGCCAAATTATGCAAGTACTCCCATATATAAATTATATGTAATGGAAGGAAAATAATAAGAAGAGTCTTTCCATGCATGTGACATTGAATTCTTTTTTTTCCCCTCCCTTTATACAGATAACAAAATAGGAAAACAGTAAGAAGAAATGTCAGCTTCAATTCCCGATATTCAATTAAAATGGGAAATACTATCCTAGTCTGAGAATAAACACCTTCTAAAAACTTCAAAAACCCTTTCTCTCTCAATTTTTTTTTCTTAATTCTTCATCAAGTCTCATACATATTTAACTTACTTACTTACCCCATCTGCACTCTGTACAAATTTTGCAGCGGCTGACATGGAGACAGTTCTTTTCTTTTATCTTTTGATGGTTCTGTGCTATGCCATTCTCGTGATTCTTGTTTTGGTTTTTTCCTTGTTAGCATAATATTTATTGCCCACTACTCTTATTCACTTATTCTTGTTCCATGCATATTTCTGGGAGGTTTCACATGTGTAACTATCTCAAACCCCAAACATTAATCTAGATGCTTCCAAATTCCAACAAATATGTTCCCCACAAGCCATATATAACTTTTACTTTCATAATTTACAGATCATAAGCTAGCTCAATCAAGAGAATATATCACATCAAACACACAAATCACTTGAACTAGTTACTAGTCATTGTCCAATTAATTAATTAAATTTGCATATCCAGAGACTAAAAATAATGGCAGCTTAATTATCTAGTGGGATTAATTAACCTAATTATTTGATCATAACCCAATAATCCATGTATGCAGGAATTAGATCATATGGTGGGTTTATATTATAATGGGACCTATCTCATTGATGAAGATAAGTAGTAGCAACAGAAACACATGAATAGTTGAGGAAGAAGCAAAGTAAATTAAATTTTATGAAGCATTTTTGTTTGTATCAGACATTGATGAAAGATGTGGAACCCACAAAGTATGGAAATCTAGAAAAAGAAAAGGCTGATATTTTTTTTTTCTTATACAAGTTGTCAGCAACTTATACAGATCCTCCCGAGCCCACCACCATCACTCGCTAAATCACCCCCAACACACACGCATAAAAACACTATCTTCCTATTATCTCTAACACGTTGAGGTGCCAAGAAGATTCTATTCTAATTTCTAAAACGCAGTGAAAGTGAACCCCACATACACTCAAACACAACCTCCTCTCACATGACCACCGTCAGATACCTTTTCAAAAATATTGTAATTTCTATGAATTAATTAAGAAAGAATTAACAATACAATAAAATAATTAGATGTTGTTAATCTAAAATGAGAATTTCAAGAAGAGACAACTTAAAACACAGAGTGAATACAGATAAAAGCCCTATTGAATAAGAGTTGATGACTGATATAATAAGTTAAATCATATATTATATTAAAAGAACTATCGTTATCTCTCTATTTCTAAGAATCAAAATCTGAATTATACACGACAAGCTACAAGGTTCTTTCTTCTGTCTCTCCTCGCGCTCTCTTTTGTCTGTTTGACTGAGCCATCCCCACACTAACAATCTTTTACCTTGTAATATGAACGTAATTGTATTTGAACTTAAACTCAAATACATGTAAAGAACATTTCTGACTTAATTATATATACATGTGCACATAAAACATCTCTTGTGTACATAAATATTTGACGGTTGATATATATATATATATGGAGGATGGAGATAGCTAGGGTTTGGTCAAAGACGTTCAATAGAAAGTGTATTTATAATCTGAAAGAGTGAAGGGGAGTCACGAGGGGAAATGGAACCCACGAGGAAATGGCACACTGATATAAATGGAGCGGACAAGATACCCGTTTGTCTTTATAATATATGCATGCACTTATTTACTTACTTAGAGGCTTTGTCTTTGTGCTATGTATATTATGTGATTGACATCTTTGTCCTTCTAGATGACAATTATTCAGTCGCACAGAGGGAATTAAATGTGTAACATGCATGCTGCTCCTTTTGCCTGAATTATCAACCTTCACTCCAATTTCGAAAAAATAAAAAACTAAACAATTACGGCCTTCCTAATCCAACTGACTTGGGATTAAAATTTCTAACCTATGTACTTTTTGTTGCAGTGATGGCTTGTTGTGTTGGAAATTAGTGTCTTATAGAATAGCCCTCGTTACCTTTTTATTGATAGAGAAAATGAGGATCAATGAGTTTTGTAAATCTTTCAAGTTTGACTTTAATTTGAACTTAAAATCAGTTTAGCCCAGTCAAATGTCTTCACTATTTATGCACTTGTTTCGTGTAAATAATTAGCTTGAATTTCTTTCTCTTGAATCAAGATGCAGGTATGACTTACCCACTTAGCAAATTAATTAAAGTCATATTATTTAAAAAACTTAATTAATGCAGCTTATTACATTGTTTTCTATATTTTATATTACTATGTAAAATGTAAATCTTAAGAATAAATTGTATAAAAGTTTGGAAGGTTTTACTACCTTATAATTAGATGTCCATATATAGAAGACAGCTGATTTTGTTTTATCCCGCTGAATATTAGCTTACCTGAAACTCTTTAACTTCCCATCAGAAATTCAACAGGATGTACTTGTTCGAAGTTTCAAACTATAAATATAATATATACTTGTACGTCTTTCCAATTATAGCCAAATCATAATTTGAAACATGAAACCAGGTATTTATAGTTAAGGCCTTGTCCCTTGGTACTTTTGCAGTTTCTCTCCACAGAGAATCCCTTGTCATGCATCTTGGTTTTTATGTGTTTTAGCTCAGATTTAGAGTTTCTCGTTCTTCTCAGAAACTGTCAATTATTCCCTGCGGAGATAGGAATAAATAGATAAAAAGGTCTTTCAAATTTTTCTATGGTTTCCGTTTGTCTACTCTGCCCCTTTCCAAATTTTTCAGAGATAGCCAATCACTTATTCGGCGGCTGTTTTTTCGCAACTCAGGCCTGTAGCTGGTTAGCTAATCGATTTGGGGTTTCTTTTCCTGTTGTTTCAGGTGTGCGGGACCTTTGTCAATTTATTATGGGTCAAACTTTCAGTCCTAAATTGCTTAATCTATAGCGTTTATCTAATCTACTCAATTTGGCGTATAAGGAGTGGTGTTCGTTTTAAGGATGAGCCACCTTCTTCATATAAACTTCAGCAAGATTGTCAGGCGCATATGATTCATTTTTCCATTTTTTGTTCCAGGATTTGTGACTTATAAAGATAGGGATATTATGCGTAATCTTGGTTTGTTGTTTTCTCTTGATTGGCCCCTAAGATTGATATTCTAAATTAGCATCCGTCTTCTACTGATTGGATTAAGGTCAATATGGATGGTCTTTCGTAAGGTAATTTGGGTGGGTGATGCTTCTTGTAGGGCGGTTTTTCAAAATGATCGCGGTGAGTTTATTGGTGGTTTTAATATTATTATTGGTCATAATATCGCTTTTGACACTGAGATTATGGCAGCAATGTTGGCTATAGAGCAAGCTTATGAATGGGGATAGTTCAATTTGGTACTTGAGAGCGATTCAATGTTACCCATTCCTCTCTTTTGTAATCCTAGTCTTCATTCTCTCTGGCCTCTTTGGAATCGATGGATCAATTGTCAGTGTCATCATTTTGCAATGGACTTTCGCTTTGTGCATACTTTCTAAGAGAATAGTTCAGTCACGGATGCCTTGGCTAATCTAAGTCTCCTTCAGCAAGGTTTTATTTGATGGGAATATCCTCCAATCTCCATTGTCAAGTTCATCTTTAATAATATGAATGACTTCCTTAATTATAGATTCACTTAATTTTTTCAATTTTGTTTCACGATTTTTTTTTCTAGTGCCTCTGTTGCTTTTTAGCAATTTTCTTGAGGAGTTTGGTACCCATATCCTCCTCCTCTTTTGGTGTAATTCTTTCTTTTCTTTAACGAAATTTACCTCGGTCTACCGAGGTTCGCTTTAAAAAAAAAGTATTTCAAAGCGAACTAAGAACTTGGTGAATTCCACGAGCAACGGAAGTTTCACTTTAACTTTTGTTCTTTGTTAATCTTCTTGAAATTCATCAATATGGTTATATAAATAACAATGCATGGTCTATCATGTTTCCAATTGCAAGGAAATGACTTAGGTAACGAGTACATAGCCATCTACATATATGTAATCTCTCCAGGCTCCCTCATTAAGAAATCACGTACATTACATTTATAGGATTTAAAATGAACTAATTAAAGACATTGACCAAAATAATAAAAGTAAAGAAAAGTTTTTTTTTTATTGACTAAACAGAAAGGAATCTATTAATGGTACATTAGAATAATGGGGCATTTTGTTTACCATGCAAAAGCTCTTTATTCCTCTATAAAAGACGTTAAAAAGCAAGCTTCCTACAAGACTAATCTCTTCAAACATGGTCCAAAAGGTTTTACATATCGAAGAATTTAGACCTTTGCATGGCCAATTCTTGCTTGTCACTAAAAGAAAGCTAATTTTAACTCACTTTGGAGATACATTAAAAGGGGAGAACAACAAGAGATTTCTTTCTTTCTTTCCTTCAATTTTTTTTTTTCCTTTTTGGTCCTTTCTTCCTTCTTTTCTTTCTCTCTTTTCTTTTCTCCTTTCAATACTCTTTCTTAAAGCCATGGATCCATTCAACTTCTACGTGAAAAAGATCCTACTATAAACGTGTGAACCTTTATCATGTATAAAAAATAATAAAGATAATAGATTGATATATATATATTATATATTCTACAGAACATATAACTAGCGAATCCCACCAAAAGTAAGTTATCAACATGATGATGATCAAGTTGATGTGATATTGAGTCTTTTGAATTCCACTAGTAAAATGCTTTTAATCAGTGCGATAGGATGAGGCCATGTGATCTAAAACATGGGCCCGAAAATTAAGTTTTTAGTACAAAACATTAACAACTATGTATGACCTAAACATGATTAAGCAAAAGAGTATTAGACCCAGAATGTCAAAAAAGAAAAGAGAAACTAGATGGAGATGGAGATGGGAATCGGGGTTTGGGTTTGGTTTTGGTTTTGGTTTTGTATGTTTGTTGGAAGAGGGGAACATAAAGGCTGTTGGATCACATGCACATCCACATTCTTTTTCTTCTTCCTCTTCTCTTCTTTTTATATACTGTGGCCGATGAACGTTAAAGAAAAGAAAAGAACTTTATGAAGAGGAAAAAAAAAAAAAGAAAAGGTCCCACAATTCAAGGCTGCTGCTAATACTACTCCTCAATCCAAGGGATTCCTTGTGATGATCAAGCTCATTTTGGGTCCCTCCATCATCTTCACCATCATTTCATGCATATATACCAAGACCCACCTCTTACGTCCATTACTAACAAAGCAAGTGCTTAAAGTGGCATTTTTTTCTGATGACAGCCAATAATTCATGATATAAAATTGCATATCTGATTCTGCTCTCACCTCATCGAAATTCGTCAATAAAAATTATTTGTAACGGATCGGATCGTGATCCATTCTGGGGAACTGCAGTTATCCTCAAATCATTTGCAGTGTTGGGTCGATCCGGACTGTCCAATTATTCTCTTTAGTTCATATATTTTTCCTTTGCCTTTTCTTTTTATAAAATAAATATGCATATTTGCATAATCATGCAAATATTATTGCCACCTAATTATCCACTGAGAAAACCCTTTTGCCTGGTCAATCATGTCAAGCAAAAGCTTGTAAGGAGTTGATCATTCAATCAGCGCACATATCTGATGTGCCCCAATTGTGCACTATTTCATTGTCACGCGCCACGCGATAAAATCAAAAACTACTATATATTTGCCCACTATTCCCTTCCTAGGGTTAATTTGCATGAATAAACAGCTCTTTGTTTTATCGTCCACATATATTAATGTAACAAACAAAAGAGACTATTAAAAGATTATATATATATAAAAACCCTAGATCAGATTTGAACAGAGGTAAAAGACAAAGAATATATATAAATTCTTCCTAGGACCACTGTTGCCAAAAGTGAAGCCAACAAGCGATAGAACTTTGGATTGGACCTCTACAGTTACGATTTTTGTTTGTTTAAATTTAGACGAGTGAATATTCTCTCTGAATTTTGCTTGTTTATTTGATGGGATCATCCTTGAGTTAATATTATGAAATTTCTCTCTTATAATGCGAATGGCTTTCTTAATTATAGATTTTTCTGGTTCTTTTTTTTTGCCTTTTTTCCTTAAGGATTTCTTGATATCTTCGTTGTTGTAATCTCGTTTTTTATTTAATAAAATTTTTTGATTAAAAAAATTGAGACGAGTGAGAGTATCAAGGGTGATTGAAAGCTACTTATGCAAGACTGTGTAAGAGGTTCGTTTCTTTAACAAATTCAAATCTCAATGTTCTAAATTTCTTAACTGAACGGATTAAATTTTGAGTGAGTTAAGTGGACTAATTTAAAATACATATTCATTCTTCATGTTCCTCCAGGATATATAATTAAGTAATGATGTCTTACAACATTCTATTAATTTATTTTGAGGACGAGGTAAATCTTAATCAGATTAATAAAATCTTGCATAATAGTTAAAATTTGTAAAACTATGTAGAAAATATATTTCTTTCACTTTCTGTATTGATTGAAATAATGAATTATGTGTGCAGTAACATATATACAGGTCTTTTTATAGTTACACATTTACACTTTGTTATGATTTTCATTTTACCAAACAGTTCCCTATAATTTAGCCTTTGATACTGTCCTTTGAGTGGTCTTCACCATTGAATCTTCATCACTTGAACTGTCTCTTGTATGATCATTACACCTCATCTTCCAGCTATATTGGTACAATCTGAGCTGTCACTGCTACAACTGAAAATGTAAGCTTTTGATTTTGTCTTGAAGTACCTGAATTTATTTGCTGGTTTCTGTATTTGTCCTGAGGTGTTTGAGATTGTTATTTCTGAATTGTTGGATCTTAGGATTGCTGCCATCAAACCAATGTTTTCTGCACTGTGCATTTGCATTGATTTCATATTTTCAACAATAATGACTTGGGTTGTGAAGCAGCCGGCTCTTAATTAAATTTTCCTAGCAAAATAATTATTATTAATCAAAAAGCATTATATATATATATATGAGCACTAGGTTGGCAAACAGGTTGGTGTATTGGTGTCTTGAGGTTTGAACTCAGAGCTAGATTGAAAAGAGAATGACTCTTCATTAAAACTGACATTTTTGGCAATGTATATTCTTCTAGATGAATGTAAGCACACATACCCTTTGTGGTTATTGCTATACCCTATGAAGACATACTTGGTAGTATGAAAATTGAACTTGTTTTTATTGTAAGGTCTCAAAAATAGATAGCATTCACACCCAAATATTTTTAACATGGTGTAATATGGTGAGTGACCAAACAACTTCTCAAATAGTGATATACAGTTAAGTTTCTTTGAGGGAAGCCTGTTGACTAAATAGGTGGCTATGTGAATAGCTTCCTACCAGAATGTTAACGGTAATGCAACTTGAGCTAATAATGTGAGGGCAGTTTCTGTCAAATGTCTATGTTTTCTTTCAACCTTACAATTTTGATGGTGAGTGTGCGGGCAAGAATATCTTTGGCTGATTCCTTCTGATTTTAGATAGTTTTCAAATGCCCTAAAATCCCCTCATATGTCACTCTGAATGCACTTTATTCTATAGTTAATTAGTTTATCTATGATGGTTTTATAATTTTTGAACTTCTCAAGTGTATTTGATTTATTAGTGAGGGGATAAACCCAAGTAAAACCGGCGTAGTCATCAACTAAGGCTAAATAGTATTTGTAACCCTTCTTGGATGCAATAGAGGCTGGTCCATATAGGTCTAGGTGAACAAGTTCAAAAAGGTGTTTGCTTTAGATTTTTGTTTCTTTGAAGGTTAATCTATGCATCTTTCTATATTGGCATGCAGAACAAAAAGGGTAACTTGGAACTACAGTGTCTTTATTTTCAATATTAAGAAGACCCTTACATTTTGAAATTATCTCTTTGATGACTAGTATATTGAGGTGACCCAATCTCCTATGTATCAACTCTAATTATTCAGTAGGTCTCAAGGTGATATTGTTCATTTCTTTAACAGACTCTAGACTTGGGACTTGACTACTAACTGAGGCTCTTTGACAGATAGAGAACATTGATTATGGACTTGTGACTGAGGTGGTGAGGTTAGCTAAGAATACTTGGTTGGACTGACATGGTTGACACTGCAGCTGATATAGGCCATCTTTAGCCATTTTCAGTAGCATTACCTTCCCCTGTTTCTGGTCTTTCACCATACATTGAAATTTGTTAAATTCAACAATGATATTGTTATCTTTGGTAAGTCTGGATATACTGATTAGGTTCTTTGTTGTACTAAGCACAAGTAAAATTTCATTAAGTCTGAGGCATTTGGTGTGTGGGTAAATATTTGAGTAGATGTTAGTATAACCAATATGTGTAATATGGAGAGTTTGTCCATTACCAACTGTGAGATGCTGATTTCCCTCGTAGTTGTTGCTGAGAGTTAGGTTGTCTATGTTGTTGGTGACATAATTTGTGGCTTTATTGTCAAGATACTAGGAGTAATCTTCAGTGTTTCCAGCAGTTGCAATGGGTGTTTTCCTTGATTGATTTTTCTAATGCATTTTAGAAACAAATTCTTTTTGAATCTGTGCCAGCACTCAGCAACGGTGTGCTTAGGCTTAAAGCAGATTTGGCACAGTTCAAAAGTGTCATAAATAGCTCCAGAAGTTTTTGCTTTCCCTTTACCTTAAGTAATGTAGCTGTTGTTCCCACCAGAACACTGGGAAAGGGCTGTGAGCTTTGAAAAATGTTGCCTTTTGTCTTTCCAATCCAAATTTTCTTCTAGTTTCATCTAGGTTGAGCAAAGTTTGCATTGAAGTTGTTTGGCCCCTCATAAATATCAGTAGTTGTGTTGTTTTCAAGCTTATGTTCTTGGTTAAGCAACAGGGCATAAACATCTGCCAAGGGAAGTTCGTCAGATCTTGAAGTGACATTGAAAAAAACTGGATCATATTCATTTCCTAGACCACCAAGAATGTCACGCCCCAGACCCAAAAGATCTGACACATGACATCACTTACATTCATTCAATAATACTTAAACATTCATTTTAATTTCTTTCAGAATTATAGCAATTGAATTATGACTGGGACAATTAGTAAACCGGAGATACGCAGAGTTTTCTCAGAGATTAACACTCTATTACGTCACCAGTAGCAACTTTGTTACCGGGAGCCCAGAATATATCCATTGCAAATTCTTACTTAAAATCATCCAATAACCACACTTTATAAAACTTAAACCAAATCCAATCCACACACAATGAAATAATACATAAGTATTTATTCAATGGGGACAAATCAAATATCATATCTCACGTGTCCCTAAATGAAACACTCGGTAACCTAGCAACTTAAGGAACCCAAGGAACAACAGAAGCCTTGCCAAATCCGCTAAGCACACATGTACCTTATTTACCTGAAATCACCATAAACTATAATGAGTATAAAACTCAGTAAGCATACTAGTTTTTCATATATCAAATACAAATACATATATGTACACAATGCATATGTATGATATGCTGTGATCAATCAAAATCATAATCTTATCAAATCACATATCATGTAAGCGCTTACACATTCTTTCAAAATACATAATAGGAATACCATCACTCAACTACTACTTAGTAGGACTTACATATCACATATCACATAATGAGCCAAATGTCACTCGTAGGTGACATACCGTATGAGAGGAATAGTACAAGTGAGGTCTTTAAATTACACATATATAACGCTTATGCCCGAAGGTAAAAGCCAAACCCTCACCCTGATCATCGGTGAGTCCTCTCACATGCACCAATACGCCACCACACGAATGTGTTGACTCATACTTCCTTTAGGTACCAATAGGATCCTCTCTACATACGGAACACATAACATATACCAATCCCAAAGGAAAGGCCACACATAAAGGCTCCACAAATCACATAAAATGCCTACTAAGTTCACAGTGAGTTCAAGTGCCCTCAAATCACAAAATATTTCTCATGGACATATTACACTTCAAAAGCTTTCTTTGTTAAACACATCTTATTTTGAAAGCTCACTTTCAAAAATACATGTATGTCCATGCTCAATGTCAATGCTCACATTCATAAACATATATTCACATTTCATATCAAAATATACTTTGACATAACATAAACATATTCTTAACCCCATTTACAAAATCATACAAAATAATTACTATGTTTATTGTGATTCCAGTAGTAAGTCTAGTATACTTACCTCTTAAAACTTTCAGCTACAAGGCTTAAATCTCCTTAACCTATCAATGGAGATCAATTCTTTCATAAGCCTCACAATTCACACAAAATACTTTAAATAGCTTACACAATTATACACAATGCATTTATCACATCAAATTGGTCTAAATACTTGGTTTCTCAAAACTTGTCATTCTGATCACTTACACTTAACAAATTTTCTAATACATCAAATGATGTTCAATTACTCTAAAATTAGAATATACCATTCTTGACTCATATATCCTTCTTATATATAAATATTATATCAAAATTCTTACACAATCCATTCCATACACACCATCGAATCCAAACTACTAACCTGATAGGATCAAGATACTTACTAAACAGTATTCAATCTCCTAATTTTATAAATTCATATACTAACTCAAAAATTGTAAAACTACCACAGAAATACTCTTGACACATATCCCAATCCATGATAAATATTTTACTTCAAAATAACTGCTAAAAGTATTTTAAAACTATTTTATTCTATAGCTTTAAAAATCTGTTAATCCAATACTGCAATGAGCTTATACACTTTAGAAAATCATAACACTTCAACCACATTGATCTAAATTCTCAATTCTGAGTATATCACATTAGACATATAAACTTATCATATTCCATAAATTCGTAATTTTTAAAGATCATTCAGTATGACAAAAATTGTTTGTCACTGTATCATACTGTTCACACAGAAAATTTCCAGAATTTCAGGGTCATTTTGGTAAATTCACAACAAATTCAATTTCTAGAATTTTGAATCGATTCAAAGTCTTAGATGATCCTAAACATGTCTAATTTCATATACTCAAAATTCAAAACCAGAATCGGATTAAAAAAATTTATAAAATTCCTGGATCAAGAGACTATCAAGCAGAAATTCCACAATTCATCATGATTTATCAAGCTATCTTATAGATCATCATCAATTCTCACAAGATCAAACGAAATACACATCAAATCCTCAATTATACATATTTCCAGAAATCAAAACTTAAAGAAATTAACTTAATTAACAACAATAAATTGATAATTAGTTGTGATATACCTCTAAAGATCCAAAATTCCAATTTCTTCTTCTTTTTCTTCTTCTTCTTCTCTTTCTCTCTCCTCTATTTCTCTCTTCTCTCTCTTAAAATGGGTAGCTCGACCAAAATGAGATAATTAGGGTTTTTAAAAGTGTATTTTTATACTAAGTGGCTAATTTTTAGTATTTAAAAATTTACCCCTAAAACTTTCAAGGTATTACAATTTGGTCCCTAAAATAAATCTAAAGTCTTGCAATTAAACCCAATGCTAATTGTATGACTTTAACCTATACAAACACTACTAATAACAATATATAAATCAAGTATTGCTTACATACAAATAAAATACGTATATTTATACATATAAAAATATTTATTCTTACCGTTGTGGAAACTGGTTACTACAAAGAATGTAGTCAACTAGCTCATCATCTGAAACTGCACAGCCTGTACACTTTAGTGACTCTACAATCCCTTTCATTTTCATGTAGTATTGAGTCATACTTATGGATCCCTTTTTGGTACACTGAATGAGACTCTTTAGGTGGATGAGTCTAGCCTTTGAATGTGAGGCAAAGAGTCTCTCTAGTGTGGACCAGAGTTGGTGTAATGTAGAGCACTCAATCATTGCACCCAACATTATTTCGGAGAGTGATAAGAGCAACCATGATATCAAGTTCTGGTCTTGCTTGAGCCAGGCTTGATATTCAGGATTTTCTGTAGTAATGACACTATTGTCATCATCTACAGAGACAAGTTGTTGCCTTAGAATAGGATTACTGCCATCTATATACCCCATCAGACCATTTCCTCTAATATTTGGGATTACTTGAGACTTCCACAATATATAGTTAGTGTTTGTTAACTTGATGGGTGCAGAGAATATAAATGAACTTGCAGGCATGATACTTTGAGGAATTGTGTTACCAGTATTTGGTGAATAGGTGTTGTGAGTTGTTGAGCTCGAAGCCATAAATGATGGCTCTGATACCAAATTAAAATTTGTAAAACTATGCAGAAAATATCTTTCTTTCACTTTCTGTATTGATTGCAATAATGAATTTTGTGTGAAGTAACATATATACAAGTCTTTATATAGTTACACATTTACACTTTGTTATGATTTTCATTTTACCAAACGGTTCCTTATAATTTAGCCTTTGATCCTGTCCTTTAAGTGGTCTTCACCATTGGATCTTCATCACTTGTATTGTCTCTTGTATGATCATTACACCTCATCAATTTTTCAGCTACATTGGTACAATCTGAGCTGTCACTACTAAAGCTGGAATGTAAGCTTTTGCTTTTATCTTGAAGTGCCTGAATTTACTTGTTGGTTTTTGCATTTGTCCTGAGGTGTTTGAGGTTATTATTTCTAAATTGTTAGATCCTAGGACAGCTGCCATCAAACCAATGTTTTCTGCACTCTACATTTGTATTGATTTAATATTTTCAACAATAATGACCTGGGTTGCGAAGCAGCCGACTCTTAATTAACTTTTCCTCGCAAAATAATTATTATTAATCAAAAAGCATTATATATATATATATATATATGAGCACTAGATTGGCAAGGCAGAGATTGTAAATGCTTCTTCAAGGATAATACTAAAAAAAGACACTATGAAATTCAACCGCATAATCATATAATTATTAACCTAGCTTTATTTATATATTTCAAATATGCCAATACTTGCCCTCAAACTTTCTTTTTCTTTCCATGAACAGTCTAGTTCTTTCTGAACAGACTTAGTTAAGTTTTTTCGACGAAGCATCGTGAATTAACCAAATAGTTATCACGCGTATTTAGAACATAAGTATTAACCAAAATAATAAAGATTATTAGTATGTTGTTCAACATTGAGCCTGTAACTAAAAGAATTATACTGCTCCAGGTAAAGCACATGCTACAGATTAGATAAATTGGAAATACTCGAGAATTTCTAGAGAAACGAGGTAATGTATTGAGTAAAGACAACCCTTCAAGCTAGGTTTGCAATACAAAATTTGATTTATGTTTGGGGTCCCCTTACAACTGAGCAACAAAGCCCCGTACTCGAGGCAGCAGCAAGCTTGTGGGTATCAAAAGATACACGTTCAGTTCAAAATGGAATAACTTTGAACTTTGACAGTGTAAGAAACACTGAACACATACATATTGGAGTCGCAGAAAAAATAATTCACGGATGTACATGTGATGAAAAGAAAGGCAAAAGAGATCATACACAATGTGGAGGTAAGCCAATAGAGATAAAAGATGTACCCCACTAGAGAAAGAAAGAAAGTAAAAGAAAGGAGAAAAAAAACAGCTTTATAGGGAATAAGGTGGGATTTAGATGATTGAACTGAAGTAAAGTTACTCCCTTTATTTTTGAATTTTAATTAATAAAATTAATAATGTACTTAATTATCAGAGAGAGAGAGTGCGTATATGTTTTCACTAAAGGGGGGAAGGGATTTAGATGATTCCTTTTGTAAGATAAAAGAGAGATTACAAATTAAAAAGAAAAGTAGAGACATGACAGGACTGAGATCGGCTGGGGTTTGCGGTGGAAGTGGAAGTGGAGGTGGAATAATGAATAAAAACAACAATAATAATACATGGCAGATAGTTATAATCATGGAAGAAGCATATTCACTTTCCTCTTTGTCATCACTTTCTAAGGCATGATTAGAAAAAAGTTTATCAATCTTCTCTACCCCTCCCCTCCCCTTAAAAGGAAAAGCATTTCTCTTCCTTAGCCAATACTAAACCTCGAAACAAAACATTAAAATGACTTGCTTTCCAAGTCTTCTAATACTATACCATATATACTAGCTAATAGTCCTCTAATACTACCATATATACTAGCCAATTACTGGTAAATTATATAAAAGCTAAGAGATGAACATTACAATAATGCATTGATCCTCAAGCTCTATTTGCAGAATAGGCTCAGCTTCAAATATTAGTTCTTATGCAGGTGGGACGGAACATGGAATTGGGAAGAGATGATAACTGACAGTGGTTGTTCAACAATCAACTGCCAAACGTGTTTGATAAACTTGTTCCTAACAATAACTTCAGTTGGTCTCATCGTACTAGATTATACCAATAATTGACTCTTAGCAAGGTTTGATTTTATGTGAACAAGTTGTAATTAAGCGGTGATCGGGCCTCTCCTGTTGATATGAGGCGCAAAGTACAAATCAAATCTTTTTTTTTTTTTTCCAAGTTCTGGTGCTCAGTAACACACGGTAAAAAGAACAATTTCGAGTGAGAGAATTTTGGCTGATGAATGATTTAATCTTTTCACGTACCTACCAGTCTCCTTCTCCGATTGATTTAATCTTTTCACCGAAAATATCTTTGTCACTTAAGTTGTCAAGTATTTTCTGTTCCTCTGTATTGTATACATTCCGAATGGAATGTAAGCGAGGCAGAGAAATAAAAAATCCTATAAAATTACAAAGAAGTAGGCTAGACTTTTTGGTCTAAAAGCTAATAGCCATGTGGCCTTTAAATTTTGTTAGAATCCAGCCCAGTCTAATCTGAATTTTTCCGGTTTTTTCTTACCCAGTTGAAAATTTCAACATTCAACTAATCTCACGACTTCGCCAACTGCCAACTCTCTCCCTTCGTAATTCACTAAATTATTGAGTAAGCTGTGAACCGAAGCGAAATTCGAAGACTTGTAGAGAAAAGAATTTATTAACCAAAACAGCCTGCTGAATATATTTTCTAAAACGACAGAACAGAACCACTTTATTTCCATAAGTAGCCCTAAGTCGAGAGCTGAATCTATGGATATCCGCTTTCCTACTTCAGATCTTCCTAAATATTCAACGAAGATTCCCAGCCAGAGCCCAACTCCAAGTAAAAAGATTAAGAAATTCAAAAAAAAAAATGAATGACAGATAAAGAGTCCCAGCTAGTTGTTATGGTTGCATTTTTTATCCAAAGCCCATTTCATGTTGTTGAAGTTGATCCATTATTATAAAGACATCATTTATCATTCTCTAATGTTGCGTGTTCCTGCTTGCGCGCAACCTGTATACCTATTGAGTATTGACCAGATTCCCACAACACAAGCATGGCGGGATTCACTACTAAATTTTGTGGCTATCTAGAGAGAGAAATAATATAGGCAGAGAATGTATGCAGGAGAATTTTTATAATTTTTGTTTTGGTATAATTTTAAGATATAGTGTAATGTTAGACATATGGATTAGCTCAAAAACTAGATATAGGTTCATTAGAACCAAAATATTACAAATATCTAGTATTTATTTGGATTTTAATTTTTTTGTTGTGATAATCTTGGGTTGGAATGAATTTTTAAAAATGGTATCAAAGTTGAAAGTTTAAAAAAATTAAAAAAAAACTTAGGTAATTTACCAAAAATCTAAAGAACGACAACTATCACATTTGAGTTAAAGAAATTTAATGAACCTGGAGATTTTAATCTTTGGTAAAAGAAAATTAAAGCATTATTGGTTCAGTTAAAAATTATTAAAACCTTACTAGAGCCAAAAGAAGAAAGAATTTCAGTAAGTAACGAAAAGATGACAAAAATGGATGAAATTGCATTTAGCATAATCATCTTACAATTATCTGACAATATACTGAGACAAGTTAATAAAGAGACTATAATAAAGGAGTTTTGGTGTAATCTTAAAAGTATGTTTATTTCTAAATCTTTATCTAGTTAAAATTCTTTTAAAAGAAATGTTATTTGACTTTTTGATTGATTGCTCTAAAGGTTTAGAAAATAATCTAGATGAATTTAAAAATATTTGTATGGACTTTGTAAATACTGATAAAGTAATCAGTAATGAGAATCAAACAATTATTCTCTTAAATTCATTATCAAATTCTTATAAGAAAGTTAAATCAACAATTACATGTATTAGAGAATGATAGGACCCGACCCGAGCTCTCCTCGAGAATCGAGGCAGATCCTGCGATGACATGTGACTAACATACTCTTTACTCATACATATGATACAATGAGGCTACATGCCTCAACAAAAAGTGTACACATGTGCTCCACTATACAAAACATATACAAATACACAGACTGAGACACTTATGCAGCTATGCACGTTGGCCAACCTCAAAATGTGATGCCTGTATCACACTGCACAAACTCCTGTGACAACCTAGGAAAAATAGGGAAAATAAGAAAAAGGGTGAGCTTGTGGCTTAGTGAATGGATAAAATTTAAAAATATCATATACTTTATATGTATTGTACACATATATATCTGTATGATAAAATAATCATAAAACTGTATACTGAGTAATCAATAAACTTGTACTGAAAATATGAACTGTCATAAAATCTGTGCTGAAATTAAAATCATGACATAATACTGGGATCTGAAAATCTGAAAGCGCAAACTATCATAAAATTTATTATCAAGCTGAATATATGTAACATAACTCTGGAAACATGTACTACATATATATACTGAAAATCACACCAAACTTGTACTCGGAGAAAATCTGGTCTAACCTGGCAGAGTAACTCACGCACAGGCAGAGCGGGGGATCTAAGCTGGTCTAACCCAGCGGAATGCTGCATCGCTCGGGCAGAGCAAACTAAACTGGTCTAACACATGCGTAGAGCAACTATACTAAAGGGGAGGGTACGCATATGGTGGTTCAAAAACTACTACAATATAATATCATGACCATTTATATTCTGAAATAATTATTTTTGTAATGAACATAATTATAAATTGCACTATAATAAATTCTAAAACATTTCTGAATATACTAAATAGTATAAATATTTTTCTGTCTAAAATAAATCATAATTATATTTGATAACGCGTAATTTAATCATAATTGACTGTATTAAAAATATATAAAATATATATAGTTATCCACTCACAAAAGTGCGCTAATCCTGAGCTGGGTCTGGATTCTGAGATCTACTCACTATCGGCACACCTCCTATATCATAGGGTGTAAAAATACATTATTAGTACCAATATGTATTATAACTATTAAGATATAAATATTCTAATATTGCAAAACTATTACCCACTAAACCACTGGGTATAAATCTCACTACCCTAACTAATTTCCTGAAATTTTCTATTTATTTCTTTTCTCTTTTTTTTTCTTCCCTTCTTTCTTCTAGGCTTCTTTCCTTTCTCTCTCTTTTTTTCTTTCTTTTCTTTTTCTTCTTTCTTTTCTTTTCTTTTCTCTGTTTCCTCTTTTGCTTCTTTTCCTCTCTGTTTCGATTGCTTCTTTTCAAATGAAGCAATACAAAACGATATATATATATATATATATATATATATGTCGGCCACCTCTTCAATTCTTTTCTATTTTCTTTTTTTTTTTATTTCTGCCACAAGCTTTATATATATACTACACGTGTATTACAGAGAAAGTCTTGCCTTAAAAGATTTTTTAATTGCATTAGGATTAAAGGGAACAAAAAATAAAAATTGAGAAGAAAAATAATGGAAAAAACTTATTTGCCAAAAGAGGACCAAGGAAAAAAGAGAAAGGAAAGTATATGGGAAAATTCAAGTCTAAATCAACGACCGATGAAAGAAAGTGCCATTTCTATATAAATAAGAGGCATTTAAAGAGAAATTATTATGAAAGAATTGAAGAATTAAAAGAAAATGGTTCAAATCATGCAGAAGCAACAGTAGCATTTGATGGGTATGACAGTTCATTTAGTGTGCGTTTGGTTGAATTTTTTTATTGGCCAAAAGAATTTTTTTAATGTCAAAAACTCTCTTTAAATTTTTTTTTATAACATTTGGTTATAAATGGAGAAGAGCTTTTGAAGATTAAAAAAATTATTTTTTCTTCACTTGCAGAAGCTCAAATTTTGAACTTTTAAGAGTAAAGTTTTTTGAGCTTTTTTATATTTGTGTAATGTCACATATACCTTAATAATATTTTCTTATTTCTATAGTATATCCTTAATATAAAATAAACCATATTCAACTAAGAATTTTTAATAATTTTTTTAAAAATCATTATATCTCCAATTCTCTATATTTCTACAATCATCATATTTTTACAAAAGTTTATCAAAATCTTTTGTTGATTATTTTATTTTTGAAATAAAAAAGTACTATTTTATTTTTAATTTTTGTATCAAACACAATAATTTATATTAATTCGTTGATTATTATGTAATAATTTTATTTAATTCATGTATTGTAAAAAGTTGAATTTGAGAAAATACATGATAAATTTAAATTTATATATAAAAAATATTGAATTGTTTAGAATTTGAATATAATTTTTATCAAATGTGCTTTTTGATAATTTAATAATAGATAAGCACTTTTAACTATGTACAACCAAACGATTTAATACTTTAAAAGAGCATTTTAATTGACAACTAAATGATCAATAACATTTTTTTAAAAGCTCTACTTTTGAAAACTTTATTTTTAAAAGCTCTATTTCTAAAAACTATATTTGGAAAGCTCAACCAAATAAGCCTTTAGTCAGATGTTCTCACAATTTTAGTATAGAAAAATATAAAAGATTGAGTTATGGATTCCATATGTACTTACCATATGAGTCATAATAAGGACTGGTTTGATATATATGAACAATATGGAGGGGTAAGGTACTAATGAGGAATCAAATACATGCAAAGTAATTGAGATAAGTACAATTCCTATAGAGTTACATGATAGAATAATAAGGATCCTGAAAGATGTGAGATATGCTCATGAATTGAAGAATATCTTTAGGGGTTCTAGATGAATCAAGATATATTTGTAAAATTAAAAATAAACAATTAAGGATAAGTAGGGGTTCTATACTTATGATGAAAGGTACTAAGCAATTTGGTCTATAAATTTACAAGGTAGCATTATCATTGGATACATTATTATTACTTATACAATGTATAATAAGACTGAGTTGTGGCAAAAAGATTAGGCCACATAGAAAATCAGGCTTACTATAGTTGAAAAAATAAGGTCTTATTGGGAATGATAGGCTAGTTAAGCTAGAATTATGTGAATATTGTATGTCAATCCTATTTCTAGTAGCAGTTGACAATTGAATCTAATTTTTCCCATTAATTTTTTAAAAAACATCACAAGCTTAGTTTCAACAATAGCAATTACAAGGTAGATAGAAATCTAAAATATATTCATATTGATTTGTGGAGGCCAACAAATATAACAAGACATAGTGGTAATAGGTATTTTTTACCATTGATTTATAACTACTCAAGAAAGAACTATGTGGACATAAATGAGTTTAGAAGAATTCGTGGTAAGGTGGAAGAATCTCACTTTGAGATGGAGTTATAACCTCAAACTCCTCATGGGAATAATATATAAGTTGAACTAGAAGAAGATCTACAACCTTAAACTGATTATGAACCAACACAGTATCAAATGACAAGAGACTAGAGGAGATCACTAACATCCTGCTATTTTACTCTTTGTGAGTATTGTATTAGTTCGAAAGCACAGTTGCAACCAATAGTTGCACTTTCGAGTACTGAGGCTGAGTATATAACTACAATGGAAGCTTGCAAGGAAGTTGCATGGTTGTAGGGATTGGTTCAAAAACTTAATCTGGTTAGGTCAGTAGTAACAATATTTTTCTGATTATGAGTTAACTATTTATCTCTATACAAACCTGATATTCCATAACAAAACTAAGCATGTAGACATCATGTATCACTTATAAGAGATTTGTTTTCAAGTGAAGTGTGAAAATTGAAAATACTAATATTGATGAGATCCCAATTGATTTAGGAACTAAGGTTCAGTTAATAAATAAGTTTGAGTTATGCATAAGTGTACTACATATAAATAAGGGGTAAGCAGTATAAATAAAATCTAAGATGAAGAAGTATTGCACTGATATAAGGGCTAAAATGCATTAAAACCAAAGGTGGATGTGTAAATATTATTGGTCCTTATGCATTTTAGGAATCAGTTTCAAAATCGATTTTCTTTTCTCAGTCACAACAAGATTCCACAACAGTATCTTCTTCCTCTCCTTGTATGAGACAAAGTCATCTTCTCATTCTTTTTTATTGAAAACCAAACCCGAGAACAAGTAGAAGAAAAGAAAAGAAAAACTGTAAAACCAGCCATCATATATAAGGCTTAAATTTAGACTACTTCAATTGTCAATTCTTCTTCAGTTCACAAAGAGACATGAAAAGAGAGAGAGAGAGAGAGAGAGAGAGAGAAAGAGAAAGTGGTAGTCTATAGAAAAATTGTCCAGAAAGATAAACAATATGGAGAGAATGTATACTAAAAATAATATAAAGAAAGAATGTATATTGAAGAATCTCTATAATCAATTCTTTATACAATTTTGAGAGATAGTGTAATGTGAAACATATAGATCAGTTCAGGAAATGGATGTAGGTTTATTAGAATCAAACCATTATAAATATATGATGTTTTATTTTAGTTTTAGTTTTTTACTACTTATTGATATTTATTCTTGGATTTGAGTCTTAAATTATAGTACAAAATTTCAATTGTGGTTCTCTTACATTGTATAATGCTTAACACTTACAAAACAAACTTGTTGTCTATATTTAAACTAAAATTTATTAGAGTTCGTTTAGTTGGGTTTTTGAAAGTTGAGCTTTTAAGAAAAAGTAATTGATCGTTTAGTTGTTAACTAAAAAAAATTGAAATAGTAAATCGTTTGATTACATATTGTTAAAAATATTTATTTGTTATTAAATTATCAAAAAGAACACTTAATAAAAATTACATTCAAATTCTAGACAGTTCAACATTTTTTACAAAAAATAAAATTTACAATCTAATTTTTAAAATTTATTAACATATTTTTATAAACAACACAAAAGCGATTCATGCTAAAATTTAGTTTTGCAATTATTATTGAAATAATAACCAAAATAATTAAAACTTTAAACATTAATAAATAAAAATTTACAAGAATTCAAGCAAAATTAATATATAATAATCAACGAATTAAATAAGTTATTATGTCTGATATACAAATAAAATAAAATAAAATACTAAGTACATATGACAAAAAAAATGGTAAAATCTTCTAAAAATATGATAGTTGCGAAAATATAGAGATATGGTAACTTTGAACAAAATGTGAAATATATATTAGTTCAATAGGATTTTTTTAATTAAGGATATGCTATGAAATTAAGAAAATATTATTACAGTATATGTGTTAATACATAATATAAAACATAAAAACTCAAAAACTCGACTCCTAAAAGCCTAAATTTTAAACTTTTGCAAATAAAAGTAGAATTTTTTTTTATATTCAAAAACTCTTCTTTAATTATAATTAAATGTCATAAAAAAATTTTGAAAATAAAATTAAACATGAAAAAAATTCAATCAAACACGCACTTAATCTCATAAATGCTATTCAAATAGCATTTAACAATTTCAAATTGATGCTTGAAGATAAATTCTTGAGAAATTTTTTAAAATAGTCAAAATTGAGAGGTCTTAATTTTTTTAGCTACCATTTTAACTTTTTAACTTTTTAAGTTAAAGAATTAATGAACGACAAAAATATTCTTATACTATTTAAACAATATTCGCTATAATGAACAATACTGCTACAATGAATATAATCTTATTACAGTAACTTTTTTATTTAATATGTTATAATATTTATTTATTTATTTTAATTATATTACTAAAAATTTTACATAAAAAATATAATTACTTAATGTAGTTAAATTAAACTAAAAAACTAAACAATTAAAAAATTAATTTTAAAAAAAATACAAACTTAAATTGTTTTTTTTAAAAAATTATATTTATTATATTTATTGATAATTAAATAAAACAAATTAAAATTAAAATAAATATATTTAATTTATTTATAAATAATATAAATTAATCATGCCATATATAATAAAATAAAATTATAAGAAAATAAATTAAAATATTAAGACAAAATAAATTAAAATATATAATAAAAACTGATAAAAATATATAGTTTTTAGAGTCCAAATATGTGATATGATGGGGGCAAATTGCCCACCCACCCACCACTTTGCACTCAAATTTGGGTGCAAAGTGGGGTAATTTATCCTCTCTTATTTTTTTTTTTAAAATTTATTATTATTATTATTTATTTAAACTATAATTAAATTATTTATTATTTTTTTATAATTATATAAATAAATATTTTATTTAATTTTAATAAACATTTTATTATATATAATATAATAAATTTATATTATTTATTAAAAATTATATTTGTATTTATTTAAACTTAAGTTGTATTATCTATTTAAATTTTGTAATAATATGATTAAATAATAAACAAATAATATAAATAAATAAAATAAACATAATTTTAATAAATACATAAAAATTTTATTTTAAATAAACAAAAAATACTATAATGATATTATTTATTGTAGCTGTTAAAATAATAAAATGATATTTTTCATTCAAAAATAATTTGTTTAGTTAAAAAAATTTAAATAGTAACTAAAAAAAGTTAAAACTCCCTTAAAGTTAAAAAAAGTTAAAACTCCCTTTAGAAACTTCATCATTCTACAGAAGAGATCTAAAAGGCATTTTAAAGTAATATTATTCCTAAGTGAAGCTTAATATAAAAAATCCAGCACTAACCAATGTTCTCATACCATTTTTTCGAGCCATTCAAATCCGACGACGCCCTACGTAAACACCAAAATCTTGCACTTCATTAAAGTTAATGCTAATTTAAAAATAATGGCAACCTAAGAAATTTACTTCCAAATGCAGAAAAAAAAGGTTGTTATAGAGCCTAAATTTCGGAAGTCATTAAGTCCAAAATACGAATATAGTAACACAATTGCTGCTTATTACTAGAGAAAAGTATTATGTGAACAAACTTTAACATGCAAGATAGTTTGATAAGCAATCAAAATGCAGAAGTGACAATCAACAAAGTCGCAGACAGGTAACAAGTAATCATCAAATTGACAAACAATTAAATATAACACTTAACACATTACGGCTAAAGCTTTCAAAGGTATCACATTACATATAGACCTCCATGCCAACAAGCTTAACAGACTGACACAGGGGACAAAAACTAAGCTTACTTTCACAATCTTTACACACAGAGAGATGCTTACAAGGCAACAAAAGCATGCTCACTTGATTGACTCTACATGCCTTACAAGTCATAAACTCCTTCATATCATTGTTTTCCCTGCAGAGGAGGTGGAAATCAATAGCACCGCTATTGCAGCATGAAGCTGTATCGTTGACCTCGCTGTCACCACACCCTTCTTTACTATCTCTGCTTTGAGCATATACATGCTGAAGATTAAACTTGAGGGCGTTGATCATATTTTCATTGTATCTGGCCCGCTGTTGCCAAGCACCAGCTTCCACAGTCAACTGTTCCATTCGTTCTTCAAGCTCCATATTCCTCTTGTTAATATTATCGACCTCTGCTTCTTTCTCACGAAGTTTCTGAAGGACTTTCTCTTCTACAAGCGAGATGGTTTGAAGTTGGTTAGCCTGAACCTTGTCTAGAATGGCTTGCCGCAATCGCTCACCCTATCATATTTGATAAGAACAATCAAATTATAAACATGCTTTTTAGGTAAATCATGTTATGACACAGAAAATGAAATGAAATTAATAATAATAATAATATTGATACCAAAACAAGACAACAACCACAATCTAACACAATTTGACAATGATTTTCACTTTTATTTTCTTTAACAATGTACATTTATGAAACAAGAAGATAAAAACAAATATGTTAAATAAAAGTGATAAATATTTTTGTTATCTAATAGCAAAATATGAGAAGCTATGTGAAGAGCAGCAATTTGGAAAAATTCATTGTCAGCAAACAAAAGACCCACGATGACATACAAAATTCGGAAGATGATTTTTCGATAAAATAAAATGCTTCAGACAACATCCTCCAACTTTTAACTTAAGAGACAAAAAGCAATCAGCAATTGGTTTCTGTAGTTAATTTCAATTTATTTAATCTCTAAAAGAAGCAAAGCAATCACCCATAGATCTCAAACCGCCAAACAGTAGAGACATGACCAACCAAGACATGGTTCTGATTGCATCTGAAATACAAATTGATCATAACTTCTTGCTTAACCAAAGGGTGAAATAGAAATTTCCATAGCCACTATGGAGAATTTGAAGGGAAGCAAATGCCAACATGTCCACAAAGCTGAAATTAAATTCCCTCGCACGTGTGAGGGAACTAAAAATGTGAACTCCATCAAACTATGAATGGAAGGGTCAATCCAACATTTACCCTCACTGGACCAGAGCATGTACTGCTCCATCAACCATCTAATTTACACAACTACCAACCAAGAAAAAGATGTCCTACTAAACAGATCCCGCACATAATTCCTTGCACCACACATCTGAAATTATTAGTTCCATGTTGGGTACCATGTCTAGCTCACTTGACTGAATCCAGCCTTGATTTCATTAGTTACTAAAATTCCTTAAATGCAAGCTAACATGTCGCATATAACTCTATAAATCTTTAAGACAATTAATGTTACTGATCGTGATAAACAAGGGGACAACCATAAACAGAAGAGATACAGATAGATTAAGTCTCTCCTAAGCATTTTTCTATACTATCATTTTGACAAATGGTATCAGAGCCATCCTTTTTCTAACAATCGCCTCTCTTTTTCCGATGAGTATCACCCGAATTTTCTGGCCACCGTATTCCTTTCCTCCTCCGGTGGACATGATCACAGGTTGTTAATCATCAGTAATTCACCTATTTTCAGGGCCAACTATTGGCTTTGAATTGTAATTTTTTCCGGCAATAGTCTGCCTGTTTTTCGGCCGTATCATCGTTTTTCGGCCACTGTGCCTTGTTTTATTCTCCGATGGTCTGACCTCAGTTTTGAGATCTTCGGTGACTCGCCAAAAAAATCCAAAGAAGATCGACGTTAGAACTCGTTGGACGCACTGTCACGCGCCGCCCATACTTCCGGCCACTTTCCGATCTCTCTCTCCGACATCTTTTCTCCAACGATCATCCTTCCCGTGAACTCAGACGAGGCCGACGACCAAGTCTGTAGCAGTCATGCACTCATCAGTTGCCAAACGCGCCGCCACTCTGTTGCCGTACGTGATCGCTAATCTCCTCCTCCGGTGCACGAGTCTTCACCGCCGACACCAATAGCTTCAGACGACACCGGCAAAGCAAGTACCTGCCACCGTATCACTTACCGTCACCATTGCCGAAAAATGGCCACTATCGCTGAAAAACTGCTCCTATTAGTCAGTTTGTTTTCTCATTTCTCAGTCTCTCTGATCTATAAGCAAATACGACTATTGAGAACTCCAAAACAGGTTCAATATTATCCTTTAATTCATTTCCTGCTATTACTACTGAAAAACTGATAGGGAATAGTAATTATACCTCTTGGGCCACGTTTATTGAATTATGGTGCATGAGATATGGATTAGAAGACCATTTAACTACCAGGGTTATAGATTTACAAGATAAAGATACAACTGAGTGGAAAAAGATTGATGCTTTACAGTGTAACAAATTATGGCACACTATTGATCCTCAACTGTATCTCATTTATAAGGCCTACCAGACTTGTTTTGATATTTGGAATCAGACTAAGTTGTTATATACTAATAACATTCAAAGACTTGTATTCTGTTGTCTCGAATCTTGTCAATTTGAAGCAACAGGGTATAAACATGTCAGTATTCCTTGGACGGATGTCATCCTTCAAGACTGAATTCAATTCACTCCAGCCAGTTGGTAAGACTGTTGCCAAAGACCTTGCACAAAGGGATAAGTTTTTTATAGTTCTGACCGTGACTTCTGTTAATGTTGAGCTCTCACCAATTCAAAATCAAATCCTTGCCAATGCAACTATTCCCTCCATGAATGAGGTGTTTGTTCAGCTCCTTCGTGTTTCTACTCTAGGTCATGTTACTGGACCATCTGCAATTGACTCCTCAGTCTTGGCCTCTCAATCTCAATCACAATCACAGAGTTCTTTCAAAGGAGACCAAGCCAATCACAGCAAGAATCGCCCCAAGTATAGTTATTGTCATCGTTAGAGCCATACTCGAGAAAAATGTTACAAGTTGCATGGACGACCTCATCGAGCTACTAATCTTGCTCAAATTGATCAATCTAGCACGCTTGGTGGCACCCTGAACAACCGTTCTCTATCCTTGACTATTACTAGTGCCGATTATAAGGACTATCTTAAATATCAAGCAACTAAGCAATCTACCTCTTTCATTGCTTCCATTGCAAATCCTAGTAATTCTGTAGCTTGCCTTAGTCTTCCTCTCTAGGATCATAGGTCCTTGATTCTGGTGCCTCAAATCATATTTCTAGTAACCTTCGATTACTGTCTTGTATTTGAATCTGGATCATTATCTTCTGTAACTTTAGCTAATAGGTCCAAAACCATTACTAAAACAAATGGTCAGGCACATCCTCTGCCCTCATTACCTTTAGAATATGTTCTCTAGATTCTACAATGTCCTTTTAATCTTATATCTGTTAGTAAACTCACTCGTTCTTTAAACTGTGCAATCACTTTTGTTAATGATTCTGTTATTAAACAGGACTATTGTACGGGATAGATGATTGGCACAAGTCGTAAGTCACAAAGGCTTTATCATCTAAGTATTCCTCAATCATCTATTGCATGCATTATCACTGAATCACCAACACTTCTCTATAATCAACAAGGACATTTAAATATGTTAAAACTTTAAAAAATGGTTCCAGGTCTCTCTAGTTTATCGTCTTTCAACTGTGAGTCTTGTCAGCTTGAAAAACATTCTCGTAGATCATCTCCAAAACATGTCAATAATCAAGCGTCTCCCTTTGAATTAGTTCATTCAGATGTTTGAGGACCTAGTCGAGTTTCGTCTGTTTTAGGGTTTAAATAATTTGTTATGTTTATTGATAATTATTCGCGTTGCACTTGGTTATTTTTAATGAAAGATCGTTCTAAATTATTTTTCATCTTTGAATCTTTCTGTGTGAAATTAAGACATTTCTCTACTACTATTCATATATTGTGTAGTAATAATGCACTTAAATATTTTTCTGCTCCATTTACTAAATTTATGTCTTCTCAAGGCATCTTATATCAATCTTCCTGCGTCTATACTCCACAACAAAATGAAGTTGCCGAGCGCAAGAACAGACATCTCATTGAGACTACTCGTACTCTACTTATACACAATAATGTTCTTCTACATTTTTGGACAGATGTTCTTCTTACTGCTTGTTTTCTAATACATCGAATGCCTTTCTCCATGTTACAACATCAGGTCCCTTATTCTGTTTTGTATCCTAATCACCTATTGTTTTCTTTTTCGCCACGTGTCTTTGGCTACACATGTTTTGTTCATGTCTTCTCTCCTGGTCAAGACAAAATATCCGTCTGGTCCATTAAATGTCTTTTTCTTGGTTACTCGCGTCTTCAGAGACGATATAAGTGTTATTCTCTTGACACCCGACATTATTTCATTTTTGTTGACGTCACATTTTTCAAGTCTTCTCTTTTCTTTTCTTCCTCTACTTCAAATACTACGTCTGTCATAAAGGTTCTTCCAATTTCTTATCTCATGTCTCCTCCTGAGTCAAACATTGCACCTGTCCCTGTCCCCTGTCCCTGTCCCACAATAGGATACTCCTACTGAGGATTCTCCCACTCCGACTCGTGAGAGTCTTGTCCCTTTTGCTCTTACAGGTGATGATAGTGATACCACTCCTGAGGCACTTGGGGCTCCCGCTGACTCACTTCCTGCTCTCAATCACTCTTCTACTAAGGTCTTACCTCCCGCTGACCAATTTTCCATTGTTATCCATAGAGGTAAATGCTCTACTCGAAACCCTCATCCTATATACAATTTTCTTAGTTATCATTGATTGTCTTCACCGTATTATGCTATTGTGTCTACTTTATCTTCTGTCTCTGTTCCTACCACCCTCTATGAGGCTCTTTCACATCCTAGGTGGTGTCATGCAATAGTTAAGGAAATGACTACTTTGCACAATAATGGTACATGGAAATTAGTCCACTTGCCCCCTAGTCACTCCACCGTTGGTTGTTGTTGGATTTATACTGTCAAGATTGGACCCAATGATTAGGTTGATAGGTTGAAAGCACGGTTGGTTGCCAAAAGGTACACATAAACTTATGGCGTGGATTATTTTGACACCTTCTCTCCTGTGGCTAAAATGTCATCTGTTCGGTTGCTCTTATCTATGACTGCTATTTGCCAATGGCCGCTGCACTAGCTCGACATCAAAAATGCCTTTCTCCATGGTGAACTTTAGGAAGAAATCTATATGGAGCAACCACCTGGTTTTGTTGCTCAGGGAGAGTCTGGTTTGGTTTGTAAACTTTGTTGCTCATTGTATGATCTACAACAATCTCCTCGTGCCTGGTTTGAACGTTTCAGCACTGTCATTCATGAGTTTGGCATGATTCGAAATCAATCAGATCACTTTGTTTTCTATAAACATACACCACAAGGCCAATGCATATATCTAATAGTCTACGTTGATGACATTGTCATTATAGGAAATGATCAAGATGGTATTAAGCAATTAAAAAATTACTTGTTTGATCATTTCAAACCAAAGATTTAGGATTACTTAGATATTTCCTTGATATTGAGGTAGCTCAGTCTAGCTCTAGGATTGCTATTACTCAAAGAAAGTATACTTTGGATATTCTTCAAGAAAGAAGGATAATAGACTGCCAACCAATAGACTCTCCATGGATCCTAACACTAAACTTCTACCTGGACAAGGAGAGCCTCTTGCAGACCCTAGGAGATATCGGAGACTAGTTGGTAAACTTAATTATCTCACCATCACATGGCCTGATATTTCCTTCCCGGTTAGTGTTGTCAGTCAGTTTTTGCGGTCTCCATACGACACTTATTGGGATGCGATTATTAGAATCCTACGATATATCAAGGATGCACCAAGTAAAAGTTTGTTATATAAAAATAAGGGTCATACACAGATTATTGGATACTCAGACACTGATTGGGCAAGTTCTCTATCAGATAGACGTTTTACCACTGGATATTGTGTTCTTAGTGGAGGAAATTTTGTATCTTGAAAAAGTAAGAAGCAAGCTATTGTTGCTAGGTCAAGTGTAGATGCAAAATATCGTGCAATAACTTTAACAACATGTGAACTTTTATAGTTGAAACAATTAATCCAAGAGTTAAAATTTGTAGATATATCACAGATGAAATTACTTTGTGATAATCAAGCTACCCTTCACATTTCGTCAAACCCAGTGTTTCATAAAAGGACAAAACATATAGAAATTGATTGCTATTTTGTCCAAGAGAAGATTTTATTTGGCAGTATCTCCACTAGTTATGTCAACTCAAACGATCAACTAGTAGATGTCCTTACTAAATCTCTCTGGAGTCCTCGGATTGATTTTATTTGTAACAAACTTGGAGCATATAATTTATATGCTCCAACTTGAGGGGAAATGTTGAAGTATATTAGTTGTAAAGTAGTATATAGTAGTTGTAAAGTAGACATTAAATGACTGCCTTCTTTCTATATATACTTGTAACATCTATACTTGAAATTACACATAAGAATTCTTCTCCTCTTTGTTTATTCACAATTTCATTAGTTACTCAAATTCCTTAAATGCAAGCTAACATGCCGCATATAACTCTCTAAATCTTTAAGACAATTAATATTACTGATAGTGATAAACAAGGGGACCACCATAAACAGAAGATATACAGATAGATTCAGTCTCTCCTAGGCATTTTTCTATACTATCATTTTGACAAATATAGAAAGATAGAGTTATGAGCGAAAGTCAATAACATGTCACTTCAGGTTTCTAGGTGAAACATGATAGACATACCTGTTACAATGGGCCATGCAAAACCTTAACTACCTTCGTAAGACACACTGCCAACTTAAACCATAATGAGACTACAAGAACCATAACTACAAACTCAATACATGTATATATGAAATCATAGTAATAAATAACTAGGTTAGAGAACTGTTGTATCTAGAATGTGCTAGGATCATCAACCTAATCAAGTACTATCCAAACAAATACGACAAAGCACCATATTATCAACATAAAACATCATAAATGCACAAGTTCAATAATTGCAAAACCAATCAAATTCCATAAACTATGCTAGGAATGTAATTGTTTCTAAACAACACCAAAGAAAGAAACTTTTTTTTTCCAAACAAACAAGGAAACTAATAATTACCAGAATCTTTACCTGAAGTTTAAGGAATCTATCAATTTCAGCATCCTGTCGCTGTAGTTCACTATCAATGTCATCACCAATGAGTGACATCATAGCCGAGTCAGCAGAAGAAGCCATTCGTGAATTATCAAGTGACAAACCCAATCCTGTTGACACTGGTCGTGCTTGCAAGAAATCCACTGACGATATCTGTGAATTGTTCTCCAAAAAGTCTTGTTCCTTCAATCTTTTCCTCTTAGAATCTAAACCATGGTTCCATTGCAAATCGGCTCCCCCATCACTGCCATCTGTTGCATTTACCGGACCAGGCGCAAATCCAACAACATGAACTACAATAACATCATATAAAAAGTACCCAAATTTAGTCAGATTAAAGTACAGAATAAATTTATAACAAAAGATTAAAAAATGAAAGATGTTATGTCTGTTTAGCTCTGAATATGATAGAAACAAATGAAAAAAAATGTGATTACATTTTCTACAAATTAGTGATTAAATATAAAATAATCAGCTCAATTGGTTCTTCTCTTTTCTTTATGATAATATATTATTACGGATAACTGAAAATTCAGTAAAATTTAAGCTTTTAAAAAAGTCCAAAACCTAGCTAGGCTTTTTTTTTTCTCATACGGTATCTGTCAGCTCTATTTTTCTATTTCATATTTTTTTCCTTCATTTTCATTCTGAAAGAGCGCATAGAGAGAGATAAGAAATGTTACAAGGAGGAATGTACGGAGGATGCTGAGACTGATCCTGTAAATTATTGGCGGTGTTGTAATAAGCCACTGGCGGCGAAATCTGACCGTCGATTGCGTATAAGTTCCTGATGGTGAAAATGAAAATTAATAATTGATAGGGTTTGAAAGAAAAAAGAAATAAATAAATGAAAATTAAGTTTTCAACTTGGAAAATAAAGTAGAATTACCTAAAGCTTTTTGACTGCTGTTGAGGCTGCTGGTGGTAGTGTTGCTGAAAGTGGTGTTGAGGCAGAGCCATGCTCAGAAACGATTCTAGAGAGAGGGAGGGATAAGAGAAGATGAATTCCTGTCATTTAAGAGACTGGCGAGATGGCCGATGGCAGAGATTCTTTCTATTTTCTATTTGCTTCCCCATATTGTTTCTATATTTGTAATTTGACCATGAAATTTCACTTACGTTTGCGGAAAGGCCCTTCTCGAAATTTAGCATGCTTATTGGACAACGGGCTCTAACGGAGTAGCCCAATTGTTGTCCCGCCCATCACTTGATCTCATGGCGATTATATGTCGGGTGCCCAAAAATCCACCACATTTTTTATGTAGTTGCCCCCCATTTTATTTAAAATAATATCTAGATAAAATATCACGGGGGACATTTATAAAAAAGGGAAATGAATTTATGATTACTCATATGAATTCTTTGAAGTTGTTTTCAATTCATTTTTACGAGACGACCCATGATTTTTTTAAAAAAAATTGATGGTGCATGAATTTGAATGTATTGAAAAGAAAAAAAGAAAAAGTAATAATGCACTTACTTATTTTATATCTTTATTAATATTAATGTATTAGATTTTATTATTTTTAATTACATTATTAATATAATAGTTACATTACATCTATAAATAAATATTACATCAATAAAAATATAAAGTTAGAAATATAAAATATGCAATATTATTTTTTTAATAAAAATATTATATAGGGATTAGATCAAAAAAAAAGTTTAAAATAATATAGACATTATTAATTTGATGAAAATAATTAAATTTGCCAAGATAGGCTGACTGGATCTAGATAGAAGATAGTTCTCCTAGTCCACAAATTGGCCAAAACCTGCCTTGCCGCGTGTCATGTTCATACAATAGTTTTTTTTTTTTAAATATACAGCAGATTGTTTAGAGAGCTGAAATTTTTGAAAAAAAAATGGGTTCCAAATCTTTTTCACATTCATTAAGTCCACTTTTTCATTATTATCATAGAAAAACTACGCAAAAGGGTACATTAAACGATGACAATTGTTTTCCGCTTATTACCTCTTCGTGGCCATCAGCTAGTAATGAAAAATGACTTTTCTTCTATTACAAGTATGACGAAGTTTTGGCTATCTGTATAAAAAAAAAAAAGGTGTTCTTTAGAGATGTCAAATTTGCTGAAGCCTCAGCTATTTTAACAGGTTTAACTATAGCTAGGGATAAGGGTTTGTGGCCCATTGAGATTGAATCTGATGCTGTAAATGTAGTAGCTCTAATCCAGAATAAGATTTTTAGCAGAAAAAAAATTGATTGGATTATTACAGAAATAGCTACAATCTTATCCTCCTATAACTTGTTAATTGTTAAGCATGTATCTAGATCTTGTAATTCTCTTGTCTACAATTTAGTTAATACAACTTTGATTTATGCGAGCCTTTCATTCAACTAGAGGAGCTTTCACCGATTGTCTCTTAACCATTGTAACCGTTGTTCTGTTGCAATGAATGCTTTTGTTAAAAAAAATGGCTTTTCTTCTATTTGCCGTCATGTCATGACAAATATTTTGCATATACAAATACATTCGAAATCACAGTGGGAGCACGAACACATAACATGAGCACATGGACATCCCTACCAGAAATAGGTTTAGTATTCAAATAATAATAAATAAATAAAAACTTTCGCCTTGTTAAGAAACAAAATTGAGTCATTATCCTTCGAAAAAAAGCCTCGCTCTCATCCCCTTAATTCAGTTTATAGCCACGTGGAAGACTTATTACCAAGTTAACTCATCAAATTGCAAGTGTGTTACTCCAGTAAAATGGTGTATTCATTTCCACCAAAATCTGAACAAATACAAATAAATTAGAATGAACATTAATTAAGGCAGGAGAGAGAAGTGATGCCATCTGCATCTGCTCTAGTCGGCGAATAAGTTACAATTTTCACGTGATATCTTGTCCGCAATCACCCCCGTCTCATAACTCATAACCCTTCGTTCCTCCATCTCCCCCACATGTAATGTCTCTTACATATTTCTCTTAATATTCATTACTCTCCATTTTGGGCCAAGCTGGTCCAAACACTATTCACTCGATCACATCAATGGCATTCTCAGTTCTAAAGCTGCTTCTTCTTCTAATCTCTATGGTTCTCACTGTCAACACTCAGTTTGATCAAGCAACAAGCTTCCACCTGATGAATGCCAATGAAGCACTTGAATGGCCGTGGGCAATGTCTGTGTACGATGAGAATGAGTTGAGTGGAGATGATGATCAAGACCAAGATGGTGATGAGATTGCCAGGAGATCTCTTTACAGGAAAGCGAAGCACCATTACGTATCGTATGGAGCTCTTTCTGCAAACAGGATTCCTTGCCCAGCTCGTTCAGGGAGATCCTATTATACCCACAATTGTTACAGAGCTAAAGAGCCGGTTAACCCATACAGCAGAGGCTGCTCCAGAATCACCCGTTGCAGGAGATAGATTTGCACTTTCAAGTTTTGGGCACATACATTTCTACCCTTATATGAGGAATTAGTGATTTCTCGTCTTCGTTTTTTCATTTTGTCATTCATTTGTTAGTGATACAAGTTCATTGTCATTTGGTTTGTTGACGACTTGTTGTTTTTGCCAATGTCTAAAAAATAAAAGACCTTTTTTTCTGTTGAACTTGATTGAGACTTGAGATCTCACAGATCTTATGGGATTTGTCCCAAGTTATAAGAGGGAGCTTTTTGTTGAACTTGTTTGAGACTTGACATCTCACAGATCTAATCGGATTTGTACCAAGTTAAAGTGTGAGCATGGAGTGTTTTGGCTGCGGCTCTCGAGCTTCTGTATTTGCGGAAGTTTCAACTTCGAATCTTAAAATTGTTAGAACATTTCTTATATTCCCTGCTTATATATTCCTTGTTAGTACCAGAATTTTAATATGCAGTCCAGAGTTAGAGCAATTTTAGGTAGCCAAAGAAGTAATAGCATTAACATAATCCTCTTAGAAAGCATGCTCTGTAAGTTCTGCCCACAGCTCAAGATTTGCTTATGCTTCAAGAAAGTCATACCACATATGGTCATAACAGTTTTAACTCACTGAATATTTAAATACGCCCCTTTTACCTAGTAGAGTCCATCAAAGCTGTTTTGGTACAAAATACATAAGATCTTTGAATGAATACCCTGTTCCATAAACAGAATACCTGATCGTTGGCTCAAAAACCCAGCTAGCTTGCTGTGCAAAGATTGTCAATGCAGATAAAGGACTCAGCGAAACATACTCTTAAGCTTTGGGCAAATGATGAGGTTATTGTTCTTCTATGTTGTAACGACCCATAGAGTCTCACATCGCCTAGTTAAGGCTTGGTATGTGGGTTAATAATCACTTGGGCATTCTCCCCCTCAAGCAAGCTTTTGGGATGAGTCTACCTAAGAGATGAACTCAAAGTAGTCGTTCCTTGGGATGACCCACCCTCGTCCTAGTATTATAAGAGAACTGTTACTTGTTGCGAGCGGGATCCATGAAGTCACTAGGCATTTCTTGAGATGATCCTCATCCCAGTATTATGGAAGGATTACTACTTGTCGTGTGCGGGATCCGTGAAGTCACCAAGCATATAGGTTAATTGTCACGCCCCATACTTAAAAAATTTGACACACGACATCACTTATATTCATTCAATAATATATAAACATTCATTTCAATTTTTTTTTTCAAAATTATAACAATTAAATTATGACTGGGACAATTAGTAAACCGGAGATACACAGAGTATTCTCAGAGATTAACACTCTACTACGTCACCAGTAACAACTTTGTTACCGGAAACCCAGAATATATTCATTGCAAATTCTTACTTAAAATCAACCAATAACCACACTTTATGAAACTTAAACTAAATCCAACCACACACAATAAAATAATACATAAATATTTATTCAATAGGAACAAATTAAATATCTTATCCCACGTGTTCTCAAATGAAACACTTAGCAACCTAACAACTTAGGGAACCCAAGGAACAGCAGAAGCCTTGCCAAATCCACTAAGCACACATGTACCTTATTTACCTGAAATCACCATAAACTATAATGAGTATAAAACTCAGTAAGCATATTAGTTTTTCATATATCAAATACAAATACATATATGTACACAATACATATGTATGATATGCTGTGATCAATCAAAATTATAATCTTATCAAATCACATATCATGTAAGCGCTTACACATTCTTTCAAAACACATAATAGGAATACCATCACTCAACTACTACTTAGTAGCACTTACATATCACATATCACATAATAAGTCAAATGTCACTCGTATGTGACATACCGTATGATAGGAATAGTACAAGTGAGGTTTTTAAATCACACATATATAATGCTCATGCCCGGAAGTAAAAGCCAAACCCTTACCCTGATCATCGGTGAGTCTTTTCACATGCACTAATACGCCACCACACAAATGTGATGACTCACTATTCCTTTAGGTACCAATAGGATCCTCCCTACATACGGAACACATAACATATACTAATCTCGAAGGAAATGCCACATATAAAGGCTCCACAAATCACATAAAATGCCTACTAAGTTAACAGTGAGTTCAAGTACCCTCAAAACACAAAATATTTCTTATGGACATATTACACTTCAAAAGCTCTCTTTGTTAAACACATTTCACTTTGAAAGCTCACTTTTAAAAACACATATATGTCATGTATGTTCATGCTCACATTCATAAATACATATCTTCACATTTCATATCAAAATATACTTTGACATAACATAAACATATTCCTAACCACATTTACAAAAGCATACAAAATAATTACTATGTTTATTGTGATTTCAGTAAAAAGTCTAGTATACTTACCTCTTAGTACTTTCGGGTACAAGGCTTAATTCTCCTTAACCTATCAATGGAGATTAATCCTTTCATAAGCCTTACAATTCACACAAAATAATTTAAATAGCTTACAAAATTATACTTATTGCACTTATCACATCAAATTGGTCTAATTACTTAGTTTCTCAAAAACCTATCATTCTAACCACTTACACTTAACAAAATTTTCTTATATATCAAATGATGTCCAATTACTCCAAAATCAGAATATATCATTGTTAACTCATAAATCCTTCTTATGTATGAATATTATATCATAATTCCTAACAGTCTATTCCATAAACACCATCAAATCCAAACTATTATCTTGACAGGATCAAGATATTTACTGAATAGTATTCAATCTCCCAATTTTATAAAATCATATACTAACTCAAAAATTATAAAACTACTACCGAAATACTCTTGACATATATCTCAATCCATGATAAATATTTTACTTCAAAATCACTGCCAAAAGTATTTTAAAACTATTTTATTCTATACCTTTGAAAATCTATTAATCAAATACTATAATGAGCTGACACTCTTTAGAAAATCATAACAATTTAACCACATTGATCTAAATTCTCAATTTTGAGTATGTCATATTAGACATATAAAATTATCATATTCCATAAATTCGTAAGTTTTGAAGATCATTAAGCAGATCAGAAATTATTTGTCACTGTATTATACTGTTTACACAGGAAATTTTTAGAATTTTAAGGTCATTTTTGTAAATTCACTAAAAATTCAATTTTTGGAATTTTCAATCGATTTAAAGTCTCAGATAATCCTAAACATATCTAATTTCATATACTCAAAATTTAAAACTAGAATCGAATCACAACAATTTATAAAATTTCTGAATCAAGGGACTATCAAGTAGAAATTCTGCAATTTATCAAGATTTATCAAGCTATCTACATAGATCATCATCAATTCTCACAATATCTTACGAAATACACATCAAATCCTCAATTATATATATTTTTAGAAATTAAAATTTAAGGAATTAACTTAATTAACACCAATAAATTGAGAAATAGTTGTGATATACCTCTTAAAATCTAAAATTCTAATTTCTTCTTCTTTTTCTTCTCTTTCTCTCCCCTCTATTTCTCTCTTTTCTCTCTCTAAAGGGGTAGCTCGACTCAAAATTGAGTAAATTAAGGTTTCAAAAGTGTATTTTTATACTAAGAGGCTAATTTTTAGTATTTATGAATTTGCCCCTAAAACTTTCAAAGTATTACAATTTGGTCCCTAAAATAAATCTAAATTTTTGCAATTAAACCCAATACTAATAGTATGTCCTTAACTTATACAAACACTACTAATAACAATACATAAATCAAGTATCACCCACATACAAATAAAATATATATATATAAATACCTATTCTTACCGATTATGGATACTGATTACTACATTAATAATCTCTTGGGCACCCTCTCCCTCAAACTAACTTTTAAGGTGAGTTCTACCCTTATCTAACTATTTAAGTAAACCAATAATAGATTGGCACATAATTTATTCACACAAAAAAAAAAAAGATTCAATTTTATACTCAAATTGGCCACTTCAACACCTTTATTAAGCCAATTCAATCTAACTACTTAAGTAGACCATCAATCTAATATAACTGCTTAAGTAGACCAATAATAGACTAACGCGTAATTTATTCAAAAAACAGATTCAATTTTATACTCAAATTGCTCACTTCAACACCTTTATTAAGTTAATTAATTAAAAAAAATTGAAAGACACAAAAATATAGGGACAGTTTTGCATGGCATTCAATAAGGACAATTAACAGGTCTCTTTTGTTATAGATAATATTACAAAAATTATCATCCACCTCACCACCTTATTAAATATAAGATCATATGAAATATCAGCAAAAGACCAATTTTAAAGTACTACATCATGTTGCCCTATCCATTGAAAAGCCAAATTAGCACAACATTGCCAAATGGTTGAGGTAAGGACTACACTATCAACTATCTTTTATTCTCTAATGACATATATTAATGCCACTCTTAATAAAATAATGACACTTGTTGAACTTATTCTTCATTATCAAGAAAACTTAGATTTCCAAAACACCCTTAGCTAAGAAGGATATTCCTTAGTACAAAATGAATATTTTTATACTTTTTCCTATAACATGACATATAACCCTAAAATATCTCCCTCTTTTTATACCTAAGTATGACACCTAGCCTTAATGATATTACACTCATTTCTCTACTAAAAAAAACCTCTAAGTAGTCCAATGAGATCACACTAACTTCACTGTATAAATATCACTTTCCTTGAGAATGATCTAACTTCTTCATTCATTATCTCACTTTTTTTATCTATTTCTTTCTCCAATCTTTTAGAGCTCTTTTCCTCTTAACTTTTATATTAGGGTTTTCTTATAATCCTTTTCATTACCATAGATCAAGTCATTCAATCCAAGTGACTAATTGAACCTTTTTCATCTCTAATCATTCTCCAACTTTTTTATCTCATTAATTCTCATCTTAATCTTTTTCCTTTAATGACTCTTTTTTTCTTTATTTTCATCTTAGAGTTTATCTTACAACCCATTTTACAACATTCAACCCATTTAATATCTCTCTTAAAATCATCTAACATTGCCCTTTATCTTTATTAAAATAAGAAAAAATGACAATGAACCTCCTAAGTATAGCGAAAATAATAAACATACCTTCCCTTTGAAAATAAATTACGTTTTCACCCTCATCCATTAGATTTTTTGTTAGAATTGTAATTGACCTTCTTAAATGATTCATTTGCTCTCAATGAGTGGTGACCAATGTTGGTATGTGTTGACCAAGCTTTAATTGATATTGATCGACTGTTGACTTGTGTTGATTAACTATTGACCAGCATTAATCGACTATTAATTGAGGTTGACCAACTATTGATTGGATCGTAAGGCTCTGTAAATAGCATCAAATTATAAATTTTGTGATCAACACAATGGTGATGTTATTTTTTTAATAGAGCATTAAATGAGTCCTAAAATGAGCAAGAAAAATAGCAACCTCATAATGCCATCATTAAACAATTTTCTCACTAAATTTCAAACTCCTCCAATACTTTATTTGCAAAAAGAACCTTAAAATCATGTATATTATTAAGTTTGGAGTCTGATGGTATCTACAATGAGTTGATATGCTGCTAGTCAAATATTGACCAACACTAACCACTAGTCAATTAACATCAAGAACCATTTGTTGAGGGCAAATGAGTTATTTAACAAGGTTAATGATGATTAACTACAAAATTAATGAAAAACCTAATAAATGGAGTATAGATGTAATTTTTTTTCAAATAAAGGGTGGCATTTGTTATTTTTGCTATACTTTAGAGGTTCATCAATTGTTTTCCCTTGAAAGAAAACTTTTATCATAGCACATGGAATCACCTCAACAAGTTTAAAGAGGGAGGGATATAAAAAATATTAGCTTATGAGTATTATCACTTTGATTATGAGCCATATCTTGTAATATATCTTTCTTATAGTGAATTTAGTATTGACCTTTACTTGTGAATATAAGCCTTCGGGTCAAATTATGTAAATCTTGTATATTGTTTCTTTTTATGTTGTACTTTCTTATTAATTATTTGATAGATTGTGTATAGTTTAGAAGCTATGAGATAAACCTTATCATATTCCTAACTTAGATCTGAACCCCCTTTTTACTATGTTAATGATATGAAAATCCCTTATATTCATTAAAATTGAGCCTTAAGCTTAGCTATCATGAGCTTTGCTAAGCTCTGTTTTATGAATATTGCATCTAAATAACCATTTACCTTGTCTCTACTTTCATCACCTTAGCTCTATCTCTATATCTCTCCTAGCCTTCTTGTGATATCTATATCACTTTAACCACCAAAATATATTCTAAGTTCTTCGTTGATTAGCTTTGTGCTCTTTGAACACTTCATCTGATCTTAAATACGACTTCAGTTGCCTTCTCTAACTTAACTGAGTAAGGAAATCTAATTTAAAAAAATTTGTAGAAAAAATACCATTTTAGTCCCTAATTTATGGATATATACCAACTTAGTTCTTAATTTTTAATATATACCATGTTAGTCCCTATCATTAAAAAACTTGTGTAAAAATTACTTTTTGATGGTAAAAATATACTTTTAAACATGTATGTGTTTTAGTTTAAAATTTAAAATAAGGATAATGTTAAGAGAATAAAATAAAATAAAACAAAATAAAATTTTAAAAAATATATATAAATATAAAAGATTAATAAACAACTTATCTCCTTCTTTCTTCTTCTACTCTTTCTCATCTCTCTCTTTCTTATAGAACTCCACCAACAAATCTTGAAACAGTTGAGAAAACCTTATAAGTTTTCTAAGAAAAATTGAGAAAACTTGAAATAGATAGGGATTAAGCAAAGATAATACTATGAATTTGGAAGCAATTAGGTTTCGAAAATAAATAGGAAATTAAATAGTTCTTGGAATGGAATTAACGTGGCTCAAGAGCTTTTGGATTACTAAGAATGTGCACTGAAGCAAAAGGTTTTCTTTTTATTTTATTTTTTTTAACTCTCCATGGCACAAAGAGGGGCAAAAGTTTGTTTCATCGTATCGGTCTCTCATTTCTTAGTTATAGAAAGCTTTTCTTAATGCGGTTATTTTTAGGATTAAGGTGCCATCTGCTAATGATGGAATCACTAGATATCAAGTGGAAGGGTGAGTGGTAAACATTACTAACTAAAAGGAAAGGTGTGTATTTACCCTATTGTCCTCAACACAACCATAAATGTCCAACATATTAAATAGTTAAAATAGAAATAATATTTTTATAACAAAGGTGCATGGGTAAAAAAAAAAGTTCCCAAATATGCCCAAGGAACTTACAAGTTCAGTAGAAACAAAAACCATGAGAGTGTAAAATGGGAGCAAAGTAAAAACCATACAGGTAAAAATTGTACTAGTAATATGAGAGCTTGCAAACCTCAAAAACACATATATACAAAGAGAATGCATTTAATGCAGTTTAAGAGCAACTAAAATAAATTATATTATGTTATATCGATCAGTCTTTATCACTGAAAGAAAAGAAAAAAAAAGAGAGATGAGAAAGAGTGCTAGATTTTTTTGGTCGGGTGGGAGAGGAGAGGAGAAAAAGGGGAAATAAAAACTAAAAATTGAGGTGGGCAGGGTAGAACTAGAATTTCAAGTGAAGGGGAGACTAAATGTTAAAGTTAAAAATTATATTAAATTAGAGTTTAATTATATTATATTTTAATGTTGGACTTGAAATTTTGTAGGACCAAATCACAAAAATATCTATTTTAATTTTTTTTTTAAAAAATTGGGGCGTAGAGGGGCATAGCCCCCCAAGGCCCCTAAAGAGGTTCGCCCAGGAAAGTGGAAAAAAATAAAAATATGAAAAATTAGGTGAAGGAAAATAAAAATTATTTTATTTTATTTTTTCCTTATAGATTTATTTGTTACATCAATGATATTACAATAAAAATAGCTAAAAAGTAACTTTTATACAAAATTTTTCTAACGGTAAAAACTAATATGGTATATATTGAAAAAGTGAGGACTAAGTTGGTATAACCACGGACTAAAATAATATTTTTTTTCAAATTCTCTATTCATCACCCCCAACACCCCCCCCCCCCCTCTACACCCATTAAACTCTAGTAACTTCTACTTAGTCGTTGCTTTCTTTTATCAAAATAAATTATTGTTTATTTTTGCGAAAAAGACAGTTGAGTTGTTAACTTTCGCACAAACATTAGGTCATTTATTGTTATTATTCAGCAATGCATATGCATTATTGTAATCTTCATTAGGAATGTGATACATGTACTATTCCCCTTGAAAATTCTATAGGCCCATTAGATTGGAAATAGCTAATTTTACCTAGATAGGAAGGCCCAAAGGCCCAAGCCATTAGATAACACAAGTCGAGACAAGTGCCGTCTCGACAACCCTAAGTTTTACCTTCTAAGGGGATCCCTAATTAAAAGCCTGACTAGATCCTAAGTGTCCTAACCAACTCAAGATCCTAAGTGTCCTTGTTCACACTCAACTTCAACAATCATTATAATGAACTCCTATCCGATCAAGATGCCAAATACCCCCAAGCAGTTCACACAACAGATATGCCAAGCCTCTCATTCATGAAAGGCAAATCATATACCAATCCCAAAACCACTCAAGTTTCCAGAATATTCTAAGCAGACTGATTATACAATTCACAAAGCAAACCTAAAATTCTCCACCAAAAAAGGTTAAACCTTGTCCTTATAAGGAAAGTCAACAAAACCTGGATAAGGCAAATCATCATGATTGATAGCCGACACGACCTCTAAATGAACACCATTACATGGTCCCCAAATTACGGCAGCAATCAAAAGAAATAATGACCTAGACATCCACCCTTAAATTCTCAAAGTACAATGCTAGATAAAGGGAAAAAGTAACAAAGTACGGGTTTTGATTCTCTGGACACTTTATCTACTATCTTTTCTACTCCCTTCTTAACATATTAACGAAAGCCGACTTAAGCATCAAAAGGTTTTCATCAAAATTACCACCGACAAAGCTATAACGAGCGATTAAACAAAAGGTGCAAAAAAACCCAAAATCACAATTTAAGTCAAACAAAGCCTAAAGTTCCATTTCGACGACTAAATAAATTCAAAATTAATTGCCGTGAGAAAGCCAATTTTTTTGTCAACATGTACAATGCACGTCCAGGAGAAAATCTTTTTATTCGAGTCTTCGAGGCAAAGCATCGCCGAGATTAGATGTTTGTGGTATGCTTGATTAAACTTTTGTCCATTTTCTTAAGATTCCGCTGAACATTGTTGTTAGAAGAAAACTGTCATTATTGATTCCATCATTGATCTTTGGAATCAATTTTATTATTAATACGGAACAATAATCAGCTCTTGTGAGTAAGCATGTGTACACAATACAGAGAGAGTTCGTAGTGAGGAACGGGAAATAAGACATCGAGATGCTGGACTATAATTGATATATTGTTTGTGCTTTACAATAATTAACGTTAAAGAGAAGGATTCTAAAGCACAATCAATAGATGATGTGCTCTGGTACGTGGTTTTCAGTTAAACCGCTAAATCACCGGCAATGGATTAAAAGCGTTGAAAACAATAGTAATAAAAAAAAAAAAATTACGTGGTAGGAGTCTTCAAGTGATTTTACGCCTTCAAACTTTTTAACGTCGATATATCTTTTCAGAAACTTTAACATCAACATATTTCTATTCATATGTTAAGCTCTCATTTCATAGTAAAGCAAATTTGCTGAATCTTTGGCAATTAACAAAATCAAGTTGACCGCGTGGAACACAATCCTTTACCATACCTAACCACTATAATTATACAAATCCTTTTTATTACATAATGATTTTACATTATGAAATTTGTACCACTATAATTAACAAATAATGAAACACCATTACATCCTCCAGGAGAAATTAATAAATATTCAATTGTTTCTTACTTTTACATTTAGACAAAAAAAAAAAACAATAATAAACAAAAGGAAGATCATCAGTTCATTACTCACGAGTCACAATCTAAACGCAAAGTATTTTTTCCAATCTCCGGGCACTTCTGGGCAGACAAAAAGTCCAACTCCCTTGCCCAAAAAACTCAAAAGCTGCCCGCTTAGCTGTAACTCATTTCATCTCCACTCCCCTTGAACAAAAGAGAACATTAAGAAAAAAGAATACCACATAAAAAGTCTCTTCAATGTACTTACTATTATAATTTTCTGTTTCTGGGTGCTCTGTAATCAATCGTATGTGCAAGAATTTTTTAGGGAGATTGGAACATTGAGCTTTTTGGGATCAAAAGTAACAGAACACTTAATTTTCTTGTAAGACTTTGGTTTAACCAATTTTCCCAACACGTAGGCCCTGGATCGGACTACGAAGCCCACTTTAAGAGGCACCGGTAAAGTCGTGGTGCCCGTTGAGCTGCTCAAACCAGCTCCACTTCCATATAATGGGATCTTATTACCCATCACCGCAACAGTCACCGTTCTCTGACTTTTTCTTGATTGATGAAACTTCTTCATCTGCAACACCCATTATACCAAATTAAGCGGATAATAACAATTTAGATTTTGGTATGGATAAATTAAATGCAGAAGGATCTTTGTGACTTACGGCTCCTGAGGCTATGGTGATTTGAGAAAAGGATAGATCCAGAGGAGTTGCCGTTACATGTACGCCAAAAAATGTGCCAGTATTACGATAGATCATTTTCACAGTAGAGTTCAATGTGATCATATCAGTTGCCACTCCAGTAAAATCTGAACCAGCTTGAATCTTGAATTGCTCGAATTTTATACTCTGCAAAACCAAAATGCAAATCAGCAAAAACCCAGATGGCAATTCACTTTTTTTTTTTAAAAAAAAAAAACCAAAATGTAATAAAATAAAATATAAAAAACCAAACCTTCATAGTGATCTTGGGTTTCTGGGGCTTGCTAGCACCCCAGAGAATCAAAGAAAAGAGAGAGAACAAAACAACGAAGGCAAGAACAAAGGCGAGAAAATAGCATCGACGAGGGAGACCCCTTTCTCGCTCTTCATCTTCAAGAAGTCCCTCTTCTTCAATCACATCACACTCCTTCCATTGCTTCTGCCCCTTCCTTTGGCCACCTCGAGACAGATCATTGGGAGAGATCTTGCGGGATCCGGGCTTTAAAGATCCAGAAAACCGGCTGGAAGACGACTCGCGCGAGTGGCGGCCCACGGATGAGTGGGAATGGGGCGGCGACCCCATGGGACTGAGCACCGGCGTGGAGTGAAACGACGTCGTGGTTTTCTCTCCATCGTGGGAGTCCCTGGACGGACTCTGCACGTAATAGACTGGACGGCGAGGCGGAGATCTTGTGGGAGACGATGCGGCGAGGCTTGTGACCTCTGAGTCTGTCTTCGCGTGCATTGTTGAAGATCAAGATTATGATTTAGCTATGAATGCTGAAGTTACTTTGTTAGGGACAGGTAAGTATTGAGTGTAGAAGTAACGCGTTAAAATAGTATTGACTTAATCGACAGGAAATGAGAGTCCAGGGAGGGGTAAGTGGAAGAGGGCTGGTATTCGCATTGGTAAAGGTATGTCTGTGCGAACTAATTAATTACCCGACAGCCATGTTCCAGTTGGCAGCATTTTCTATTTTATTATTATTGTGTTTGTGTGTGCGCCGCTGACCCCTAATGACAAGTTGCTTGGACGGTGGTTGATCAATACAAGGAGAAAGATCACTTCTAAGCTCAATGGAAAAAAACTGTTTTTTTTGCTCTAAGGAATAATATCAGAATGGTAATGAATTTGGCTTTTTTTTTAAAAAGATAATGGGTTAGAAAATAATTTTACTCTTTAAGTTTATTTTGATAAATAATTTTGTTTTAATTAAATTTAAAATATTTAATTTTATTTTAATTTATTAATTTTTTTATTAATTTAAATGGATTAAAGATGTTTTAATTTAATTATATATAAATTTGAATTTAAAACAATTTTGTAAACAACATGTAAAAAAAAAAAAATTTAAACAAATGGCCATCGGACTTTAACAAAAAAATTAATCACAATAATAAAATTATTTTTTATTAAAAAAAATCAAAAACTAATTAAAAATAAAAAGAAATGGCAACAGCTGTTGCCATCAAATGGTAGAATGGTGCTTGCATCACTACTTTAACAAATTAGTCATTGGTTTATCAAGTGATAGTGATAGTACAAGTCACCACTTCACAGTTTGATAGCGGTCAAAAATGAGGGATAAGGTGGTAGCCATTATCGCATCGCAGTTAAAAAGTGAAGCGGTATCTTGTACCACCACCACCACTTAACAAATCGATTGCGCGATCTGTCAAGTGGTAGTAACAATGTAAATTATTTTCCTACTCTTTTATTTTTAGTACCTCTACTCTCTTTTAATCATCATTTAATTTAACATTAAAATAAAAAAAAATGAACAACTAAAAAACAATGAATTTTAAGGGGGAAAAAAGATAGATCAATTCAAGGTTGCCTTGTATCCCTCGTGCTCATGAATTTCTTCTTTCATCCATTGGATATGAAAAGAAGAGGATTGAACTTTGTGTGTCCTCCTCGTGTTAGCATCTTTCCTTTTATTAGTAAAATTAAAATTGTGCAAGTCATTTTCTTTCATACTACTGATAGGGGCGTAAAAATACTAGTATGATTTATACCTAATTTTTGTATTTTACTCTATTAATGAATATTTGACTATTTAATTATATTTTTAATCATAAATAGATGCGCAATAAAAAATGTGATACATAGGAACAAACGAAAGGTAAAACAAACTCAAAACGAGCGAGATGCGCTCATTTTACCGAGACCAGGCAAAACAGGGCTGGGCTCCCAATTCTCGAGTGTGGAGTGCCGCTGCGCCCTTGCGATTAAGTGCCAAAATACCTCTTTTGAGTCATATTTTGACTTTGATTCAAATTCCCTCGCTCCTAGAGTTTTCAATACCTATAAAACACTCTTGTGAAAGCTAAAACCCAAACTTGAAGAAGGAAAAAGAGAGAGAAATAATTCACAACGTAAAATCAAATATCAAAGTTAAGAAATCAATATTCAAGTTTTAAGTCAAGATTGAGAGAGAAGCAACCCAAGACATCTTCTTAATTAGTTTTTTTCTCCTTTCTTATTATTATGTTCTTGTTCTTACTGTTATTCATGGATTGATTGGATACTTTTGATTTTGTGATGAGCTAAACTTGTTATTCTAAGGTTAGACTATATGAACCTAGTATATAGTTGGATTTCATTGATTCTTAGTTTATAAACTTAATTATTATAATTGATTCATTCTATCTTGATCTTAATGCTTTATTATATCTGGCCAATATTATAAATGATTGAGGAACCATGATGAACTTGATAGATGGATTCATGTGTTTAGCTTAGGATAATTTGTAATATAATCATAGAGTAACAACTATGAGTTCTATCTAAGATAGACATATACTTAAGTGGTATATATGATATAATTTAGACTCGATCTCAATGAATTACATTCTGATTTAATTATAATAGACATATAGGTAATTATTAGAATGAGTAATATAGTTACTTGACCATCGATAGATGCTTATGATGAGATTAGTGTCTAAGCTAATAATTAATATTAATAGATTAATTAAAAGGTTAATAAATCCAATGAAATACTAAAGGACGAGTCAAAATCCTAAATTATCTTTATTTGTGAATTCTACTATTTTTTATTTATTTAATTGATAGATTTAAATTAGTTAATTAAATTTTAGATTGTGATTTTCTGAATAAAAGTTAAGTATGTATAATTTTAGTATTTGATTTATAAAATTAGATCGCATAATTCCTGTGAGATCGATATCTGGACTTAAAATCCTATATTACTTGATACAATAGCGTTCGGTTATACTTAGCTAGTATAATATCAATCAACTACCATCTTTCCAGTAACTCTAATAATAGATTTAATCAAATAAGCAGTCAACTGAACATGTCGATTCAGCAAAAGTAAATTTAGAAATAGCTTCCCTACCTCATATTAGACTAGATGTTAGTCTTCTTTTGACTGTTTAATTCCATAAAACTTTTACCAAGTTGACAAGACCCAACTCGAGCCCTCCTCGAGAATCAAGGCTGATCCTGTGATGACATAGAATTAACACACTCTTTACTTATTACATTTGATACATCGAGGCTATGTGCCCCAACAAAAGTGTATACATGTACATGAATGTACATAAAGATATATAAATAATACAAAATGTGACAATCATGTAGCTATGCATGTAATGGTCAGACCTTTAAATGTGAAATACAAATCACACTGCACGACGTCTCTGTGAAAACCTGAAAAAAAAATATGAAAATTCATGAGCTTGAGTTTCAGTAAATAAATATAATATTAAATTTTATATATTTTATATATACTATAAACAATAGCTTCTTAAAATAATTTAATAATAAATAATACTATATATAATATACATGTAGAAATAGGTAATATAAAATAATCATGAAACTACATACGAAGTAATCAATAAAACTGTACTGAAAATATAAACTATCATAAAATTATGTGCTAAAGTTGCAAATTATAACAAAATACTGAGAATTTAAAAATCTGAAAGTATAAGTTGTCATAAAATCTATGCTACAACTGAATAAATATAATATAATACTGAGAATGATATATACTGCATATATATTAAAAACTACACCAAATTTGTACTCGAAAAAAAGCTGGTCTAACTTGGTAGAGTAATTCAGGCACACGCAAAGTAGGGGATCTGAGCTGGTCTAACTTGGCGAAAAGCTATATTGCTCGGACAGAGCAAATTAAACTGGTCTAACGCATGCGCAGAACAACTACACTAAATATGAGAGGTATATATATATATATATATATAGTGGTTCAAAAACTAATACTATATAATATCATGGAAGTATAATTATCCTAAAATAATTATTTTTATACTGAATATAATCATAAACCATACTATAATAGATTCTAAAAATATTTATGAATATACTAAATAGCATAAATATTTAGTATCTAAAATAAATCATGAGTAAATATGATAATGTGTAATTAAATCATAAATCACTGTATTAAAAAAATATATAATATATATAGTAATCTACTCACAAAATTGTACTAATTTTGAGTTGAGTCTGGATTCTAAGGCCTATTAGCTGTCGGTACTTTTACTATATCATAGGGTATAAAAATATATTGTTAGTACTAATATGTATTACAAAAAAATGAAACATAAATATTCTAACATCGTAAAATTATTACCTACTAAATCACCGAGTATAAATTTAACTACACAAACACATTTCTATAAATTTTCTTTTTTTCTTATTTTCGACTTCCATTCTTCTCTATTTTTTCTCATTTCCTTTTCCTTTCTCTTGTTTTTTTTGTTTTTCTCCTCTCTTCTGTTTCAGTTTTTATATGCATTGATAAACAGCCACCATAGCCGCCACATCATTTATATGCATTGATAAACGGCCACCACATCACCATTTTGTTTATACTTTATTATTTTCTTTTTTTTTTCTTTTTTTTGGCCACTAACTCCGCATAAATTAAAACACGTGTATTACAATTCCTTCCCCTCTTATAAAAATTTCATCCTTGAAATTCATGTATTTGTTTGAAACAAATGAGGAAATTGAATTCTCATTTAATCCTCTCGCTCCCATGTTACATTTTCTACTGTATGACTCCTCTATAAGACTTTAACTAGTGAAATAGTCTTATTACGTAATACTTGTTAACGATAGTCCACTATCTGAACAGGTTTCTAGTAAAAAATCAAGTATGCCCTCAATTGAACTGGTTGAGTATTGAGAATATGAGAAGGGTTAGGTATATACTTCCGCAACACAAAAACAAGAAACATATCATGAATGCGTTACAACTCAGGTGGTAATGCTAAGTGGGAAGCAACCACACCAACTATCTCTATAATCTCATATGGCCCAATATATTGAGAACTTAATTTTTTCTGTTTCCTAAAACAAAGCACACCCTTCCATGGTGAGATCAGTAAGAAGACTTTATCTCTTATTGCAAACTCAAGTTGTCTACGATGTTTATCTACATAAATCTTATGTCTATCTTAAGTTGCCTTGGGTCTATCTCTGATAATATTGATCTTCTCGCCAGTGGCTTAGATAATCTCTGGACCCAACAATTTTTTTTCTCCAACCTCATCCCAGTAAACTAGAGTTCTGCATTTTCTTCTGTATAAAACCTCTTACGGCACCATCTGAATGGTACATTGATAACTATTATTATATACAAACTCTATTAATGGTAAATAATCATCCTAGTTACCTTTAAGCTGCAATACACAGGCTCTAAGCATATCCTCTAATATTTGTATAGTTTTTTCCGACTGCCCATCTGTCTGAGAATAAAAAGTTGTACTAAAATTTACCTTAGTGCCTAAGGCCTTCTGTAAGCTAAACAATAATCTAGAAGTGAATCGAGAGTCTTTATCTGATACAATGGACATTGAAGCCTCATGTAACCATACAATCTCACTCAATACAAATGAGTCGACTTATCTAATGAGTATGAAACCTTATAAGATAAAAAATAAGCAGAGTTTGTGAGTTGATCAACAATTACCCAAATACTATCACGACCACTTCGAGTACGTGAAAGCCCAACAACAAAGTCTATGGTAATATATTCTCACTTCTACTAGGGAACTGGAAGTGGTTGAGATAATCCTGCTAGTAATGTTCTACCTTAACTTGCTGACAAATCAGACAGTGAGATATAAACTCTGCAATATCTCTTTTCATACCTTGCCACTAGTATTGTTCTCTCGGAGTACGATATATTTTAATGCTGCTAGAATGCATAGCATAAGTTAAGCTGTGAGCTTCTTCTAAGATATACTTCTTTAACTCTGAGTTATTCGAAACACAACGACTGTCACCTACGACTAATGTCCTATCAACTCTCAACATTAAATTAGTTTACATTCCATTCCTTATTTCTTGCTTAATCTTAACTATGTTAGGATCCTAATTTTGCATATCTCAAATCTGATCAATCAATATAGGTTTAACTTGAAAATGTAGTAGAAGGACTCTAAACTCATCCATAGATAATTCAACCCCCATCAATCTTAATTTAACTAACAATGAAAGATAAGTCGCCTTCAAATGAGCTATAGACCTAGAAGACTTCCTGTTGAGTGCATCTGCTACCACATTCGTCTTACTTGAATGATAGTCAATTGTACAATCATAATCTTTTATTAGCTCTAATCATCTCTGTTGTCTTAGATTCATATCTTTTAATGTGAACAAATACTTCAAACTCTTGTGATCAGTGAAGATTTGACATATGACACTATATAAATAATGTCTCAAAATCTTCAAGGCAAATACTATTGCAGCTAATTCTAAATTATGGGATGGATAATTTAACTTATATTTTTTAAGCTGCCTAGAAGCATAAATTATCACATTCCCATGCTACATCAATACAAAACCCAATCTTTGTCTAGAAGCATCACTGTAAATTATAAATCCTTCGACGCTAGATGAAAGAATGAGAATGGAAGTTGAAGTCAATCTCATTTTAAGTTCTTGAAAACTACGTTCACATTCATCAGTCCACTCAAACTTTACATTTTTTCTGATCAACTTTGTAAGCAGTGTAGCAATCGTAGAAAAGTCCTTAACAAACCTTCGATAAAAATGTACTAGACTAAGAAAACTTTTAATTTTTGTTACACTAGCTAGTTGCTCCCAATTTACGACAACTTTAATTTTATGAGGATCCTCATAAATTTCATCTGCTGAAATCACATAGTCTAAAAATGTAACTTTATCTAACCAGAACTAACATTTGCTAAACTTAGCATATAACTGTTTATTCCTTAAAATTTGCAATACTATCCTCAAATGCTCTGGATGCTCCTCTATACTTTGTGAATATATAAGAATATCATCAATAAATTGTAGTAACCAGTATTCACAACTGGTAAGAATAAGTATTTATATATGTATAAATATATGTATTTTATTTGTATGTGGGTGATACTTGATTTATATATTGTTATTAGTAGTGTTTGTATAGGTTAAGGTCATACTATTATCATTGGGTTTAATTGCAAGACTTTAGATTTATTTTAGGAACCAAATTGTAATACTTTAAAAGTTTTGGGGGTAAATTCGTAAATATAAAAAATTAGCCACTTAGTATAAAAACACACTTTTAAAATTCTAATTCTCTCATTTTGATCGAGCTACCTCTTTTAGAAAGAGAGAAGAGAGAAAAAGAGGGGAGAGAAAGAGAAGAAGGAGAAGAAAAAGAAAAAAAAATTGGAATTTTGGATTTTAAGAGGTATATCACAACTATTTCTTAATTTATTGGTATTAATTATGTTAATTTCTTTAATTTTTTATTTTTGGAAATATGTATAATTGAGCATTTGATGTGTATTTCGTAAGATATTGTGAGAATTGATGATGATCTATGTAGAGAGCTTGATAAATCATGAAGAATTGCAGAATTTCTATTTGATAGTCTCTTGATCCAGAAATTTAATAAATTGTTGTGATTAGATTCTGGTATTGAATTTTGAGTATATTAAATTAGATATGTTAGAATTATCTGAGACTTTAAATCGATTTAAAATTTCAAAAATAGAATTTTTAGTAAATTTACAAAAATGACCCTAAAATTCTAAAAATTTCTTGTGTGAACAGTATGATACAGTGAAAAATAATTTTTATCCTACTAAATAATTTTCAAAAATTATAAATTTATGAAAAATGATAATTTTATATGTCTAATATGATATACTTGGAATTAAGAATTTAGATCAATGTGATTGAAGTGTTATGATTTTCTAAAGTGTATCAGCTCATTGCAGTATTTGATTAACAGATTTTTAAAGCTATGGAATAAAATAGTTTTAAAATACTTTTGGCAGTGATTTGGAAGTGAAATATTTATCATGGATTGAGATATATGTTAAGAGTAATTATGTGGTAGTTTTATATTTTTTGAGTTAGTATATGATTTTATAAAATTAGGGAATGAAATATTGTTCAGTAAGTATCTTGATCTTGTCAGGTTAGTAGTTTGGATTCGATGGTATGTATGGAATGGATTGTGTAGAAATTTTGATATAATATTCATATATAAGAAGGATATATGAGTCAAGAATGATATATTCTGATTTTGGAGTAATTGGACATCATTTGATGTATTAGAAAATTTTGTTAAGTGTAAGTGGTCAGAATGATAGGTTTTGAGAAACCAAGTATTTAGACCAATTTGATGTGATAAATGCATTGTGTATAATTTTGTAAGCTATTAAAATATTTTGTGTGAATTGTGAGGCTTATGAAAGGACTAATTTGCATTAATAGGTTAAGGAGATTTAAGCTTTGTAGCTGAAAGTATTAAGAGGTAAGTATACTAGACTTTTTACTGAAATCACAATAAACATAGTAATTGTTTTGTATGATTTTGCAAATAGGGTTAAGAATATGTTTATGTTATGTCAAAGTATATTTTGATATGAAATGTGAATATATGTTTATGAATATGAGCATTGACATTGAGCATGGACATACATGTATTTTTGAAAGTGAGCTTTCAAAATAAGATGCGTTTAATAAAGAAAGCTTTTGAAGTGTAATATGTCCATGAGAAATATTTTGTGTTTTGAGGGTACTTGAACTCACTGTTAACTTAGTAGGCATTTTATGTGATTTGTGGAACCTTTATGTGTGGCCTTTTCTTCAGGATTGGTATATGTTATGTGTTTCGTATGTAGGGAGGATCCTGTTGGTACCTAAAGGAAGAGTGAGTCATCACATTCGTGTGGTGGCGTATTGGTACATGTGAGAGGACTCACCGATGATCAGGGTAAGGGTTTGGCTTTTACCTTCGGGCATAAGCATTATATATGTGTAATTTAAAGGCCTCACTTGTACTATTTTTCTCATACGGTATGTCACCTACGAGTGACATTTGACTCATTATGTGATATGTAAGTCCTACTAAGTAGTAGTTGAGTGATGGTATTCCTATTATGTGTTTTGAAAGAAAGTGAAAGCGCTTACATGATATGTGATTTGATAAGATTATGATTTTGATTGATCACAGCATATCATATATATGCATTGTATACATATATGTATTTGTATTTGATATATGAAAAACTAGTATGCTTATTGAGTTTTATACTCATTATAGTTTATGGTGATTTCAGGTAAATAAGGTACATGTGTGCTTAGCGGATTTAGCAAGGCTTCTACTGTTCTTTGGGTTCCCTAAGTTGTTAGGTTGCTAAGTGTTTCATTTGGGAACACGTGGGATAAGATATTTGATTTGTCCCTATTGAATAAATACTTATGTATTATTTTATTGTGTGTGGTTGAATTTAGTTTAAGTTTCACCAAGTGTAGTAATTGATTGATTTTAAGTAAGAATTTGCAATGAATATATTCTGGGCTTCCAGTAACAAAGTTGCTACTGGTGACGTAGTAGAGTGTTAATCTCTGAGAAAACTCTGCGTATCTCCGATTTACTAATTGTCCCAGTCATAATTCAGTTGCTATAATTCTGAAAGAAATTAAAATGAATGTTTAAGTATTATTGAATGAATGTAAGTGATGTCGTGTGTCAGATCTTTTGGGTCTGGGGCGTGACATAAATACTATAACAAATCAATCAATATATGGATGAAATATCATATTCATAAGGTCTATGAATGTAGCTAGAGCATTAGTCAACCCAAATGACATTATTAAAAACTCATAATGCTCATATTGATTTCTAAAGGCAATCTTAGACATATCAGTATCTCTAATCTTTAACTGATGATACCCTGATTGCAGATCGATCTTTAAGAAAATATTTGCACCCTGTAACTGATCACATAAATCATCAATACGAGGGAGTGGGTACTTGTTGTTAAAATTTGTGCTTACGTGACATCTCTTTATGTATGAATATTTGTTTAATATTTATACTAGCATTATCATTTCATTAAACCGCTAATTATATTTTGTATATGGTAAGATGCTTGTAACGTTTCAGATATTGTATGATCTAAAAGAGTTCAGATCTAGTTTAAAGGAGTTTAGATCAATGCTAATAATTAGCAACGCTAATAATTATAAATACTAAGAGTTAACACTGATAAGAGTTATCAAGTTATAAGAGTCAACGATATCTAAAGAGTTAGAGCCTTATTTGAAATGTGATAAAGATTTGAGAATATATTAGTAATAACATAGTTGTAAAGAGTTACAAATAGTTCTAAAAAATATCATTATGCAAATATGTTCTCAAATGTTATGTTCCTGATCTATCTTTATTGATGTTGATCTGTCAGTGAATACCTTAATAAATATATAGATCGGTGTATGTCTATATCTGGATGGTCCAGATGGTTAATCTTAACAAATCATGAGTTTAGTGGAAGCTCGTATAGAGATACAAGTATTCAGTAAAGACTAAATTCTGAACATACTCATAATGACTTCCAATAGATATCTTATAAAGTCATCAATGAATGGTCTTTTGAGTTGAGTAGTATTTGTGGTCCTTTAACCTGAGTGCCACAGTAGGCTTGTGAGTGATCTACTATACTTTAGTTTCACACATGTCAAACCTTTCATGGTCTGACTGTTGGGTGTCGCTGGGTATGGTCTAATGCTCATGGAGTCCAATATGCATAGATATGGGATCCATAAGCTTATTTGGGTGAGTAATATATCCTAATACTCTAAGATAATATTTCAAAAAGTCTTATGGTCATAAGCAGTAATTTTTGGGAAAAGAGTTAAACTCTATGGATAAATAATATCACAAAAGTGTTTGCGAATATTATTTATTGAAATATAATTCTAAAGATAAGCTTACGGTCGAGCATATAGAGATTTCACAGTGTTGATCTATATCTCCGCTCTACCCGAATATAAATAATGGAGGGATTATTCGAATATGTTACAACCTCAACTTTTATAGTTAAAACGCCACTTTGTAATATCCGTAATGTGTGTGTGAGGCATCGTTTACAAACATATGAAAGAGTTCTATATGACAATTTAGGCATGGACCTATAGAATCTCACAATATGAAGTGTATTCATTGTTGACTGGGGTAACATTATGGATTGAATAGTTCTATCCTAGAAATTCTAGCAAACTGAAAATATATTTTAGGGTTCTTTGAATTGTGCACTTGTCTAAACTTAAATGTTAAGTACATCACTTAATTAATTGACAAGAGTTGTTAACTAATTAGATATTAACAAGTGGCATAATTTTGTTCCATGAATTATTTTACCATGAATTCATCATTAACCATGTTAGTAAAATCAAATAAGATAAATATTAATTATTCAAATAGTTTTTAAATAATTAAATAAATATTATTTAACTACATAAAATATAATTTTATTTATTTGTTATTTTATTCCTAAATAGAAGACATACCTAATTTAAAAAATATAAATTAAATAGTGAAACACCATTTTGTAGAATTAATAGTCCATTTTATTAGACCATTAAAAATGCCCACCAAAAATAGTTTTTGGTAGTTGGCCACTTAACCTAATTTTAGTGGAGCATTTGTGAAGTGCTTAGAGTACAAAAAATGGTTGGAATTCATTTTAATTAATATTGGTGAAGCAAAAATCGTGTATAGAGAGAGGGATTGAGAGAGAGTTTAGTTTTTTTAGAGTTTTTCTTTGAACAAAGGGTTGTGAGAAAAACTAGAGAGAAAGAAAAAATAAATTCTTCTTATTATTTTTTCAAGAAACAAAAACCTGGTTGCTAGAAATTCAGTTGCTGCTATTCTAGCTTCACAATCCCATCAGATTGTTGTAAACTAGAATTGAATAATAGTGTACTTCAAGGTAACTTCAAGGTTGGAGCTAGGAGAAATTCGAAATTGAAATCTTCACCGAAAGTCATCAAAGGTATGTTTCTATAATCTTAAGTTAATGATTTAAGTTATATGTTTATACGTTGATTACATACTTAATTTCGCTGTGAAATTCGTGTATATAATGCATGTATTTAGTTTTTCAACATGTACACAATCACATGCATACACTCTAAAACATGTTTACACTTGTTGCGTATAATAACTTTATTTAGCTCCCAATAATCAATGCATATCCTCAAAGTTCCATCTTTCCTTTTAACAAACAATACCAGAGCTCCCCATGACGATACACTAGGTCTGATGAAACCCTTATCTATTAATTCTTATAACTGAGTCTTTAATTCTTTTAACACTGAGGGAGCCATTTTGTATGATGATTTAGAGATAGGAGCTGTGTCTGGAACCAAATCAATATCAAAATCAATCCTCTATCTGGTGGTAAACCTTGAAGATTTTCAGAAAATACATCTGAAAAATCTTTGACCATCAGAATATCTTTTAATTTAGCTCCATTGACTATGGTATCAATAACATGTGCCAAATAGGCTAGACATCATTTTCTAAGTAATCGTTTAGCTGTCATGACAGATATAACACAGGATGGAAGAACTCGTCGCTTTCCACAAAAAATAATATCAGGATCTTTATGTCTTTTGAATATAACCTCTTTTAAAAAATAGTCTACGGTAGCATGGTGATTATCTGATCAATCCATCCTAAGTATTACATCAAAATTATGTATATCAAGAGGAATTAAATCTGCTATCATCTCACTACTACCTACTTTGATAACACAACTTTGAAAAATATTCCCAGCCAATAATGATTCTCCAACTGATGTAACTACTCCCAAGCTATAATCTAGGAGTTTTAATACTCTATCCGCATACACAAAAAATATGGGTAATAAAAGAATGTGTAAAGCCTGGATCAATTAAAATATGAGCCTCTTGGCTAAAAATAGTCAGCATACTTGTAACAACATCTGGGATAGCCTGTGCCTCTTATTGAGTCAAAACAAATACACGTACCTGGATACAGATCGACCTAGTTGACCCCTCTATAGATTTCTACTAGCTCCTAAAGCTCTAGGCTATACACTAGTGCTAAAGATAGGTCTTCTTATTTGGGATCCTGTCTATCTTTAAACATGGTCATTGCTACCTTAAAATCCCGATAAGCTGAACCCTGTATTGAGATACTACTTTGAGGTAGAAAATGACAATCTCTCCTCAAATGTCCAATTTGTTCACAATGAAAAAAAAGGTCTAAAACATTTCAAACACTATCCCTCATGAAACCTTCTATAAATGAAACACTAAGTATACTTTCTCATGCTCGCACTACTACTTAACTGGATACCACCCCGAGGCCTCTAACTCCTTATACAACTTCCAACAGATTGAGGCATAAAACTTTGACTAAAACTCTGTCTCTGTTATTTTGATAGCATAAGGCTCTGACTATACCGTTGACTACTAGAATATCCTATATGTGATCTTTCTCCTCTAGATGCTCTGCTACTACTAGATCCAGCAATTGACCAACTATGGCATTGTTTTTGCTTGAATGATTGGGCTCTACGTGTCTCTACCAAGCTTCCCTCAATTCTCATTACAGCCCCTACAACTCACTAAAATCACTGTACCCTATAGCTGTAATTGTTGTCCTGATATTGCCTCTAAGGCCCTGTTCAAATCTCTTACATTTATCCATCTCATTTTGTACTGCATATGAAGCGAATCTTGATAACTCTATAAATTGATTCTCGTACTCCTCCATTGTTATCGATCTTTGTCTTAACTCAAAGAACTTACTAGCTTGGATATCTTGGTAAACTATAAAAAAGATGATGAATACTTGAAATTACATATTTAATAAGAGTTTTATATCATTATTTTGTATTACTAGTGTCTTTAACCCCCCAAACTTATTTTGTACCTAATTAGTTTTTAACTGTTTTGTGGTAGGTATAATAAAATGAGCATAACTTTCTACCTAGGAATTCAATTATAGTAATTCTTGATCCTATGAAGAGATGACTCAATGGGATAACATATTTTATTTCATAAGACATTTGAAATTCGAGCATTTAGAAGGTAAAAATAGACTAAAACAGAACTGATCTGCAATACAGGCCCAATCCGAACAGTCGTCAGTATTTGGCCCATAACTATAAAAATACGTATCTAATACGTATGAGATAACTTAATTTGGAAAGATAAAAGACTTATCTACAATGTTTATTTTTTGAGTGACAGTTAATTCGGACCACATCAATTCTAAATAAGATAAATAAGTGGGTACATTAATAATAATCAATGTAAATTATTTGCCATCATTCTTGACTTTTATCATTTATGTGGTTCCCTCTTCATTTGTCTCGATTTATCCATATTTTTTTATAAATAGGTACCATGTTTATGCTCAAAAAATGTAATTAAAGAACTATATTTTAGTTCAAAACACTTGTCTTTTGTATTATCTATTTGTAATATTATTTCTCTTATTTACTATTATAAAATCATGTTATCTCTTTTTCTATTTCTTTAGTTTTATTATTTCCAAGTAATTTTTATTATGCTAAGATAAAAGGATGAAATTCTTGGTAAGATAATACTTAACTCTTATTTATGAATTTAATACTTTATTCTTAAGTTATGCAAATTTATATATGATGTATTTATTTTGTTTGTAATATTAATATCCTTTCTTCTAAGTGGTGTATCTTGATTTATTATTGACAAACTTTATACTTGACACAATAAATTCTTGAAACCATTTACAAGATTTGGTATATATACTCTTTCTTGTAAAGTAGGAGTCTTGATTTATTGTAGACAAATATAAAGATTGGTATAATAAATACTTAAATCAATTTATAAGATTTGATGTATAATAATTGAAATAAATAAATACTAATTAATATATAAATGATGATGAACTTTAATTGTTATATTTTTCGGTTGAAACCTCCTTTGTGTAAGGATTCCAATTGAGTTATAAAAAGAGTTAAATATATTCTTACTTCTTATGCCAAGAGTGGACACCCCATAACCTTAACTTTATTTGAATTGGTTAATTGAATTAATATTTGCAAACATTTTATACTACATTAATTATCTTTAAAGTTATTATAGTTTGTAATTTTAATTCTACTTCCTTGTGGATTGACCTTGTTCTAATCGAGTTATTTATTACTTCGACAATCCTACACTTGGAAATAAACTCCTATATTTTGAACGTGTCAAAAGAATTTAATGTTGAATACTTTTCAAAAAAATAGCCCAATTAATCACTCTTCTATATCTACGTGATACTGATCTCCACTAGTAGTATGCCTATTCCTCAAGTAAAAATATAGCAAATGAAGCACTCTCATCATCAGTACATCTCATAACATCAAATATCCGTTCTACTTTAGTCAGCCATGACTCTGCATCAGCTGGTTCTATAGTGCCTAAAAAGTTCTCTACCCCCCTACGAACAGGCTCTATTGTGTTATCTCTCTTAAGTTGTCCTTGTGTTTTTCTCTTTACTGCAACTGTAATTAACTGGGCTAGTCTATCTATGGATTGCTCTAAGACAGGTTTATCAGGTTGTTCTTGTGTAGGCTGTATCATAGGTTGTGGCATAGAGCAAATTGACTTAATTACTTCCTCTCTAATAGATTCCTCAATTCTATCTGGTACTGACGGAGATCTTAGTTCAGTCATAGGTTTCGTGCGAGGTCGGCCATATGGATGCATGATGAAAATCTATAAAATGTAACAAATTATTAATGACATCTCTAATATACATGCATCATGTACTAGTCTACAGAATTTAAGACTATGCTCTAATACCAAACTGACAGGATCCAACTCGAGCCCTCATCGAGAATCAAGGCAAATCATGCGATGACATAAAACTAACATACTCTGTACTCATTGCATTTAATACAATAAGGTTACATCTCCCAACAAAAATGTACACGTGTACACGAATATACATAAAAATATATAAATGATACAGAATGTGACAATCATGCAGTTATGCGTGTAATTGCCAGACCTCCAAATGTGAAGTACAAATCACACTGCCCGACATCCCTGTGATAACCTAGAAAAAAAATGGTGAGCTTGAGACTCGGTGAGTAAATATAATATAAAACATTATATATTTTATATATACTATAAACAATAGCTTCCTAAAATAATTTAATAATAAATAATACTATATATAATATACATGTAGAAATCTGAAATATAAAATAATCATAAAACTATATACGAAGTAATCAATAAAACTGTATTAAAAATATAAGCTGTCATAAAAATCTATGCTAAAACTGAAAATCATAACAAAATATTAGAAATTTAAAAATCTAAAAGCATAAGTTGCCATAAAATCTGCGCTAAAACTAAATAAACACAATATAATATTGAGAGTGATATATATTGTATATTTATTGAAAATTACAACAAACTTAAACTCAGAAAAAAGTTAGTATAATTTGGCAGAATAACTCATGTACAGTCAGAGCAGGGGATCTGAGCTGGTTTAACTCAGCGAAAAACTGCATCGCTCAAGTAGAACAAACTAAATTAATTTAACGCATGCACAAAGCAACTACACTAAAAGAGAGTGTATGTATATAGTGGTTTAAAAACTACTATTATATAATATCATGGAATCACAATTATCCTAAAATAATTATTTCTGTACTTAATATAATTATAAGCCATATTATAATAGATTCTAAAAATATTTATGAATATATTAAATAGTATAAATATTTATCTGTTAAAATAAATTATGAGTAAATCTAATAACGTATAATTAAATCATAAAAAACTGTATTAAAAACATAATATATATATATATATATATATATTAATCTACTCACAAAACTGCACAAATCTTGAGTTGAGTTTAGATTATGAGATCTATTAACTGTCGATACTTCTCCTATATTATAGGGTGTAAAAATATATTGTTAGTACTGATATGTATTACAAAAATTAAAACATAAATATTTTAACATCGTAAAACTGTTACCCACTAAATCACTGAGTATAAATTTAATTATCTAAACACATTTCTACAAATTCTCTTCTTCTCTTCTTCTTTTTCTTTTGGGCTTCCATTTTTCTCTTCTTTTTTTTCTTTTTTCTCTTTCCTTCCTCTCATTTTTTTCTTTCTTTTCCTCTCTTCTATTTCAATTTTTGCTTCTTCTTCTTCTTCTTCTGTTTCAATTTTGCTTCATCTTAAACGAGGCAAAACAAAACAAAATAATATATTTATATGCATTAACAAGCAGCCAAAGCCTCACCATTTTGTTTAAACTTTATATTTTTTTTTTTGGCCATTAACCCCCGCATAAAGTAAAACATGTGTATTACACAAGTGTTCCTCTAGATCTTTTTGTGTCTATCTTATCTAGTCGAGTTAACTTTGCTTAGTCACTCTTATTGGTTTACGAAGAGGAGTGCATAGTATTATGGATTGATTTCTCGAACCCGCACAACTTTAAACACTCTTTAAGTGTTAAGCAGCCTATAAGATCCAATTAATCAAAGAAAAAAATGAATAAATACACTAAGTATTTGAGATAATGCTCTCGTATATTATTATTAAAGAGAGATTACAAAACTATAGAATTACAAGCTTGAAGTATTTTTACAATTTGAAGGATGGTTTCTTAAATGAGAGCTCTATCTATTTATAATTAAAGCTATATACAATAGACGGTTATGATTCACTCTAATTGAATAGTTCACATCTAAAGTAGAGAATATCCAAAGAAATATTCTAAAAATACTACCTGCCACAAAAATATTTTAAGAAATATGTCATTTTTAGAATATTCTCTTACCTACCACACAAATGTGTTTTAATTCAATTCAATTAGGCCATCTAGAAACTCTAACCTATATAATATATAATGGGCTAAATATCCTTTTGGTAATCTTATCGCGTGTCAAATATTCGAATAATTGATTAAGAATATTTAAAATTTGACAATAAATTTGACAACCAAGCATCAAGCGAGAGTCGTTATGCCTGATTGTGGTGGATGAAGGTATGCAAAAAAAAATTGATAACTGAATAAATTGGTTCAGTTCAAATTTTAAAGTAAAAAAAAAAATTGATCAATTATGTAAAATTAAAAAATAAATAACCAGATGATTTTTGTTCGGTAACAAACTCCTTTCAATTTTAGAGATGCCGTTTAGAACCCGACCCCTCCCTTTTTTACACTCTTCAAACTCTTTTTATTTATTTATTTTAAACTAGATTTCATTATTAATAAACCGAAATCGGGACTGACTCCCGTCAATTCATAATTGAAGGATAGCAGAAAGCTTTTTTTTGGCAAGATTGTGAGTCAATTGGTTCTTAAAGGGAAATAATCTTGGCAGCTGCCACTTTGAGTTCAAAGGATACTGCTTCAACTTCGGCTGTTTTCACGTCTCCTATTCTATCTTTGCACAACTCCATTTATTTTAAAATTACTGAAAAGTGAAAAGGATATAACATTTCAACAAATATTACTGCAGTACAATCAATCTATCTAATTGGGAATTCCTCGTTGATTGATCGCTAACAAAACAAAACATTGATCGTCGCCTCCAAAAATCAAGATACCGATAGTAAGTAAAAAAACAACTTTGAATTCATCAAATCAAAGAGTCTTAAGGATACGTCAAAAAAATTCAAAACACCGTAAAAATAAATAAATTAAATAGAAGTTAGCATATTAAACAAGATATAAGTTGCTTTCATTTCACATGTAATAAAACTGAATATAGAAACAGTGCAGCTAAACCAAAGGACAAGAGAGAAAAAAAGAAATGAAAAAAGCTCTCCCCTACAGGAGAGGAGCCTTTAGGCCTCCTCTTCGGTAGCCCAAAAAAAAACCCACCCCCACCCCCTCTTGATATGACTCATCCTCTTGTCGATTTTTTTATTTATTTTTTATGTTTATTTCTTTGGTGGCCTCGCTGGTCTCGTTTGCAGGTTTGGCCACTTTAAATACCGAGGAGGAGCTGCTTCATCGAGCACAGCGAAGCCGGTGACTCACTGACGGCCCATGTTTGTCCTCGCAGACCGATCGACGGTCATCCCTATGACCTCGTCGACAGTGGAACCTTTTCGGTTTCTGGTGGTTCGAACAATCTTCGACAACCCCCCTCATTGGACTCCGCTATACCCTTAAGCTTGGCTGGCTTTTTTTTTACTTTCCACCAAAATTCGTTGGACATTTTCCCACCAGAATTTGCCGGCCGTTTTGGCCACCATCTTGTTTTGCGTGTTACTGCCCTCTGCCCCCGATAGCGGATCTCAAGTTCCAACCGCCGCCCCCTCCTTCGAGGGACCGCGGCCATCGCCGCCAAGAGCTATATCCACCAATAGTGCCAAAATTTTAACCACCTTTTTAGGAATGTTAGGTGTCAATCTTGGGTTTGACGCTATTTCATATACTGTTTTGTAATGTATTTGCCTATCAAATTGGACAATAGATGTTTTCCCCTTCCTATGTGAGAGTTGCTCTTTTTTGCTCCCTATTGTTAGAGTTGCATTCCCTCTTCTTAAGAAAGGTTCTCTTGTCTCTTAAGGATTAGTCTCTCCCTCACTATTAAGGGTAAATGAAATTAGACTATACGTCAATGATTTATTATTATTTAGTTTTATAATTTCTATGATCTTTTGATTAGAAGCGCTATAAATTGTATCCTTATAATTTTACTATTCAATCATTTTTATAAAAAAAAGTTGCTTTCATTTGAAAATCCATGTGAGGAGATGTAAGCTCTCCAACGAATCTTTATCTTTTTCGATTTGTCCTACTTCTTTTTTCTTGGTTTCTTCCCTCTCAAATGGCCATCATTTGCCAAACTAGTTCATAAAAAAATTAATGTTCATCTCCTTTTTTCTTTTTTCGTTGCCATACTAGTTGTCTTAAGTTGTTGAATCCTTCACTTTTTTAAAATTTTTAAAATATATGGCTACATTTTGCTATGAAGATTTAAGGTCTATTTAGTTAGAGAACAACTTATTGTTAAAAATTCTTTTCATATATTTTAATGATATTTAAAAAAAAAATTAGAGAATAAAAAAATTATTTTATCATTAAATTTTAAATTTTTGGGAGTAGAATTTTTTTAGTTTTTAATTTTTTTTTTTAATGTCAAGAACACCAAATATATTTTCTTATTTTCATTATGTACATTTAAAAAAATTAAATATGCTTAATGTAATTAAAGATGGTAAAATGACCTGTAAATCTAAACCCACTAGAACCTGTCCCTGTTACAATGAATTTGGTAAGATTTTAAGTAGATTTAAGATGAATTTAGTATACAAAATTATAACTTGCAACAAGTTTAGGGTGGGTATAGGTTTGATGAAATATCCTATAAATACTCATTAGGATATCGGTAGATATATACATTTTGTTTCTAAAAAGAAGACAAAATAATGTTACTTTAGTTATAGCCCTAACTAAAAAATTCAAAGAACAATTTTTATCTCTTCTTTAATCTATAAATTATTTTCACTCTCACTTGTCATACATATATCATATTTGATTCTCTATTCTCATAAATCTATTGGCTTATACTTGTCAAATATTTCTTTAATTCTTAAAATATATGTTTTGATCTCTCTTTAATCTTTATCTTATCGGTGTTATATTATTTAAATAAATAATATAAATATTTTAAGAGAGAATGATTGATTTTTTAAAAACTTTCTTATTTATTTTCTTCACATGATGAAGATTGATAATAATTTTATATAACTACTGGGGTATAATTTTTAGTCTAAGGAGCTTGACCCAAACTAGTGTGAGGGAAATGTTGAGAAGTTTGAGTTTGTTGGGCCTTCTATTGCTAAGGGTCAAGTTGGAGCTTTGTTTTAGTGGTATAGAGTCTAAGATTGAGTGGAGAATAAGCTAAACATCAAGTGGGAGCTAGTTGACCTAGGTTGTAAGCTAGGCAGACTAAAGGGACTTAAGAAGACTTGAAGAATATGGAGAAAATAAGTTCAGTAGCTGGCACAAGTAAGGTGGCCGGCGGTAGCCCTCCGACACTCAAGTTAAGTGGCTACTATGTAGTGAATGTTCTTTATGATTTATTTGCCTTAGAGAAGATGTAAAGAATTTTTAGAAAGAACGAGGGAGAGTTTTCTAATACTAGAGAGTTGTTCAAAATTTGAAATTATGAAATATTCCTTACCACATTTTAAATTTAAAGATAAAACTTGAATTTGGAGGGTTCCAGTCTAGAGATTTCTCCTCAAGGCAATGTATGGCGTACTTCCATTAGAGAATAGTCTCTATTATGAAGGGTATTTTAGAGAAGTTACTTTAAAGGGATAGGAAGGTCATTAGACTTGCACTGATGTTTGGAGTACTAGGAATATTAGTGATTGGTCTTTTTTTAAGGCTATTAACTTGAGTTGGTAAAACTTGGGGAGCTCAGGGATTTTCTAACTTCGTCGCCTTAAGCTTAATGAGTTTTATGCTAAGCTATCCATCTACCTCAGACATCTTCTGCCTTTTGTGTCAGCAGTGTCATCAGAAGACAAATTTTTATGCCTGCTAATGTAGTGCTTGCTCATTGAATCCTTGGAGAGTCTCTTATCCAACCTGATATTTAGGTCTAGTAATCAAATGATGTAGTATCCAAGCGTTCCTCTAATGAGTCCTACTAATAATATGACATGACCTAAACTGTGCTGATGTATACACCTACTGGTGGGCTTATAATAACATGGTAGACACTCAAGCTTTCATAACCCGTCATCTAACACTAGTATTGAGTGAAGATACGTGTCCTGACATAGGTCACACTAGATAAGCTTCCTAGGCCTAGTTATAGAGATCCAAGTGTTTAGGCCTAAGCTTAGTTTCACTGAAGTAGCTCGTTTTGGCCTAAGTTGCTTAGGAAGATATCTAGGCCTAAGTGCTACATTAGGCTATGTGCCATAAATTCTTACCCCTAATATTAACCCTCATAATTTTTTGTGTTAAAGTGTAAAGATAGTAAGAACTAACTTCTTTAGGTGACACGTGGCACATCCCCCCATTAGTAGTATTTTTTTTCTTCTTTCTTTATTTTAGGAATATCTTCTTTGGTAGGAAAATTCATGCCCTTTTGCTTTTTTCAAAAATTGCCCACAGGTAGTTTTGTCTTTTCTCAAAATAAGTAGGGGGTGTGACATGAATTTTTCCCTTGCCATATTTACTCAAAAGGTTCAGTTGTGACCTCCACCACATTAGGGCGTGGCACATCTTATCTGCTTAGCGTGCTGCCACGTGGTGGAATCCAAAGAGGACAGTTTAAAATGGATGACCCTAATTCTCCCCCCTCTTCAACTTCTTAACCTCCACCCTTTAAATAGTCAAGCAATATACCAAGTTCCCCAGAGCAATTTTCTTCTTCTACTTCCCTCACTTGTTATTTTTTTCAGTTTCTCTTGACCGATATTCTTAACTCTAATGTAATCGTAGTTAACTTTTGACCATCTTTGTGGTAATAAGGGTGATATGACATAATTATATAAAATATTTTATCATCCTAAACTTAATGTTTGCTCAAATTATCCTAATAATTGACTATTTATTCATGTTAATGTTGTTTTATAGGTTTAAAATTATTAGCATGAGAACATTAGAAACTGGATGCGAACTGAGTAGTTTGGGATAAAAATATGAGAATGAACCAAAATACTTAAAATGTAAATAGTGATTATGAATAATGCCTATGTACAATACATATGAATAGTATTTTGGGTACTATTCATCTAGAAACTCAGGTCCGAGCACTGCTGTATTAGAATCCAGTGCCACCGTGCCCATTTTGGAAATTTTTTAATTTTTGATAAATAGTGCCTAAATAGTATTTATAAATAGTAACTATGAACAATACATTTAAATAGTGTATAAACAGTCACTGTAGGTCACTATTCATCCAGAATACAAATTTTTAAAAAATATTACAGTAATTGTTAACTTTTGTAAGACAAAGTTTGCCTTATTTCAGTGCCTTAAGCTTATAAAATGATGATTATTGAGCCAAAACAAAAGAGAGTAGCATAAGAAGGGATCAAAAACACCAATAAACAAAGTCTTGAATTGGATCAAACATCAAAGAAGAGGGGATTGAACAGCAAGGATCAAAACAGAGTAATAGAATAGGAAACTTTTTTTCTTTGTTTTTGTATTTTTTGTATGATGATTTTTTTCAGTTTGTTGATAGGTTTTGGTTCAAGAACTCTTGTTATTATCATGCATTAAATTTATATAATTAGAATTATGATTTGAACTCAATATGTAGCTTGGATTCATTGTCATTTCTTATTCATTATGTCAATATTAGATTGTTCAATCTATTGAGTGCTTAATGCTTCTAATTACATGACAATGCATTGAGTTGATTTGGAAACTTTAATAAACTTGAAAAATAAATTTTTGTGTTGGACATTAATAAATTAATGTATGATTACTGTGTAAATACATGAGTTTCATATGAAATAGGAATATACTCATATGATATATATAACCATTTGTGGAACTTACTTTTAATGAATCTCAATTCAGTATAATTATCATAGGAATATAAATAATTGATTGATTGAAGTATAATCACTTAACCATTAAAAGAGATTTGTGAATGCATTTAAGTTTTCGGTTAACAATTTATATTGATAAATTAGGGATAATAAATAAATTCTAGTATAGTATTGATAGATAATTATAATTCTAAATATTTGATAATTAGAGTGTTTAAGATCATTTCTTTGTTATTTCTATCATTAGTTTAATTATTTAATTAATTTAAATATTAATACATTAAATTATCATTAATTTAAATAAGAATAAAATGACATAATTTTAATAATTAATAAATAATAATAATAATTTTTTACGAAAATAATACTTTACACATTATATATTATTTGTTGTGATAATATAATTTGCATTAATTTGTGTTATACAAAATGATCAACAGAGGAACCTTCGGGCGAAACTTTGTACTTTCCATCTTTCCTTTTACTTTTTCCAATTGTCCTTACTTTCTTCTTCATTAAGCCCGGTTCTCATACGATTTCTCACAAGTGTGATTTTCAAAACTTTCCAAGATCGATTTGCTTGCTAAAGCGGCTGCTAAAGCCTACAGAAGGTAAGAATTTTCTCACCCTTTCTTCTCTTTTTTATTTGAACTTTTTGGGTTCCCTTGTTGTTTTTTTGTGGGTTGTTGTATGAGTCGGAGAACTAAAGCCTAAAATTGGTTGTGGTGTTTATAGGATGTCAAAGGCTTAGAAAATATATAAGACTAGTAATAGTGAATGTAGTTTATAAGAGATGAACAGTAGTGATTAATAAATGGAGGAGATAAGACGAGGGTCTAAGGCTTTTTACCTTGGCCCTAAGTAATAAACCCCCAAAACTTGGATTATCTTCCTTTAAGAAGAAAGGTAAACTACCTTCTAATCTGTCCCATCTCTATTCCATAAAGAAATCTTCTTTTAAAGGCTCAACATCTTCCATCCCCTTAAGTGATGTTAAGCAGTCTGTCTCTAAGCCACACATCCCTCTACCTGAATATTATGAGTTGATCGAGGCTAATCTAAGTTCCCTTATGAAGCATAATGTAATTTTCGCCTTTGTTACACTTAGGGTTCCCCTATCGGCGAGCCCTTGGAGTTTCCTCCTAGCCATATTTGAAGAATTCTTTTTTCTCGGACTTAGACTCCCCTTGCAACTTTCATTTAGGGAGCTGCTTGTTGTTCTTGACATAGTTCTTGCTTAGCTTACAGCTACTTTCTAGAGGTCTATAATCGACTGCTATGAACTGTGGAAGAAGGCTCTAGGTGAGAATTTCACTATCCAGGATTTTGAGAACCTTTTTCTACTTTAGAAAGAATAGCTTGGCTGAGGATACCTACTATGTAAGCTCCTAAGATAGGAATACAAACCATATTAGTGAGTTTAAGTCCTAAATTAACAAGAAGAAGCGTTGGCTATTCGTTAGTGGAGAATGAGGATCCTTGGTGAATGTCGGTTGCCACCTCAAGAATGTCCGCTCTTAGTTTGCTTTTGAAGTTACGCTCATTGAATTTCTCCCTTTATTTTTGTTTCTCTGAGTAGCTTTCACATTGTTGTGGAGAACTGTGAAGTAGCTTATTGTGCTCATTTTCCTTCGCTTGTGTTTGATTTGTTCTTAGTGCGTTACTAGCCTAAGGACCTGAAGTTTATTTCTCCTTATTAGGAATGAGCTGCTTTTACTGCCAAAGAATTTGATGATTTTGTTGCTGATGATTTGTATATACTGGATGAGGTCAATTTGAAGAATGTTGGGTTGATTGGCTCAGTACCCCATAAGGTCCTTAAAATGGGCGAGTGAGCTCTTTTTTCTTATTTTGGGCACTCTGAGATTTGTGTGGTAATTCCTTTCTCATGGTTGGGCTATTATTGCAATACTGTTAATATTTTCTTTCGGCCTTTATAAGTGATACTCTTGCATCCTCCTTAGCTACTCGCCTTCAATTTGTCAAGAAGCTGACAGACGATGATTAGATGAAGAATCTGATGAAATGCCTGCCTAGTTCTCCTTAACCCCGTGGTTTTGGTGCCCCTGTAGGAGGAAGCTATGCTATTCTTCCTATTAAAGCTGCAAGTGTTGGTCCTTCAGGGACCAAGAAAATGAAGGGGCCTAAATCCAGCTAAACCTCTGTGAGCCCCCTACACTCAGATGACCTGTGCCTAAAGTTTAAAAGAAAGGCGGGGTACCTGCTACCCTATCTATAGTATGCCTCTAAAGCTCTTCCCATTAAACTAGTTGGGTTAATCTCGCAGCAAGACCCATTGAGTGCCATGTCCAGGGCTATAGGTTAGGCTCATGAGGTATATCACTTCATCCCTCATTGTTGAATTTTGGATCTTGTCTTGTGGGATCTTAACTTTAGCTGTCTTGATGTTTGTTGCCTTTGCCTTGGGGGAGCGTAAGATGATACTGAAGAAGTTCATGAGGGTTGCTGAGGATTTTGAGATATTGAAGGCGGCCTCAAGGGAGGCTGAGGAGGTTTTGAGGGACAATAAGGATAACTACAAGCAGAAGCTTGCGCTAGCCACCATTAAGCTCGAGAATGTAAAAGGGGAGAAGGCAACTCTGGAGTTGGTCAATAAGAAGCTGATGGAGACCACTGCCAAACTGAACAATGCTGTTGATTTGCTGGAGAAGAGGATTAGGGAGGCAATGCAACACGCGCTGAATCATGCTCATCAAATGGCATCTGATACCTTCCCCGAGTTGGACTTCAATTTCCTAGCTCCTAAAGCTCTTGCTACCTCTGCCTCAGTTGCAAAGAATGAGGGTAGCATTGTAAAGGCCTCTGCCAGCCATGTTGCCCCTTAGTAAGAAGTCACTAAAGAGAGGCCAGCCAAAACCCCCCTGAAACTGATGTCCTCGTGGACTCCATTGCCCAACACAATAAGAGAGGTGAGGATGACGATGGTGGTGACAGTGATGGTGGTGGCCAGGTGCCTATTTCAGCGACTCCCCTGGCTGTGATTTACTAAGCTTAAGTCTCCCTCGTTGCTGCCTGCTAGACAACCTTTATGCTGCATGCTGCCTTTATTTGCTCTCGTTTCTATGAACTTGCTTAATTTATTGCTGAACTTGCTCTTGGATGACTATATTTAACTATTTTTGGACTTTGGTATTGCTTGTAGGTACTTTCTAGGCCTTGTTGCCCTTTGATGAACATTGACAATAGGTACTCTCACAAATTCGGGTTGGTGAGTGGCCCTCAGTTACTCTTATTAGCTCTAATGCACTTCAGGCCTTAGCTATTTGACCAAGTAATAATAGCTAATGTATAAACTATTTTGGGTACAGTGAACTTCAATATGTTTTGTTTCTTATCTTAACAAGTATATTTTCATGTGTTTGGTGATTATTTTTATATAAATATGGTATGCTTTGATTTCACTAACATAATATGTATTGAAAATGATATTACAAATAATTTGGCATTTATTTTTAAATATTAAAAAAATAGATCAATTAATTTCAACCATTCAATTCTATTTAATATTCAACTCAATTCATAATTAAGTAAAAACATTACCAAACACCCGCAAGTATATTACAACGCTGATCATTACAATGGATATCTGTAATGGATATCACACCTTATTCTGGATGTATGCAGGATAATCATCGTCAACCGATCCTTTTAAGAGGAAAAAAGATGGAGAAATTAACATCACAACATGATTCTAGCCCTTTTATTTCATGTCCTCGCAAAGTATAAAAGATACAATAATGTTAAGAATGTGCGTAAACAATTTATTCTGGATTTATATTGATGTCAAACATTATTCCAATAATCTTGATCACACATCTCCAGTCACAATTAATTATGACACAGGAAAATCTCCAATAATCTTTCCACAGAAGGCACAAACTTAGAAAATCTCCAAAGATGACACTGCAATGGGGCTCCTTACGGTGTGATTCCCATTTTCTTCAACCCAAACGAGATCACCATATGAAACCTTTTGTTCATCATCCTTCTTGTAACTTATAGTGAGAGTGTAGGTCTGCTTCTCATACTGCTTTTGGAAGACCAATGTCCCTGGCGAGACACTAATTACAGAGCCTCGAGGTGGATTAACCTTGGCATTATAAGTTGCAGCTCCTCCTCCCACATTGGTCACGGTCCTATGAAATGTCTGAGAGTAGGATGAACTTTTGTCGTCATATAAAGCAATGAAGGACGGATAATTAAGATCAGCATTCGGGGTTGAGCAGCTGTAACTCTTTGATCTTGTAATGGACAAAATTTGCTGTTGGGTGAAATTCATAGAGCAGAGGAGGTTCACATAATCTTGTGGGGTAGCATCATAAATCAAACCCGGATCAAGTGCTCGGTTAGGATCAATTTGGCCTGCTCCCATTGCTAAAGGCGAAGCAGATGTGAAATTGATTAGACCTTGGTCTCTGATTGGATTCAGAGTGTTATCCAATGGATTTGCTGTAGTCACTATGGCAGACCTAATAGCAGCAGCGCTCCATTCAGGGTGTGCCCCTTTAAGAAGCGCAGCCACACCAGAAGCATGAGGGCAAGCCATTGATGTCCCGGAAATTATATTGTTGTCACCGGACAGGAGTATATTTGAACCGATTCCGGCTGTTGGTTGATTTGGAATCCAGGCAGCAAAAACTTGTGACCCTGGGGCCATTACATCCGGCTTTAAGATGCCTGGATAGCTTGGTGAAGGACCTCTAGAAGTATAGAAAGCCGCTGCTGGTGCAGGCTTTGTACCCAGAATAGTTTGCTGGAATTTGATGCTTGCCATAGGTTTCACACCGTTTCTGGCATGGTGGATGACAGCCGATGCATCCTTGGGGCTAATCACGACACCGGGAATTTTCAAGACACCAATTTCAAAGAAAAAAGGATCATCTGAAACAAATATTGCTGCACGGACCTTTGATGCACTGACAGCATCTATTTGGTCAAATACAGATCCAGTATTGTCACATACAATGATGGCATCAATTGCGAGTTGAGACAACAAACTAGTTGAGTTGCATGCCGAGTAAGTCGCGTTGTAAAGCAATGGCACTTTCTCTACAAAAGCACTAGCTGGGAACCTGGTCCATCCAACGATGGTTTCTCCATTCCCCAGAGTTAAAGTGCCAGCATATGAACGATCGATGGTGCCTGCTGCAACAGTCAATACCCATGGGATTCCATTGTGTAAGCTTCCTAAATCTGGCCCTGCATTTCCTGCTGAAGATGAGACAACAACACCTTTCTCCATAGCGGCAAATGAGGCTATTGCTATCGGATCCTCATATAATGGCACCCCATCAAAGCCCATGGATATTGAAATAACGTCAACACCATCAGCAATGGCCTGGTCCATACCAGCAAGAACATCAGACGCATAGCGCCCTTCATCAAAAATAACCTTGTACATGGCCACCCTGGCCCGTGGTGCCACACCTTTTGCTGTACCTTTAGCGTAACCAAAGAAGGAAGCATCATTCACATAATTCCCAGCAACCGTGGAGGACGTATGTGTCCCATGACCTTGAGTGTCTCTAGCAGAATTCATGCTAATATTAATCCCAGGATTTGCTGCTATAATGCCCTTATTGAAATATCTAGCTCCTACAAGCTTTAAGTTACACAAGGAAGAGTTGAATTCTTGTCCAACTTCACATTCTCCTTTCCATCTAGATGGAATCGCAGTCATGCCATCATCTTTGTAGCTAGCACTCTCTGGCCAGATACCGGTGTCAATAACACCAACAATGACATCTTCACCATATTTTGAAGCAGGCCACAAGCCGGTAGCAGTATTGAGGGAGAGAAATTCAGGAGTGTGGGTGGTGTCAAGTGTTGCAGTCTTATCGCTATAAGCTGAAATGAAACCGGGAGACCTTTTCAGAGTTTCAAGTTCCTGTTGAGATAGAACTGCGCTGAAACCATGGGCAACATTGTCATAAGCATATACAAGAGATGGTGAGAATCGGTGGTCCTTTGATAATGAAATTTTCTTAGACCTGAGGGAATGAACAACAGAGGAGTACCAACTGTGGTGGCTAAGGAAGGTTTTAGGCATTTGGGATTTGTCCATGTGGACTATATATGTAGATCTTTCAACTGAACTCGAGTTTGCATGGAGAGCCAACAGAAGCCATGCAAGAGCGAAAAGGAATACATGGGAAATCCCGTTAAGAAACCCCATTGTTTCTTTGACAACAGGGACTAGTTTTGGCCATCAATGGAGTCTTTGGATTTGCTTATATATGCAATGCAAGGAACACAAGCAACAAAAATGTCGAAAATATCAAAGATGTGGAAGGATTGCTGTTATTAATTAAATTCCTGCTTGTATGCAACCGGCTCGATGCCTGTTGCGTACAATTAATTAGCTGTTAAACATAAAACCTGAAATCACATGCAATAAAGTCACATCAACTATATAATGGACATCTTTCTTTCCATGCTAAGTTTTGGTTTTTATTTTTTACTTTATCTTTTTGAAATAACTTTCCACGAGAAATAAAACTCTACTTTGCTCATTTTCAGCGACTGAAAGTGATCGAATAAGCTCAAATTCATTTCCAAATGGAGGCCATGAGAAAACTCAATTGGTCACAAACCATCAGCCTGTTATGTACATGTAGTACTACTGATTCTTTTATTTTTGTCTAGTTTTTTTGTTGGTGTCTTCGATTGATTATGATTTACAAACATTTATTAAAAATTAGAAAATAAAAAAATTAAATTGTATCTTTAGAACTTTAAATTTTTTTATGTGTTTACTATAGTATTTAAAAACTATTTTCAAATTTAAAGAACTATAAGAAAATAATATATAAAAATATATGTTTTATATTTTTCAATCAACATGTTTACTACTATGAATATAAATATAAGTTTTAATCAAATCCAGTTATATCAAACGATTGTTATAAACACATATATTACGCAATTATTATAAACATATATATTATGAAGATTTGAGGTCACATATTTAATTGAAATTTTGTTGCTTTGTCTCCAATAATACTCTAATATACGAATTACTTAACGATTGAATTTTTTCACAGTGAACTGATTTTTTTCTCCTTGAATTATTTTAACTCTAGGTACGAATTTTGTTTTTGTTTTTGTTTTTGTCTCTAGTGATACTCTAATATATGGATAAATTTAATCATTGAATTAAATTATAATTTTTTTTATATGAGCGATGGGAGTTTCAACTCGAAACCTCCACTAAATGCATTACCAATACTCTATCATTAAACTTTTAACACAAGTAAAAAAAATATTTTTAAAATATTAATTTTAATATAAATTTATGAAATATATCTAAGAATTTTACACATGTACAAAGATGAGAATATAATTTTTCACCATAATTAAAAAAAAACAATGAAAAGGAGGGGAGAAAATATTAGAAAATTGTTTGGAGTAAAATTTGGTCGAGCTCACTGAGGCCACCCCAAAAAGTGAAGAATTTGTTGAATGTATGAAAAATTGAGCTGAATGATATTAAGAGTTGAACTTGGATTGAATGCTAGGTAGTATAAGAACTAGGACTGAATTAAAATTTGTTGAGGACTGGCTGAATTTAAAGTTGCACAATGAGGCTCTGTAATATATAAAAAATGCTATGTCAAAGGCAAGCACTGGTGGGGTAGTCGACGACAACCTTTCGATACTCAAATAAGATAACTACTCAGTTGTGAAACGTTTTTAAGATTTTTTTTTGCCCTAGAGAGAATTTAGAGAAGAGTAACACTAGCATCCCAACATTTTATTTTAAATTATATCACAAAAGTGATGTGTCAAGTAAATATTGGGTGATGAAATAATATAAATTTCAAAGTCATTTATTAAACCTAATATTTACTTAACACATCACTTTTGGGATATAATTTAGGATAAAACTTTAAGATGCCTAACATTACTTTTTAGAGAAAAAGAAAAAGTGATTTCTTACTTGAGTTAATGTTTTCAGTTCAACTTTCCATGCTTAAATTCAAAGTTAGAGATATGTCTTAAACATAGAGAGAATCGGCCTGACAAATTTCTCTTATGGGTGACATATGGTGATACATGAGTGAGAAGTCCCTTCTTCAATAAATGCATTTTGAAGAAACAACAAGATTTGAGCTTTTAGGTAAATGTGCTCCTTGAAACTTGAAGCACAAAGATTCCTATGATTAGTTACTTTATGGGAGGATTAGTTTTGGAGACAGACAGGCTGTAGGCGCTAATCCACCTCACCTATCTGAGACAACCCTCATTTTTTTGTTAGTAAGGAACAAAACTTTGTCATATTCTTCAATAAGGGCATTTTGGAGAAACAACAAGATTGGAGCTTTTAGGTAAATGTACTCCTTGAAACTTGAAGCACAAAGATTCCTATGATTAGTTACTTTATGGGAGGATTAGTTTTGGGGACAGACAGGCTATAGGCGCTAATCCACCTCACCTATCTAAGACAACCCTCATTTTATTTCATAGAACCTTATTTTTTCATTCAATTATTCAACAATGAAGTCCTTTTACAAGGCTTTTGGTGAGCTTGATGATGTCGTGGAGAGAGATCGGATTTTATTGACATGTACATCAATTAAGGGACTTGATAGTGACATAGAAGGCGACCTAACTATGCTTATTTGTCCTCTGACTTTAGAATTGAGTAGTGACGCAGACTTTTAATTGAGTCCTACCTAATTTGATTTCCAAGTCAAATGGTTTAGGCTAAAAGGCCCGAGCTCATACTAAGTCTAGTGGAAAGATCTCAAATTGAATTGGCAGCCTTTAAGCCAATGTCTCATTATAATTCCTCCCAACAAAAAAATATATATTGAAGGACTTAGCTATAACTTTTTGTTTAAGGAATTATATAACTATAACTAATATATCATATTATTTTTAAAAAAAAATGATTTTTTTTATCATTTTCCAACTTTTAACTAGATTTTTCATTAAAAGAAAAAAAAAATTAACTAGATTTAGGATGCACTCAAAAAGTGTTTTTGATCAAAAGTTTTTTAAAAAAAAAAAAAAATTACTATGTCCCTTACTTTTGTAAAGTGAAAACTGTATTTGAATTGTAAATCGAACGACCCTTCTCTCATGCTTGATGAATTGAAGCATGGTTGAAGAAAATGCTCTAACAACTTTCTTTTTAGCCCTCTCTTTTTAGAAAGATCTTATTTTTATAAAAAAAAAAGAGACTCCTTACAATAAATAATTATCAAACTCTATAAAATAAATAATTATCATAAATTTTATTATTTGTTATTATTCTTTTGTGATATTAGATTTCTTTTTATAGAATTTCGTGTTGGCTAGAATCTCCAATGCTGCAAAAGAATAATCAGTTAAGGCTAACTGATGGTGGTCCAAGTGAAAACCCTCTTATGCCCAAGTCATATTAATATTGTCTTGAAAAAATATGATCATGTAGAAGAATCAAAAGAAAAGTATTTTTTTTTTTGTTGAGAGATAAAAATACATTTATTGTGCGAGAGATACCCTTATTTATAGAGCTTGGTGTGGTTTGGATCATATGATAAACTCTTTATCTTTTTAGAGTTTTATCCTTTTTTTTTGGAGTCCTTTAAAGGGTGTGTTTTACTTACATACAAATTCTGAAGTGTCGCATCCCATTCATCTTTGGTCTTTTGAGTATTTTTATTTTACTCATCTTTTTAGACTCTTCAAAAGGATCTTTTAGAATTTTGGAGATGTTCATCCTAATGACAAGTAATCAGCTAGGATAAGTAGTGTTCAGACTTGTAGGAGAAATGTGAGGAAGGTCCTTAGTAATCCTTAGTTATGTGATCAATTTTATAAATGAGGGGACTTCTCGGCTTTATAGTAAGATTCCTATGTCGTCTACTGAAAATAAGTCTACTAATCAAGGGACGAGCTCCTCAATCTCAATCTGTGGTGTATTCATATGAGATTTGAAGAAGGCTTTCTTATTATAAGATGATGATCATTCGGCTACAAGGTGGTTGGTATTGAAACTCTGACTTTTGATTTAATATTATTTGTAGGTTGAACATGATTCCCTTAAATTTTGATAAGAGTGTTCGATTATTATAATTTTTTTGGATTAAGGAAATGGACCATAACATTTCTTTTAAATTAAGCTCGAACTTGTTAGGCTTTTACGATTAAACCCAAAATTTAAAGGACAATATTAATAAATCAAGAACAAAACTTCGTTTAATGGTATGCACTTAAAATAACCAATCCATGAAACCCAAAATATAAATTTTAAGCGCACAAAGCGATTTTTCTTATTCAGCAATTTTACGATCAACATTCTCTTAAAGATTTCACGACATTTACTAGGTTCAGAAGCAGCTGAATAAGACCTAACCCCGAGGTCCGACTTTCGAGGATGTGTGATTACGAAATCCTGCAGGTTATAGCATATATTTTATTGAGTCAATTTCAACATAGCTTACGATTCACTGCCGTCTATGGTCCATATCTAAATTATTCCAGAGGGAAAAAAAAACTTAAGCACTTGCATTGCCTGTTTCACCTTTGTTGTCGCCAAAAAGCGATGACAGAGGAAGAAGTAAATGTTTTGGCCATTTTGTTTGAGAATGAATTCTTTATTTCTAATTCAAGGTTGACATTTTCCTTCAATGGGTACGGCTTGAAGTGTCGAAACAAACCTTTCAGAAAATCCCAACAAGATACAATTCGTGTATAGTACGAACCACAATGCATTCAATTAGCAGAGACAAAACCAATCTCACGATGCCAATTCCAAAAACAAGGCTAGCTCTTGTCTTTTTAGCGTACCAGAAGAAAAATCCAGAATTTGTAAGGAACTAATGAAGTATAAGCCTAGAGATGCCATTGGTAATGCCACCCTTTGCCTATTTTCATTGCTTCCTTCGAGCACCTTGAGACAAATGGAGATTACTCCCTAGTTAGCTTCATATACCGACAATTGATATAAATGATGATTCAAACATGGAATATTATTTCACAATAAATGATTTCTTTATCATTAAAATAAGTTGATTGAGTTACAAATTAAGCAGAATATTGTAATGCCAGATAGACTTACAAAACCATTGTATATGGAGTTAACAACTGTGTGGGATGGTCATAATTGGAATAGCTTCAACAAGAAAGTGAAGATGCTCCAACATTGAAATGGACAAATGGTCAATATATATTTAATTTATTATAATATTTTTACATAAATTATTAATTTTTTTAATTCACTTTAAAATTAAAAAGCAAATTTTAATTTAATCAAAATCTAATTCACTTAAAATTTTTAATTCAATTTAATTATGACTATAAAGAGGATTGGAGAATTGAAAAGAGAATTTAGTTATTCAATTAATCTAATTAATTTAATAAAAGAAGTCCATATAATTTTTCAAAATAAAACTCTAATAGATATTGTAAAAAATGTCTTAAAATAAAATCAAAACACAAATATATATTTATATATATATATATATGTATTAAAACCTACCTCATAAAAAAAAATTCAAAGCCTAAAACACAAATATATCAAAAAAAATTAAAAAAAAGTCCATAAAAGCGCAACCCCAAACAAAATTTGTCCTGATTTATATCCCGCGTCCCAACCTAACTAGACCTAAATTAGAGTCGGTTTAGGACGGAACCCCAAATCGAACTGATGGAGATAGATTTTTCTGTTTTGATCAGGACTCGAATTCAACTAGGTCGACCTGAACTCATATCGAAATCGAGTTTACCCACCCCTATAGGCTACAAGTGTGAGTATCTTAATAAAGTCAAGCACTCTACAATTCACTAAGAAATATGAGTAAGGTTTTGTTTGAGTGTAGATTGACAGAGAAGCTCCATCTATGATCTATGGTTATCTCAAATTGATTGATTAGTACAACCATATAGTTTTAAGCCCCATAGTGGTTATAAACTTGCCAAATCATATTTTGTGAAATAAATAAATAATCTATAATTGGATCATTATGTATTTGAGAATTAAGATGACAAAGTAAGTTTCTTGTACTCATTCATAATTTTTCATTTTATTGACAAAAAATATGACATCTTTATCTCAGGAGTTTGGTCTAATTCTCAATTTTATCCTAAAAATTTTAAAAACGATAATTTTATCCCAATTCATAACAAGATTCTAATTATTTTAACACTAGAGGGATAAAATCAAAACTCAACTCAAAACTTTGAAGTAGGCTTACACAAACTGACACGTAATTATATAGCACACTTATAGGCTTAAATATTTAAAATTTATTTTATAATTAAATGAATATTTATTTTATATAAAAAATGTAATGACCTAAATCTCACATCGGGCAGACTCGTCCAAAGTAAAGGTGTTATAAGGAGAAATCCCCCCAACCCTTGTGAGGCGCCTTTTGGGGATGGTGATTCGTTTCGCCCATAAAGGACAAAGCCGTGAGGGGACAAGGTAGCGCAGCGGAAGCGTGCGTGAACCCCAAAGCGGACAATACCTTGCACAGGGACGGGTGGGCTCTTTCAAAAAATATATTGTCTTCTCGAAAAAAAAAAAAGAGATCGTCTTCTTCGTTTGTTCTGAAACTCATCTTAAGAAATTGGTTTGGGGTTGGATGAGTTTGTTTCAGGGGCTCTCATTAATATGTACTTGAAATTTGAGAAAAATAAAGAAGTCAAGGTTTTGTTTGATGGTATGCCAGAAAGAGATGTTTTGTTTCGAAATTTGATATTGAGAGTGCCATGTAGACAAAGGTTTCAAAGAAGAAGCATTTTGTCTATTTACAAATTTTCTGATGTTTGTTCTGATATAGAGAAGAAGCACAAAGAGCAAGTTCAAGCTTATACGTTGAAATTGCAAGCATTGGTAATTTAGATTTAGGCCAACAGATTCATGATATAGGTTTGCAAACAATTTTTAATTTGTATATAGTTGTTGGATTGTGCTTTAGTCCTTTTTGTTGAGACTTTCCTTGTTGACATGTATGCCAAGTGTCAGAACATAAATGATGCATATATTTTATTTAAACAAATGGATGTCAGGAACATTGCCATATAGAATACCATATTGGTTAGTTTTGCTCAACATGGAAATGGTAAAGAAGCCATTAAAACTTTTCAAAGTCATGAAAGCTTATGGTATTGAATCTGATAGAGTAACTTTTATAAGAGTTCTATTTGTCTGTAGCCATTTTGGTTTAGTTTTTGAAGCTTATGAATATTTCAATGATGCAAATTTGGATGATTTTTATGACTACAACTGTCGCCAGATGCTTGCGACGGCTTGTCGGCGATGGTGACAAAAGCTATTTTATTTTTAAAAAATAAATTATTTAGATAGAGAAAAAAAATATATTATTTTTTTTAATACATAAAATCGTGCCACGTGTTCAAAATTAAATTAAGATAAGGACAAAACAACGTATTAAAGGAAAAAATGTCATTGCATAGAAAAATTACATTTTTAGTCAAATTTAATAGAATTCTGCTAATGGATTAGGACAAAACTAACATTTTTGAAACTTGCGAGATAAAATTGACATTTTTAAAACTCATAGGATAAAATTAAAAATTAAGCCAAACTCTTGAGACAAAGACATCCTTTTTTCTAAATACTATATTAGCTTTGTGGTGACTACATGATGCGATATTTCTATATCATAAAATTCAGTGCAAGTATACACTATCGTATGCAAGTAATAAAGAGACTAAATAAGTCGGATGTCGAACCCACAGGGATAATGTTTTCTTTTTAAACCAATTACTAAAATTATGTATTCCTAATAATTATTCAGAAAAAATAAAAATTCAAGAATAAATGTAGAAAATATAAAAGTAAAAACACAATGCAAAGAAAATTAGATGATAGCAATGTAGAGAAAATCCAGGATTAATATTATCCCTCAATATGCTTTCTAATGATTAATCATCTAATATTTAACTCACTTAGTCTTTATTATTGATCAAGACGCTAATGTATTCACAAACCTCTTCCAAGGTCATGCAAGTATATTTTAGTTTACCAAATACCTATATTCCTATGGTACTTGTAATAAATTAAGATTCATTAAGATTAGGTCTTATTGATCATACATGCCAATTAAGTATATTTCTATCCTAAGTTGAAACTTGCATATGTAATATTGAATATTACTCTACAATCATGCATCAAATTACCTAGGTCTAAATATTATGATTCCTTTTCCGAGTTTATCAATAATATTATCAATTCATTCACCATATATTGGCCAGATATATTGAAGCTTTAAACACAAGTAATTTAAATAATAAAGGACTAAGTTTATTAAATATTAAAAAGATATGGCAATTTAAGCGCACATATTGAGTTCAAATATTAACCCTAAAAAATAAGTTTAGCTCATGGCTACAAGAGAACAGCAGTAAAAATAATTATAAATCATGATACAATTATTAGCAAACCGATATAGACGTCGAATTGCTCTTAATTGCGCTGCCTAGGAACTTTTGATGCCGAAAAACGTCTTGTACTTCTCTTTAAAGTTGCTTCAATTAAGCTCCTATTGCTCTCAAAGACTCGTGCTCTGTATTCTTGGTGCTCTTGGATCGTCTTGGATTCATTCTTGAAGGCTGGGAGCGAGTGGCTTTATATAAGGATTGATATGAGCTTGAAAATCTCAATTCTCGTCGGACTAGGACTCGCACTACCACTGGCGCGCTATGAATCTGTCGCTAGGGCGACGCGTGAAAAAGCTATTACTGCTGGAGCAGTGGTATCTTGGCGCTGGGGCACTGTCTTGTCGCTGGGACGGTGACTGTTTGGCGTTGGGGTGCCAGATGCGACTTAAACAGGTCGTCTTTCTTATTTCGATTACTATTTCAGCGCTAGGGCTACAATACTTGTGGCGCTGGGGCGCTAGACTCATATTTTGAAAACTTTGCAATTTAGCCCTTGTTTTCGCTCTTTTTACATTCTTTCTTTAAATTTCGTTCAAATCTCTATAAATAACAATAATGCACATAAATAGCCATCTATTCTCATAAAATCATAAAATATCAATAATAAAAACATGAGAAAATATATGACAATTTTGCCCTTATCACTACACTAGGTACTGTTAGATTTTTCCTTTAAAAGCCAAGTCTAATGCACTAAATGCTTCCATTTCCTTCAAATTACAAGCTAAGAAACAATTCACTTTCTTGCCGAAGATGAGACCACTACAACTTTCTCCACAGTAGCAAATGAAGATATTTCTATAAGATCTTCATACAATGACACCTTATCAAAGCCCATTGATATTGAAATTACATTAACACCTTCAACAATGGCCTGGTCCATACCAATAAGATCATCAAACTCCTAACGTCCTTCATAAAAATCACCTTGTACATAGCCACTCTAGCTTGTGGTGCCATACCTTTAGTTGTACCTTTAGCATAGCCAAAGAATAAAGCATCATTCACATAATTTTGACTTTTTAGCTACCATGGAGGAAGTATGCATCTCATGCCCCTGACTATCTCTAGTAGAATTCGGGCTAATGTTAATTCCAAGATTTGCTACAATAATACCCTTATTGAAATATCTAGCTCCTATAAGCTTTTAGTTACACATGGTTGAATTGAACTCTTGTCCAACTTCACATTCTCCCTTCCATCTTGTTAGAACAACATTCATGCCATTATCTTTATAGCTAGCATTCTCCTGCCAAATAGTTGTGTCAATAATACCTACAATGATATCTTCCCACAATTTAATAAAATGGTTGTAGGTAGCTTAACATGGGTTGTTGAGGAAACGCAGACCACAAGGCAACATCAAAGATTTACTCACCATAGTGATAAGGGTCAAAAAGAAATACGTGGCAAGACTACTTTAGGCAAGAAGTATCGTACCTTTAGAGATCAAAGTCACGAGCCCAAGATGAGTTAAGCCTAGACAAAGACTTAATTGAAATCAACTATAAGTGACAGAGCAATAAGTGTGGATAAATCTTAGAAGGCCTCTTGTAGAAAGATTTTGAATTAATGAATGTTAATTTGATATTGGTGATTCAAAATCATGTTTGAGCATGATATTGACTTGAAAATCAACGAGGAGTCAATACGAAGTCAAGTACGCAATGGACATATAAAAAAGAAGCAAAACAGAGACTTAAAAGCAAGAAGGTGTTAGGGTTTGTGCTTATATGTCATCCCTGTTTGTATGAATATATGATATATATATATATATATATATATATATATATACACAATGTACGTTATATTAAATCGCTAATTACATTAATTATATAGTACAATACCTGTAACACTATAGATATTGTATTATTTGAAAAAGTTCAGATCTAATCTAAAGGAGTTTAGATTAGGGCTAAGAGTTAGCAACACTAAATATTATAACTGTTAAGAGTTAGCAAGTTATAAGAATTAGTGAATCCCAAGGAGTTGGAGTCTTGTTTGTAACGGGATAAAGACATGAGAATATAGTAGTAATGACATAGTTGTAAGAGTTGTAATAAGTTGCTAAGAAATGTCATTATGCAAGTATGTTCTTAAATACAATATTTTTTATCTATTTTTATCAATTCAGGTCTGTCGGTAAATCCCCTCTCATATAGATCAGTGTATGTCTATATCCGTATGGTACATATGATTTTTCTTACCTGACCATGAGCTTAGACCTCGTATAGGTATAAAAATATCTAGTCAGAACTGGATACTAAATAAACTCATGAAGATCACAATAGAATGTCCTCTCGAGTTGAGTAATATTTGTGGCCCTTTGACCTGAGCGTCACGGTGGGTTTATAAGTGATCCATCATACTTAGATTCCACAGACGTCAGAGACCTTTCATGGTGCATGTCATTTGGTATGGTTTAATGCTCATAGAGTCCGATATGCGTAAATATGGGATCCGTCAAATCATATAGAGAAAGTTATATCTGATACTTTGAGATTATATCTTAGAAAGTCTTATCGCCATAAGCAATAAACCCAGAAAAAGAGTTTCCCACGGGGTTGAACAATATAGTAAAGGTGTTTGCATATATTGGTCATCGAAATACAAATCTGAAGATAAGTTCATGGATGAGCTTATGAAAATTTGACGGTGTTAATCTATGTCCCGCACATCTAGAATATAAATAACGGAAGGACTATACGTATATACTATGACCTTAATTTGTATAATCTAACGCATTAATTTGTAATATCCGTGACGTGTGCATAGAGCATCGATCACTGACTTATGAAATAGTTTCATTTAACAAATTGGGCATGGACCTAGAGAGTCCCGTAATATGAAGTGTACTTGCTATACACTAGGCCAGCATACCGAATTAAATAGTGAGTCTTTGGTTAAGTTTACTTAAGTATGTGGTTAGGTAGGACTTATTTTGGATTAACTTTGCAACCAAGTAAGGACTTAAAGGTAATTTTATATATTTAATTATTAAATATTTAAGATATTTAATCATTTAGTAATTAAATAATTTATAACTTAATGTTGGTTAAATAGTTAACTAAGATTAAGTTAATTAAATATTTAATTAATGTTTACTTGTTGGACAAGTTTACTAACCTAATTAGAGTTAATTGTTAACTTGAGTTATGATAATTAAATATTTAAATATTAATTACTTGTTGGACAAGTTTATTAACTTAATTAGAGTTAAGAGTTAACTTTAATTAAATTAAACTCAAATCTAAGTTAAGAAGTTAACTATGGTTTAGTTTAATTAAAAGTTAATGGTTTGTATATGATTAAATGAAATAAAATTAGTGGGTTAATGTCTTATGGATGCCACTTTGAGAGGTGAACAAAAGGGGAATTGTTTCTTTCAACTTTAAATTTAAGTGTTAAGTTCATTGTTTTTCATCTTCTTTATCAAGCTTAAGCCATTAAAGCATTACCATATTTATTTTATTGATCAAGTGTTGATTAAAGGTAAAATAAATAAAATTAAGATTTAAGTGTTAAGCCTCTGCTGGATTTGAAATTGCTATTCTAAATAACCAAGCTCATCTTGTTGATTACTAGAATTGTTAACGAGTTACACATTAGGCGGACTCCGATAATTTTTATTGAAAATTTACATAGGTAAAAATTCTCAATCCAATATATATTAACAAGATTAATATATTTTATGTGTTTATTATCTGTATTTATGCTTCCGTGGTGCTTGAATATATATATATATATATATATATATATATATATATATATGAAATACGTATTTTAGATAATGGATACATTTACCACATGCATACATCCTAAATTTAATTAGCACTAAAGAAGGGGATGAAAAAATAATGAGGCACCACCACCAGGTCGCAGTTCCACAGCACTGCAAACAGAATAGTCAGCGCCGTAGTATTGAGGGCACACAAGTGTTGTGGTGCTAAATCGTAGCACCACGGTGCCCAACTTTGGAAAAGTCCATTTTTAGTTTGAAATTAACTTCTTTGAATAAGATTTGGACTCTTATATACATGGACTTATATTCCAACTAGATCTAGGGGTTCTAGGGACTTTGTAAATACTATATAAACCATTGTAATCCTTAGAATTTATTAACCATTAAGAGAGACTCCAAAAGAGAAAACAGAGAGTTAAAAAGTCTTGAGTGTTAAGTATACAAGAGAGAGTCATTGGTAGTGTTTAACTTCTGAGTAAAAGAAAGAAGCACTAATAGATTCTTTGAGAGCTCTTTATTGTTGTATTCCTTGATAATCGCTTGAGTGAGAGATCTTTATGAACTTAATAAGAGAGGTTAGGACCTAAGATTCACCATGGACGTAGACGTTTATTGTTGAACTATGTACATTAATTGTGTGATTGTTCTCATTAATCTTGATCTTGTTCTTATTCTTCTTTTTGTTTGCTTGTGATTGTGATTGAAGCTTCTGTATATATTTAGGGTTTATTAGAGTGCACACCAAAGAAACCAATTAAATTAATATTAGGGCAAAGACTAATCGCTAAAAGAGATTAATGATAAGGCTAATATCCTTTAACAGTATTAGTTGTGTCTAGTGTCATAGTCTTTATCGCTTTAAGCTGAAATGAGACCTTTGAAGAGTTTCAAGTTCCTGTTGAAATAAAACTGCTTTGAAACCACGAGCAGTATTGTCATAAGAGTAGACCAGAGACGATGAAATTCTGTGGTCATTCGATGAAGAAGTTTTTGTAGAGCTGAGGGAATGAACGAGGGAGGAGTACCAATTGTGATGGCTAAGGAAGGTTTTAGGCATTTGGCATTTGTCCATGTGATCTTTCAACTGAACTTGAGTTTGCATGGAAAGCCAACTTAAGCCACGCAAAAGCGAAAATGAATACATGGGAAATCCCAATAAGACACCTCATAGTTCTTTAACAACCAAGGATTAGCTCGCGGCCATAAATGGGGTCTATACTTTACCTCATTGTTCTTTGACCAATGGATTAGCTTGGGGCCATGAATGGGGTCTATAGTTTGCTTATAAATGCAACGCAAGGAAACTTGAGTGACAGAATGTCGAAAATATTGAAGAATATTAATAGTCTAGCTATTAATCAATTTTTAATCTTTGTCTTACGTAAGCGTGAGGAAGTTTAATGGGTACAATGATTAGCTGTTGAACATATAAACTGAAATCTCATCCCTAGTTCGTCACCGAAAAAAAATAGACAATTTTCTTTCAATGCGAAGTTAAGAACCTTGGTGAGCTCACGGAAAGACCGAATTAGCTCAAGTTCATTCCAAATGGAGGCGATGAGAAAAGTGAACTGGTTAAAATCATCGGCCTTTATTCCAGGTTATTTAATTTCATGCTTGATAGTTGATATTGATAGGCTAAGGTTTTGTGGTCATAGAATTTGGCTCGGAGACAAACTAACCAGCAAAATAACCCAACAAAATGCAACTGTTTCTAGGATGTGATTCTCTTTTTTTTTAACACATCAGGAATATAAATTAACAGCTGTTTTAATGGTTGCATTTAATATAACAAATTCTCGATACCCAAATATAAATTTAAGTGCAGAAGGCGGTTGTGATTTCTCATGTGATATTGTCTCACTGGTGTGGTATTCAAAATCTTTGGTTGCTGAAAGAAAAAAGTGAAAAATAAGTGCAGCAAACTGGACTTTCATACAACATACAAGAAATATGGTGCGAAAGCATTTTGTCGTTCCCTCTACAAATGTAGAGCCGGCAAGTTAGTTGCATTACAGAAAATTAGTACGACATATCCATCAAAATTTTCACACTTATACATGTGCGGCCAAATATATTTAAATGGGTTGACAAAGCAAAAAAAAATCCACAATAATCTTTGCCGGAAGTGTTTTTGGATTTTATTTGTGGACTCTTAGCAAACCGAGTATATTAAGAACCAAGGTAAAGCATAAGCGGCAAAGTGTTTTTGGATTCTATGTTTGGACTCCTAGCCTCTTATGATGAATTATTAAAAATTATATGCATGACAAGGATGGAGCGAAATCAAATTAAACATATGGATAATTGAACTCACTAAGCTGCCCTTTGCATGTCAATTTTACAATCGACATTGTCTTTGACGATTTCATGCTCGAGATTTACTAGGTTCAGAAGCGGCTAAATAAGTTGTAAAGCCCAAGCTCCCAGAATGTGTGATTATGAGATCATGCAGGCTATAGCATATTTGATGGAGCCCAATTCAACACGGCATGCTTCACTGCCTAGCGATATTTATAAAAAGAAAAGAGAAATTGAGTACTTAAATTACCTTGTGACCTTCATTGGTGCCAATAAGCACTGTTAGATGAAGTCAATCTCTTCACAATTTTGTTGACAATGACAATGACTTCATTTCTAATTCAAAGTTGACTTTTTACTTCGATGTGTACTAGGTAAAAGGACGGCTAGAAATCTAGAACAAACCCTTCAGAAATCCCAACAATATGTGATTCGTATTTACTGCAGGCCACAAAACATTCAATTAGCAACACAACCAATCTCAGGATGAAGATTCAGAAAATGGCTAGCTCTTACCTGTTTACAGATAAGGAAAACCTTGTAAGAAATAAAAAGTAAAAACATAGAGATGCCATTAGCAACGCCATCACTTGTCTATTTTGGTTGCATACTGCAAGCCCCTTTGTGACAAAAGGAAGTTGCCACCTAGTAGTTAGCTTCATATACAATAATTTGATAAAACTAATGAGCCAAACATTGAATTTTACAAATATTTCTCAATAAATGATTTCTATATCACTAAAAATTAGTTGATAGAGTTTACAAATTATGCAGATTCTAGTGCCACATAGACTTACAAGGCTGGAGTTACTAGAGGAAAAGGCAAATGGAAAAAAAAGAACTTCGTTATTATCCAAGCAAAAGCATACATTCATAATCTTTATAAGAAAGATCGAACATAACAGATATATGGGAGTTAATATTATGTAATTAACGAAGGAACACTTTCTTGCATCAAATAGTTTTATTATTACAGCTTTATAAATTCACCAAATTTCATTATTTTCCTCTACAGACCTCAACATTCAGCCATGACCAAGAGAATAAGTTTCTCTGTTCTGATTTTGAACCGTGTATTACCTTGGTTATTGTTGTTGCTACTGGGAAATTGCAATGCACTGTCAAGAAGTGAAGAGTACCAGACATACATCATCCACATGGACCATTCTCATAAGCCACCATCTTTCTTAACCCATGAGTCATGGCATAGATCAGTTCTAAAGTCATTGTCATATCCTGCTGACGACAAAAAAATTTTGTACTCCTACAACCATGTCATTCATGGTTTTAGTGCCAGGCTTACTCCTTCTCAACTTTCTGAAATAGAGAAATCTCCAGCTCACCTTGCCACATACCCGGAGTCCTTTGGCAAATTATTTACCACCCACTCGCCAAAGTTTCTAGGACTAAATCGTAACTCTGGCTTATGGCCTGCTGCATCATATGGCGAAGGTGTAATTATAGGAATTATTGATACTGGAATTTGGCCAGAGAGTGAGAGTTTTAATGACAAGGGAATGTCACCAGTGCCTCAAAGATGGAAGGGCAAGTGTGAGAATGGCACAGCATTTAGTCCTTCTGCCTGCAACAGGAAGCTCATCGGTGCTCGATCTTTTAGCAAAGGGCTGCAAGCTGCAGGTAGAAATGTCTCCAGGGAATATGACTTTGACTCAGCAAGAGACTTCTTTGGTCATGGGACTCATACATCATCCACCGCGGCTGGCAACCATGTACATGGTGTAAGTCACTTTGGATATGCAAAAGGCACAGCAAGAGGAGTAGCACCAAGAGCACATGTTGCCATGTACAAGGTGCTCTGGGCAACAGACACGGAAGAGAGTGCAGCAAGTGATGTACTTGCTGGCATGGACCAAGCAATTGCCGACGGGGTTGATATCATGTCGTTGTCTCTTGGCTTTGACCAGACACCTTATTTCAAGGATGTTATTGCCATTGCTTCACTTTCAGCTATTGAAAAAGGAATTGTTGTAGTGTGTGCCGCAGGTAATGACGGATCTCGTGAATCAATACATAATGGAGCACCTTGGATCACAACTGTAGGAGCTGGTACACTTGATCGGAGTTTCCATGCAACACTTACTCTAGATAATGGGTTAACATTTGAAGGAATATCATGTTTTCCAGAGAGCATTTTCATTACTGATGCACCTTTGTACTATGGCAAAGATAATGTAAACAAATCTTTATGCAACTTGGAATCATTGAATTCAGATGAGGTCAGTGGGAAGGTTGTTCTCTGTGATAATAGCACCGAAATTGGCATTTACACACAAATGGAGGAGGTTGACAAGGCAGGCGCATATGCAGCAATCTTCTTGATGGACATGCCAGATCTTGATTCATCTGAGTACAACATTCCCAGCCTCATTCTGCCAACTTCTGCTGCGCATTTAATTAGACAGTACGTGACAGCGGGGCATGAACCAAAAGTGAAAACAATGAGGTTCATCTTGACAGAGCTTGGTACAAAAGCAGCACCTCAAGTGGCCTCATTCTCTTCAAGAGGACCAGACCCAATCAGCCCAGGTATTCTAAAGCCAGACATTCTGGCTCCGGGAGTTGATGTGCTGGCAGCAGTTTCACCTATCATTCCATACATTGAAATCGGTGACTACGATTTGGTGACAGACTATGCACTATACTCGGGTACATCCATGGCAGCACCCCATGTTGCTGGAGTTGCAGCTTTACTAAAAGCTGTAAACTGGGAGTGGAGTCCAGCAGCCATCCGATCAGCTATAATGACAACAGCATATACCATAGATAATGCTGGTGCCATTTTGAAAAATGAAAGGATTGCCCTTCCTGCCACACCCCTTGATTTTGGGGCAGGACATATGAACCCAAACAAAGCCATGGACCCTGGACTCATCTATGAGACAGGTTTTCAAGACTATGTTGAGTTCTTGTGCGGCCTAGGCTATGATGAAAAACAGATGAAAGCCGTCATTAGAAGAAATAAGTGGAATTGCAGCCAAGTATCTACAGACCTGAATTACCCATCTTTTAGTGCTGTATTTACCAATGAAACAGCAAAGAACTTCAGCAGGGTTGTCACAAACGTGGGAGCAGAGGATTCAATGTACCGTGCAATCTTGGAGTTCCCAGCAGGAATGAGAACCCAAATAGAGCCTAGCATTCTAAAATTTACTCAGAAATATGAGAAGCAGAGTTTTGTTTTGAGTGTAGAGATTGACAGAGAAGCTCCACCGGTGATCTATGGTTATCTCAAATGGATTGATCAGTACAATCACATAGTTTCAAGCCCCACAGTGGCCATTAGAACATAGCGAAATCATATTCATTCTCAGAATATCATGATTTTATGAAGTAAACATACTGTATTCTGTACTCAGTATCGGAGAATTGAAATAATAAAACAGATTTTAGAAGATGTTTTATTAAATATTGTTGAGGGAGGAAACGCCCTTCTCCCTCTTGAGGTTATGTTGAAGCGAAGAACTCAAGATTCAATCTAGAACCCTAATCTCCTTGAGCAGCAGAATAACCTGTCAATCAAGCAAACACAATAAGAATATAAAGCAGAAAACAAAAGAGCACAATACAATCTTACGTGGTTCAGCCAATTGCCTACGTCTACGGTGGATCCAAGGATTCTAACCTCTCTTATTATAACTCCCTAGAGATTTTACAAGGAAAATCCAATGAAGAACCCTCAAAATGACTTAAACGTTTAGTAAACCCTTACTCTACCACGAACAATGATCACCCAAACAACGGTTCCACCCTAGCACACACAAGCATTTAGTGTCTACCCAATTCTTTCTCTCTCTTAGAGTCTCTCTCAATGCTTAATCTGAAATCAATGGTTTACAAGTGTTTATATAGGGTGTATTTCGTGCCTACTAACCCTATTCCTTGTTGGAGTAAGAGTCCATTTATTTTGGAAGTTCAAAACTTCCCAAAACTAGAAATCTCGAACCAAAACGGACTTTTCCACGAGTTCTGGCGCTGCAGCGCTCGTCCCTGGGAGCTGGACAAAATTGCGTCAAGCGTTGCGGCGCTGGGTTACTATTCTGGGCGCCGCAGCGCTGAGCCCTGTATATCTATCCGCATTTTCTTGCTTCCTTCGCGTTTTTGAGTCCCGTTTCGCTTCCCCCTTCGTGTCCCACACGTCCTAGACTTCTCCATACGCGTCCCACACATTCTAGACTTCTTGTAACTCTTCACTTTGGTATTCATCTCAATTCTTGTCCAACCAAAATTGTTGAATCACCAATTTTCCAACAAACCCTTCTTTGATTCAAAATCTTCCAAATAAGAAGGCTTCGGGATCCGATCCACACCAATACTCTATCACCTAGAGTTGAGTCTAATTAAGTCTCCACCAAGACTTAACTTTTTTCGGGTTAGTGACTTCGGTCTCCAAAGGCATTCGTGCACCTTGCATAGGGTATGGATACGTTGCACTCCTTTCCGACCCTCATCACCTCGGTGAGCACGGTTTGGATGTCGCCTAGTGGTCTACATTGCTCCAACACCCCACGTTGGGCCACTCATGGCCATCCCAGTAAGCACATAAAACCCTTCATTGTGCTTCTCACCCTTAAACTCTATAAGTCATTTCTCTACCCTTAGTTTTCCTTTTTCCGCTCTAACCGAATACCCTTCCTCATCAAGCTTGCCTAGAGATATCAAGTTCCTCCTCAATTTAGGAACATGCCTTACACCATGTAACTCCCTAGTTTTTCCGCCTTACATCCTCAACCTTATGTCACCAACTCTCATGATCTCACAAGTCACGTCATTCCCAATTAGAGCTTTACCTCTCTTGGCTTTATAGTTAGTAAGCATCGATCTGTCAGGACATATATGGACGCTGCACCCCGAATCTAGTATTCATTTACCAGCGTACTTTCCCCTTGAGGCTACCAATGTGTCTACAACTTCGGTATCTTCCTCAGTACCGATTGCAGTCCACCCTCCTTGGCCTTTTGATTTCGGACAATCCTTCACAAAGTGCCCTTCCTTATTACAAAGGAAACACCTCTTGAATCTCCTTCTTGATTGGTTGCTCTTCCTTCCTTGTGCAAGCAAAACTGCTCCACTCTCGAACTCATATCTCTTTGTCAATTCTTTTGAGTTCAATGATGCCTTGACGTCATTCATCGTTAAAGACTCATTTCCATACAGCAGCGTATCCACAAAGCTCTCATAGCTCTTTGGCAACGAACTTAATAGGATAATGGTATTGTCTTCATCCTCAGTCTTGATGCCCAGTTGCTCAAAACTTATAATGATCTTGTTGAACTCGTCAATGTGAGCTCTTAATAAAGTTCCCCCGTGCATTGTTAGCTGATGTAGTTTCTTTTTCACAAGAAGTCTATTTGCAAGAGACTTCTTCATGTACAATGCCTCGAGTCTTTTTCATAGCCCAAAAGCGGTTTCTTCATCACCAACTTCCCTTAATACTTCGTCGCTCAATGCCAAGAATAAGGTGTTGTAAGCCTTTTTCTGAATCGTGTCCCAATCTTTCTACGCAGACTTTGAGGTTGTCGCCTCATCGCTAATTGAGTAGCTAGCTTCTTCCAAAACTGAGTCTAGCCCTTCCTTCACTAGTAGAGCCCTAACCTTTTTCCTCTAAAGATTAAAGTCATTCATCTCATTGAACTTCTCTATTTCTTACTTGATTGTAGCCATAGTTTAAATACCCTAGGTGTGTATTATCGAACCTCTAGCTCTGATACCAGTTTGTTGAGGGAGGAAACGTCATTCTTCCTCTCGAGGTTATGTTGAAGCGAAGAACCCAATATTCAACCTAGAACCCTAACCTCCTTACGCAGCGGAATAACTTGTCAATCAAGCAAATACAACAAGAATTCAAAACAGAAAACAAAAGAGCACAACACAATCTTACGTGGTTCAGCCAATTGCCTACGTCCACGGTAGATCCGACGATCCTAGCCTCTCTTATTATAACTCCCTAGAGATTTTACAAGGAAAACCCAATGAAGAACCCTCAAAATGACCTAAACGTTTAGTGAACCCTTACTCTACCACGAACAATGATCACCCAAACAACGGTTCCACTCTAGCGTACACAAGCACTTAGTGTCTACCCAGTTCTTCTCCTCTCTTAGAGTCTCTCCCAATACTTAATCTGAAATTAAGGGTTTACAAAGGTTTACAAGTGTTTATATAAGGTGTATTTCGTGCCTACTAACCATATTCCTTGTTGGAGTAAGAGTTCATTTGTTTTGGAAGTCCAAAACTAGAAATCTCGAACCATAACGGACTTTTTCACGCGTTCTGGCGCTGCGGCGCTCGTCCCTAGGTGCTGCGGCACTGGAAAAAATCGCATCCAGTGCTGCGACGCTGGGTTACTGTCCTGGACGCCGCGGCGCTAAGCCCTGTATACCTATCCGCGTTTTCTTGCTTTCTTCACGTCTTTGAGTCCCATTTCGCTTTCCCCTTCATATCTCACATGTCCTAAGCTTTTTTATACACGTTTCACACATTCTAGAATTCTTATAACTCTTTACTTTAATATTTATCTCAATTTTTATTCAATTAAAATTATTAAATCATCAATTTTTTAATAAATATATATTTATTTACAGTTCTCCTATAGCAAAAGCTAGTGAAGAAAAATAAACTGAAGAGAAACCAGAGAGAAAGTCGTATAAATACTAATGTACTGTGTCTAAGAATTGTGCATCCTCACGATACTTCATCATCCATGAACTTGATTAAAACCACCGAAACTATCCAAAATTTGCTATAAAAATTTTCCTTAAAAAAGAACAAAAGAATGATCTTCAGACCGTGGACCAATCAATTTCCCTCTTCACATTAATAATTCCATCATAATTTAAATCCATTGTAACGGCGATTCTTCATATACTTTATCTGAAATTCTTTTTAAAAAATTCAGCCAATTATAAGAGTAAGAGTAACCGAATTACAGTTTTCAGATTTAAGACGAATAACAAGTTCAAATTTCAAAAGAAGCGTAGCTCACAAGGGAGAGACCTTGAGAGAAACGGAAAGGGTAATTTAAAATTAATATGGAGTGAAAATTTATAGGAAAGTTTTTAGAAATAGCTTTTAATTTTAAGTCCTTTTTTTATCCACAAATGAATAGACTAATATTTATTAGTAAAAAATTCGAAATTGAACAATTATTATATACCTCCAATCTTATTTTTCCTCCTCACTCCAAAAACAAAAAATAAATAACAAACTCTCTCTAACTAGACATCCTTTCTCTCTCTCTCTATAAAACTTTCTCAACTCAAAATCAATTAGATCAAGAATTTGGAAGCGTACATTGTGTAGATCAAACTCTATACAATATATCTTCACTTCAAACTTAAAAAATAGTCGATTCTTGGTATTTTTTTTAATTATATATAAAAATTAATGTGTTGAAAATTAAATTGTATTAAAAATAGGTGAAATATATTTGATAAATAGGTTGAAAAAAAGGTAAAAATCTCACCAAAAATTACATAGAATAGATAAAAAACGGAAATGCAAACTAGTTGTCGACGAACATTCTTCATGAAACGATTTGTGTGGGCGTCAAAGTGCTCACGCAGGTGCATGGCAGGCACCGCGTGGCCTGTTGCGTGCCATATGGCATGTTTATTTTAAATTTTAAAATTAATTAATAATTAATTATAAATAATTATTTGTTTTTAAAATTGAAATAGTATTTATTTAATTAATTAAATTAAATTTTTGAAAATAAAAATTATTTGTTTATTTATCAAATTGAAATAGTATTTATTTAATTAATTAAATTAAAGTTTTGAAAATAAAAATTATTTGTTTATTTATCAAATTGAAATATTAATTTATTTAATTAATTAATTTAATGTTGGAAAATTTTACATTAATTATAAATTTATAAAGTTGAAATAATAATTTATTTAATTATTTTATAAATAATTAATTTATAATTTAAATATTAATTAATTTAATCTTTGAAAAATAAAAATGAATTAATATTTAAAAATGTTGTTTTAGCTTATTAAATTTAATATGCATGTATGTTTTAAATTATTTAATTTTGATTATTTAATATATATATATATTTTAATTTTATTTGTTATTTATTTTTACAGGAAGAATAGCATCTCCAAACAATATAAAATTTTTAAGAATGAGGTTTTTCTTGTATTAATAACGTATACTCAAATATGTGAGCCCTGAATGTTATAAGAAAAATATTGACGCCTAATTAAACGGGGTTGTTTAGGTAAATTTGTATAGGATATTTTTGGATATACTCAATTTTTTTTTTTCAGCATTTTGATTTATAGTATTTTATTGCAGGAGATGGAGATCTTCAATTTGTACGAGGAGATGTGATTTTACATTAACAAGAGGTGCATTCGATTCTCCCAAAAATAATTTATTTTGATTATTGAGCTGAAGATAGAAAATTACCTATTTATCTGAAAGTTAAAGGAGAAAATTGAATAATCGCTTGTGGAAAATCTTCTTTCTAGTTAGAAAGAAGATGACCTACGAGTTTGTGGATATTTGGTTCACTTCTCTGTAAAATTAAATTTATTCTATTTTGTTAATTGTGTTTTTATCTTATGTGACGATTGTAGAGGGATTCAAAATTTTGTTTTAAGTATAGTGAATGAATATGATTAGTTCAATAAGTATTTATATGACAATATTGCATAGAGCGTATTGTATGACTCACTCAGCAAGACAACTTTTTAAAAGTTACCGAAAATAAGAACAACTCTTGTAGAGAATAAGATAGAGAAATATAATTTATATGAATTTTCGTACGTGTTTTAGGTGGATAATAATTTTGTTATTTATTATTAATCTTAATTATTTGTTTTCACTGATAATAAATTGATATTTTTAAATTACTTTAGATATGGATTTATGAGGTTATTACGTTTTACGGTGAGATTTTAGTACTTGTTGTAGTCACCTTTTCTCTCGTATTTTAAATTTGAAAAGTTAGAAGACTCCTTAATTCACGGATGTTGATAAGATAATCTTGGAGATGGGTTTGGTATGTTTTAATCCATTCATATTCAATTTTATAATTCTTATTCCCAAATTTGTGTAACCTAACTTTAAAATATTTGTAGGTTATAGAAGTACATCATAAGTTAGTATCGAAAAACTATAAGAATAAGGAGGATGCTATCCGACTAATCAAACTTTAGGGATTCCCATTTGGAGCCATGCCAGGGACTTGCCGTATCTTTGTGGTTCTGGATAGAGCCAAAGTCGAAGGGGCTTTATTTGTTTTACTAACCTCGAAGATGATGATATGGATGTTGAGAAAGGTAGTCACGAAGAAGTAGACTTGCCAGTGTCTGAAGCAACAATATATTTTGTTTTTATTCAATTAGCTTAATTAGTGAATTCATAAAGTTGTTAACTATGGTTATTTTTTCTTATAGTAAGAATATAACACAAGTTACACAATTGCAAATCGTGATGTTACACAACAGATTAAGCAATTGTGGGAATAAATGCTTTGAAGTATTGATTGTGCTAAAGTTGCATTGATGCAAAGAATAAACCAGAATCAATAGGAGGGTTGAGCAGATTAGGACTGATGCTACACATTAGATGCAATAAATGATGAAAACTTTCAACAATAGTGCTCCTTTTAGGCTTCTGAAAATTAGAATATGGTAAGAAAATAAATAAAATTTACAAAAATTGAATTTAGGTTGTATGATATTTATCTACTTATGTTTTTATTTCAGTTTGAAAAGAATGCAGCGAATGACTTTCAGACCTCAACTACTAAGTATGACGTACAATTGACCAATAGTCCCGTAAGCATTTAGATCTTACCTAATCCATGTACATGTATGAGTATGTATGAGCAATAGTATTAAGATGCATGGATTAAACACACCCTATACACCGATTCTATACTACAAAAGATAAAAAAATAAAAAATAAAAAAAAGGAAGATTGAGCTTTATACAACCTCAGAAGGTGGAAGTGAATCTGCTACAACCTATAAACTTTATCGCTCAAGCTGAGTTTAAGGTTTGACTTCGTAGTGATGAGGGTCAAGTTAGCTTACCTAGTTTTGATGCTACCCGAGTATGGTTTCAAGAGATATTAGAAAAATGACTGAATGATTATAAGTAAAAATTACATATATATTGGATTTTCTTTGCGTTAAATTTAATTAATTTTTTAACTTTATTTGTTGAATTTTGCAGTACATCAATGAGTACTTGAAGTTGATTCAATAAAGGCAATGCAAGTATAATGACACATTGCCATAAATGTCCATTTGTATGGATTCATATTTTTTAAAATGTTTTTTTAGTTCTTTACAAATTTTAAATTAATTTTCTTGTACGCATATATTAGTTACTTGTTTTGTTAAAATTTTAAAAGGTTTTTTAAGCTTGTTAATGCATAGCACGCCATATACTTATCTACCATTGTATGGAACGATAGAATGTTGTCGTATGGCTTATGGCTCACAGATGATTAACTTGGCCAAAAAATGTGGGTTAATGTTAACAAGGTAAAATATTTTTATGAATTTATTTATTTTCATTTATATTGTATTATTTATGAGACAATGTCCAATTTCATATAGGTTTATGACAATATCCAATTTCATATAGATTTATATTCCTGTCAACTATAAGATAAAGCATTGGATTGCGGTTGAATTGGATCTCGAGCATCGAAAGATCATCATATACAATTCTAACCTCAATAGATATGCTAATGATGTGATGGAGATTCATATCGTATTATTATGTATATTAATATTTCACTAACTACAAGCTTGTAAATTTTATAATATTAGGACTGACGTTATACTAAACTTATCTCCCTTTAATGTAATTAGGTTGCAAGAGAGTGCGCCCCAGTAGGAGGTCAAAAGTGAGGATTATAAGATTTTTTGTGTGTATGTTTATAAAGTTCCTAATATTAAGTAGCCCTTAGATTTTGGCCTTGACACTGGATCATTTTTTAGGCAAAAAAATGACCATCGATTTATAGACATATGCCTCTAAAAAATAAATAAAATTTTTTTTATGTATTATTAGGATGTTAAATTTGTTATTATAACACATTACAACTTATAATAGTTGTTACAAGTAAATATCACAACATGAAAAAAAAATGTTACCACAACATATTATTTTTTTTTTTATATTTCATAAAGTGTGTAAATTCGGTGTCGGTTTCAATTCGGTTTGGAAATGAATCGAACCAAAATCGAAACCGATCAATTTTATTTAAATGAAACTGATTAGTTCAAGCACAAGAAACTGAACCGATCCAAACTAGTTTAATTTGGTTCAATTTTTAATTTTTTTTAAAAAAAATAGTCTATTTTAAATGTATTTTTTATTTTAACTTAAACCAAACTAAAATCAAATTGGAACTGAACTGATTCCAATTATTTTGAACCAATTAAGTTAAATAAATAACTATTTAAAAATTTAAATGTACGTGGAATTCACGCGTGCACAAATCCCATGCATGTTTGAATTTTTAAATATTATTAACATACACATGCGAGAATTTCAAGCACGAATTGTTTCGCACTTGCATTTTCACACGTGCTAATGTCATGGGAGATGCAACTTTTTGTGGAAATTTTTCTCTCCTTTCACTTTATTTATCTTAAGATCTTCATCACCGAATATTTGAATATATTTTTTCGGATAGATTAAAAAAAAAAGTCAAATTTCAATGCATTTTCATTAAAATTTGAGAATTTTTGTTATTTTTCTTCAAAGAGCAATTTTATTAATTAGACACTATTTTAGCTAATAAAAGTTAGTTCATTCATTTATGGCTTAAAAATGGGGCTGATTCCAAAAAAATTCCCAAATTTATAGGAAATGCAGAATTTAGGCTTTTACGCTCACTAGAATTTGAGACGGAACAATCATAATCCATCGACTTGGAAGCGCCCCGAAAAATCATTAACCTGTTTATAGGGATGGCAAAAAAATTTACAAATCTGTAAACCCGCTAAAATTCGTCCGCATTGAAAAAGATTTAATAAAGTTTGAAGCAGATTTTATATATAAAATTAAAACCCGCAACGAATTTGATATGAGTATAGATTTGGTGAAAAATTTACAATACCCGCAACGGGTATCCGCACATACTATATTTAAAAAAAAATTTAAAAAATAAAAATATGAGTCGATTATTTTTATATTTATTTTTAACTCACATCAAAAAATCTAAATTCGATTTGATGTTGCTCATACCGTTCAATATAAATAAATAAAACTAGTTCAAAAGGATTAATGATTGTAATTAAAATTAAAAATAAAATTATAGCATTTAACGAAATTGAAATTGGAATTAGAATATTTAATATTTAATGTAATTAAAATTAAATTTAGAATTATAATATTTAACGTAATTGAAATTGGAATTGGAATTAAACATTTAATGCAATTGAAATTGAAATTGAAATTGAAAATAAAATTGGATTTAGAATGATAACAATTAATATAGTTGAAATTGGATTTGAAATTATAATATTTAACATAATTGAAATTGAAATTGAATTTAGAACTATAACATTTAATGTAAATAAAATTAGAATTGAATTTGAAATTAAAATATTTAATGTAATTAAAATTATATTTAAAATTATAACATTTAACTATTAAAACTAGAATTATAATTATAACATTTAATGAAATTGAAATCAAAATATTTAATGTAATTGAAATCGAAATTTGATTTAAAATTATGACATTTAACATAATTAAAATCGAAATTAGAATTAGAATTAGAATTACGACATTTAACGTAATTGAAATTGAAATTAGAAATAGAAATAAAATTATAGTATTTAATGTAATTAAAATAAAATTGGATTTAGAATTATAATAGTTAATGTAATTGAAATCGAAATTAAATTTAGAATTATAACAGTTAACATAATTGAATTCAATATTAAAATCGAAATTATAATATTTAACGTAATTGAAATCAAAATTGAAATTGGAATTATAACAGTTAACGTAATTAAAATCGAATTTGAATTTTGAATTTTAATATTTAACGTATTAAAATTAAAAATTAAAATTGAAATTATAAAATTTAATATAATTAAAATTAAAATTCGATTTAGAATTGTAACATAAGTGAAATTAAAATTAAAATTAAAATTATAATATTTTAACGTAATTAAAATCAAAATTAGAATAGGAATTATAATATTTAACATAATTGATATCGAAATTGGAACTATAATTATAACATTAATATAATTAAATTTGAAATTAAATTTGGAGTTATAATACTTAACATAATTGAAATCGAAATTGAATTTGAAATTATAACATTTAACGTAATTGAAAATATAACATTTATCATAATTAAAATTGAGATTGAATTTGAAATTATAATATTTAATATAATTAAAATTAAAATTATAACATTTAATGTAATTAAAATTGATATTACTTTAATTACTATATTTTATAAAATTTTAATTAAATTAAAGTTATAATTTTATTTTTTTATTATATTAATTCAAAATTTGCTTAAAATTTGCGAATAACTTATTACAAGTTTGATAATAACACTTTAAACTTACAATGAGTTCGAAAAAAATTTAACATTTTATTTTTTAAATAAATATAAATATAAATTTAAAAATATCCGTCCTAAACTCCCTTAGTGCCATCCCTACTTGTCAACCTATCACCCTTAGGCCTTTGAGTGGTGTTTTAAACTTGGCTCGAGAGTGTATTTTGAGTTTTGAGTTTTAGTTAAGACATTTTATGGCCCATGAACCCATTTAAACAAATAGAGCCGTTGAAATCTCTCAAATATACACTTCTCAATTAAGGAAATGGTTTGACTTGTGTATTTTTTTAACTAAATAATGTTACGCTCCCCAATTAAGGAAATAATTTTTAACTTGTGTATTTTTTTTTTTTTTGCTAAATAACGCTATATATTTTAAATTATATTTTAAAAAATAATATATCAAATAAATATTAAATAATAAAATTATATAAATTTTAAAATTATTTATTACTTCTAATATTTACTTTAACACATTATTACTCTTTTTTTCTTAATTCTTTCTCCGTTTTCGGGCCAAGTAACAAAGAATACCACAATACGTGTTCAAATGGCCGTATGTTTTTAAGTTAGTTAAATTCACTCGACTCTAAACAAATGACTGATCTTGTTCTCCTTTACAGCATATTTCTACAAGTGCACATTAACTGAAAAATTTTCAATCGCACATATTGAAGAACGGACCACTAAACAAATAAATGAATAATATAACAAAAGCCATCAGAATTCAGTTAATGGTGAAACTTGAGTTTTGGATCCATCCCTTCAGCTTTGAGATAAGATATGATTGTGTCTCAAGAAAGCTAAGATTCATGGTCCAGAGAGGCACAAAGTTTGTACTTTACAGTCAAAGTAACAGTGTCCAACAAGACCGCAAGCCAAGCATCCACTCCCTGGAGCCACAAATAAATAAAAGTTAGAAGCGGGAAAAATTTTGACTAGCAATTAGCATTTTCATCAGAGGAAAAAAATAAAAATTAAAAAACAAAAACAAAATTTGCAGATGGTTAAAAGTGACCGAGAGAACACTGAAGAGAATCTTAAGCTTTGCCGACCTATTTACAACTTAGGGACCAGTAAAAGGCTGGAGCAAGTCAATAAATAAAGATAAGGTCAAAAAGGAAACAGATGCATCACTTAAAAGTCCAAACATATTGGTCTTGATAGAAAATAAGTTAAGAGGTCGAAAACAGAGCGAGAACTGTTAGTTATCCTCTGCTAATAAATTTTCTAGTTTGCCTGCACCGGCAAAACATAATATAAATGGAAGTGTCCAAAGATTACAGACCCTTTTGTACATCTCCAGGCAATTAGCTGTCAAGATTTTTCTTGTCACAGACGTGCCCCCACATCCTTAAAAGTTCATGGGAGATTGCAATACTGTTACTACCGCATGTGAATTGTAGGACCCAATTTTAATCTACCCCCACCTTAACTAAGCACTAAATGTGTTTTGTCTTAATCTTCCCTAATCATGGGAATTTTCGTTTAACATTCAAAGCTCAATCATGCTGCCTTCTAGGATTAAATGCAACTAGATTGATTCTACCTGCAGTTTTTCGCTATTAACCGACAAAATATCATGTCATTAATGCTGGCGACAGAAACTATCATCAATATTTGCAATCAAGAAAACAAAGATAACTCATTTCAAAAAAAAATGAAAACAAAGATAACTTGTGTCTCTCACTGTGAGTACGTGTACAAAAAGGGTTAAGCGAAAAATAAATAAGGTGATTCATCCTCTAGAAAAGTGATTATACATATTTGTTCTTCTTGTTCAATTCCAGCAAAATCTATTGATCACAGATAAAATGGAAATGTCAGAAAAATTGCATTCAGCAACTGAAATGGGAAGGCTCAATCATTATAGTTTAGAGAGCATGTCACAAAAAGATAATGGTATACAGAGTAGAGCTTGACACAAGCATACTTCAACTTCATGTTATGGCTCCGAAGATTGGGTGACAAACAAAAGCATTTCAGTAATACACATTCTCCATGATATTAAGAGGCTGAATTTAGAAAGAAAGAGCAGGGATCAATTACAAAACTAATGAGCAAGGCATGGATTATTAAAGAATCGATGAACAGAGAAAGCTTACAATGATACAAATTTCATATACAGGTGAAGTATGCAATATTAGCCCAAGCCAGCTAATGGTAGAGGGGGAAAACAAGGTGCGTAAATTCACCTTATATGAAGTGCATGAATGCTACTGCTCTTCAGGTTCTTGCTTTCTCCACAATGTTTTATTGGTTTGAGCACCACTTTCATACCCACTGCTGTCACCTGATTCACTCACAACCTTCTCCATCAACCTACCCCTCATACCATCATGCTGTGAGCGTCCCTGTTCCCTTCCAGTTCTACGGTCCTGAAATTAAGTGGTAAAAGGCAATCTTCGATGAAAGTTGCAGATCAATGCAGGTAAGCATGTTTGCATTAGCATGTAAATCAGTTTTCAATTTGCTTATCAACTTGTAGAAAAGGTCAATTGCATCATTGCATTGTTTTTGAAGTGTAGAGAAGCCTGGAGCACAGACAATCAATTTCCAATATAAATAGTGCCTCACACCAGATCCAGGCAAAACAAGCAGAAAGAAATGTTTGACAAGAAACTGAAATGAAGATAAAGATGTTACATGCCACTACTCTTTCAGGAAACGTTTGTCCCACTTGAAATTCTAACAATCACAAGTACATTAAATAAAGGAAGCAGGTTCATATAAAAACAAAGATATGAGAAAAAGGGAATCTTTGAACAAGGTGCAACTGCATAACAAGAACAGAAATAATTCTGTTCATAAGAATAACTTTGGCACAGACATGAACATGAACTTACATCTCGGAATGGAAAATCATCAGCTTCAAGCATATGTATCACATGCCCCATCTTTGGCCTCTTCTGCGCATTTGGATCTACACAGCGTAAAGCTACTAGAAGGGCACGCTTCAGGGCCCTTGAAGAAGGCTTTTCTGGCAGCCTAGGATCCAAAACACCCTCAGCATTGCGATTTGTAACCATTGTTTTAATCCATTCAACTAGATTTACCTGAAATTGAATTTGCCAATATATATCAGAAAGAAAGAGGAAGAATAAGACAGTATCATTGAATTATCTCATTTGACAAATACAAACCTCCCCTGGAGGGCGGCTGTAATCCACTGGATTTCTACCAGAAATTATTTCCATAATAAGAATCCCAAAACCGTACACATCACTTCTTTCATTTAGCATTCCAGTGCTAGCATATTCTGGAGCCACATACCTATGAAACACAACACAACTGTTAGAAATTAAAATGAAAAACAATTTTCACTAAGATTAGTTCGACTAACCCAAATGTTCCCATCACACGGGTTGTTACATAGCTCCTCTCTGAGCCCAAAAGTTTTGCCAGGCCAAAGTCAGATACTTTTGGATTCCACTGCTTATCAAGCAAAATGTTGCTTGACTTGATGTCGCGGTGAACCACCTTTGGTTCTAGCCCCTCGTGGAGATATGTGAGCCTGTCCATTTATATTAGATTTAAGTTACAAACAACTAAAAATACCAAAGAATGAAGCTCACATTACTTTTGCTCAATCAAAACATACCCTTTTGCTGTTCCAAGTATTATATTCATCCGAATCTCCCATGTAAGAGGGCTGTAAGGCCCAACATCTCCGTGAAGCCACTGTTCCAAGTTCCCATTGTCAACATATTCATAAACAAGCATCCTACAACAATTAATCATTCAAATTAGAAATGACGCAATGCAAAATCATGGAATTTTAACTAGTCTAAAGACATAAAAGTTCACAAGTCTGACAAATTTAAGACACCCAACAGAAAGCTGAAATATGCAATACAACAAAACAATACCAAGGGTGCAAAATTCCACAAACTGAAGTACCTATGAGCTCCTTCAGCACAATAGCCTAACAACCTCACTAAATTCTTATGCCGAACTCGTCCAATCGCTTCCACTTCAACCTTAAACTCCTTCTCAGCTTGTCCCCTATCGCAAAATAGAACAACCTCTTCAAGAGAGTTACATGCAATACCAAAAACATAAACTAACCCAAGAAATATTCAACAAAACCACAACTAAAGCTTAAAAAGTCCCAACTAAAAAACCAATGCAGTACCTGTTGTTAAGCAGATTCTTAACAGCAACCTTAGAGTTATCCTCTAACACGCCACGGTAGACAATTCCATAACCACCTTCACCAATAACGTTATCGTCAGCAAACCCATTTGTGGACACCTCAAGCTCTCTCAAAGTGTACCAATGACCCCACCCCAAATGCGAAACTTCAGGCGCAATTGCCGCCACCCCCTGATCACCCGACCCGTGATGGGACCCACTGGCCCTTTCCGGGTACGAAATCCGGTGATCCTTTCCTATCTCGGTGTGAATTCTGCGGTGCCCACTAACGGGGCTATCTTCTAACGAAACCGGCTCCGTTTCGGGTAACGGGTCTGGATTTGGTGCGGAATGCGGTCTGGAGTACGGTTCGATCTTGATTTCTTGAATTTCTTTGGAGATGTTTGGAATAGTCGGGTTACTGCCGCTGTTGGAGTTGTTGTGGAGAGAGAATGTCTTGGCGGCGGTGGCGTGTCGTTTTGAGTTGTTGCTGTTGCGTTTTGAAGTGAACCAGAGAGATATAAGGAACAGAACAAGAACTATACCGGCTCCAACACATATACCGAGAATAACCCACAAACGTAACCCGAAAATTGAGGTTCTTTTAGACAGCTGATCGTTCAAGAACGAGTAACGAGACATGTTTATTCTCTCTTATTGTTCTTATAAGAGTTCAAAACTTGGGAAATTTCATCTCACTAAGGGAAGAGTGAAAGAAAAAAACGAAACAGGGTGTGTTTGTGTGCTACGTGCTATGTGTGCTTTGTCCAGAGTGTTTTGTTGGGACTCGGGAGTAGCAGTGATGATAAATGAGGTCGTTTCTCATTCTAGTCTCAGAGCAAGCCAGGCAGCAGCTGGCATGATGGGACTTCTAGAATGAAGCTAAACTAAACTCAACCACATTAGACTTTAGTGTTGTTTTCCGACTTTTGTCTTAAAATGCATTATCTTTTAGTGGAGTTTCTGGTCTTAGATACGTTTATGGCCGTCTTGTATTATGGGTTTATTTGAATACGGTGTTTGGTTGATATTGGATTCTCTTGTTGATTTTGTTTGGTTCTTGAACATTCACATGTTTTAGTGTTTGCTGACTTAATTAAGGCCAAGGGAGAGGCAATGGTGAATTGGTGATAGGCAAAGGAGCATTATTAGTTGAACTTAAGGATTAAGCTTTAAATATTTTTGGTTGTATTATTATTATATTATGTGTAGGGGGGCAAGGTCTTTGACTATTGTTGCTTTTAATTACTGCTTTCAATAAGATTGCTTAGTGCGGTCTTTAGGTAAGGTTCAGGTATTAAACTATTACATTTGGAATTATTCTTATTCTGAATTTAATTAAGTCTCCATGTACTTGCTTTCATATTTACTGCTCAATTTTATTCGCCACATGACAAACTGCCAAACCAATTGTGTTGTGTTAACATCAACTGGGCTGTTTGGTTTAGGTCCACCATCCATCGTTGTTGAAATTCATTTAAGCCCGGATGGTTTTGGACCCATGATCCGCAATCTGACACAATTTTTAGGTTAAAAAAATGGATTGGTTGTTGGATCCTCTCCAATGTTTTGCTTAAACTTCTCATTGATCATCCAAATTTTTATGTCAATGCATCAACAAGATAAAACTGTAAAAATACAATAACAATTATAAGGATGAATTTTCAAGCACATGCTAACTACAGTTAGTAATTCTTTAATACATGTATTATTAGACAATAATTAAATAACTATTCTGGATTCGCTTATTTGAACGGAATCCAGTAAAAGCTTAGTTATTAATTTACTTTAATACCCAATAAGATGTTAATGCCACTTGACTCATGGAAGTACTCTTCTTGCCGACACCTTTAATATAAAGCCCAAGTAAAATCCTTAAGTCTACCCTTTTGTGATTTGTCTCCAAGAAAACAATATCGTGTAATTATTGGGGGGGGGAAACTAAGAAATGTAATTATTTTTTACTTGGCAAATGTGCATATATATATATATATATATATATATATATATCATTGATGACTCGGTAAAATTGTGCCAGCATTGAGACCCACCTTCAATTGTAAAGGGAACAATGCCAATGTTATTTCGATGGCCAAATGGTACTGATCCAGAGATTACCTGTTTCTGCTTATTAAAATTATAATTTTCTGCTATAGTCATATCACTGCCATGGGGTAAAACGTGCTTATGATACAATATTGGTGTTAAAATCAAATGTGATAGGTAGCGTTTTGTCATGATTTGCATGCCTCGTTGGTTAGGTTTGGTAGTAAATGAGAAGCAGCTCTCTTATCAGCTGAATGGGGTTTCAGAATTGATAGCCGATCGATGTTTCCCTTCCAGCACACTACAGCGGCCATGTGCAAATTTATTTTTCCTCGCATCATGTCCACATAATGGTGCAAGAGAGGAAAGTGAAAGAGAGCTAGGCAATGATTGTAATAGGAGATGTATTAAGTATTAGTATTAATTAGACTCGTAAGACATGTACGCAAGTAAGAAATATGTAAAAATTTGAAGCAACAATAATCCAAAAAAGATCTACTCATCATAACATCTATGATTATATATGTTGCTGATCATGATGTGAAGTCAACAATGTACATATATATATATATATATATCACTGTGAATTCATTGGTTCTGATGCAATTAAGTTAAAGAAGAATCTGAATTTGTATATATACTATTTGATCTCGTGTTTATATACATACATTGAAGTTTCATTTACTAGAGGAGCCGAATGATGCAGCACTATGTCAGGGAGATTAACTAACGGACACAACAAAGGGTATCGATCTTTTTGTAAATCCAGAAGGGCCCTGGCATATTAAAGAGAAAAAAGACACAAAAAAATGAAGCTGACGATCTTTCCTTTCTGTTGAGTTTATAATATCACCGTAGATTCTCTAACCAGGACTTTATTCTTAGGATTAACACGTCATGACCCATAAGTTGGTTTCTACTACTGCTGGGTTGAATTTTTCCTCTACCGATAATGACTCTGGAAATTGATTAGAAGCTCCACCTGCCTGTTATATATATATATATAGAAAAAAAAAACCCGCGTTAAGATAGTATCCATTATATTCAATATATAGACCGAATATATTGAATATACTATAGAAAATAAATGTACGGAATTCAATAAATTTTCTCGGAGATCTTAATTAAATCAGTATTACATGCCGCAGTTGTTTATTTATGATGTCCTAAATTAAGTGGGAAAGCCTGAGAATCTAGAACTTTCTCGGAAAGTGCTGAAAAACAATAAAGAATCACCATAGATGCTTAAAAACTCGGTGCTTTCCACTGTTTATTTACAGTGTTTTAATTAGGTACGTCTTTCCATGATGCATATATTCGAGTTGCAACTATTCTTTTCACACCCATCAAATATACTTTTTTCAAAGTGAATAAATCTATATATCTATTGCGGAAAATGCCCTAGTAAGTATGATGAATTGTAGATTTAAAAAGAATATATGAAGTTAAGAGAAAGTAAGAATAAAAAATTATATAAAATTTATATGGTTTGATAATTAATTATATTAATGATTGATTAAGATTTACATTTTTATTATTATTATTATAATCATAAAGATTTCTTTTTAGAGATTATAATTGAATGCTCTAAATTTAATAATAATAAATTAGTCAAAATAATAACTTATTTATAGTTTTATATGTCGTAAGTAAAACTCTAGTTTGAGTTATATAAAGAGAAAAAATTTAGACTACTTAAAATAGGAGAACAATAAGAAAGAATTGCATTGGCGCTGTGGCGACCTTTTGGACAAAAAGTTGGAACCACGGCACCATCATTTTGGCATCACAACACCGATTTGAATCTTCACAATGCTGAGGCACTATTTTTCGCTCTACAACCTCAACTTTCTACCTTGTGCTTCCGTTCTAGTGCTTCAGGTGTCTCTGCACCTTCACCATGTATTTTCTTCTCATTGACTTGTCTCTAAACTATCTTCAACATGATTTTTAATCACGAACTTCACAAATTTTCTCATTGATTCAAAATCTCTTAAAAAGCATCCATGGATCCATCGTCTATGGATCACATGCTCTCTTACATAGCGGTGATTCTAGTTAAGTCTTTATATAGGACAAACTTAACTGAGAGCAATGGCTTAGTCAACATATCCACAAGATTTTCAGACGATAATATCTTCGCTAGACTAGTCTCACCACTATGTACAATCTTTCTAATAAAATGCAACCTCACATCAATGTATTTTAATGCCTCATAAAACACTTAATGCTAGCTTAAAAGTATGACACTCAAGCTATCACAAGCTTCTCCCGTAGCTATGTACCTTGCTTTCGTGGTTGATAGTGTCACCACATATTGTAAAACTGGTCTCCAGCATACACTATATTTAAACACTATGAATATGTACTAATTTAACGACCTTCTCTTGTCTAAGTCACCTGCATAATTTGAGTCCACATATCCTTTCATCATCTCATCACCATTTTCTACCTTTTTATACAACAAACTATGCTCTGATATTTCTTTTAAATATCTCATTATCTACTTTACTATAAGTCAATGGTCCTTTCCAAGATTCACCATATATCTATTTATTATGCTTACAACTTGATCTATGTACAACCTTATGCAAACCATTAGACATATGATGCTCTCTATAGTATTGGCATATGATACTTTAAATATCTGCAGTTTCTTTTCTTCTATCTTTGGTGACTATGTTGCTAACAACTTGAAATGCATGATCAAAAGAGTTGAAACAGTCTTTGCATTAGACATTTTGAATTTCTCAAGAATATTTAGTTCATATCTATGTTGGAATAAGAAAATGATGTCTGATATTTTTCTAATGATATCTATATCCAATATCCTCTTAGATGCTACTAAATCATTCATATCAAATTTGTCACTCAACTGCATCTTTAACTTATGCATCTCTTTTATATCTTGATATACAATCAATATATCATCCACATAAAAAAATAGATACATATGTATAATATTATTTAATACTTTAAAGTACACACACCCATCATATTTGCTTCTGGTAAAACCACAATGTAATATGAAGTAATCAAATCTCTTATACTACTGCCTTAGAGATTGCGTTAACCTATACAATGGCTTCTTTAACAAATAAGTATAATCTTTCATTTTATGTTCTTTAAACCCCTGTTGTTGCAACATGTATATCTTCTCTTCAAGTTCTCTGCGAAGAAAAATGGTCTTCATATCTATTTGCTCCAAATGCAAATTTAAATTTACACACATGGCCAATAAAATCTTAATTAATGAGTGCTTAACTATTTGTGAAAATATTTCATAAAAATCAACCCACTCTTAATGAGTGAAACTTTGTGCGACTAATATAGTCTTAAATCTCATAGCTCTACATCTAGTATCCTATCTTTAATCTTATACACCTACGTACGCCCAATTAATTTCTTATTTTAAGGCCTCTCTATAAATTCCTGAGTCTTATTCTTTAGGAGTGAACTAATCTCATCCTTCATAATCTTTTGTCACTTCTCATTATTTTCACGTTTTATGGTCTCTTTATATATCTTTGGCTCATTATACTTAATAGTGAAAGTAGTATCAAAAGTATGGGCTATTAAATCTGCTTTATGCATACTTTATTGGTGGATTTGCATTCTTTTTAACCTATCTCTAGCTAGTTAATGTTAGAGCTGATACTTATGTGTCATTATAATATTGTATAAATATTAATTTTTTAATATTTATAAAATAAATATTTCATATTAAATCATTAATACTATAGTATATAGTACCATGCTTGTAACGCTATAGACATTGTATGATTTGAAGGAGTTCAAATTTGGTCTAAAGAAGTTTAGATCAACGCTAAGAGTTAGTATCGCTCAGAATTATAAATGCTAAAGAGTTAGTAGGTTATAATAATCAGCGAAATCTAAAGAGTTAGAAGCTTGTCTGTAATGGGACAAAGACCTAAGAATATACCAGTAATGACATAATTACAAAGAGTTGCAATAGGTGTTAAGAAATGTCATTATGCAACTATATTCTTAAATGCTATGTTCCTAATCTATTTTCACTAATGAGGGTCTATCAGTGAATCCCTTTAATATAAATTAGTGCATGCTATATCTGTATGGTATAGATGGTTGTTATTAGTTGACCATAAGCTTAATGAAAGCTCATATAGGCATACGGGTATTTAATTAAGACTGGATACTAAACAAATTCACGAAGATCTCCAATAGACATCCCATGAAACTGTCAATTGTAGGTTTTCTCAAGTTGAGTAGTATTTGTGGTCTTTTAACCTAAGCACTGTAGTGGGCTTATGAGTGATTCACTTTACTTTGGTTCCACGCATGTTAGAGACCTTTCATGGTCTAACCATTGGGTGTCGTTGGGTATGGTCCGATACTCATAATAGATTTCGATGTGTGTAGATATAAGATTCATCAGCTCGTATGGGTGTGTTGTATATCCTGATGCTCCGAGATTGTATTTTAAAAAATCTTGTGGCCATAAGTATTTAACCTCGAAAAAGAGTTTTCTGTAAGGTTAAACAATATCACAAAGTGTTTATATATATTATTTATTGAAATACGAATCTAGAGATAAGTTCATAGATAAGCACATGAAGATTTGATGGTAGTGATCTGTGTCTCTGCTCTTCTATGATATAGGTGACAGAAGGATTATACGAATATGTTATGATATCAGCTTGTATGATCTAACACACTAATTTGTAATATCTGCGACGTGTGCGTGAGGCATTGATTACGGACTCATGAACCAGTTCCATTTGACAAATTGGGCGTGGACATAGGGAACCCCACAATATAAAATGTACTCGTTGTGCACTGGGACAACGTACAAGATTGAATAGTTCAATCTAGTAAATTTCAACAAACCAAGATATTTATATTAGGTTCCTTCAGGATGTACATGTGTCAAGACTTAAGAGTTAAATACATTAATCGATTAACAATAGTTGTTGACCCATGAGATAATGACATGTGGCACATTGTAAGCAATTCATTATTTTACTTTGAAACTACTAAAATGATCTTATTTATGAGACACACAAAGTAATTTATTTATTCAAAATTATTTTGAATAAATAAATAATTGTTATTAATGCTACTTTAAGTCAAATAATGATATAAAAATATATTACACATGTATTTATTATTCGAATAAACAAATGGATAATATATAAAATGGCTTAAAAATGGGTCAATTAAGACGTTATGGTGGGGCTTTATTTTTTACCTTAAGGAAGGAAATTTTAACAAATAAAGAATGAAACAAAAGTTGTTTCACAAATATGTATTGACATAAGCCTGCCAAATCAAGTCAACAAATGTTTGACAAAAGAAAGGAAAAATGAACAAATAAAATAGAAAGTAATTTGGCTTATTTTGCCAAGGTTGGTTCGGCCACTTTATGAGAAGCCAAATTTATCACCTATTTTAATTTGTTTAATGAGATTAAACTAATATAAAGCATGAAGGAATGACAAAAGCATGGGATTCCATCTATAATAGGTCGTTCCTTGTCTTTCAAATTAGAGAGATATTAAAGTAAATAAAATCATAAAAAATTGGCTTGGTGAAGTGTGTGTGGTTTTTGGCCAAGAATGAGAATGAGAAGAAAACTTTTACAAAAGTTATCTTTAGGTATTTTATTCTTCATTTTTTTTTCTTAGTTAGGTTCAGCCATTAGAGGAATAAAAGGAAAGATTTTGTTTCAATGGTTGAAATCAATTTTATTCTTCTTTCATTAGTGGTCAACTATTAGAATAATAGTGAGATTGTTGTTTTTGTTCAAGAGTTGAATGAATAATAATAATCTCATTGCTTTAGAATAAACACAAGATTAGTTCAAACGTTTAATTAATTATCTCAAGCTTAAAGATTTTAAGAAATAGTTAAAGAGTTAACCATTTAGTATTTAAGAGTTAAAACATCTTTGCTGAAAATTGAAACTGTTATTCTTGCGATTTAAGCCCACTCCAGTTGGATCCTAGAATTACTGGCGAGTGCATTTCGTGGTGGACTCTAATCGGATAATTTTTGAAGACTTGATGAGTAATTCTCGATCTTTAATTTTATTAAAGTAATAAAACTTAAATTTTAAATATATTTGTTGTATTAGAAAATTAAATTTTTAATTCCACTGCACTTGATTTATGTATGTGATATGTAAATTGTATTGTGACAAACACATACCACATATATGCACATTAGAAAATTACCAAACTTTTAGTTAGTATTCTTCAAGTTCCATCTCTGAAGTCTTAGTTTATTTCTAAATTGAGGAACTAATCGGTGTTTTTTTTATCTATCTTTAAAGGATGAATTGTTGAAGTGTTGATCTAGAGGCATGTCAGATCTTATCTCTTGCTCCAATTTAACTTTAATGGTTTCTAGTGCTGAAACTCTCTTTGGCACGAGTTTTGTCTTTTTCACTTCTTCTTGATTAATCTTTATTATAGTCATTTCATCAAACATCACATCTCTACTAATAATACTCCTTGGTGACTTTATATTTATACACCACACCTTGTATCTTTTTACACTATTTGAATATCCTACGAATATCCCCTACAAGGCTCTAGGCTTTAACTTGCCTTAATTCATATGTATGTATGAATGTACTGCAACAAAATATATTCAGATGATCATACTTTAGAGGGCTACCTGACCACTTCTCATTTAGTGTCTTAAAGTCAATTACTGATGAGAAACTTTTGTTGATTAAATAAATTGTTGTGACTACCGCCTCACCTCAAAATACTTTAGACACTCATGCATTAGTCAGCATGCATCTTACTCTCTCAAGTAAGATTCTATTTATCCTTTCTGTAAGACCATTCTGCGATGGTGTTAAACTTACTATTTTGTACCTTGTGAACCTATATTTAGCACAAAACTTATCAAACTTCTTATTGGAAAACGTGAGATCATTATCTATTATGTCTTTTGATCTTCTTGCAAGTTTAATTGTTCACAATAGCTTTTCATGTTTTAAAGGACTCAAACATTTGCTCTGTACTCTTCAACATATATACCCATAACTTTCTAGAATAGTCGTCTATAAACGTCAGAAAGTACTTAAATCTATTATGTGTGACAGCTTGTGCAGGCCCCCAAAAAATCTGAATATATGTAATCAAGTGTGCCTTTAGTCTTATGTTCTTAAGTATTAAACTTAACTTTGTATGTTTTACTAAGTAAACAATATTCACAAAACTCTATTAGTTACAACTTATCTTTTTCAAACACCGCTTAATTAAATAATTCCTTTAGGTTTCTTTCACTTAGATTATCTAACCTCGTATGTTATAATTTGGCTTGCATATTCTCATCATCAACAAAAATTGATGTAGAACTACTTATTGCCTCTCCAAGTAGTATATATACTCTATTGCACCTTTCACCTTTCATAACTACCATGAAACCCTTTAACACCTTCAGAATCTCACTCTCTGTTCTAAATAAACATCCAATCTCGTCTAATATACCAAGAGAAACAAAGTTCCTTTTTGAGATAAAGAACATGCCTAACTTTTAGCAACTCTCTAACCTTCTTATCTCTAATTTCAACCTAACATTACTAATCCTAATAATTTTGATAGGCCATGTCATTCTCCATTAATACTTTACCACCATTAATGGGTTAATCATTAGTAAATAAGGCTCTATTTAAACATATATTGAAGGTACAACCAGAATCTAGTATTTACTCACCAAAACTTTCCCTATAAGAAGTGACTAAGGTTTTTGCACTATCATAGCTTTCTTTATAAGTTACTGTAGCATCTCATTCCTTTGTCCTTTGGTCGTTCATCTTGACTTTTTTATCTGAACAATCCTTAATAAAGTACACTTTCTTCTTGTAGTAGTAGCACTTTCTGGGTTTGTATCTAGACTTCAATTTTGAATTTCTCTTAGACTTTCTTTTTCTATTTTTAGGTCTTCCTCTTACAGTCAATCTTTTTATACCACTAGGCTCTACTCTCTCCCCCAACTATTTCGAGTTCAATGATGCTTTAACATTTGTCATTGTCAAAGATTCTCTATCGTAGAGAAGGGTAAAGAACTTAATAAGATGATTGTTTAATCTTCATCTTCAATTGTCTTCAAATCGACGATGATCTTATTAAAGGCATTTATGTGATCTTTGATTACAGTTCCTTTAGTCATGGTCAACTGATATAACTTCTTCTTGATACACAGATGATTAGTTAATGATTTTGTCATATATAGGTCATCAAGTTTCTTCCAAAGAATTATTGTCGTCTTCTCCCCAACTACCTCCTCAAAGACTTCGTCACTTAGCAATAAAACGACTGTACTATAAACTCTCTTCTGAATGGCTTTAATGTTAGGATCCAATTTTGATGTCTCTAGATTTTTCTCATCATTGGTTATTTCTTGAGCCTCTTCAAAAGCTGAATATAATATTTGACTCACCAACAAATTATAACCTTGACCTTTTATAGATTGAAGTTATTATGTCTATTAAATTTCTCTACTTCACACTTGTGTGATGCCATGATCGTATAATAAAATTTTGATACTAGTTTGTTGCGAAAACACCCACGAGTATGATGAATTACATATCTAAAGAGAGTATGAGAAATTAAAGAAACCAAGAATAAGAAAATACATACAAGATTTACGTGATTCAGCAATTGCCTACGTCCATGATGGATCAAGATCTACGCTTCTTTTATTACTTTAATGATTACAATGATCTCTCTCTATGAATTACAATTGAATGCTCTTGATTTGGTGATGGTAAATCAGCCAAAATAAAGGCCTATTTATAGCCTTATATATCTTTAAGTAAAACCTTAGTTTGAATTATATATATAAAAAAAAAAGAAGTTTAGACTACTTAAAATAGGAGAACAATAAGAAAGAATCGCATTAGTGTTATAGCCCTAAATTTTTCAAGTGGTGGTGCCACGATGCCACCTTGGCACTGCCGCAATGCCTTTTTGGGTAGAAAGTTGGTGCCGGTTCAAATCAATATAGCATTAAGGCACCATTTTCCCACACCCTAGTCTCAGCTTTCTAACTTATGCTTCCTTTCCAATGCTCCATATATCTTTACACCTCCGCAATGTGTCTCATTCTCATTGGTTTGTCTCCAAATCATATTCAACATGATTTTTAATCACCGTCTTCACAATATCAAATTAAACTCAAAAGAAAAATTATTTTTCTGAATATCAAATCCTTTACCATGTTTATTCGAAAAAACAAATTACTTCATCAAATTGACAATTTATTAAGGCATCGATCAATTAATTTATAGATTAAACTAGCTTCAAAAGAAAAGTTACTTTGGAAATTCTATACTCATAATTCAAATTAACAACCTAAATAACGGAAACCCTTTACACCCTACAACGAAATTAAATCATTGGAATAGATTTTGCTTCAAACAAATAGGACAAAGTATCTTGGACTCAACTTTCAATTGAATTGAATATCCAAACACGAATATGATTTGAGGCTAAGTTTTCTTGACTTACATGAGCGCGGATCATATACATGCAACGGTCTGTCAGAGGAAATATTAGCAGATACCACATCCAAATTATGCTTTTCTAGTATGTAGAAGATAGCGGTCAATAACCCTGGTTTCCTCGGTGAACAAACACTGATTTGGCCATCATCACCGCACATATTCACCACAACATTTGGCGAAAACCATGTCTGAAAGCAAGCTGGAGGAGGGACTTGAAATGGAGGAGGAATGTTTGCGGCCATTGACAAATTCTTCGTATATGGTCCATGATAAGTCAAAAATGCTTCCCTTGTGTCAAGTCGTTCTACTTGTGATGTGATAATTGGTTGTTCATAATCAACAATCGTTGAACCGGGGTACTTTTCAAGCTTTTGTTTCTGAAGTGTTTGGAGAGTATGTTGAAGAGTCTTAAATGTACTTTACTGCTTCATCAACAACGGTGGACTTGTCAGCCTGCAGAAATTTGAAAATCGAAGAGATAAGATAATAGTTGTAAGAAAAGAAAAGGTTGTAAAATTATATGTGCGGCGCTTAATTTAGGTGTCACTTCGACAGTTTGACCATCTATTCTATGGCATCATTCAGTTTTGTTTTCTGCTAACATGGTGTCATTACATGAAATTACTTCATTAAAACAATGAAATCTCAAAATTGAACTTAATTACTTATACACTTGTAAAAAGTAAAAATGAATCAAACTCCAGTGCTAGCTATAATTCTAACATGTGTTCATTTGGAGATTTCTATACAAAGAAAGTAGTCGAGAGTACTATATCTCACAAGTAGGTATGCCTGTAACTTATGGCTTGATATCTATTTGTGCTGTTACAACACATATATTCCAAACTGAAGATGGAAAGAAGAGTGTGCAACAATAATAAGTAAACACACAGACAAAAATACCATCCCCACAAGGAACTAAAAATACATAATGGAAGCCATGTTTTCCCTTGTGGCCTATTACAAGTTATGCACATTTACCCCTTACGTTTTCTGTTAGAAATCAACTCCAAAAGTTGAAATCTTTGCCCAAAAAAACTGTCCCCCGTCATACCAGTGACCGAAAGAACTTTTTTGATCAGGAATACTTCTAGCTACTTGTCATCGTCTACATTTTTCTGATTTGGAGATAAATATGCCTGCATTTTTTTGTCAAGACAGGAGTAAAATCAAATTTGTAAAAATTTGAAGTTATTCTCATCTTTCATAAAAGAATCCCATATCATTATATTACTCTTTAATTTAAATTATTAAAAATCTGTTTTTTTTATGTAAAAAGGAAAAGCGAAAGAAGGGAAAAAAAAAATAAACAAAGATTTTCTCCCATATATAACATTTGGACCATTCAGTTTTTATTGTGTGAGTAAAATTTTGATTGATGCATGGACAATTCATGAAGATATAAATCGAAAGAAACCCAACCTATACCATGGCATATTTCGCGAAAAGTTTAATTAATATTCAAAACTAATACCTTGGCGGGAAGTTGAGGAAGCGAAGCATGAGGGCTAGAGAACATATTCCTCATTCCTCATCTTTTTCCTTCGTTCTCTCTCAGTCAATATATGCATCTCATTCTCTGATTCACCAACACCGCCGCCGCCGTTTGTAGCCTTTCTATTTATACTTTTCTTTTGATCCACCTGTGCCTCTGCTGTCTCCATTTCAGCCGTTGGGCTCTGAGAGCTTGAATTGTCAGGCTGTTTGATCATTAACCTAATTTCTTTACTACCACCACCAGAAGCATCAAAAGTAGAATTAACCCATAAATTGTTTTCTTGTGAGCATTTATTCAGATGATTAGCAAACATGGTTTTGATTTGTTGAGGGTATTTTGAAATGGCAGCAGCAAAGAGGAGAAGTTGTGGCGTTTCTTATAATGGGAAAAGTTGGCAGAAGTAATATGGTAGATATATGAGAGTCATCACACATTGGTGCAAGGAAGAGAACAAATTACAATCACGAGACAATGCCGTTGTTTGGCTTCCAAACAAAAACAGACACATATGCTTGGCGCGTCACTTGAGATTTCTCAAGGCGGGTACCGGCCCACCATACACTCGTTATTTACTAGCCCTCCTTTTCTCTTTATTTACCCAACTCACCCTCCCCCCATTTCTTTTCTTTTTTTTAAGAAAATATTTATATAAATAGCCCCTATTTAAATATCACTCTTTTTTATTATTATATTTAAATTTCCTTTTTAAGAAACTGAAGATATCGAATAATGGGTATAATGCTATGCAAATGAAGGTGTAGGAAAATAATGAGAATTTGGGTAAATTTAAGGACGTTAGGAGGTGAAAGTGATTATCTCGAGCAATGAAGAAAATGTAATAGTAGGTTATTTTTAGTTATGACATTTATAAAACAGTAGAATAGAATAAATAAATAAAAAAAATTAATCTTTATTTTCATCAAAAATTTTATAAATATATAAATTTAATTTTTAAAATAAATAATAATTAAAATCTTACTTTGAATTTACAATAAATATTTTTTTATCCAAACATTTTAAATTAAGCCTCTTATTTTGTAATAAAAAAAAGAGTGGTTTTCAAATTTTTTTTAAAATAATAAATATATATTCTGTGTTTTTCTTTTGTATTAGTGTGTGTCTTCTCTTTTTCTTTTTCTTTCTTTTATAATACTCTAACTAAAATAAGTTTTTTTATTTTTAATTGAATAATTTTAATTAATAACATTTATTAATTAAAATCAAACAAATATCTCTCTAATTTTATGGAGAATGAAACATGAGCAAAGAGAGACACTCTCTCTTTGACTAAGTATTACACAACTTCTAAATTTATTTAATTTTTAAAATTAATTTTTTATAGAAGAAAAATTTTAAAAATATCATCTTTCATCTTTATAATGAGAGATTCAATGAGAGAAAAAAATTTTGATGATTTCAAAAATTATCATTGAAATTTTATATATTTAATTTTTAAAATTAAATATTTTATTTTTGAATAACATATTATCTCTAAAATTAATTTTATAATTAGAACACAACTATTGTGTAATTATATAACTAATTTATTTTATTGTTTACGATAATAACTTAAGATGTGGTATTGAGAACCCATAGACCTCTAATTTCAAACTCCAATAAAATTTTAGACAATTAATTAAACTCTTTAATTAATTAATCTAATTTATTAATTTCAGTATTATTCTAATAAAAACTTAGAATTGCATTCTTGAAATTATAAATATAATTTAGTCAAAAAAATTTAAAGCAGTCCGTTGATTTAATTATTACATGTAATTCAACCCTGCATAGATGATTCATAATTATAGCTAAATCAATTACTATTTTACCTTTTAACTATTTCTTTATTCTTAAGTATCATTAATTCACAAGTAAACAGTTAATTTGTAATTGTGTTTACAAATTGAGGGCTATAACTGTTAAGTTTCAGAATTAGCCCTTAAGAAAACATTCTTTTAACTTCCATTAAGAATGAATGTATTCCATATATGTAAATCATATTCTCAATTGCTTATTTTTTTGTGTCACAAAAATATAACTTTTTAGCATGTTCTTTAGACAAACAGTAACGAGTGTTTCAAATGACACAATGACACAACACAGGAGTTTATGATTATTTAGAATTGAGATTGATTTGTATATAATCATCAGTTGACGTTATTTGAATTCTTAATTAAAAATGATATTTTAAATAATAATTCAAACTATGTCTAGTCCAATTCTAATTATATTATATAAAGTATCTCTATCAAAATGTTACTATATTATTGATTCGAATAAAATTATCATATTCTCAAAATTTGTGACCACACTAATAATATTTAATTAAAGATTTAAAATTTTAATTAATTTATTACAAACCTTTTTTATTTATTATCTATAACTTTAATTCTTTTATATATATATAACAATTATATATTAAAATTATAGTTACATAAATAAATAAATAAAAATTTTATATTTATGTCATAAAATTATAAATATTTTTAAATATAATTATATAAAATTATAATTTTATTTTACAAAAATAATATAAATACATATTTTTAAAACACTGTCCGACATGAGATACAAGAGCACAAACCACAATAATAATATGGCCGTTATCGTAAAAACCAGAAGAGACCACATCTTTTTTCTCATTTGGTCTTTACAAACCAGCAATTCGATTACAGAGAATCCTTGTCTTTCTTTCTCTCATAATTCATAAAACGCGAAATGTGTTTCAGTTTCAGAAACTTTTTCAAAGTTCGAAGGTGATTGCAGTTCACTGTAACCCTCGAAAACTTTTACAAAATTCTCCATTAATAAAGCTGAGAATTTTGTTCCCATCTGAATAACAATCATGATCCTGAAAAAAACTCCTTTTGCTATCAAGACCAACAATTCATAATAAAATATTACAAGAACCAACATAAATAATGATGCTAACCCCTCGTTTTCGGAACCAGCTCATTTCATAACTGGTGTAAAAAAATGCTCTATATTCTTCAGGGACCTTGTCCTCCAGGGTCCAGAGTCCCCGCTCCAGATTTTCTTTTTTTCTAAAAGAAGTATCAAAACGTTGATTCATTTTTTATTGAGAAAACAACTTCCACACCCCACCAAAGGTTCATTGATAATTTTTTTCACCAAACAACTCGAGATATATATATAGTCCTAACACTGTATAGTAATAAGAGGTCACATTTGTCGGTAGCTGGCACCATGTGCCAGCTACATAATTGCTGACACATGGTTGTTGCTGGCACACAGTGTCAGCAACAAAGTCTTGATTGTCCACCATGTTAAACTCTCCTTATAAATGAGAGAGTTTAACAATTCATTAGAATTCATTCCAAAATTCAATTTGTTAGAGAGTTTGTGTATTCTTTAAGTGATTTGAGAGAATTAGGTGTATTAGGGTTTTGGGTTGTAAGGTTAAAACACTACAATATTTGAATTCTCCATTTTTAATAGTAAAAAATTCTTCTGTCTTCGCCCATAGACGTAGGCTAAAAACCGAACCACGTAAACACTTTGTGTTTGTCTTATTTTTATTTTCATTATTTTTCTCAATTTCGCTTTAGTTGCGACCTTGCATCACCCCTCAATTTCCTAATAAGTTGTATCAAAGCTTCTGGTTGAAGGAGGTCACTAATCAGTATACAGTTACTATTTACGTATACAATCACTGTTCATACGTACAGGTACTATTTACGTAAAATAGTGGGAACCAATCCTAGCAGAACGCAATTTGTGGTGAAAAGCAATGGTGGCAAAATACGAAGTTGAGAAGTTCAATGGAGGTAATTTTACATTGTGAAAAATAAAAATAAAGGCGATTTTAAGGAGAAAAAAAGTGCTTAGAAGTAATTGATGAAATGCCCGCTGGTATCACTGATGATATCAAGTGGAATGAGATTGACAATAATGCAGTTGCTGATGATGTGCTATCCAGTGTGGCGAAAGAGAAGACAGCAAAAGAGATCTGGGATACTCTCATAAAATTGTATGAGGCCAAATATTTGCACAACAAGATCTTCTTAAAAAGAAGATTGTATACTCTTCGAATGGCAAAATCCACTTCAGTGACAGAGCACATCAACACGTTAAATACTCCATTTTTCCAACTCACTTCCTTGGGGCATAAAATAGAGGCAGGTGAACGTGCAGAGATTTTACTTCAAAGCCTACCAGATTCGTATGATCAACTCATCATTAACTTGACGAATAATATCCTAACGGACTTCTTAGTCTTCGATGATGTTACAACTGCTGTACTGGGAGAAGAATGAAGACGAAAAAATAAAGAAGACAAACAGGAATGTTCGCAACAAGCAGAAGCTTTGACAATGATGAGAGGTAGATCAACAGAACGTGACCCTAGTAGGAGTCAAAATCATGGTAGACCAAAATTCAGAAGTAAGAAAAACATCAAGTGCTACTATTGTAGCAAGAAATGCCATCTGAAGAAGGATTGTTGGGGATTGAAGAAAAGTGCAGAGGACAAACCACAAGGGAATATTGCAAGCACCTCAGATGATGATGAAATTTTATACAACAAGGCAGCAACAGTTGTTGAAAGCAGAAAACGGTTCTCTGATGTATGGCTCATGAATTCTAGAGCTACATGGCACATAACCTCTAAAAGAGAATAGTTCCATCAATATGAACCTACCTCTGGAGGATTTGTATATATGAGGAACGGTCATGCTTTGAAAATCGCTGGAATAGGATCCATCAAGATGAAGATGTACGATGGTACTGTTCGTATTATCCAGGAGGTGCGACATGTGAAAGGCCTCAAGAAGAATCTTTTGTCATTGGGGCAATTTGATAACACTGGCTATAAGACCCAAATTGAAAATGGGACAATGAAAATTCTCAAAGGCACGCTTGTAGTAATAAAGGCAGAAAAGGTTACTGCAAATTTGTACATGCTTAATGGAGAAACACTGCAGGAAGGAGATGCATATGTTGCATCAACTAGTTCAGTAGAAGAGTCAATGATAATGTGGCATCGCAAGCTGGGCCATATGTCGGAACGAGGTTTGAAGATTCTCTCTAATCAAAATTTACTTCTTGGGCTCAAATCGGTTCATTTACCTTTTTGTGAGCACTGTGTCACAAGTAAGCAGCACAAATTAAAGTTCAGCATATCCAGTTCTAGAAGTAAAGAAATTTTAGAATTGATCCACTCTGAAGTTTGGCAAGCACTAATGATGTCCTTAGGAGGAGCGAGATATTTTGTATCATTCATAAATGATTACTCCAGGAGATGTTGGGTGTATCCAATCAAGAAGAAGTCATATGTGTTTGAAGCTTTTAGAATATTCAGAGTGCGGGTAGAACTTAAATCAGAAAAGAAGATCAAGTGTTTAAGGACAGATAATGGAGGAGAATATACTGGTGAGGATTTTATTGCATTCTGTCAACAAGAAGGTATCAAGTGGCAATTCAGCACAGCTTACACGCCTCAGCAGAATGGAGTAGCAGAGCGGATGAACAGAACCTTGTTGGAGAGAACAAGAGCTATGTTGAGAGCTGCAGGTTTAGCCAAGACATTTTGGGCTGAAACAGTCAAAATCGCTTGTTATGTGGTAAATCAGTCACCATCAACAGCAATCGAGTTGAAGACACCAATGGAGATGTAGACTGGGAAACCAGTTGATTATTCTCACATTCATACATTTGGAAGTCCTGTGTACGTGATGTATAATCCCCAATAAACAACGAAGCTGGATCTAAAATCCAGAAAATGCCTTTTCTTGGGATATGCTGATGGAGTCAAGGGGTATCGCCTGTGGGATCCCACTACCCACAAGGTCGTCATCAGCAGAGATGTGATATTTGCAGAAGATAAACTGCAAAAGAATGATAAAGATGATAGCACGGTGAAGGAAAATCCAGAGACTACAACGGTACAAATGGAAAATAATCAAGTACAAAAAGATTCAGATTCTTCTGAAGCAGCACCAGAGCATGAAGAATAAGAACCAGTAAAGTCTGAGGTTACAGATGATCGTCGATCAACTTGTGAGAAACGACCACCATCACGGCACTCGGAGTATGTCATGGAGGCTCATGTTGCATACTGTCTTCTAACAGAGGATGGAGAGCCAACAACTTTCTAGAAGGCTTCTAAAAGTCAAGATGTTTCTCTATGGATGACAGCAATGCAAGAAGAAATTGAAGCCTTGCATAAGAACAAAACATGGGAGCTGGTTGCACTACCACGTGGAAGAAAAGCCATTGGTAACAAATGGGTCTACAAGATCAAACGAGATGGCAATGACTAAGTGGAGCGGTATCGTGCGAGATTGGTGGTGAAAGGTTATGCTCAGAAAGAAGGTATTGACTTTAATGAGATATTTTTCCCTGTAGTTCGACTCACGACAATCAAAATAGTCCTGGCAATGTGTGCTACATTTAACTTACATCTGGAGCAGCTAGATGTGAAGATAGCTTTTCTTCATGGAGATCTTGAAGAAGAAATTTATATGCTCCAACTAGAAGGTTTTAAAGAAGAAGGAAAAGAGAACTTGTTTTGCAGGTTGAACAAATCTCTGTACGGTCTCAAACAGGTACCGAGGTGTTGGTACAAGAGATTTGATTCCTATATCATCAACCTTGGATACAACAGACTTAGTTCGGACCATTGTACATACTACAAAAGGTTTGAAGATGATAATGATTTAATTATTTTGCTGTTGTACGTGGATGACATGTTGGTGGCAGGCCCCAACAAAGATCGAGTCCAAGAATTGAAGGTACAATTGGCTAAAAAATTTGATATGAAGGACTTTGGACCAGCAAACAAGATTCTAGGGATGCAAATTTACCGAGACAAAAATAACAGGAAGATTTGGCTTTCTCAGAAGAACTACTTAAAGAAAATCTTGTGGCGCTTCAACATGCAAGATTGTAAGCCAATTAGTACCCTACTCCCTGTTAACTTCAAGTTATCCTCTAAGATGTGTCCTAGCAAAGAAGCAGTGAGGAATGAGATGTCTCGAGTACCATATGCATCAGCAGTGGGAAGTTTAATATTCGCTATGATTTGTACCAGACCAGACATTGCACAAAGCAGTGGAAGCAGTTAGTAGATACATGGCGAATCCTGGTAGAGAGCATTGGGGTTGTGTCAGGAGGATCCTTAGATACATTAAGGGTACCTCAGATGTTGCTTTATGTTACGGAGGATCAGATTTTATTGTTAAGGGTTATGTGGATTCAGATTTTGCAGAAGACCTTGATAAAAGAAAATCCATTACTGGTTATGTGTTTAAACTTGCAGGATGAGCTGTAAGCTGGGTTTCGAAACTGTAAACTGTTGTGGCATCATCTACTACAGAAGCAAAATACATGGCAGCTACACAAGCTTGCAAGGAAGTAATTTGGATACAAAAATTACTAGAGGAGCTCGGGCACAAGTAAAAGAAAATTGAATTATTTTGTGACAGTCAGAGTGCCTTGCACATTGTAAGGAATCCAGTTTTTCATTCAAGAACGAAGCACATAGGTGTTCAATATCACTTTGTTCGTGAAGTGGTAGAAGATGAAAGTGTGGATATAAAAAAAATTCACACAGATGATAACCTTGCAAATGTGATGACCAAGCTTATCAATACCAATAAGTTTGCACCGTGTGCCAGCAACAAGGTTATGGTGGACAGCCAATTCTTGGTTGTCCACCATGCTAAACTCTCCCTATAAATGGGAGAGTTTAGCAATTCATTATGATTCATTCCAAAATTCAATTTATTAGAGAGTTTGTGTATTCTTTGAGTGATTTGAGAGAATTGGGTATATTGGAGTTTTGGATTGTAAGGCTAAAACACTATAATATTTATATTTTCTATTTCTAATAATAAAAGATTTTTTTGTCTTCGCCCGTGAACGTAGGCTAAAAGTCGAACCATGTAAATTCTTATGTTTATTTTATTTTTATTTTTATTATTTTTCTCAATTTCACTTTAATTGCGACCCTACATCATCCCTCAATTTCTTAACAACATCATCCTCGTAAAAAGTTTAATTTATGACTCTCGTGTCCTTGAATTGGTGTATGTCTTAACATCAATCGTTTTAGCCATCAAGCCATTCTCGTGCTCGTTCCTTGTGCTCGTTACTTGTATATATTATTTATACATTCATTCATACACTGTTCTAATACTTGATACTTATTAGTATGTATCTGAAACAGCGGAAAAATTATGCTTTCATTCCCTTAATTTTTTTTTGCTATATATGCTGTACAATCAACTTTAAAAAAAAAAAAATTAATACACGCGTTGATATGAATCTAAGAGGAAACAATGCATCATCATCACAATTTTATAAAAGAAGTGAAATATATCACAAATAGCCAAGGTTTTTCCACATTAACATTTGTCCTTTGATTGCCAACAGTGAGCATGCTTTGGTCGGCGATTAATTAGTTCGATTTCAGTGACCATACTTAAAAAGCTACCATTTCTAATGGAAATGTTTATGACTTTGTTGTTACTTCGCAGGTACAGTTATAATTATTCTTTTTCCCCATATCTGTGGCACGTGGCTTGTACCCTCTTTAAGTCTTAATGGTACACAAAGGTTTCAAGCCGGTAGCCCCTCCCTTTGAGAAAATCTTGCGGTGCAAACTGATCTCGGACGAACTAGTACGAGTTCAGTGCTGATCAACAAGCACCGAAGCATGCGACCATTTTTACTTCGCCATCCCTATATATATATATATATATATATATATATATATATATATACATCTTGGATGCACACGTCCATTTCCTTTAATTAAAGTACAATACTAAACTTTAATTAAAATAATTTTATAAATAGACCAAGCATTGAACTTCAGTCAAAAGGCAGACGTCTACACAAGTTGCGTATGTATATATATATATATATATCACTTAAAAAGAAACAAAGAGAGAAAAAAAAAGTCCGTTTTGTAAATGATAAACTACAAAAGCTTATTAATGAAATTTTATATAAGTTGGAGTATCAACAGTTCAACATAACAAGATTTGCAACATAAGTAAACTGATTAACTGAGAAATGTCAGCTGTTTATGAGATCATTTGCAGTTTCTATGGTGCCTGACCAAGAGCTACTCTTTCACATGGTCGCTATGATGTCATACATTACATCTTGGAGGAGTAAAGATCTTGGCTAAGACACACCAGATGAGGAGTTCTTCCCATTGAAATTCATATCTAAATGCAGTTGAGGTGCACCTTCACCACAGATTTCCTACATATCGGAAGGATATGGCTAGTGTTAGATCCAAGTATTTGAGATGAACTCATCAGTTGCTCATACTAGAGTTACCTTGGAAGAAGATGAGAGACTGAAGGGTCCATAGTTAGCCTGAATCAGTGGTTCAAATCCGTACGAGGTTTCTGACGTGCTAATATTTGCCGTTGATGCTATGGCAATCGGCTGATTTGAGATAGTGCATTGATTGGAAAGATTAAAACTAGTTTTCACCGAGCTTTCTTCATTAGCAGAAAATGTGTCTGTTCCTCTGTTAGTATTCAGCAAACCATTCCCCTCCTCAAAGATCATTCCTGTCTGAGATAGTTGCATGGGCGTTAGTACCCCAGGCAACCACATTGGGTTCAAACCCAATCCATTTCTCATTGTTAACATCTGCAAACCAATAATAAAAAATTATGAAACAAAATTTTGACAACAATTGTTGCTATTTACAGCTGTTCTCATTACAAGGTGAAGAAGAAAATACAAGAATAGAGTTGAAGCAGTTTCAAAGTAGACCACAGAAAAACCAGCCTAGTTTAATTACTAGTCCCAGTGAGGCCTACTGCTAAGGTAATATTATAAGAAACTTTGTGCAACAACGAATCTTCTTAAACAGAATCACCTTCTTTAATAAGGCAATGTCATTATATAGCTAGATGATTGCTAGAAAATAAAAAGATGCTATTGCACTGAAGAACAAAGGATGCACCAGAAGCCAGTATTTGATCCATGCTGAAGGTCTTAATGGCCCAAAAGAAATGCAAAACTGAACAATGGTTTAGGGAGTCAGACAAAACAGCGTTAGTTTTAAAACAAAAAAAAAAAGGCAAACGTCAATAGAAGCCAATTTATCCACTGAAGTAATAGGACAGGAAAGCTCCTTGTGAAATGAAGGATAAATTTAAAATTGAATCATACACTTATAGATGATTAGTTACAGCAAAGGACAAGATAGTTCCTTACAAAATGAAGGAAACATGTCAACTTGGTTATAACAAAGGACAAGAAAGCTCCTTATGCGATGAAGGAAACATAAGAAATTGGATCGTATACTTACACTGAGCCACAGGATGTTGGGGGTGAGGCCTAGGATTGAGGAGTCCAACCCAAAAAACTAGTCCATAGCATGGACTGACCCATACTACTTGTAAAACTAAGTGTTCTCCCCTCTTCTGGCCAATGTGGATCAACTAAACACAGTCTGACTCTTTGACGATAGCCCATTAGACTTGATGGCATATTATGCAAGGTGAACTAGCTTAAAGCTTGTAAGACACATGTAGAGGTACTCGGGATATATCAATTAAGACATGAAATGCAACAATTTTCAAGTTTCAGTAGCTATGGAGGGTGCTAGTTGGGCGATAATCATGTATCATCAAGTTACCTACTTCATATTTGCCTTTCAATTCCACACCATAAAGTTTAGTCGGAAACAACATAGTTCTAGCATCATCACCCTCCAATGGATGCTAATCTCGCGCTTCTATCTGAATGACAAGTGAACACTGACCTGTACTTGAAGTTGAAGCTGCTTCAGATATTCGATCGCCTCATCCAGCATTGAAGCTTTATCAGTCTATTAAAATATAAGATCATATAACACCAATAGTTCATTCACCTTATACATAAAAAATACAATTAATGAAAACTAAAGCTGAAAGCAACAAGAACTAGCCAATATCTACCTTGTTAGAATTGGGAATTAAGTTCTGTAAAGCTTTCAGTTTCTCATTGATTCTATTCCTCCTCCTCTGCCCGTCAATAAACATCAGAAATCAACACAAACCCACAAATAAATAAACACAAATTCCACATATAATAGTATAAAATTACTAAAATTTTGGAGGTATGAAAGGCAAAACCTTTTCTGACAAGTTATGAACTTCTGCAGCCCTGCTCCTTTTAGACGACGTTTTAGACCGACCCGTATCGTTTGATGGAAGCTCCGACACCTCGGGACCCTTCTACATTCCAAAACAATAATATTTTTTTTTTTAAAAAGAGAGATTTTTTTTTAAAAACAAGAAAGACAATTTAAAAATAACTAATAAAAAGGGCAAAATTAACCTCGCTGTCATTGGTGTCAGAGTCCACGGCACCGACAACAAAATTAGAGAAATTGACACCACCAAAAGACGAGTCAAGAACAGACGGGTCAGCCGGTCGGCCGAACCGATGGCGATCATCCGGCTGAGCAAATAAACAAGAAGATGTTGACGATGATGAATTGTGAATAAATTGGTTTAGAAATGACGTGATCTCTCCGAGTTCGTGGTGGTGGTGGTCCGTATCTGGTGGTGTTGTACCGTACAGATCGGCCATGAATTTTGCAGATAAGTGTGTGTAGTTTTCAAAATAAAAAGGGCGAGAAAATGAAGAACAGGAGTGTAGAACAGAATCAGCAGAAAGAGAGAGGCTTTGTTCGCATCGCGATTATGAATTTACGTGTGAAAACCGACTCGGTTTCTTGTTTTAATCTCTTTGGGTTCTCTTTCTATCTCTTTTTCTGTGCTCTTTCTTTTGTTGGCTCTAGTTTCATTTTAAGTAAGCGGCCTTATGGTTTCACAGACTACTACTAATCAAATTTGATTAATCTCCCGCCCTAATTACGTTCTTTCCTGGGTTTTCATTTTAGGGCTTAATTCTTTCATATTTATTAATTAATACTCTACTTTTTGTTTATTTATAAAATATACCACTTCGCGTACATATATTCTTTTTTTTTTTTGAAGTAAAATATTTTGTTCTTCTCACCCATCAACTACAACATGAACCGTGTCCATGAAGTTTAAAACTCGCACTCAAATTCTGATACGAAGTATAAAAATATTCCTATTTTACAATTATCTAATTATCAATTGGTATGAATTACAATGGCTCAAAGGATTTTTAAGAAAAATAAAAATGATGCAAATCACTGTTGATATTTAGGTCGATTCCATATTATTTTAATTAAATTTAATCTAATATAACTTATAATTTACATTTATACATAAATTAAATATAATAAATTATATTATATATTTTAAATTATATCTCAAATTTTATACATATCAAGTGAATGGTAAAATAATATAATAAATTGTGTTAAAAATTATCAGATTCATCTGTAAAATAATTTAAGGGATTTCTGATTCATTTTTTTATAATGAAAAAAATAAAATTTTAAAATGTCTAATTGAAGAGGTTTATGATTTATCTTCATATGATAAAAACTTGATGAAGAGGTAGCGACAGTTTTCGAGGATTGAGGGGAAAAGGTGTATATATGAAGATTGAAGAGACAAGTTGAAAGAAGAAAACGGAAAAGTCAAAGAGACAGAAGGCAGAGATTGACAGTCTTATCCAACGAAACGTCACCATAAGCATTACGCATTAATTAAGACACCAAAAAGATGCAATTCCCGATGTCACTTTCTAGTGGCGTGCTGTCAACTTACTCCAAATAAACATTAAACTAGTTCAACCAACAGGCTTAAGTGAAGTCTCTATCTACTCTTTCCCATAATCCCAAACCCAATATCCCATTCATTCTCATTTCTCACTCACTCACTCACTCTTGTTGGCCTCCGACTTATAAGGCCCAAAAGGGTCAACAATACAAACCCACCTAAATAATGCTCGCCACTCTCCATCAAAAGGAAGATTTGCGTGGGATTACCGATTACACTTTTGGCAGCCATCGTTTATTAACCAAACTTTAGAGAGAACAACAAAAACTAAATTTAACCAAACCTAAGAGAGATATTGTGCCAAATGAAGTGCATTTAGTAGAGCTTGCCTTGCCATTGTCTTCTTGAAAAGTGCCACAATATCTTAAGTGATCAAGACTTTATAAAATTTAGTTACGATGACTCAACAATCTGTATTGCCAATAGGTTTAATGATAGTACTATATGAGAAAACTAGAAGCTAATTTTGCAGCCAGTGAATAATATTTAGCCAAGGAGAAAAAAGGGGCTCAGGGTCAGGACGGGCCTGGCTAAAGCTTCAAAATGGATGAATAGTATTGGGAGGTTGCATTTGAACATCGCATTACCTGCCAGTATTAGTCTTGAAAAGAATACAAAAATGAACAAATTCGGGGCCATCCCTTAATCCAATCTTAGAAACCAACAGCCTGAAACTAAGGGGTCCTCTATGGAGCGAGGGCCGTTGTTTTACAAACGGGGCACAAATTTTTGTGCATTAGCCATTTCTTAATACAATTGGTGTGATAATCATGCCCACAATCCAGTGTTCCAATATCCTCTCCATCGTTGAATTCCTCCTGTTCATAGTAAGCAAATGGTTAAGCAAAGCACGGTGGAAACTATGCAGAGGATACAATCACTTCCTGATAAAAACATGCAAGGCAAGAGAACAGCAGAAGATAACTCATTACCTGACAAATACAACATGGTTCTGTTTCCTGCTGAGTTCCCATTGAAGTAGAATATTTATGCTGTTTTAAACGGTTCATTATAGTTTCTTCACTTAATCCTGTGCTCACATTTCCAATGCGCTCTTCCAAGGCCAATAATTCCTATAATTCCAACAAACATTGTATTATGCCATTAATCTTCAATGTAAAGCTGGGTAACTAGAGGTCAAAATTCCTCGAGCATATTTTACCTCATATGACATGTTATCAACATCAAGCCGCATATCTCGATGTTGATCATGGATGTCAGCCACTCCAAAAAAGACGGACTGGTCAAGAATCATAACGTCCTGACACAAACAAAAGGACAAGCATAAGTCAAATGCCAAGCCACCTAGCATACAAGAAAATAGACAAAAACCTCTCTTTTAACACTTGGTTCAACATCCAAAACCAAATGAGAAATTGGCTGTTGATATCAACACAAAAAAGAATTATGCGTAGTCAACTCCCACAACATTACAAGACTTTTATTCTTTGAAATTGAATTTTATAGAATCTCAACATCCAAACTTCCATCCTAGGGCCCACTCTAACCATATCTTAGTATTTAGCACACTCTACTTGCCATCTTAGGAAACCAAGTATCTGGCAATCTAGTTTTGAACCGTATCTTGTGAGATGTTGATCACAAAGCCAAAATTTATATGATGCATTAACCTACTGAACCAGTTTGATGGCAACCATTTTTGAATTTCCAACACTCACCTCAAATGGAAAACCAAATAAGCAGCAATCCTTTTATAGCAAGTCATTAGTATAATCATTCATTAGTACACTTTAAACATTCTTTTAGAGGTTAATGATTAAAAAGCCACATCTCTTCATAACAAAGTTTTCGAGCTATTAGTAAATGCCATGAATCATATGTAAAATAACATTGTGTATTTCCATATTTTGCAGAACTGGAATCTACTGATGTGCTTTATAGATATTACACAAAGTAACTGTAAAATCTAACCTCAAATCGCAAGCTTTCTCCCCTACGCATGAGATCCAACACATTGCGAATCTGCACCAGTCAAAACAACATTGTAAGAACCAGTTTACTTTCATCATCCAACACAATCAGATACAATTATAAAACAGGAGCATGCAAGGATAAAAGGCTACTGAGATAACATAATAGGCTTAGAAAAATCTTTAAGCCATTAAGTTGGTATGTAATAAAAGAAAATTATGTTATCAAAACAAATTAAAACATTTTAACCGAATTTCATTGAAAAGCATCATAGCCAGACAACAGAAACTTCAAGAACAGACCTCAGATACAACAAGCCTGCTTCTTCCTTCACCAGCAGCAGTCAAAGCTCGCAGTGGATGTGGAAATCCACTTACACCATCACCTTGTCTCTCCAACCATGATGCTGACCTTGGGTAGGAGGGATGACGCCTCTGGTTACCAGCTCCAGATGAAAACACCATCTCTTCTGGGGAAGGAGGGCCTGAACGCAGTGGAGTTTGATTACTGCTCTGGCCCCCAGACTCGGTACCAAGGGAAGAAATCAATGATCGACGAACCAATTCTGAAAATCTTCGTGGATAATGGAGAGGGAGGTTGGGATGAGAGACCCATGTAGGAGCAGATGACGGGTGCACACCTGAACTTGAACCCGCTCGAGATGAAGAAGCAACATTTCCTGGTAGACTTACATTTCCACCAGCTAAATTTCTATTGGCTGGATTTCGAGCCAAACTTCTCAAATCAGGTGGTGCAGGTACAAATATAGGATGATCCAGTATATTTCTTCCAATGATTCTTGGCCTAGCTTCCTCATGTGGAAAAGCATCTCTATCTCTAGAAATGTTAGAACTTGATGAACTTCCAGCTCTTGAGCTAGAACCTCTATCCCACCGAAATGGTTGCAGATTTCGTGGCAACATGGGTACATGCAATAGAACAGGATGGCTTTGAGGACTTGCATTATCTGCCACTGCTGCTGTCCTTGATTCCAAAGATTGATCATTTGGTTGAAGTCTTGATGATTGGTGAGCAGATGAAACACTAGAATGCCGAACAGCAGTCCCTGCAGGAAATAGAGTAGGTGGCATGGATTCTAGCCGATTTGAAGGACTTATACGCACACGGGAGTTTCTCCGCGAGCTTTCTCCATTTCCTGCCACATATGAATCAGTCATACGATCAGGAACTGGTCCTCTCGATCCAAGTCCAAGTCCTGCGTTGACCTGCTCTGATGGGGCAGATATACTTAAACTGCTGCCTCCATCATAATGAGCAGAAACAGCAGGCCATTCACTACTTTCTGCATGATGAAAGTAACTAGAACTTCCACCCACAGAGGACTGTTCAACATTTCCTTCAAGAGCCTTTCTTTTGCAACAGGCACGGCGACCCTCAAATGAGCAGCCAGGTCTACCATCATTCTCTTCAGTCAGATATCCACCACTTCCTGAAGGAAGTGCAAAAGGTTCAGAGCCACCAGGAGGCAGAATCCCCTCATTTTCCATTGCACCTGACTTGTATGAATTAGGAAAACCCATAGCTTGATAATTATCACCATCTTGACTCACAAAACTTGCATTTAAGTTGAGATTCTGTGACATCACATCAGAACTGGAACTCTGCACGAACAGAGGATTAACATTAGTACCATCCATGAACATACTATTAGTGGGTTCATATCGTTGTTCTTCTAATCTTGGAGCAGCTCCTGCACAAGGACTCAATGAAGACCAACCAAGTTGTGTTTTCCGCTCATCAAGAGTAACCTCATTTTGGGGACCACGAGAGCTGGGTTCACCTATGCTCCAACCACTTGATGTTTGACTCAGAGAATTCACATATGTCATGTTCGTACCAGCAGGTGATAGCACATACTCTGGTAGTCGACTTTCTGGAGGAGTCCGCATATTATTCCAGCAAATTTGCTGATCGACAGCAGAATTTGATGTAGATCCATGGTCAAAGCTTAAGGTTTCTGGCAAAGAACCAATAGTACCCCTTTGCCCTTGCATTAGGGCAGATATAAATTCTCTTATAAATTTCCTTTACAAGTTCCAAAGAAAATTCCACCACAAAGGGTTAACTGTATACACTGTCAGTGAACCTGGCAGGCGGGCACAAAGAAGTAATTGAAAAATTATTAATTCTGGTGGTAGAAGAACTGTGAGAGAATGCAACCATATAAAAGGTATCATGCAGTAAAAGCCAACTTCACCTAATTTCACAAGCACACTCAACTCAAGTTCATGATATGGCAATCTAGTAGTTTAAGATGCAAAAAAACTAGATAATAAATGTAGGTCATGAAGTTACTCATTTCAAAGAAAATTGTACTTGTGTTATCCACAAAAGATTCAGCTTTATTTGCTTGAGACTCAAGAAACCCGTGTAATTTATTTTCAATATTAATGCCACATTACTAATACTTCTGGGATTCCACAAACATGATGTCCAAACTTCTTGTTGTCTTGACAGTATACCGGCCAGTACATAACAATATAATTTGGAAAGAAGAATTAGTTATTCATGGTTACTTTTGCCTAAGTGAAAACTTTGACCGTAACACTTGCTCAGAAATTATCTTCCAAGCTCTCATTTTACAATTATACGTATTCATCATTTTACAATATACATATTCTGTCACAAACAGATATAATAGTTCACCAAATTTCTCATATATAAAAAAAGTAACAATGTAACTACAATAGAAAACCATGAGACTCGAATTACTCTTTGTAACAATTTCACAACAAAGCACATAATAACATTCATGAACCAGTACATAATCCAATGTAGGTAAGATAACAAGTAACTCAAAACATCACGCTTCCTTTATCAAAAAGTGGCTGCTAACTATTCAAAACAATTAATCAAATGCATTATAATCAATACACATCTCATCTAAACTACCAACACACAAACAAATATATTCTGGAAATCAAACATGACCTCCAGACAGCTAAATCATACTAATGCAAAAAATTTAGCATTCAAAATCACATTATATAGAGCACAAGCATGGCAGATGTTAAAAGATAAAAGCCTTCATACAGAACCAAATAAAAATTAATATTTAAAAATTATTAAAAAAAATATTTAAAAAGACAAAAATAAAAAGAGTAGAAATTAAAATTGTTAACTTTTTTAAAAAACAAAAATCCATACATTCATATATAACGGCTGATAATATATAGGACGATTTTTCGGGCTGGGTACAGCAACTCATACGGTCAAAAAAAATTGTTTTTATAAATCAAAAAAGAAAGCCAGTGAAAACTCAGCCATAAATACCAGAAGCTAAAAAATGACAAAAAAAAGTTTCAATTTTTTTCTTTTTTTTTTTATAGAAAAACTGCAACCTCCATAAATTTTGCTTAGCTTTACAGCTAAAGCCAAACAATCAAACAACTGACAACAAAAAAATAAAATAAAACAACGCCGTTCATATATCATCTTATCATCAACCGATCGAGCTGAAAAAAAATTAAGAAAAAAAATCGGAAAACAAATCTGAGAGAATAGAGATTTACCTAAAGTTTTATAGGGTGAAGAAGAAACCGATCGATCTAAAAAAAATAAGAGCAAAATAAATAAATAATTAAACCTCAAATATAAATGAAGAAGCAGGCCTCTATTCTCTCTATGGAGAAATTATCTTTCTCTATAAACGGAGAGAGAAGGGAAGAGAGCACCCAAACAAACAAGGTAAAGAAGAGAGAGAGAGAAAGAGAGGCTTGAAATAAAATGACAAGGATGAAAGAAAGAAAAGGCAAATAGAGATTAAAAAGCGAACAGTAATCACGAATTTACCAAATAACCCCCTCTGGCCTCTACACACTACATACATTAAGAGCAATAATATTGTTAGTTATTATTATGATTACTGTACTGGTGATAAGAAGAGCCAGTTTCTTTTTATTGTTAAAATAAATTAATTTAAAAAAACACAAACATCAAAACAACTGGGCAGCAATTGCAGCATCCTGTTGGGCCGCTTACCAAATAGCTCTAAGACGACTCCTTCCTTCTTTCATTTCCTTTTGATTTTTCTTTGCTTTATTAATAATTAAAATTTTATTAAAGCCCTAATTAAAATAATTATGCAAAGGAGAAAACCAACAAAAACCAAAGACCCATATTTCAATGCGCGGCGTAGGCAGCCCCACCCTCTCTCGTTTTGTTTCCATCTTCCTCACGCCAAGCACCTGCCTCTCTCTTTCTCTCTCTTTTACCATCACATGATGCATTTCTTTTTCCTCTCTTTGTTTTCATTTTTTTTTTTTTTTGAGGGCTATTGTGAGTTGTGTATAATTAACATAAATTGAAAATTTTCTTTTTTTTCCTCATCATAAGTACACACGTGGCATTGGCGTAATTAGTTTGGCCCCACTGTTAGATAGCTTAGATTTTCTTGCTTTACCTAAAAATCTGATTTGCTTGTATTAATTTTGACCACCTATTGATGGGAACTTGGTACACATCACATGGGGGTATTAACACCGTTACCCCCTGAGGTTTATATAAATTATATTTTAATAATAACTTTAATTTTAATTATATTATAATCTCTTTTACTTAATTTAAAGAAAATAAATATTTTCATCTTCCAAAATTATTTTAATATTACGTGATAAAAAAATAATTCTAAAAATATTTTCACCTTTTAAATTAAATAAAAAAAGTAATAGTGTTATTAAAATTAAAGGTACCAATGAAATATAATTTATATAAACCCCAGGGGGTGACAGTGTTAATATCCCATCACATGGCTGAAATATATAAATCTATATAAACCTCTAGGTTATAAGCTATCTGTATATGATATGAATGAACATTTGACCAGAAATTTATTATAAGGGGGTCACTTGGTGTGCTGTCGGTTTATTTATAGGTGCTAATTTCCAATTTTAATGTATATGATAAGAATACTTGGTAGTGGTGATATCTGGACATACAATACAAGTAGTTAACAGGATATTATTACTTTGCTTGAAAGATGTGTGAATACAACGACATTTGTTTATTTGAAAAAAAAAGAAGAGTCCCAATAGCATTTGTGCAAGTTCTGCCCCAACTTCCTTTAAATTAGCGTCAGCTATCGTTCATTTCTCAATCGTGGGCCTCTTGTATTCTCGATGTCTTTGCCTTTGGTCCTAATTGTGCCCCTTTTTATTTAATTTTTACCTCTCACTCTTTCAAAGGTGGTTGCTTTGCTTTGCCCTTTTTAAGCCCGTTTGAATTTTATTTCAGGCCACGAAACCAGACTCCAATATGTCCATCTGGATGGCTTATAGAATCCTTTGCGTAATACCACTTTGAAAATTAATAATAAGATAAGATGATGCGACGATTCTTCCACCAAGGGGGAATTTTGGGAACTTGTCATGCTTTTTGAAATTGAAAAATTAAATTGGACAACCTAACCAGCTATACAAGACAAAGCAACAAAGGCTGTTGGGTACTCGTGCTCTTAGGCACAAATAACAAAGAAATTAATATGAGCGGTAATTTGATTTGTTTTCTTACAAAATGAGAACAATACATGCACCTGCTGCCCTAGTGCCTGCCATTGGTACTCTATAACAAGGCTAGGGCAATGGGTTACTGTTGTGCTGCAATTATGTGATTTACCCTATGCAATAGCTTTTTCTTCTGAAAGGTTGGTAGAGTTGTGATTGAATCAATTAATTCGAAGGCACAAAGCTTATGACCCCAAACAGCCAAACTGGGTCTGCCTAAAATATGAAGACCGACTGAAATGACCCCCCCTACTAACAAGAGCATGTGTTAGCGTATGAAGAGGTTGGATGTTGGATGTTGAATGTTGAATGTTGAATGTTGAATGTCTGATAATGATTATGGACAGGGCAAGGTTTGCAACGCAATTTAAATCTAAGTAGAATGAAGAGGGGCTACGAAAAAGTGTCATAAGTGTATTATCTATCTCATAATGAAAATTATTAAGTATTTACCAAAGGAAGAAGATTGCCTCATAGCTACCGCAAGTCCAGCCGGCATCACAACTTTGTTACATTCATTTTCTGTCTTGAACTTCGACCAAAAAAAAAGGTCTCGAGACAAGATGATAAATACAGTTCACACCCCAGAATATGGTCACTAGTTACATCCAAAAATTTGCACACAAAATTATCATACAAGTTCCAGAATCCTAAATTAATTTATTTGTATGCTTCTGTTGAAATTAAAACTAAAAAAAAAGAAGAAATTGCTAAATTTGTCTATTCCTCCGCTGTGAATGTACATCTGGCCAAATATGCAAATATATATCACTATAGTCTTTATCGAGAAGGATAAAATTTGGATGGTGAGTGCTAGCTGCAGTAAAAATTAAATTAACATTTGGGAAATTTATGTATTTAACCACTATTTTAGGATAGAATTTTTTTTTTATCGAAGTCAAACTCGTTAATTTTTGTTAATTAAATATATGTGATGTTGACTATTTTATCCTCAATTGTAACTTTAATTATTTTTATTTAAGTATTTTTCTTTTTTCTTCTATTTTTTATTTTCTTTTTTGTATAAATTAATTAAAAACTTTGATTTTTAAACAATTAATTTTTTTAATTAAATATTAATTTTTTATTTATAATAACAATAATAATTTTAAAAAATAATTAAAAAATTTTAATTTATTTTTATCATTATTATATTTTTTTAGTTGTAATTATTTTTAAATTTTTGTCATTATTTTTTAGATGTATCAAATATTCTATTCTATGAATACTTGAGATTTTTATTTTTATAAAAATATTTTAATGAAAAAATAAATTTGTGTTTTTTTTAGTTATTATAATATTTATAATAATTACAAAATAAATAATATAATAATAAAATAAAATTAATTAAAATTTTAAATATATATAGCATTGTGGCACACACTAGGTGTGCGCACCAAGTGCGCATCACACACTGCAGTGTAGCGCTCCATTGTTCATTGACGCATATGTGAGTTGTGCAATAGATGAGCTCTAAACATGTGCTCCAAGTAAAGTTAAGTTTTGTTTTTTTTTTTAATTTTAAATTTATTTTTAGAAATTTATTTTTAACTTATATTGAAATTAATTATTTTTTAATTAATGTACAAACAAAATTAATTAATTAATTTATTTATTTAAATTATTAAATATTAAATTAATTTAATACAAAAAGAAAAATATATTATTTTTAATTTATTTTTAAAATAATTAATATATTTTTTAAATAAATTTTTATTTTTTAATTTAAAAAAAAAAAAGCAAAGCCTGTGGAGCGCATGAAGCAAATTCGCTACAGATTGCACATGGGACTCGTGCGTGAGGCGCGCAACAAATGCACACTAAGCATGTGCCCCAAGCAAAGCTAAGCTTTGTTTTTTTTTTGTTTTTTAATTTTAAAATTTTATTTTTAATTTATATTAAAATTAATTATTTTTTAATTAATGTACAAAAAATAAAAAATTTAATTAATTAATTAATTAATTAATTTTATTAAATTAATAAAAACAATTTTATTTAATTTAATAAAAAGAAAAAAAAATATTTTTACTTTATTTTTAATAATTAATATATTTTTAAATAAAATTTTATTTTTTAAATTTATTAAAAAAAACAAACATGTGGGGCGCATTTGCTTGGGGGCATGCCAGGGGCGCGTGCCCCAAGCAAAGCTTCGCAAAACCAAGCTTTGTTTTTTTTTATTTTAAATTTTATTTTTACTTTGTTTTTAAAATTTTATTTTTAATTTATATTGAAATTAATTATTTTTTAATTAATGTATAAAAAAATAATTTATTTATTTAAAATATTATTTTTCAATTAATTTAATAAAAAATATTATTCTTAATCTATTTTAATTAAAAAATAAATATGTACTTTTTTTTTAGTTATTATTGTTGGAGTTTGTACTCATGTGTCATTTCAATTTTGTATGAATATTGTATTTTCATATTTATGTAATAAATAAATATTTCATCAAATCGCTAATTATTTTTTATTAAGATAAAATGTTTATAACATTTCAGACATTGTGTTGATCTGAATGAGTTTAGATCAAGTTTAAAGAGTTAAAGCCTTGTTTAAAATTGGACAAAAACTTGAAAATATACTTACAATGACATAGTTGTAAATAGTTACAAGTGTTGATAAGAAATATCATTGTGTAAATATGTTATCAAATTAAATGTTCCTGATCTATTTCTACCGATGCAAGGTCTATTAAATGGAATTGATTAATATAGATCAGTGTATGTCTATATCTTGATAGTTCCGATGGTTAATCTTAGCAAACCACGAGTTTAGTGGAAGCTCGTATAGATATACATGTATTTAGTAAGAACTGAATACTGAACTAAACTCAATGAAAATCTCTAATAGATTTTTCATAAATTCGTTAGTGGAAGGTATTCTCAAGTTGAGTAGTATTCGTGGTCCATAGACTTGAGCACCACTGTGGGCTTATGAGTAATCAACCATACTTATGCTTCACACATGCCAGATACATTTTATGGTCTGACCGCTGGGTGTCGCTGGGTATGGTCTAATGCTTATGGAGTCCGGTGTGTATAGATATGGGATCTATTAGCTCATATGGGTGAGTTAAATATTCAGGTGCTCTCATACTGTATTCTAGAAAGTCTTATAGCCATAAGCATTTAACCCGAGAAACGAGTTTCTCGTGAAGTAAATAATATTGCAAATGAATTTATATATATTATTTATTAGAATACGAATTAAAAGAAATAAGTTTATGATTAAGTAATAGGAGACTTGACGCTATTGATCTATATCTCTACTCTTCCAATTTGTATATATTATTTATTGGAATACGAATTAAAAGATATAAGTTTATGGTTAAGTAATAAGGGATTTGACGCTATTGATCTATGTCTCTACTCTTCCAGAATATTAATAATTGAGGGATTGTATGAATATGGATTAACCTCAACTTGTATGATTTAACTCGTCATTTTGTATTATCCATAACGTGTGTGTGAAGAGAGAGGGAAGGGTGCATCGGTTATGAACTTACAAAAATATTTTTTGAGACAAAATGAGTGCGAGCTTAGGGAGTCTTACTATATGAAGTGTACATGTTGAACACGTGGGTAGTAGACTAGATCAAATTGTTCGATTTGTGAAGTTTTAGAAAATATAAATTTATTTTAGGGTCTCTCGGAAAGTAGTTAAGGTTTAAGTATTAAATCTAAAATTGTGCCAAGTGAAACTTGCACTTTTATCTACCTAGTGTATATCTCAAATTATGTCAATAATTTGTATGGGTACTAAATTAAATATTAGTAGATATAGTTACTATTTAAATAAAACAATTATTATTTTGTTTGAATTAAATTAATTATTCACTTATTTATTTCAGAGTTACTTGAGGAGTAGTTAATGTTTAAGTGTTAAATTTAAAATTATGTTAAGTAAGACTTGACACTTTTATCTACCTAGTATATATCTCAAACTGTGACAATAATTTGTATGAATATTAATTTAAATATTAATAAATTTTTTTTTATTAAAATAAATACAAAATATTTTGCCAATTGTTTCTTTATGAAATCTCTGTTTCTTTGTGCGATATATTCATTTCAGTCATTTGTTCTTTTATTCATTTGTATGCATGTATATTTTACCATTTGTTCATTTATAAATGAATATATTAATTCAATAGAATTTGTTCTTTTATCATTGACGGTAAATGAATGAAAACAAATTCAAACGAATTTGTTAGCATGTAGTGGTAAGAGAATATGTTGTATTGTTATTAATTTATTTTATACATAACTATATTATTAACAAATTGAAAATTAATTTTTCATACTTGATTATAAGTATGAGATGGTTATTATTCGGTTATCAATTTACTTTGAAATATGATAATGTAAATTAGTCACATTATCATGAATGACCATTTGTAAATTCATTGAATGAATTTGTGGTTATGATGTCTATAAATAATCAATGTTATTTTTTTTACAAATATGAGAAAAAAAAATTATTTTTAATTTTTTGTGTAAAGTTAAGAATTAATCTTAAATTCGAGAGTCAATAAAATAAATTTAAAAGTAAAAAGTTATTTTAAATATTTTTAAAAAAAGTTATTATTTTAACTCAAGAAAGCTCACCACATTTCTAACTAAAATTGTTCAAAGCACGTTTTAAGAGTGAGCCATCTAATCTAATTAGTGTAATGAGATTATTTTAATATGTATTATATTATTTCTGCTGCGTTGCACATTTGTTATGCTATTATTATTAAATTATTTAATTATGCACACAAGTGCACACGCCACAACACTAATAAATATAATATTTATAATAATTAAAAATAAATAATATAATATAAAAAATTAAAAAATATATATATCGCTATAGCGTGCACCTGGTGTGCATTAGGTGTGCGCCACAATAGCATGTGGTGCATGTGGTGCGCGCACCACACGCTATTGTGGCACGCACGCGTTATATATATATATTTAAAATTTTTAATTAAATTTTTTATTTTTAATATTATATTATTTATTTTTTAATTATCATAAATATTATAATAACTCAAAAAAGTATACATTTATTTTTTAAATAAAAATAAAATATTTATTAAAAATAAAGCACACATTTTTAATTAAAATTAAAATTAACTTTTTTTTAAAAACAAAACAAAGCTTGCCAAGCTTTGCGCCCCACATGGTTCGCTTTTTTTATTTTTAAATAAATTTAAAAAATAAAATTTGATTTAAAAGTATATTAATTATTTAAAAAATAAAGTAAAAATAATTTTTTATTAAATTAAATAAATAAAATTAATTAAGTTTTTTCCTTTTATACATTAATTTAAATATAAATTAAAAATTAAAAAACACAAAAAAAATAAGTAAAGCTTAACTTTGTTTGAGACGCATAAGGCATATTTGTTGCATGCCTCACGCATGCATAATTTACAACAAATTTGCCTGGGTTATAGCTTTACTTTTTTTTAAATTTTTTTTAATAAATTTAAAAAATAATATTTTTTATAAAAAATATATTAATTATAAAAAAAAATAAAAATATTTTTTTTCTTTTTTTATTAAATTAACTAAAAAACAATATTTTCATTAATTAAAATAATTAATTAATTATTTTTATTTTGTATACATTAATTAAAAATATAAATGATTTAAATATAAATTAAAAATAAAAATTTTAAAAATAAATTTAAAATTAAAAAGAAAAAAAAAGCAAAGCTCTACTTTGTCGAGCTTTGCCATGCGCCCCAAGCATGTACCCCAAGCAAATGCGCCTCTCATGGCTTTGCTTTTTTTTTTTTAATAAATTTAAAAAATAAAATTTTATTGAGAACTATATTAATTATTAAAAAAATAAATTAAAAAAAATATTTTTTCTTTTTTTATTAAAATAATATTTTCATTAATAAAATAAAATAATTAATTAAGTTTTTTTTATTTTTAATACAATAATTAAAAAATAACTAATTAAATTAAAAATAAAAAAACAAAAAAAAGCAAAGCTTAGCTTTGTTTGGGGCATATATGGCACATTTGTTGCACACCTCACACATGTGTCCCATACGTAATTTGCTGTGTGTGGAGCATGGGGGCTCAGCCAAGTTGGTTGAGCCCCCCAAGGACTCACATCCCCACCTGGGTTCGACCCCCCCTCCCCCCAGGTGGTGCGAAAATGATGATAAATATTGTAATCCCTCCTTCAAAAAAAAAAAATTTGCTGTGTGTGGTGCGCACTTGATGTACGCTACAGTGTTATATATATATTTAAAATTTTTAATTAATTTTATTTATTTATTATATTATTTTATTTTAATTATTATAAATATTACAATAATTCAAAAAAAAATACACATTTATTTTTTCATTAAATATATTTTATAAAAATAAAAATCTCATGTATGAATTGAATGAAATATTTGATATATCTAAAAAATAATGACAAAAACTTAAAAGTAATTACAACTAAGATCATATAATTTAAAATTTTTTAAATTACTTTTTAATATTATTATTGTTATTATAAATAATTTTTTAAAATAATTAATTGTTTAAAAATATAAGTTTTTAATTAATTTATAAAAAAATAAAAAAAATTAAATTACAATTGAGGGTAAAATGGTCAATATTATATATATTTGGTTAATAAAAATTAAAAAGTTTAACTTTTTTTAAAATAAAATATATCATAAAACAATGGTTAAATACAAAAATTTTCCTTAACATTTTGCAAGTAGTAACATGAAAGATAATCTTAAAATAAGTATAGGGAAATTTATAAATTATTTAAGGTAAAAATTTTATTTGATTGAAGTTAAAATTTTTAAGTTTTATTAATTATATATACGTCACGTTGATCATTTTATTCTTATTTTTATTTTAATAATTTTTTTTCTCATTTTTTCTTTTTTATAAATGATTTAATAATTAAGTTTTTATTTTTTATAAATTAATTAAAATAAATTAAAAAATAAAATCTTAAAAACAAATTAAAAATAAAAAAAAATAAAAAAATAAAACCTTGAGCACATGCGTGAGACGCGCACCCCAGACATGCGCCCAACGCAATAAAGCCAAGTTTGAGTGTATGCTTGCGCTCCAAGCTTTAATAAATTTAAAATAAAATTTAAATTTTTTCATTAAATTAATAAAAATATATACTTTAATTAAATAATATAATTAATTTAAATTATTAAAATATAAATAAAAGTAAAGCTTGACAAAAGCCAAGCTTTGATGGACTTTGGGCGAATGCTTGGGAGCGTGAACCCACCACGTTTTGTGGGGTGCATGTGTGAGGCACTCATGCATGTGCCCAAAGTTTTTTTTATTAATTTAATAAAATAAATAAATAATTTAATTAATTAATTAATTATTTTTTAATACATTAATTAAAAAATAATTAATTTAAATAAAAATTAAAAATAAAAAATTTAAAATAAATTTAAAATAAAAGATAAAAAACCAAATTTTGTTTGGCGCATGCGTGGGGCGCACGCCTCACACATGTGCCCAGAGCTTTTTTCAATTTAATAAAATGAAATAAATATTTTAATTAATTAAATAATAATTTTTTAATATATTAATTAAAAAATAATTAATTTAAATATAAATTAACAATAAAAATTTTAAAATAAATTTAAAATAAAAAATAAAACAAGAAAATTTGACAAAGCTTTGCTGAGCGCATGCGCCTGAAGCTTTTTTTTTTAATTTAATAAAATAAATTAAATATTTTAATTAATTAATAATTATTTTATTTTTTAATACATTAATTAAAAAATAATTAATTTAAATATAAATAAAAAATTTAAAATAAAAAATTAAAATACCAAGTTTTATTTTGCGCATGCATGGGGTGCGCGCCTCATGTATGCACTCAAAGCTTTTTTTTAATTTAATAAAATAAATAAAATATTTTAATTAATTAATTATTTTTTAATACATTAAATAAAAAATAATTAATTTAAATAAAAATTTAAAAAAGGTCAAGCTTTGCTCTTACGCATGCGCCCAAAACTTTTTCTTTAATTTAATAAAAAAATTAAATATTTTAAATAATATATTAATTAAAAAATAATTAATTAAAAATAAAAATTTTAAAATAAAACAAGCAAAGCTTGGCGCATGTGTGGGGTGCGTGCCTCACGCATGTGCCCAAAGCTTTTTTTTTAATTTAATAAATAAATTAAATATTTTAATTAATTAATAATATATTTTCTTTTTTAATATATTAATTAATAAATAAATAATTTAAATATAAATTTAAAAAAAATTTAAATAATAAAATAAAACAAACAAAGCTTGGCGCATGCTCATGCATACGCCCAACGCTTTACTTTTTTTAATTCTTTTTATTTTTAAGTTGTTTTTAAAATTTTAAATTTTAATTAATTTATAAAAAAATAAATATTTTTATTAAAATAAAAATAAAAATAAAATAGTCAATGTTACATATATATAATTAATAAAATTTAACTTTAATTAAATAAATTTTTTATCTTAAATTACGAAAATTTCTATATACACTTACGGTTGATAAAATGTGGAAACCTTGTGGTATTACCCTGTGAAAATACACATAATATCTCAGAGATAAAGAGGTCGGGGGAAAGATTAAAGAACAGGCATCAATATTGAGGTCCACTAATTAATGTGACAGCAGGCACATACTGTTGAGATTGATTGCAAAACATAGCTTTATCACTCTGATCGAATATCAAGGTCATCATAACAAATCTACTCTACTACAACGCAACAGCTACGCAGCAATGTGACTAATAAATATTAGCATCACAATCGTTTTTTGTTCCTAAATTGCAATTGCACAAACCAAACCACCTAGCAGCTTAAAATGGTTTATTTCTAAATTACTGCCCATAGATTTAGGAGGTCAAGGAGATGAATTCAAATGTAGTTTGCGAGTACTCTACTGCACACCAAGTGACAATGTGTATCATCAATATGTTGCTGAAAGTGGACAATGTTCAGAGAGAAAACAATTCAAAGAAAGGTGGATCAACAATGACGAAAGTACCAGACAAGAAATGGCAAAAATATAAACAGATGGCAAGATAGCAGTTCTCCTTTCCTCTTCCTATCTGCAGCATCCTTGATCAAGGAACAAGCATTATTAGACTCATGAAAAACAAAAAAATTCGTCCTAGAAGCTGGAAAATTCAATTGAGATACAATCTTGGCTACTGTTTCTTAGACTTTCCTCTTCCCTCCATTTTCTTGGCAATGAAAAGGACGCCCCAGAGATAAATAAAGGTCTTGCCAGAAATTACCAAGAAGCCACCCAAAAAGGAGAAAAAGGATCTACAAAATTTAGAAATACATGTGAGCAAGACTAACAAAATATCATATGTTGTATAATAGCTAATGGGTTCTCTGTAAAAGCTATACTATATAAACGAGCAGATAAACGAAACAAAGAAGAGAAAATCATACTAACTGTTGCATTTGAGATATAGGCAGAATAATATTTGGTATTGAAAGTTAAATTTATTTCAAATTTCAGTTGTGATACTCACATTAATGCTTCAATATTTATTTAATGGTAACATGATATGGTGGTCTGGTTGATGAAGAAAAGATAGTGTCACAGATGGGATCAAGAGGCAGCATCCATGAACTCCTGATCAGATTCAAGAGCTCTCATGCAATGTGGTAGAAGGCATATCTCCAAATCTATGCTGCCTCCCCCTGCACGTCCTGGATACGATGACACTTTCCCATCAAATTTGTGTGCATATCCACTGCGAAGTGCCACTGCTTCACCCATACCAAACACATTTCCATATTTGTTGAACCTTGGTGAACTTCCCATCATTACACTATGTGGATCAAAGAAATCTAGATGGTAGATAAAGGGAGACTGCCACCACGCCTCAAGCCATTCACGTATCGATTTATCAGTGTGGTTAGCAATGGCTTGATGCAACTTCCAAGCTGCCCATCCAAGATCATGTTTAAGTAGGTCACCAGCTGTGGCAACCCCTGCCACTGCATAAATTGAATTTCCAAAATATACTTCAGGCAAGGGTGGTTCCAATCTTGATCTGCTATTGATAGACATCCTGCAAGTAGTTGTTTGATCATGTGGTAGATTGCGTACTCGGGTTATGGATCTCCAGACAAATGCAGACAAGGACTGAAATGAGGAGATCTTATCAGTGTTAGCCTCTGCATTAGCCTTAGCTTTGAGTTTTGCAATGGATTCTGCTGTGAAGTGAAACATTCTCTCTAAAAGCTGTGGTGCTTCATATCTGCGTACGAACTCATCATGATGAGTGAAAGGAAGGTTGATAATTGGATCACGACCTTCTGGAAACCATCGCTCGATTATGGGTGGCCTTGAGATGGAAACACTCTTTCCTTGACCTTGAAAGATCTCAGACCATGAGTTGAAGAAATGCCAAAAGGAGGTTCCATCACCTAAACAATGGTTCATGGAGCAACTTATGAAGATACCATCAACCAATTCTGTCACTTGAACTGATAGCAAAGGCCTGGTGTGACCGTCATGGTTGACTGCTCTGTCATGGTCGAAAAAAGATTGAACCACCAATGGTACGTGAGTAGGAGAAAGTATGTCTGATATTGTCATGTCTAAAGATGCATTGATGAGCTTAGCTCCAGGGCTATTCTTGCAATCAACAAAGACAATATATGACCGTGGGCTTTGGGTCTTTTGTGTGATAAGGCGGCCGGCAAGAGGGTAAAAATGAACGAGGGTGAGAGATAGAGAGTGCTTAAGCCTATCCAGGAGAGTCTTGATGAAGTGTTCTTGATCATCTGCTGCTGGTTTGGCGAAGAGAAGGCCCTTTTGGATATATTGTACAGAGAGCATAGCAAGATCCCATGGTGTCAAATAACAAGGCTGTTTCATCTCTTCTGACACATATTGTGGTTGGACAAAGCATTCCGAGATGTATTGAACAGTTGAGGGATTCATTCTTACCTAATCTTCCTTCCCCGAACAAGCGAATATTGTTCCTATTTGGTCTCTAGGACTCTGCTTGGCTGCTTCACCATTGTGTTGTTGAACTCGAGGTAGTAGGAACTACCTAATCCATCTTTTGCTATTTTTTAAAAAAATACTACGTATTCTTTTTCAATAAAAAAAGGGACTACGTATTCTTTCTCAATAAAAAAAGGGGCTACGTTATCCCAGTCTTCTTTTATATTCACTGTTATATATTAACTACTTACTCAGGTGAGAAAGTCAATGAACTTTTGCTGAGGTGTTTGCGATCTTAAATTGTAATGGGTATGTATTGTAGTGTGTATTTATCATATAAAATTTATATATATATATATGCAAGTATTTTATATATAAATCTATATGCAACGAAAGTTAAAATTTTAATTTTTTAAAATAATAAATATAATAAATTTTATTTTATTATAATAATAAATAAAATAAAATATTAATCACATTAATATTATAATTAAAAATAATCATTTCATAAGTCTTTAATATATTTTAAGTTAGAGTATTGTTCAATTTTATTGATAATTTTAAGACTCAACTGAGTCAATTTGAATCATTAAAATAACAGGTTAATTTTTTTAATATTAATTTAACATTTAATCTACGAAATTAATTATTAATCTCTATAATTTAACTCTTAAATTATATTTAAAAAATAAACTTAACTTTATATTATTCAACATTTGAATCATAGAAGTAAAATTCAATGCTTTCATGACTAATTTAATTGAAAAAGAAGATGAATAATTGAGAAAATAATTGCCTATCTCATCTTTTCTTTTACTTTGGCCGGCCAATTATTCACCTCACAAAGAAATGCGCTTTTCATTTCATCTTAAGCAAAATGGTCGGCCACCAATTTTTATCCACAAGCCATCAATGAATTCCAAATTCGTTGAATTTGCTTCTCACTTTTTTTTTATTCCATTTCACACACATATTCATTTTTATTTATAATATAATAATAATATTATATATATACTTGACCATAAGTATATATATAATATTAAATAATAATATTATATATATTTAGCCACCAAATATATATATTAATATTATAATATATAATAATAAAATATTTTAATTATTAAATAATTAATGTATAAAATTATTATTTTGTCATTCTTATATAATTATTAAGTATACTCTTAGTGGATCCCACTAATCATAGAAAAAATAATCAATAGTCCACAATGCCCCAAATGTTATTATTTAATTAATAAATAATAAATATTAATTAATTAATGTATTTAACACTTAAATACAAACAAACATGTATTTTGTAGTCATGTTAAATATTTTTATACTGAATAATTTAATTTAATATGATGCTATAGTGCACAATGAGTACAATTTATATTGTAGAACTCCTTAAGTTCACGCCCAATTCGTCAAATGAAACTATTTCATGAGTCTGTGATCAATATCCCACACACACATCACAGATATTAAAAACCAGCGAGTTGAATCATACAAGTTGAAGTCATAGCGTATACGTATAGTCATTCCTTCACCTATATCCTAAAAGAGTAAAGATATAGATTATAATCGTCAAATCCCTATGTGCTTAACCGTAAACTTATCTCCAGATTTATATTTTTGTAAAACAATATTCACAAACTTCTTTACGATATTGTTTAACTTTACAGAAAACTCTTTTTTCGCGGTATTTGCTTTTGGTTAAAAAACTTTCTGAAACATAATTCTTAGAGCATTAGGATATATAACTCACCCTTATGAGCTGACAAATCTCATACATACGCATACCAGATTTCATGAGCATCGGACTATACCCAGCGACACCCAACAGTCAGACCATGAAAGGTCTTTGACATGCGTGGAACCAAAGTATGGTGGATCACTCACAAGCCCACCGTGGCTTTCAAGTCAAAGGACCACAAATACTACTCAACTCGAGAAAACTCTCAATTGACTACTTTATAGGACGTCTATTAGAGGTCATCGTGAGTTTGTTCAGTATCTAGTCCTGATTGAATACCCACATCCCTATACGAGTTTTAAGCTTATAGTCAATTAAGAACAACCATTTGTACCATACATATATAGATATACACTGATCTATATAGAAAGGATTCATCGATAGACTCGTATCGATGAAAATAGATCAGGAACATAACGTTTGAGAACATACTTGCATAATGACATTTCCTAGCACTTTATTACAAATATATCATTACTAGTATACCTTCAGGTCTTTGTCCCGTTATAGATAAGACTCTAACTCCTTAGAATTCACTAATTATTATAACCTGCTAACTCCATAGCATTTATAATTGTTAATGATGTTAACTCTTAACGTTGATCTAAACTTCTTTAGATCAAATCTAAACTTTTTCGGATCATACAATGTCTGTAGCGTTACAAGTAATGTACCATATGTGTTTTAATAAAAATGAATTTATTTAAAATATTTATTATATAAATATTAATAATTAAGATTTATAAAATATTAAAATGACACATAAGCACCAGCTCCAACAACTTTCTCATGCATTTCTCTACAGTTAAAAATAAAGACTAGTAGTTTAAAAAATTATTAAAAGTTTTGTTGTTAAATTTAAGTGTGAATTTGCCGTCCAAATTAGAAATGTGCTTGCAAGCCAATTAATATACTGTCAATTTAGTTGAGTATTGTTAGCTTAAAGATTAGTTGAGTTTTGTTCACTTAGAGGGTGTAAGAAATCTATAAATAGGTATGTTACTCTTTGTATCCAGCATGGGTATGTAGAAACATAAAAGTGAGTGTTGTAAATAATTGAGTGCAAAAAAAATAAAAAATTGAAGAAGTTATGAGCTCTGTTATAGCAACTCAAGAAAATTTATGTTTCAATACAATTTTACTTCAAACACAAGTTTAAACACTCCACTTATTTTTCATTTAAGTGGTTTTAAAGCTGTATTTTCTAAGATCAAAATTTAGGCATTTGCATCACAAAGCATCCAAGAGATGTCTTTCTTTGCAATAGAAATTCATTAGTCGCATATTCTGCTCTTTCAATTTTTGGATGACAGAATTATGAGTTTTGAAAGGTGAAAATGAAGACATTACTCATAGATGAAAGGCTATAGAGTATTATTGACAAAGGATTTAAAAATCCTAAAAATGAAGATCAATTTACAGCAGCACAACAAGAGATTTTTGAAGCAATAAAGAGGATTGATGTAAGAGGCCTCTCAAAAATTCAAAATTCAATTTTTGCGGTCATCTTTCCAAGAATCATGAGAGCTAAATAGCCAAGTAAGCTTAGAAAATTATTGAGCAATAATTCCAAAAAGATAATTAAGCAAGAACCATTAAACTTTAATCCTTACTAAGGGAGTTTGAAAATCTAAGAATGAAATATAATGAAGTTGTCAGAGACTACTTCTTAAGAATAACTGAAGTAGTCAACAAATTAAGGTATTTTGATAAAGAACTCACTGACCAAAAGATCATCGAAAAAAAATATTAAATAGCTTTCTTGAAAATTTTCATTATGTTGTTACCGTGATAGAAGAATCTAAAGATCTTAGCACTTTATCAGTTGAAAAGGTGACTGGATATTTAAAGTCTTATGAACAAAAAGGATTGAAAATGAGCGAGCAGTCCATTGAGAGTGCCTTCTAATCAAAGCTTTCATTCAATTATCAAAGTATTTCCAAGAAAGAGAGGAAATAGAGAAAAAGAGACTCAAACAAGAGAGATGTCGATGGTGACAATAAATCATCTTTCAAAATTTGAAAGAAGTCGAATCATGATAGCTCTAGTTGTTGATATTGTGGGAACCCTTAATGTTATGCTTATAAAAGGTTTTGGGCATACTGAAAAGGTATGCAAATTCAAAGCAACCAATCAAGTAAATTTTTTCAAAGATAAGATAAAGATGATGGTAACATGTTTTATATTTCTCATTTAGCCCCGAATGACGAAGATTGTAGTGTTGAAGAGGAACTGTTGCAGCGCCAATAGTAAATGCAATACAAAGTTTGTTAAAGTAGATTTTTGTCTTGCAAATGTAGCCTTGAATTCAATGAATGCAATTACCCTTTAAAGCTCTTGGTTTTTTGACATTAAGTGCAACAATTAATGTCAAATAATGAAGAAATACTTACTGATGTGGATTTTTCCATTACACCTACAGTAAAAGTGGGAAATTGAGCTATTATTCAAAAAGAATAGAAAAAATTATTGTCAAAACTAGAAAAGGAACTAAATATGTTAATAATGCATTGTTGGTTCTTGGATTAAATCAAAATTTACTTAGTGTGGGGGCAACTTGTTGAAAATGGTCATTGCATCCATTTTGAAAATAATGCATGCACCATTTATGATAAGAAGAATAAAAGACAAGTGATTGCACATGTCAAGATGGAGAGAAATAGAAATTTTGCTCTTGATTTTTCATTGTGACTCAATTGTTGTAATGAAAGGAAAAGTCCTTGAAGACACTTGGCTATAGGACAAAAAGTACTATCATCTAAACCTTGATACTTTAAAGCTAATAAAGCAAAAATATATGGTAAGAGGGCTACCAAAAATTGAGAGGTCAGCAGAACCATGTAAAGGGTGTATCATAAGAAAACAACATCATTTATTTCCAGATAAAGTTCATAGAGGGCAAAAACATCGTTAGAACTTGTCCACACTGATATATGCAACCCAATACAAATCCCAACATTCAGTTAGAACATGTACTTTCTTCTGTTTATTGATGATTTTACTCGAATATTTTTGGTGTATTTTTTGAAAGAAAAATCAGAAACCTTTACAGTGTTTAAAAACTTCAAAGCTCTTATAGAGAAACAAAATGGTTGCACTATAAAAACTATCCATAGTAATAGAGGCAGAAAATATACCTTTGTAAAATTTTAAAAATACTATCAAGAAAAAGGCATTTAGAAGTAATTAACAGCAAGTTATAGCCTGGATCACATAGAGGAAAAACAGAATGATCGTGGAGATGGCAAGATAAATGCAAAGTGAGAAAAACTTGCCAAAACAATTTTGCGCAAAAGCTGTACATACAGTGGTATATATCCTTAATCGATGTCGAACTAAATCAGTGAAGAACATGACCCCATTTGAAGCATGTAGTGGAATTAAGCCTTTGGTAAGGTATTGTTAAATATTTGGTTGCATTTGTTATGTTCATATTTCTTCTGAAAAGAGAACAAAGTTTGATGATAAAAGTAAAAAATGTATTTTTGTGGGATATAGTTCTAGCACCAAAAGATATTGATTATTTGATGCTGAGTCTAAAAAAGTAATTATAAGTAGGGATTGTATTTTTAGTGAGAAAGCTTCATGGAATTAGGATGAAAACAAAGAACAAGTGTTGCCATAAATTATTGTTCATAAACAACTAAACGTGTAGAATGTGCTCTAAGAAGAACCTACTCCAGAAACGTCTTCAGGTTTTAATAAAGAATCAGCATCAACAAATTCTTCGCTGAGAAGAAAAAGACCGTGGAGTGAAATATGGATCTTGTAATTTTTCTGAACTAGAACTATAAACCTTTAAAGAAGCTCAAAAAGAGGAAGTATTGATGAAAGCTATGGAGGAAGAGATAAGCATGATCAAGAAGAATCAAACTTGAGAATTGGTTGATCGTCTAAAGGATCAAAAAATCATTGCAGTCAAATGAATATTCAAGACAAAGCTTAATCAAGATGGGGGCTTTCAAAAGCATAAAGTAAAGCTTGTGGCTAGAAGTTTCATTCAAAGGTTAGGTATTGATTTTTTTGAAACTTTTGCTCGTGTTGCAAGGTTAAAAACTATAAAAATCTTGATTGCTTACACTGCCTAAAGAAGATGAAAATTGTGCCAACTAGATATTAAATCATCATTTTTAAATAGAGTTTTAGAAAAAGAAATCTATATTTAGCAGTCCCAAGGCTTCTTGATAGAAAAAGAAGAAGATAAAGTCTACAAATTGAAAAAGGCTTTTTATGGGCTAAAGCAAGCACCACGAACATAGTATGTTGAAATTGATAAATATTTCTTGATGAAAGGCTTTCAAATAAGCCAAAATGAACAAATACTTTATGTGTTGAAAAGAGATGCTAACATTCTCATTGTCTCTTTGTATTGTATGTTGATGATTTAATTTTTACTAAAATTGATGATGTTTTGATTCAAAAATTCAAAAAAGACATGATGAACACTTATGAGATGAGTGATTTGGGATTACTCCATAAATTTTTGAGAATTAAAATATTTTAAACAAAAAATGAAAATTTTATTTCTTAAAAGAAATATGCTCAAAATGTGTTGAAGAAATTCAATCTGTTGGCATGTAAATCTATAGCAACTCTTCTGGCTACAAATAAAAAGTTAAAGAAAGAAAATGGCAAAAAAAAAGTAGATACAATAAGGTATAGAAGTCTAATCGACAATTTTTTGTACCTCACAACAACCGGGCCAAATATTATGTTTGCAACAAGTTTACTTTCTCGGTTCATGCATGAACTAAGTTAGATACATTATGGAGCAGCAAAAAGAGTGTTGAGATACTTGCAAGGCATACTTGAATTATAGTATCTTATATGAAAGAGTTGAAAATTCAAGATTAATGGATATTCAGATAGTGATTGGCTTGGATGCTTAGATGATATAAAAAATACTTCAGGCCATGTATTTTCTCTTCGCTCTGGAATATATTTGTGGATTTCAAAGAAGTAAAAGACAGAGCTGCAATCATTTGTAGAAGCGAAAAATGTTGTAGCAGCTGAGACAACTTCTCAAGAGGTATTTGTGATTCTGTTATTAATCTTCATATGCTAATGTCATAATTTAAGATGATATTCACCCTCGAGCACCAAAGCAATTGCCACTCAGGTAAATATGAAGCCATAACTATTTGATTCTATCAACTTGAGGTTTTATGTCAAGTCCTTATACTTTTTGAAGACTTTGGACAAAAGCGATAAATTTACTACACTATATTATGACAACAAATCCGTCATTGCCATTGTAAAAAATCCATTCCATTATGATTGCGCTAAACATATTGCGATGAAATATCATTTCATCAGAGAAGCAATTGAGAATGGTGATATTCAGCTTGAATATTGTAAATCAAATGTGTAGTTAGCCAACATCCTAACCAAGTGTCACGGACTGATTTCTCAAACCCGAGCGGCCTTAGACACTCTTCAAGTGCTAAGCAGCCTATAAGACCCAATTAACCAAAGAAAAAGATGAAGAAGAAGCATACCAAGTATTTGAGAGAATGCTCTCGTATTTTATTACTAAAGAGAGATTACAAAGTTATAAAATTACAAACTTAGAGTATTTCTACAAGTTGGAGGATTTAGAGGATGGTTTCTCAAATGAGAGCTCCCTCTATTTATAGCTAAAGCTATATACAATGGACGGCTAAGATTTACTCTAATCCAATGGTCCACATCTAAAGTGGAGAATATCCAAAAGAATATTTCAAAGATGCTACCTACCACATGTATATCCTAAGGAATATGCATTTTTTAGAATACTCCCCCACCTACCACACACATGTGGCATTAACCAAAATCAATTGAGTCTTCTAGAAGCTTCAACCCATGTAACACATCATGAGCCAAATACCCTCTTAATGGTATTGTCGTGCGCCAAATGTTTGAATAATTGCTTGAGAATATTTGGAGCGTGACACAAAGCTCCTCAACGAGAAAATTTCTATTATCTCATAGAACTTATTGGATTAATATAAAAAGTGCATTAAAAGGGGAATGTTAGAGAGTTAATACATTTTCTCATGCATTTCTCTCTAGTCAAGAATAGAGACTGATAGATGCAAAAATTGTTGAAAGTTTTGTTGTCAAATTTAGGTGTGAGATTGTTGTCCAAATTTGCAATGTGCTTGTAGGCCAATTAATATGCTATCAAGTTAGTTGAGTGTTGTTAACTTAGAGAGTGTAAAAAATCTTTAAATAGACATGTTACTCTTTGTATCTAGCATGGGTGTGTAGAAACACAAAAGTGAGTTTACTTTCCTGCTGGACAAGGCAAATAAGAACTCAAGAGGTATATGTGATTCTGTTATTAATCTTCATCTGCTAATGTCATAATCTAAGACGATACTCACCCCTGAGACCAAAGCAATTGAAATATGAAGCCACTGCTATGTGATTCTATCAACCCGGGGTTTTATGTCAATTCCTTATACTTTTTAAGCTATTTGATTATAATTGCTCAGATGCTCCTTGTGTATTGTAGCTACTAGTATTGTTGAAATGATGGAAAAGGGATCTAGGGTTGTGCATCAAAGGCTCTGGCCTATTAGGCCTAAGACTTAAAGAAACAGAACAAAATCACGGATGTAACTTCAGCAAATATAACTGCACCAGAAGTGATGCATCTGAGGAAGGCTCAGTCGTGTGTTGGCATTATCTCAGAGATGATGGGACAATCAACAAGGATCGAATGTCTGGGATTCAAAACAGTTCAAGATAAAGCCTTAGAGATAGGGCAGTGTTTGTGCTGTATCTAGCAAATTAAAGAGTAAAAACTCATGTATATATTCATTATTCATTCATTATTGTAAAGACAAGTTACTGTTACATCGATTGAGTAATACAATAGAATTCATTCTAAAGCTTCAAATTTTAACTAGTATTAAAGAGGTAAGAGTAATCGTCAGTGGGTTCTTTGTATAAGCTATAATTTTTCTTTATTCTCAGATGACACAGAACTCAAAAGTTACATGACTTGTAATTTAACTTAGCCTCGCATGCTTTATAAACAAGCAGAGAAAATAAAAAAAGAAACTTGCTATATTTTGCATTTGGGATATAGGAAAAATAAAATTTGGAATTGGGAAGTTCATTTATTTCATATTGCGTTTGTGACACTTACATTATTGCTTCAATATATGTAAAATGGTAACCTGACTTGGTGATCTCCACAATGGAGCTAAGCTAATGTAGCCAATGCGATCATAAAGCAGCATCTATGAACTCCTCATCGGATTTAAGAGCTCTCATTGAATGTGGTGGAAGGCATATCTCCAAATCTATGCTGCCTCCACCTTCATATCCTGAACACTTTCCCATCAAATTTGATTGCATATCCACTTCGAAGTGCCAATGCTTTACCCAATCCAAACTCACTTCCATATTTGTTGAACCTTGGTGAACTTCCCATCATTACACTGCATGGATCAAAGAATCGATCTAGCTGGTACATAAAGGGAGACTGCCACCGAGCATCAAATCATTCACGTATCATTTTTTCAGTGTGGTTAGCAATGGCTTGACGCAACTTCCTAGCTGCCCATCCAAGGTCTTGTTCAAGTAGCTCACCAGCTGTGGAAACCCCGCTCTCTGTTTGAATTGAATTTCCAAAGTACTCGATGAGGAAAAGGTGGTTCCAATCTTGTTCTGTTATTGATGGCCATCCTGCAACTAGTGGTTTAATCACGCGGTAGATTGCATAACCGGGTTATAGATCAAGACAAGTGCAGATAAGACTGAAATGAGGACATTTTGTTAGTTTTAGCCTGCGCATTGGCCTTAGCTTTGAGTTTTGCTATTGATTCTGCTGTAAAGTGGAAGATTCTTTCCAAAAGCTTTGGTGCTTCATATCTGCTGATGAACTCATCATGATGAGTGAAATGAAGGTTGATAATTGGATCGCGTCCATCTGGAAACTAGCGTTTGTTTATAGGTGGGTGTGAGAGGGAAACAGTCTTTCCTTGTGCCTGAAAGATTTCAGAAAACGCGTTGAAGAAATTCCACTAGGAGGTTCCATCACCTAGGGTGTGGCTCATTGAACAACCTATGAAGATTCCATCTACCAACTCGGTAAATTGAATTCATAGCAAAGGCCTTATGTAGCAATCATGATTCAAGGCTCTATCACGGTAAAAAAAGAAAAAAAGATTGGACCACCAATGGTACACAAGTAGGTGAAAGAATGTCCGAAATTGTCATGCCCAAAGATGCATGGATAAACTTGGCTCCAGGGCAGTTATTACAATTAACCAAGACCACATAAGGAGGGATTTTAGTCTTTTGTGTGACAAGGCGGCCAGCAAGAGGGTAAAAATGAACAAGGGTGAGAGACAGAGAGTGCTGAAGCCTATCCAAGAGAGCCTTGATGAAGTCTTCTTTATCATCAGCTTGTGGTGGTTTCTTTGGTTTGTTAAAGAGAAGACCTTTCTGGATATATTGCACAGGGAGCATGGCAAGATCCCATGGTGTTAAATAACAAGGCCGTTTCATTTCTTCTGAAACATAATGTGGTTGGACAAAGCATTCTAAGATGTACCAAGCAGTTTGGGGATTCATCCTTGAGCTGCATAAGAGTTAGAATATTTTGAATGTTGTTGATTAGTTGTAAATGGAGGAAAGAAGCCTCTCAAATGATCAATACCATTAACCAAAGTCATGGGGCTAACAATTAAGGAAAGAGACAAGAAATGCAATGGTATCTTCAACTGGCAACAAGAGAAAATAAGCAACCAACAAGAAAAGAACAAGTTTAGAAGCAGATTGACCAATGAGAGGCAATTATGAGAATCAAGCAAAAAAATATTAATTGAATCATTACACTTTGTATTTTAGTCATTATTTATCTTTAGATACTGTAGCTCATTTTGTAAAATTGGGTGAAAAAGAATTAAATACATCAATATTATTCACCATAGCCTTTCTCTTTGTTTTTTTCATTAAAGAAAAATTAACTTAGTATTAAGCAGGTTTGTCAACAATAATAGCAAACATCGGCTCTCACCTTGGTGTCCCTATTGAAACTAAAACAAACATGGCACAGAGTTCTGTGCCCAACAGTGTAGCCAGCAACTTGACCTTTGTTATTCTTATTAAACTCGACAAAAATAATTACATTATTTGAAAAACTCAGGTCTTGCTTTTCATAATAGGTAATAAACTTGAGGATTACATAGATGAAACAAACAACAACCAAGCAGGTTCATTGTCACTGTGGGTGAAAACTAAGTACCAAAAACCATAATCAATCCATTGTATGTGCTCTGGAGGAAACAAGACTAGCTGCTCCTTAGCTGGTTGTTGTCCTCATTGAGTAAAAATATCCAAAGCTCAATCACAGATTGTTGCACCTCTCTTGACTTGTGGATGACCTTAAAAAGATTGTATTGTTCACAATCAATGGCACACATCATAGAGGTCAAGAGACAACTAAATGTCACAAGGAAAGGCTCAATCAGCATGAGTGACTATTTCAGCAAAATAAAGAAACTTGTTGGTATCCTAACAACCTCTGGAAAGCTTATTACAAATTTAAAATTGATTCAATTCATTCTAGGTAGTCTAGGCTTTGAATATGCCCTTGTGGTTGTAATAATAACCACAGATCTCAATAACACATCTCTTGAAGGTGTCTATGCATCTTTGCATAACTTTGAAGGGAGACTCGAGAGAAATGTAACTGAGAATGGTGATTTTGAGGTAAATATGGCCTTCAATAGAGGCATTCCACGAAAAACTCAATATATGAGAGGTGCGGGAAGTAGAGGGGGTCTAACTTATGGGAGAGGAAATGGTAAAAACTCTAACTTCAATAATAAGGAAAATTAAAGTAATAAGACACTTAAGGGAAAGATGAGATAGCAAGGAAACAAAAACAAGTCTAAGGAAACTTGTCAAATTTGTGGTAAGCTTAGACATGAGGCAATTGATTGCTGGCACAGATTTGAACAGGATTTTGTTCCTAAAGTATTGGCTCAACAAAACTCAACATATGTTGCAGCTCAAGAGGATGGGGTTAATGAAGGATGATTTATAGACAATACTACCACAAATCATGTGACAAACAACATCAACAACCTTACCATAAGAATAGAATACAAAGGTAATCAGTCACTTATTGTATGTAATGGGAAGAAACTCCATATCTCACATGTTGGTACAAGCTCACTGCACATACCATACACTGATAAAACACTCATTCTTAAGCATGTCCTTTTTTCCCTTAAAATGAAAAAAAAAACCTTATAAGCATATCTAAACTCATGAAAGAAAATGAAGTCACGGTTGAATTTTATCATAACTTGTGTGTTATGAAGGATAAGATATAGAAGGAACTTTTTCAAAGAATGACTAAGGGAGGTCTTTATCAATTAGCAGTGATACATATATCAGGAAACATCAAAACCACCACAGAATCTATGAACCTTAGTTCAACAGTTTCTTTGTTTACTTCATTTCTAGAAAGTCTTAGGCTATATAATCCAAATCTAGCTCGGACTTGTCAAGAGACTTGTCAATCCTTCATAGAAAACTTGGTCACCTTAGTATCTATGTAATGAAAAAAGTTCTTGTATCTTGTAACAAGTCCACTGGTTTGAATAAAAACTTAGGTTTTCCATTCTGTGATGCTTGTGAAATAGGCAAAAGTCACAAGCTGAAATTCCCAAAATTTGAAAACTATGCCAAAATGCCATTAGAGATTATTTTTTCTGGAGATGGTTTTAGATTCTACCTTGGCATTATTGATAGTTTTTCAATATATGTTTGAATATACCCCTTGCAAAATAAGTCTCAAGCCATAAATACAGTCATTAATTTCATGAAATTTATTGAAAAACAACTTGAGCACCGAATTAAGATCATTCAAATAGATATGGAAAATGAATTTATGCCCTTGAGACATCATTTAAAAGAAAATGGAGTTCATTTTAGACACACATGCCCATACACATTAGAACATAATGGTAAAATTAAAAGAAAGCATAAGTAAATAGTAGAAGTAGGATTGGCCATTCTATCATAACCAAGTATGCCCTTAAAATTTTGGTGGTAAGCATTTGAAACTACTGTACACCTAATTAATCTTCTTCCAACACCAGTCCTAAGTGACATTTCTTCTCATGAAAAACTCTTTTGGAAAAGTTCCAAATTACAACAGGTTAAGGGATTTTGAATGTGCATGTTTCCAAAACCTATGACCTTTGAACAAACATAAGCTTCAATTTCATACATAAAAGTGCACATTCATAGGATATAGTTCTAAGCATAAAAGGTACACATACTTGTTACCATTAGGGAAAATTTTCATTTCAAGACACATTACCTTTAATGAAAATGAATTCTCATTTAATAGCATTGCATTGAAAGAAACTACATCATAAAGTGTAGAAAACTTCATGCATAAGTATTATATGTATCTGCCCCTACAGCAAAATGTCAGAGGTACCATAACTACTAATAAAGATCAACCAGTTTCAATCCACTCAGAAGTCCTATATCATCAAGATCTTCACAATAAATCACAAACATCTAAACCCTATCAGAATGAACCAGAAAATACCTTACTCACTTAAGACTTAAATACTAGCAACCTACAGATAGAACCTAATAATCAGCCTCAACAAACCCAAGCAAGATTAACACACCTTATAATCACCAGATCAAAGTCAGGAATCTTTAAACCCAAGATCTATCTAACTTATCAACAAAGCAACACTAATGAAGCTGTACCAACATCCACCAAAGAAGCTTTTCAAAATGCTAAATGGAAGGCAACTATTATTGAAGAGTTTCAAGCACTACTAAAAAATAAAACCTGGAATCTTGTTAAATACAAACTATGAATAAAAATTATAGGCTGCAGATAGGTATATAAAGTGAAGTACAAGCCAAATAGAGAAATAACAAGGTATAAAGTCAAATTGGTTGCAAAAGGGTTCTATCAAACAGAATGGATTAACTACTTAGAGACATTCAGCCCAGTTGTAAAGTTAGCCACCATCAAAGTTGTGTTAAGTTTAGCAACTCATTTCAACTAGGATATCAAGCAAATTGATATAAATAATATTTTTCTGAATGAAAGTATAACAGAAGAGGTGTTTATGATTTAGCCAGAGGGTTTTAAAGATAAACAAAATCCAAACTCAGTTTGCAAGCTCAAGAAAGCCCTATATGGACTCAAGTAAGCCCCGAGGCATGGTTTGAAAGGCTAAAATCAACCTTACTACAATGGGGTTTCAAAAATGCCAGGTCTGACACATCTCTCTTTGTTATTAAAAAAAATGCTAAACTTACGATGTTGTTTATGTATGTTGATGATATTTTGGTGATTGAGAATGATAAAATCATGTGTAATTCTGTGATAAACAAACTCAATCAAGAGTTTTCTTTAAAAGTTCTAAGATTTTTGAACTACATTTTTTTTTGGAATAAAGGTTAAAAGAAGTCAAAATAAATACATTCTTGACTTACTGAAGAGAGTTGGGCTATCAAATTGTAAACCATATCCTACTCCTATGAGTACTGATATTAAATTGACAAAGGAAGAAAAAAAGAACTTTGAAGATGCGACCTTGTATAGAAGCACTATCGGGGCCTTACGGTATGCAACCATTACAAGACCTGAGATAACCTATAGTGTTAATAAACTTAGTTTCTTTTGTCGCCAAAGTTAGAACATTGGATTGCTTGTAAAAGGATTCTAAGGTATTTGCAGGGAACCTCAAGTCATGGTTTGTTTTTTACAAGAGATGAAAAGTTAGAAATAGAATGATGTACAGATGCTAGCTGGGCAGATGATGTTGATGACAGGAAATTAACAAGAGGCTACAATATTTTTCTATGTGGTAACTTGATTTCATGAAGTTTAAGAAAACAAAAGGCGATTTCAAGATCTAGCACTGAGTTAGAGTATAGATCCCTTGCTCAAGCAGGTGTTGAAGTTGCTTGGTTAAGCTCCTTACTCACTAAACTGCACATTAAGTTAATTGAAAAACCAATAATTTGGTGTGACAACCAAGGAGTTGCTGTATTAGCTAACAAACCAGTCTTCTATGTTAGGACTAAACACATCGAAATATATGTGTACTTCATTCGAGATAAGGTGAAAAATAATGAGATTGAAATCAAGTTTGTTCCATCAAAAGAGCAAGTTGTTGATATAATGATAAATGCTCTTTCAATTAAAAGATTTAATTACTTGAAAGATAAATTTAAAGTCATTCCAGACTCTTGAGTTTAAAATAAAGAGTTGAAATATTTTGAATATTGTTGATTAGCTGTAAATGGAGGAAAGAAGCCTCTCAAATGATCAACATCATTAACCACACTTAAAGAAAGAGACAAGAAATGCAAAGGCATCTCTAACTAACAACAAGAGAAAATTAGCAACTAAAAAGAAAATAACAAGTTTAGAGACAGATGGACCAATGAGAGGCAATTTTGAGAGTCAAGCAAAGAAATATAGGAAATTCTCCAAGTTGACCATTAATTTAGTATAAAAAGTTTTTTTGACCGAAGTAAAATATTTTAAATTTTATTAACCAAATAGATGTTATGTTGACTATTTTATCCTTATTACAATTTTAATAATTTTTAATTAATTATAAAGTATATTATTTATAATGACAATAATAGTTTTAAAAACAATAATAATATAATTAAATAATATAAATTATTTAATATTTTATAAATGAATTAAAAATAATTAATATAAAAATAAGTGAAAATTAAAAACATAAACGAAAAAAATGCTTGTTGGGTGCGCGCCTAGGCATGCGCTCAACGAGCATTTTGCTCGCTAGGGGCATCGCTTGGTGCGCACCCAACGAGCATTTTAATCGATGGGCCCATCGTTTGACGCGCGCCTAGCAACTGAGCAAAGGCACTGGGTGCATCGCTTGGCGTGTGCCCAACGCCCAGCAAAGCTTGGCTTTTGCCAAGCTTTGCTTTTATTTATTTATTAATTTAAATTTAATTTTTATTTAAATTAATTATATTTTAGTTATTGTATTAAAAAAGAAAATAAATAAATAATTAAAATAAATAATTTATTTTTATTTATTTATTTTAATTAATTTATAAAAAATAAAAAGTTATTCAATTAAATAATTTATATTATTAAAATATAATTTTTTATTAAAATAATTAATTTTAACTTTTTATTAAATTAATAAAAAATTATATTTTAATTTTATCATATAAATTATTTAATAAAATAACTTTTTTATTTTTTATAAAATAATTAATTTTAATTTTTTTTATTAAATTAATGAAAAAATTATATTTTAATTATATAATATAAATTATTTAATTAAATAACTTTTTATTTTTTATAATTAATAAATTAATTATTTTCTTTTTTAATACATAAATTAAAAATAATTAATATAATTAAATTTTTTTAAAAAAAAACTTGGGGTGCATGCATAAGGCGTGCGCCTCGCATGCACCCTAAGCAATTGCCCCAAGCAAATTGCTTGGGGAGTGGGGTGGGCGCATATTGCGCCCAAGCAAAGCTTGGCATTTTTGCTAAGCTTTGCTTTTTTTTTTTTAATTTAATTTATTTAATTTTATTTAAATTAATTATTTTTAATTGATGTATTAAAAAAAATTAATTTATTAAGTATAAAAAATAAAAAGTTATTTAATTAAATAATTTATATTATATAACTAAAATATAATTTTTTTATTAATTTAATAAAAAGTTAAAATTAATTGTTTTATAAAAAATAAAAAGTTGTTTTATTAAATTATTTATATTATATAATTAAAATATAATTAATTATTAATTTAATAAAAAGTTAAATTAATTATTTTAATAAAAATTTATATTTTAATAATATAAATTATTTAGTTTAATAACTTTTTATTTTTTATAAATTAATTAAAATAAATAAATAATTTATAAATTAATTATTTTCTTTTTTAATATATTAATTAAAATAAAAATTAAAATTAAATTAATAAATAAATAAAAGCAAAGCTTGGCAAAAGCCAAATTTTGTTGGGCTTTTCTCAGTTGCTGGGCGCGCGCCAAGCAATGTGCTCAGTGAGCAAAATACTCGCTGGGCGTATCGTTTAGCGTGCGTCCAACAAGTATTTTTTTATATTTTTAATTTTTATTTATTTTTATATTAATTCATTTATAAAAAATAAAATATTAAAAAATTTATATTATTTAATTATATTATGATTTTTTTAAAATTATTATTGTCATTATAAATAATATTTTTTATAATTAATGAAAAAATTATTAAAATTATAATAAGGATAAAATTGTCAACGTAATATCTATTTGGTTAATAAAATTTAAAATATTTGATTTTGGTCAAATTTTTTTTTTATATATTAAATTAGTGGTTAATTTAGAGAATTTCTCAAGAAATATTTAATTGAATCATTATATAATCATTACACTTTGTATTTTAGTCATTCTTTATCTTTAAATATTGTAGCTCGTTTTGTAAAGTTAGGTGAAAAAGAATCAAATACATCCGTATTATTCACATAGCCTTTCTCTTTGTTTTTTTTTCATTAAAGAAAAATTGACTTTAAGCAAAGCTAATTGTCTGTTTGGTCGCTTGGATCCTTCGCTGGTTCAGCATTATATAATTGAACTCAAGCTACTATACTACCTACCCTCATTTTCTTTTGTATAATTGTATACCTTTTGTTCAATATCAACTAGTTATTTTAGTGGTGTAGGGAAAGTTGGCATATGTGATACGTATGCGGCGTGCTTGATTGTCTGTAGTTGGACCCTGATGAGTAGCAATTGCCAAACAGAAATTGTTCAAAAAGACGGGGATAATAAAACCCTTTACAAGCCTTACATAGGACATTTTCTACTTTCCTTCGTTCTTCATTTCCTTGTTGGTCTTGACATTGCGAAAGATTTCCTGACAGGAACAGGATTTTTCTTCCTCTAATATTTATCGTTTCGGTTGCACGAGGTGTCTTGCAAATAAAAACTGTCCGAGTTCAGCCCTCCCGAGATCAATTTGTTTACCAAGCTTCTTGGAGAAAAATAGATTTTTCCTTTTGCTAGTCAATGGATGGCTAAAGACATAAAGAGTAAGATTTTCTTATATTGGAGAACAGGGCCTAGTCTTAAGGATTAGGAAAGGTGCCGCCCTATGTTGGAAATGGTCTAACTGAGTTGAGCAAGAAAACAATCCAATTGTTTTTGAAAAAAAATGGAATTTAAATTCATAACTAAATTTTAGTGTATAGCTAACTGAGTTGAGCAAGAAATGACGTATATTTGGTTATAGCGGAAGTGACTTGTAATCACTGCTATTTGGGTCAAGAATAGAACACGCCCGCTACCCCTCTATTCCATCCACCAATTTCCATAATTTAAAGAGGAGGGTAGGTAAAATTTAAGTCTAAGTCTCAGTTTTGCTCGATTTGAATTTAAATTCAAATTTTTTTATAATTCTTTAAAATTTAGGTTAAATTAAAGTTTTTTTTAAAAAAAAAATGAGTTGAATTTAAATTAAAATTCGAATTAAGTTTTGGTGAGTTAGAACTTAAATTTTCACTCGATTTTTTTATTTTTTAAATATTTTTTATGATAAAATTTAGATTTTGGAATTTTTTTTTGTTAAGCAATTGACTAGATTATATTGTATAATTTAATATATTTTAAATTTTAATAATTTTTTCCTCTTATGAGTATTAAATTTTTTTTTTTTTACTTTGTTTCATCTTTCCTTTTCAATGATTTTTATATCGAAACATGATAATGTACTAATATATTAATTTAATTGTAAATTTATAATATTAATAATTCAAATTAATAAGTCAATCATTCATTAATTAAAATACTTTTATAGAAAAATAGTAATAATATTTTGCCGAAAAAATATTTACTAAGTACTAAATAATAAAAAATTTAAATAATTAATTAGTGCTTATTTGATACTACTTTCAAAATAATCAAATACTACCAAAATAATTCATTTCAACTGCAATCAACAAAATATGTAATCCATATTATCAAAAGTTTCATATTCCATAATCCATAAAATATAAAATACATGTATAATCTAAAATACATGCAATAATACATATCATCCAAAGTTTCAAATAAATAATAAAATTATAATTTATGAAAAACAACTCAAATCTATGACAAAGTTTCATCAATATCTTCTTCTACGATAACTAGCCCAGATTTCGAAATTCTACCTAAAAAATAATTCAAATTAACAAAACAATAAAACATTAAAAAATTTAATTAATTTATTCATAAATAACAATAATAGTATAATAGTGTGTTATCTAAACTATTTTTACCTTGTAACTTAGTTCAATATCAATGTTAAGTATATTTCAATGCCTTTAGAATTTTTGGATGAAGTTTACTACAATGTGAACTCAAATATTTACCTCATTTACTGAAAGCAGACTTAGAAAAAATGATCGACACTAGAATGATAAAAAAATCTCTAGCAATCCTAAATAATAATAGATATTTACTTTTATTATCCGTTCACTAGGACAAAATATCAAAATTAAGAGTTTCAGCCAATAAATCTTTGTCTAAATAGTGACCCAACTATGATTTAGCCAATAGTATGGTCGAGTTTGGGTTATAAATATTTGCCATTCAAAAGTGATGTCACCCTTCATTAATCCACTCGTAACTATCATCGTGCTTTAACTGACTCAATAAGAAGAACTTGAAGAAGAACCACCTGTAAATGAAAATTTTACTACATACTCATTAAGTCATAAAAGATTTAACATACCTTCTCAATTTGAACATCACAAATCACATCTTGAACTTACGATCAAGAAGAGTACTAATCACTATAACACCGTGAATCACCTCCTAATACTTTTCATACTTTGCAATCATTAATCTAGCCATATCTTTTACCCTCAGAATAGGTAAATCTAATCATGTATTCATAAATAACTTGTACTCATAAATCTTTGGGAAGAACAAGTTACTTGTAGGATATTAGGTGCTTGAAAATCTCAGTCAACTTATAAAACACTTTTAGATGCTCACAAATAACCCTTATTAGCTTTCACTTTGACTTACTCAGGCAAGATTTTTCATGTTCTCTTAACCGAGCAAATACATCTTTATAAGATTGACTATTGTAAATATCAAGTAAGTAGAATTTTATTGAGTTTTGCAGTCAAACACCAATTTTCTAATCTTTTTAACACTTAATTAATGTGCAACAGTCTTAAATTTCTCTACTTTTTTAGTTGTTGTTGTCCAATAACTAACACTATCTCTGATATTTTTAAATCAGAGTCCCCTTACTAACATCCCATTCCTCGCTATCAAATTAAGTATATGCACACAACAATGCATGTGTAGCAATATCAATAAACAAGGACTCACATGTCCTATATTGTTCATCAAATTATCCTTCATAAGAGTTGTGTCATCATTGTCATTGAGAAAAGTTATATTTTTTAATCATAACCATTCATTTGGTAAGTTATATCTTTTCTTCAAATCTTTTAAATAGATGACAACATTTTATCATGTCTTTTTCTCTTCAAAACAATGTCTCTTTTCATCTTAATTATATAAATATTACAATCTACTAACAATCCCTCACTAGATTGTAATATTATAATAATATTTTCGTGCACACCTAAAGGTATCTTTCGATTTAAACCTTCAATTAATGAAAGCATGTAAAAGTTTTAACAAAGACATATATAGCTACCCCTTTAAACAAAGTCTTCTGAATGTTAAAATTGAAAAATACTTCACACATGATCACATATTATTTTATTGAGATGTTTTGCTTATTTTAGCATTATTATGGCCTTATGCTGAATCCTGTTTTCATGAACATTTGCAAGAGTAAACCATTTAAACTCTTGTCAGAAGCAACACCATTTCTTATGTTCACATAAGTGAAGTTCTACAATAAAATGTCACTGTTACTTTAGACATTTAACTTAAATTTGAAATCATTAAGAAATTTTTTAAACTTCATCCTCTAATACGTAGCAGTCAACACTGTACATCTTGGAATGGTTCTTTAATTAATACAGTATTCAAACAAGCATATATCAATAATTTGTTATTATCCATTAGACTTGAACTAGAGACATTCTAAATGAAATCGGGTTATCGTTACTGGTGATTTTATACAAAGGGTTTCAACCTCATTCCACTAGATGTAATCTTTATTATATCCTTTGAGAGTGATCCTTTCATCAAAAGACCAACAAAATTGTTACTTGACTTAATATAATGATGTTAATAACACCATCCTTCATTAGTTGCTTCACATGTTCATGTCTCAAACTAATGTGTTTAGATTTTTCATTATATACTTTGTTATAGGCAAAGTAAATTCACTATCACAATACAAAGAAATAGATGACGTTAGTTGTGGCCACAACTCTATATCCAATAACAAATTTCTCAACCATTCTGCTTCTTTGCTTGTTGCTGCTAGTACTGCTATAAACTCAAACTCCATTGTTTAACGAGTTATGCAAGTTTATTTCTTTGAAGCCCACAAGTGGCTCCACCTTCAATTGTGAAAATTCAACCATAGGTGGATTTATTATCACTAGTACTAGTAATCCAACTAGCATCTGAGTATTCTTCTAGTACTGTTGGAAAGGTAAAATAAATAAATCTAAATTAATAGTTCTTTTAAGATAACCAATAACTCTACCAATTGCTTTCTAGGAATTGTACTAGGATTACTTATATATTTTAAAAACTTGCATACTACAAATGCTAAATCCGACCTTAGTACAGTGTATAGCATACATCAAGCTGTCAATTACATTTGTATACTCAAGTTGTGCAATTGATCTGCCGAAATTACTCTCAAGTATTTTAATTCTTGAATCATAAAAAGGTACTTGCTTCTTTTATTTGTAAATGCTTAAATTTAAGAAACACCTTTTTATATAATGAGACTGATTTAATGCATAACACCCCCCTATGATTCTTCACTTTATTTCCCAAAATAATCTACTTCTTTTAAATATTTCATTTTAATGCTTGAAGTAAGATACTTTTTAGTCTCACATACTCCTTTCATGTTTGTACCAAAAGTTAATAAATCATCAGCATAAAACTAATGATCGCACTAAATTTATTTATTTGTGAGTTTAGAATAAATGCATATATCAGTATTATTATGTTTGAATCCATGCGAAATTGTGACAGAATCAAACTTTTCATGGCATTATTTTGGTATTTGTTTTAGACCGTTTAATAACTTTACTAATGTACAAACTTTATTTTCATTTCTAGATAACATAAATCCTTTAGGTTGTTCTATAGATATTTATTCATTAAGATCGGCATTTAAAAATGCAGCTTTCATATGTATTTGATGTACAAGCAAATTATAAATTGATGCTATTGTCATTAACACTCTAATAGATGTAATTCTTGCTATAGTTACATATGTATCAAAATAAGACCAATTCCTTTCTTTTGTGTAAAATCTTTTATCACCAACCTTACTTTAAAAGTTTGAATAGACCCATCAGAATTATATTTTTTTTTTCTAAATACCAATTTGCATTTTATTGGTTAAAATCCTCCAGATAAATCCACTAAAGTTTAAATTTGATTAGACAATAGTAATCCATGTCATCATTAATAATTTTTTCCATAAGGCTACATCTCTTGAAGCCATTGTTTCACTAAAATTTTTTAGGATCTTCTTCTATATTTAGCAAAATAGGTATTTGATTAAAAATTATATTTTTTGTCTCCTTTCATAAAAAGATTATAGATCGAGAATGAAATAAAATCAAAGTTTAAAGACTTTTCTTTTCTAATTCTTTGATTTATCCTAGGTTCGATATGTATATCATGATTTTTTTTTCTCATTAAGAGAAGAACTATGACTTGAATTAGTCAAAGATGCTTGAGTAGGTTCTCTTTAGAATTATTGTCATTCAAGAATCTATTCTCAAGAAACTCAACATCTCTAAATTCAATAATAACATTTAAAAAAAAATCTAAATCAAAAGTCTAGGTCTTAGCTTTGACATTTTTGGGTCATGAGACCTATACAAGGCCAAACACCCCCACACTTTAAAGTATTCTAAATTAGGTTTTCTCTTTTTCAAGTTGAAATAGGCATTTTTCTGGAAAGAATTTTATTATGTATGTAACAAGCATAAGAATGATTTCACTCCACAAATTTAATGACAATTTAGTATTTACAAGCATAGAATCAATGATCATATTAATGAAAATTCTATTTTTCCTTTATGCTAAACCATTTTGTTGTGGAATGTAAGGTGCAATCTTTTGACGTATAATGTCATGCTCTTCATAATATAAGGGAAAATCGTTTTATAAATATTCATCACCTCTATCACTCTGAAGCATTTTGTTTTTTGTTTTTCTTTTTCCTTTTGAATATTAACTTCAACTTTATAACATTTAAAGAAATCAAAAGCTTCATTTTTATAAGCCATTAACATACATAAGTATAACTAGAACAATCATTCATAAAGGTGATTGTGTTGCATTGCATTCCCAAAAATTAAAGAAATGGTTGAAGAGAGTATTAAGATGTGTCCCCGATAAATGAGTTCATCTTCATCTCGCTATTTTCTTTCTTTGATAAAGTTGTCTGTGTCATCTTCACTCGGTGGAAGCAAAGGTTATGGGTTTGGATTCAACACATATGATACATTCAAGACTATATGAGCAAGAACATAACTTTCTCCTTCTAACGAGTGAAGTTTGACCCATCAAACTTCACAAAATCTTAATTCACAACTTTGAAAGCCATTAAATCTGTCATTTTCTTCAAACAAATAAAACCTTAAGATTGAAAAAGAAAAAAGAAATTATGACAGAAACAATGATTTTGAAGCATGTTGTAACACTTTCCTTAAGGTTTTTATTTGCCCCCACTTATGAGAGTTTGCTAAAGGGTTCTATAGCAAATTACCTCCAAGATCGATATAGCAAAATGGGAATACTACAACTATTAATATTGAAATATTCCCAAACTTCTCTATTAGGAAATTATATAATTGTAATAATAAAATAATATTGTAAGGAAAAGAGAAATCCTCAAACTTGTGAAAATAACATACGTAGAAACTTTGATTAGGAAAGTGTTGATGAACAACATTTCATAAGAGTTGTGACTTTTCAGCATAACCATAGAAAAAGATTAGATTTTTTGATCCTAATGGTTTATTTGAAAGATAATATCTTTTCATCAAACTTCTTAAATAGATCGTATCTTTTTAATTAAAAGACATCTCTTCTCAAAACTCCAAATATAACAATCTATTAAGAGACACAGCACAATGCATATTATTGAGGAAGCAAAAGTTCAAAATACAAGCACAATAAGCTGTGTTCAAATTAACAATAGTACACGTAAATCTTTGATTCTTTCACTAGGCAGTAGCTTCACGATTGGAAACCGTGCATATATATATGTGATACACTGGATGGAAAGCAAAATTAAAATACAGCAAATATTTGACAATTTTCATATATATATATATATCGATTTGAATTAAACATGAAGCACAACTGATCCAAAACAAACAAATTTTGTTACATTTACAAAAATGCTGGACGTAGGAGATGAATCTTGAGAGAGAATCATATGCTTTTAATAATATAAGACAGGACAGCAGTTGCCCGGAGTAACAAAGCCGGTCCCAGCTACACTTACTTTCTGAAATGCAAAGGGGTATTATTACATTACTTTGCCTCCCTTTCTGAAATTTCACTTAATATACACATTCCTCCCCTAATGTTAAGCTACCATCAATGCTTTTAACAGAATCCGTGGGTATTTTTTTAACTTTCAAATTTGAATACGAAAGTGAAACACAATTGCTCTTAAAATATTAACGTTAAAATTCTCATCCTAAAGAAAATTTAGTTCTTTTTCTTCTATCAAATTCTTTAATGACATGTATTTTTTTCATTCTAATATTCATTTAAATCACAGTTTAGTTTCATTCAATGCTTCCACCAAACTTTGTTTACAAGAAAACGGTTGTGAAGAAGCATCTTCAAAAAAGAAATAAATTATATATATATATATTAATGAAAATAACATAAAACTAGACGTACAAATCTCATTCACATATTTTTTTATTATCAAATTCAAATATGTTTTCTTTTAAAATAATATAAAAAATATTGAATTAAAAGAAATACGCAAAAAGTTAATTTAACGAATAAAGAGATGAAAAAGAAGAATTGCACTCAAATATGACTTATTATGGACCATATAAATGTTGAATTGAAACTTATCTCAAATCAAACTGAAGAAGGAAAATACAAAAAGTCCGAGAGAAAAAAAAGTCATACTAAAAAATTTGAGATTTTCTTTATTTTCCAACTAATTAAAATTTGTTTAATTTTTCATTTCATTTATAGAAAATTAATTGCATGCTCCTTTCTTTTGAATCTTGGTTTGATCACTAAAGGAGAAATCTTGATTTGATTGCTAAAAATGAAAATATAATACTATAGCTTATTTAACTTTCTTAATATTCTTTTCATTTATTAAAATTAATTACATGTTATTCTCGAGTTAATTACCAAAGAAAAAAAAAAGAGCAAACGCTGGATAAGCGGAAAAAATTGGCGAGGAAGTCGCAGAGATTTTTCAAGTTTTAACTACTAATTTTTCTCTTGAAAAGGCATCCAAATAATTTTAAAAACTTCAGTTATTTTGCATATAAAGAGGCTATTGTTTATTTATGCGTTTTGAAATTCAAGCGAAGTTTGATTTAAGTAAACCTAAGAGAGGTTAAGTGATAATACCATTCTAAAAAAATTAAGAGAGACGATCATAAAAACTGAAAACAGAGCACGAATGAGAAACGCAAAATAATTTAACAAAACAAATCATTCGTTCTAGCAATACTAAGAATCCTACCGTAACAAACCCAAAACATAGGCAAGTTCAAACTTCAAAAACCTACATCACGCCAAAAAGTGAAACTTGAATAGTTTGAAACGACTAATCCAACTCTCTTCAATCACTGCAACATGCTCATGAAACAAGATTATCATTCAGGGACAATGAGGCCAGTTGATCTGCCGGGCTATTCGCCTGCTGCTGAGCAACACTCCTCAGGACCTCCATGGCCTCTGCTACTTTAGCCTTCAATGCCTCAGGCGACTCAAGAAGATGCAAAACCTCAGTCTGGTCCATCTCCAAAAGCATTCCTGTAACCTTGGCCGCCGCATCTCGTTCCAGCTGCTCCACTAGAGGGTATAAACTTTCACCCAGCAACTGTCCACAAATTAAGAAAATATATCAAAACCTTGACCCCTTCCAAAGTCCTAAAACATAGTAAAATAGGAAAGCAAATAAAGAAACAAAAGATGAGATAGTAACATAGGCAAGCAATTATAAATAAAGAAACAAAAGATGAGCCTACCGTCCTTTGCTGTTCTAGTGATGCATTTGCAAGAGCCGTGGACAAAGCCGTAATTGGCATAGGTTGACCAACAGCTGCATCTCGAATGGACATGCCGCCACCAATGTCATATGGAACAGGAAGCATGCCACCAGCAACACCAGGCATTGGAACATCTGGCATATTACGGCCAGAAGGGTATCGATAGACACGACCTCTGGGAAGCATCTGGAACAAGCAAAATTAAATCACGTCAGCAATGACATAAAATAAAACCACTAAAGCAACAGTCAAAACTTATGATAAAAAACCTGCTGCTGCATCAGAGGTAGTGGCTGCTGGGTCTGTTGAACAGGACCAGCTCCACGTCGGCCCCCTGGGCGCTGACCTTGCTGACCCTGCTGGACAATTGGAACAAAGAAGTTTGGCATTGGAGCCCCACCAGGCCTCATTCCAGGAACAAGTTGCTGCTGGTAACCAAATCCAGCCTAAAACAAAACATTTTCATCAGAAAGCTTGACCAGAGGCCATAATATAAAATGAAGTAAACTCTGAACAACAAATGCAAATCAAACTAAAAAAATGCCATCAACAGGGACAGTTCAAATGGATAATTACTTGTGGAGGAATTATGGCTGGTGGCCCTTGGCCGTATAAAAACTGCTGCCCAAGACCTGGCACACCAGGTGGGTACATTGGCATTTGAGGAGCAACTGAGGGAGCCATGGCAACTGGCCTCATTTGTGAAAACTGAGCCTGCGAGTAAATAAAATATTCATGAGATCAGAAAAGCCAAAAAAAGAAAAAAAAAAAGGAAGAAAGCAATAGGAGCATTTGTCGACGCAAGACACAAGCATTACACTCTTTCCATACAATGGAGTTTTTTCCAGAACCAAACAATAAAAGTAGGTCTAAAACAAAGATACCTGCAGCCTTGCTCTTCTCTCTTCCTTCCTCTGTGCAAGAGCAACATAAAGAGGCTTGCTGACAACCATTTTACCATTCATCTCAGCAAGCTGTCAACGAACAGCATATGTTAATATTTTTTACCAAAAGGAAGTTAAAACAACACATATTTGACCAACTTACAGCTCGGGATGCTTCTTCAGGAGCTGTAAAAGCCACAAACCCAGAGCCTTTACTAATTCCACTAGGATCATGCATAACCTGAAAAAAGATAGAAAAAGATATATGCTTTAGTGTATCACAGCCAAATGCCAAAGTATATGAGATGTATAGCTGGTTTTGAAAATTCAAAAAGCAACTGCAAACCTTGCATGAAGTAACTGTGCCAAATTCAGAGAATAACTCCTTTAGTTTTTCATCATCAATACTATCATCCAAGTTCTTGATATACAAATTCAAACCATGGAATTTGTCCACTGTTTCCTTCATGGCTTGCTCAAATCTCCCTTTCAGCTCTTGCTCTCTTTCAGATTTCTTCTGAGCTTTTCCAACATACCACTCTTTCTCATCAACTTTCTTTCCATTAAGATCTTCAACAGCTTTGGCAGCATCATCTGCATTTTCAAAATTGACAAATCCAAAACACTTGGATTTTCCATCACCATCCCTAATCACAACAGCACTTGTAACTGTTCCGTATTCACCAAAAATTTTCTTCAAATCTTCATCTGCCGTTGACTCGGAAAGATTTTTGACATATACATTATTGAATTTAGTCTTATTCAATGCACTTTCCCTCTCCTGCTTACGAAGAAAGTGTCCAACATACACTTGTTTGTCATTAATAAGCATGCCATTTAACTTATCAATAGCATTTTGAGCAGTTTCTTCATTGTCAAATTGTACAAAACCATAGCCTTTGGAATGGCCAGCACCATCAGTAGCTATCTTGCAAGAAAGAATGTTCCCAAATGAAGAAAATGTATCGTGTAATGCTTTGTGGTCAATAGACTTGTCAAGATTCTGTAATAGTCAAAAATAAATAAATAAATAAACAAGTAGAAGACTAAAAATGTCGCCAACATAGACTGGAAACAGAACAAGATCAGAAATTGAAAAAGAAACTACCTTGATAAATATGTTTCCTGTACCACTTTTGCGGATACTAGGATCCCGATGAGAATACATGATTCTAATGGGCTTGTTATTGAGTGGAGTGAAGTTCAGCAAATCCAGTGCCCTTGCCGCTGACAAGGGAATAAGCATAATTCAAAACAAAAGAGAAAAAATTGCGCAGAAAAAGGCATGTTACATTGGAGAAAATATATAAGAAAACTTCACCAAAACAACTAATTAATCTCATTCTTTATCCCAAAAGCAACAGAAATTGAAACTATCTCAAAAAAAACAGAAATTTCTTCTTTTGTCTCCTACGGTAGGAGATTCTAATGTTGTATTCATGTGTATGATTTTTCTTAGGCTAACAATGTTAACTCTGCATAATTGAGTATGACAAGTGCATTACTACTAAAATTAACAAAACCTCCTGTATTCCCAGGCAACCATCACATCCTAAACTTATTTTTAAAAAGCCAACAATTCATGAGACTTTTGGTGCTAAAAAAATCTTTTCATCAAACCAAGATACATTACAAACTCGAATGAAACAACACCGTCCTAATCCCTATATTAAACTAACGACTAACAAATTTCTGCCACCTTTGCGCTAGGCCAACGAATTTAAATTCACTTAATCGACTAGAATAATACCATAAACCATCAAACAAACAAGTAAAAGAAAAAAAAACAAAGTTTTCAGCACTAACCATCAGCAGCGCTGCTATAATTAATATAGCCATAGCCGAGAGAGCGCCTGGTGCTGAGGTCCCGACAAACCCTAACCGACACGACTTGACCGACCTGATTAAACAGATCGTAGAGCTGCGAATCAGTCACGTTGAAATCGAGATCGCCAACGTAAAGCGACGTTGTCAGGAGCTGGTTCCCAGCCGCCAGTCCGTTTGGCCCCGAAATTGGAGCTGGAAGCTGCACCTGAATCTGCGCCATCACCAAAAACAAATTCTAGATCCTTCCCTTTTCTGTTTCTCCTTTTTTTTTTTGGAATTTTCTTTTTGTTTTACCTCTCCTCCGGTTACGTCTCAAGATAAAACTTAGAGAGATAACAAGATAAATACTCTGATTCTAAGAGTGAAATTGAAAGAGTATAAATAAAAACCCGAGACTGAAAAATCTGGAGACACTATTTTCTTTTTTTGGTTTTTTGGTGGAGAGATAGGAGAGGAGAGGAGAGGAGAGGGATGGGTAAAATTGGGATAAAATCGTCGGAGATCCGATCGGAATCGGACGGAATTCGACGTAGGAAACCGTAAATGAAATTATTTTTTAAGATTTTAAGTGGGAGGGCAGAAACAACTGCACCGCACCGGCTATGGGGTAACCGTATTCATTATATAGTGGAGAAACCCTAGTTTGTTTTCTTGAATCAATATGGACCGTCCGATCTCCTGATGACATACAACTCCTCTTTGTTTCTATGTTAAGCGTTAATCGTGTATTGCGTTTGCGTAAGGGCCAACAAGTAGGACGTGTCAGGATCACGTGCTGCCGTGAAATTGTCACATAACTCATGTCCCGTACAATTTTGGGCGAAGCATACAATATCTGTATGTATTTGAGGTGCTGTTACTAATACTCTGGACTAGCAATAACTTAAATGGGTTTTTGACTCGATCAACGGAATAACCGAGAGAGAACAAATAAATCAAAGAACGGCAGACGTTTTTACCAGTCCAATTTCGGACAGAAATAGAATCGTTGGAGATGGAAATTGGAATGGGGAATGGACCCCGACTATCTGCTTTTCAGCTTAACTATATCACAATTTACAAATCCAAATGACAAGAGGAAAATTCAAAAATAATTCGGACGAGGAGTGGGTCGAACGAAAGCCCTTCCATGCTCAAATCGCAAGCCAGTTATGGTGTAGATCAAAGACACCCAAACTCAATACTCCACGGCCTTAAGGTCCAAGTCTGAAGCTCAATGCCAATAGGCTCCATAGGCCCATATTTATTTATCAAGCTCAAAAAATAGCTTTGGAAATAATTTTTATTTTTGCGACGACTATGATCTAAAATTTTATGATGATGATATAATTATTGCCTAAAACTTTTAGAAGGTGGTGACAAATTTTTTTTTATTTTTTATTATGTGACTAAAGCTCCAGAAGTAAGTTATAAAGATCGAAATTTCATAAATAACTTTTCGTGCCTTATATTTCATCTTTCTTGGAAAAAAAAAAAACTGAGCTCCTCTCATTTGCAAAAAACACTCAGATGCCAAAATTAAAACTTAATCAAATTACAGAAGACAATCAGAAGAAATATTTCAAAAAAAAATGTTTAGATGTATTTAGGCAGAATTTATAGTGTTATTGTGATTTAAATGAATTTTAGATTTTATAGTGATTTTCTAAAAAAAAAAATTTAGGTAATCAATGAAAAGAAAATTTATTGATTAAACAGCTTAATACAACAAAAATCTCAAACAAAACAAGTATCACAATTCTAAAAAGACCTAACACAAAAACACTTCACCACTTTTAAATAATGGCAGCAACATATTGGTCAATTATGGCTCCTAGATATTTAATTTATACAATATTTTTTATACACTAAAAGACAGTATTGATAAAAGGTTTTTTTATACGCAAATCAATAAGCTATTGGTGTAGTAACTGGTATTCATAATTGGTAAGAATAAGTATTTATATACATATTTTATTTGCATGTGGGTGATACTTGATTTATGTATTGTTATTAGTAGTGTTTGTATAGGTTAAGGACATACTATTAGTATTGAGTTTAATTGTAAGACTTTTAGATTTATTTTAGGGACTAAATTGTAATACTTTAAAAGTTTTAGGGGTAAATTTATAAATATAAAAAATTAGCCTCTTAGTATAAAAATATACTTTTGAAACCCTAATTTACTCATTTTTGGGTCGAGCTATCCATTTAGAGAGAGAGAAGAGAGAAATAGAGGGGAGAGAAAGAGAAGAAGAAGAAGAAATTGAAATTTTGGATCTTAAGAGGTATATCACAACTAATTCTTAATTTATTGGTGTTAATTAAGTTAATTTCTTTAATTTTTGATTTTTAAAAATATGTATAATTGAGAATTTGATGTGTATTTCGTAAGATATTGTGAGAATTGATGATGATCTATAAGATAGCTTGATAAATTATGATGAATAGTGAAATTTCTGCTTGATAGTCTCTTGATCCAGTAATTTTATAAATTGTTGTAATTTGATTCTGGTTTTGAATTTTGAGTATATAAAATTAGACATGTTTAGGATCATCTGGGACATTAAATCGATTGAAAAATTTTAGAAATTGAATTTGTAGTGAATTTACCAAAATGACCCTAAAATTCTTGAAATTTCCTGTGTTAACAGTATGATACAGTGACAAATAATTTTTGACCTGCTGAATGAGCTTTAAAAATTACAAATTTATGGAATTTGTGGCATATGATAATTTTATATGTCTAATATGATATACTCGGAATTGAGAATTTGGATCAATGTGGTTGAAGTGTTATGAATTTCTAAAGTGTATCAGCTCATTGTAGTATTTGATTAACAGATTTGTAAAGTTATGAAATAAAATAGTTTTAAAATACTTTTGGCAGTGATTTGGAAGTGAAATATTTATCATGAATTGAGATATGTGTTAAGAGTAATTATGTGATAGTTTTATAATTTTTGAGTTAGTATATGAATTTATAAAATTGAGAGATTGAATACTGTTCAGTAAGTATCTTGATCTGTCAGGTTAGTAGTTTGGATTCGATGGTGTGTATGGAATGGATTGTGTAGAAATTTTGATATAATATTCATACATAAGAAGGATATATGAGTTAAGAATGATATATTCTAATTTTGGAGTAATTGAACATCATTTGATATATAAGAAAATTTTGTAAAGTGTAAGTGGTCAGAATGATAGGTTTTGAGAAACTAAGTAATTAGACCAATTTGATGTGATAAGTGTAATAAGTATAATTTTGTAAGCTATTTAAATTGTTTTATGTGAATTGTGAGGCTTATGAAAGGATTAATCTCTATTGATAAGTTAAGGAGAATTAAGCCTTATACCCGAAAGTGCTAAGAGGTAAGTATATTAGACTTTTACTGAAATCACAATAAACATAGTAATTGTCTATGTATGAGATTTTAAATGTGCTTAGAAATATGTTTATATTATGTCAAAGTATATTTGATATGAAATGTAAAAGAAATATGTTTATGAATGTGAGCATTAATATTGAGCATGGACATACATGTATTTTTGAAAGTGAGCTTTCAAAATAAGATGTGTTTAACAAAGAAAGTTTTTGAAGTGTAATATGTCCATGAGAAATATTTTTTGTTTTGAGGGTACTTGAACTCACTGTTAACTTAGTAGACATTTATGTGATTTGTGGAGCCTTTTATGTGTGGCATTTCATTCGGAATTGATATATATTATGTGTTCCGTATGTAGGGAGGATCCTATTGGTACCTAAAGGAAGAGTGAGTCATCACATTCGTGTGGTGACGTATTGGTGCATGTGAGTCATCGGGGTGAGGGTTTGCCTTTTACCTTCGGGCATGAGCATTATATATGTATGATTTAAAAACCTCACTTGTACTATTCCTCTCATACGGTATGTCACCTACGAGTGACATTTGGCTCATTATGTGATATGTAATATGTAAGTCCTACTAAGTAGTAGTTGAGTGATGCTATTCCTATTGTATGTTTTGAAAAAATGTGTAAGCGCTTACATGACATGTGATTTGATAAGATTATGATTTTGATTGATCACAGCATATCATACATATACATTGTGTACATATATGTATTGAAAAACTAGTATACTTACTGAATTTTATACTCATTATAGTTTATGGTGATTTCAGGTAAATAAAGTACATATGTGCTTAGCAGATTTGGCAAGACTTCTGCTGTTTCTTGGGTTCCCTAAGTTGCTAGGTTGCTGAGTGTTTCATTTGGAGACACGTGAGATAAGATATTTGATTTGTCCTCATATGAATGAATGTTTATATATTATTGAATGAATGTAAGTGATGTCGTGTGTCAAATCTTTTGGGTCTGGGGCGTGACAATTGGTCTATAGTCACTAAGTCCATGGGGGTTAAGCACCTTGGGAATTATAGTAATAACAGTAACATTAATTGGTTTATAAAACTTAACTATTAAGAAGAAATGTAGCACCGCTTTAATTACTTCTTTGTCAATAATACTCCAGCTCTTTTGGAAGAAGAAATTATTGTATCCATTAAATCCTGAGGCTTTGTCTCCATTGATGCTAAACATTACTTTCTTGACTTTCTGATCAGTAATAAAGGCACGAAACATAGCTCTATCATCATTTTTTAGCTTTGGGCCTACATTTATGGCTATTTTTTTTAATGGAAAACCTGGTACCTATAGTTATACCCAACAAGTTCTTGTAGTAAATAATTATAGCATTTTTTACTACTTTAGGATTTTAAATATAATCACCATTATAATCTGTAATAATAATAATAATAATTTTATTCTTGGTGCGTCATTGTTTTACCGTATTATAAAAGTATCTAGTATTTGAGTCCTCAAGTTAGATCTAATGGATTCTAGATTTCTGTTTAATTAAAGTTTCCTCTATCAAAATGAGTTTTTTGAGATGCTGATATACACACATTTTCTCTTATTGTAAAAATGAATTGTAAGGATCTCCCATCAATCTATTCTATAAAGACTCCAAAACTAACTTTCAATCTACAATCTTTTGTGAGACATCAGAGAAGTGTTCTTTGTTGAGTTTTCTCAATTCACCCTTAAGAATTTTAAGTTTGGACCAAATTTTTGACATAGGACAACCAGCAACCTGTCTCTGCTAAACTCTTTTAACGATCCCAGGAAACTCAAAGTGAGAGCACCAAGCTTTTTAAAACTTGAAAGGGATATAATTCCTTGGTGGAGCCTGACTAATGGTCACTACAAGATAAGAGTAGTCAGAGACCTCTGCTGTCAATACCTTATTTTCAGAGAATGCCCATGTATCAAGCTATGCCCCATTAACAAAAACTCAATCAATTTTTCTTTATATCCATTGGTCTCTCATCTAGTTTTTACACCAAGTGAATCTGCAACCACATTTTTTTAATTCAAATAACTTTAAGTTTGAGATCCAATTCTTAAACAAGTCCATTATAATGTCACTAATCCATTGCCACCAATTTTGTCATTAGCACAAAGGATATTATTGAAGTTCCCTTATATCAACCAAGGAGTTTGCTTGTCTGCTATACCCATATTAAGATCTCGCCATAGAAGCTCACTATCTTTAGCAGAAGAAGCGTCATAGACAATTGTCTAATAAAACTACATGTCATCAATCTTCACTTTATAGTGCATAAATTGCCAATGTTTAACTAAGACCATCATATTACACCTAACTGGATTAAATGTAACAGATATTCTTCCCATGTCCATACATTTTGAATTATTCTCCATCTTTTATTCCCTTAGAGCTAACTTGGCCTAAATCTTAGCAATATTTTCTTTCTTTACCCTTATTTCTAGTTATCCTAGAAGACACAATCTTTTTTTTTCTTAATCAGAGCTCTCACCTTTAATTATTTACAAGAGTCATAAAGACCTCTAATGTTCCAGCTGAAAATTATTTTTCCCTAATAGGGGATTTTGATTTTCTCGTAACCCGACGACCTTCGCCAATAATTCCTACCTCATGAGTTGGTGCTATAGAATTTCTCAAATTAAATCTTTTCACTGTCTGGCTTGATCTTAAGCTTATTTTGAGTTCCTTATGGGATAATGGCAACCTAAGTGTAATGATAGTTATTTCTTTGTCTTTCTTTTTAATTACAACTTCCATTCCTGCTCTAGGGTTTGTGATGCCTCTGCTGACATCTTCATTATGGGTCTTCGAGAATACTTTTTATTGGTTTATTAGTGCATCAGTCCCAAACTAGCTTTTCACTTGCCAAACCTGCTTGATCTTTTTACAACTTTTTCCCATATAGCCAAAATCTTTGCATTTGGAACACATAGTTGGTTTTCATTCATAAACTACCTTCTAAACCAATGTATTTCTCATTTCATTCTCTAAAGTCAACTCAAATGGAAATTCATCTTCTACATTAAGTTCTATAAGAACTTTGGCATAGCTCAATTTTGTTCTATTTAATATACAATGGTCACAAAACTTTAATGTACCCAAAGAGTTAGCAATTCTACTCAATATAATAGAACTCCAAAACTTCCATAGCAATCTAGGGAACTAAATCCAAATAGGTATAGAACGAATGCTAATTACATCCATAATCATCATAGGTTTTCAAATTTTAACGATTAATGGCCGTTTATCAAAGATAATTGGCCCATCTGCAAGAGCCTCTCTCTATCCTAATTTATTATTGAAGTTGAACAAGAATAATCCATCATTAATGGGATAGACAGAGGTCAATCCATACCTTTTCCATTGAGACATTATGAATGCTTGCAATCGATAAGGTCATGGAGACAACCCATATACGCATCCGATCAAAGCAAATTTCCACCGATTCTCTTCTTCAATAAGTTCTTCGAGATGGAATTTAATCACTTTCTGGCCATTAACAATAGCAAGAGCAATGTATTTCAGTTCATTTCTAACTATTCGGTTCCTATTGTCAGAAAATAATAAGTTCCAAAGCCTTGTCGGAATAATATTTTTCTGCTTATTGGATAGGGTCGGGTGCTCCATCTTCTTTGGCTCAATATACTCATCACGAACAGATTCAGCTATTATTAGGTCTTTCTCTGCAGCAGTAGGTTTGATGCCAATTTGAGATCAAGGTTTCGTTTGCATCACCATTTGCAGTTGAATCCAAAGACACGTTGGCGGCAACTTCTGTGACTAAAAACAAGCTCATCGCCTGATCGAAGACAGCACCAGGATCAACGCCATTCTCAGCCGCTGGAGCATTGCCAAGAATCAAGATTGAGGTTGAGACCATCCCCGGATCAACAATAACTCTTTCTTCAAAAACAGTCTCAGCCACCGAACTCACATCAGAACCAGTAGCCTGCTCGAGGATCACAAAAAATATCGAGATTCAACAGGGGGACGTTTTACGAGAGAAAAGGTTGCTACTGTAGGAAAAGAGCAACCTCCCTCTAAATTCCTCTTTGATTATACAATCACAATCAAGTGTTCTTAATTGTACGATCTTCTATGTTAGCTATCCATCTGATAGTCTCTATGTGTGGACCTTATCAGATTATGTTGATTTTTATTTGAATGATCTTATATGCTATGTTTCACAATAAATCCTCTTTAAATTTAAAATGCCAAAATTTGCTCGACCTCTAACAAATCATTGTCCTCCCCTTCCAACCATATCATTATTATTGAAACTAGGACTTAATCCATAATTAAGAGATCTAGTTGTTGCTCTTCCTCTGCCTTTTGTAGCATAATGAGCCTTAAAGCTGTTATACTTGGCATTTAAAGCATTCATGTTCTATTGATTCCTATTTTCTTGAGCAAGTAACATGGCATATACTTCATTCAAGGTAATACTACTAACGCTATTAATTATAATTGCCACTATAGGATCATAATCAGACCCTAATCCAGCCACAAGATGTCTAATAAAATCATCATCATCCACCTTACATCCAGCAGTGTTAAGTTCATCAATTATGATCGTTATTTTTTTAAAAAAAAGTAATTAGACATTAAAAGTAAACCTTTCTTTATTATTGAGAGTTGCATCTTGAGTTGAGTTGTCTTAGCTTTTGATTGGAACCAAACTGAGATTCCATAACAGTCCATAATTCATGACTTGTTTTGTTGTTAATCACCAAACTCAGCATACTTTCACTAATGATTGAAAAGGGCCATCCAAGAAGACTTTGATCTTGTCTCATCCATGCATCAAATTTTGAATTCTCAATTATACATGTATTTCTTTCTTGATCGATAGATCTAATGAATTGATTTGGACACGATTTCTCTCTATTGATCAAAGATTCAAGCCTATTTCCTCTTGTTGCAGTAAGTACTTGAGACCTCCAAATAACAAAGCTTGATTTATCTAATTTTATGGTTGAGGAAAAATTATAAGAGAAAGACATTTGATTTATAACTGAGGTTAGGTTTGCAAAAAGATTTGTGTTATTCATTTTTTGTGCTCTGATACTATGTTAGGATTGTAAACCACGTGTTTGTTTATTTATCGAGAAACTAAAAGAAAGCGAAGAGAGAAAATTTTAAAGAACAAACTGCTATATTCTTCTCATTCATTCATTTCTTTTCAATATACACGATGATCTGTGACAATGAGATATTTATACAATAGGAAATATAGCTGTAACAACTTTAACAAATTGATTTAGACTGCAACAAACAATTGGCGGGAAACTAGGTGGTTATAACAAACTTTTGAATAGTTTATTTCCTTTCATAATACTGATATGCCTTGATCTGTTGCTGATGTGGCTTCTCCATCTGAATATATGCTAATACACATAAAGCTTGATCTTGCAACACATCTACCTTCCTCTAGCTAGGTTTATTTGTTACATTCACTTTTCTATCATTTTGTTAAGTTCTTCCTTTCTTCACATTAGGTGCAGCTCCTCGTGGCCTTCCATCACGATCAACCTTGTTTTTTACTTCTATTTATCTCTCAAAGTTTCTTCTATTTATTTTAAGATTTTCAAAAGTATGTTCACCACAGAGGCCAAAACTTCACCATTCATCTCACTTTATGCTACATTTTGTTCTACTCTGCCAACTTCGTCCTCCCGATCCATCCTACTCACTTGGTTCCTTCTAGGTCGCATAATTTCTTCTAATTCTTAGATAAATTTCTTTTTAACTGTGGTCGTGAAAGTAAATTTTTAATTAATGGTGCCACTGTAACTACTAGAAGGAAGCCGCTCCTTATTTTTCACCTTTGTTAGTCAATAACAGAGCTCTTTGCACTTGCAAAAAAAAAAATACTTGAAAGCTACATTTAGGAAATGTTTAGTTGTATTTAGATAGACTTTGTAGTGTGATTGTCATTGAAATGAATTTTAGATTGTTGAGTGATTTTCTGAATTGTTTCTAAATGAAAAAAAATGAGAAAACCTCCCTTTTTATATGCAAAATTTGGAGGGAAAGTGTGGTCTCCCTCCAAATTTCTCCTTGGTCATATTTTTAAAGTTAAGTGTTCCAAGTTGTTTGATCTTCCAAGTCAAGGTTCATCTAGCAGTTTTGTGTATAGACCTAAGTAGCTTATGTTGACATATAGGGGAATGATTCCAGATGCTCTGTTTTACAGTAGAACCTCTTCAAATTTAAAAAAAAAAAATTGACATGTGGGATGCTCTCATTGGACCAACTATTTTTGGTTCCAATAATGAAAATAATATGACAAAAGAAATTTTCTAGAATCTCACAAGAAAGTGACAATAAATGAATAAATAAATAAAATCAACACAAGAAATTATATGAGATTTTTTTCCCCTAATTTGACTCAATTATAGAACAGGCAATAACTCCTATAAATGTTTGAGGCCTTCGATTCCCGCGGCCTTGTTGTACCGAACATTAATTGTTAGTTGTTTGTGTTTCATATTACTAGAGCAGCTTGTCAAATGGCTTAAGTAGAAAGGAGGAACTATAAATGGTTACTAATTTAATTTAATTTTATCGAAAATCTTGTGATGCAGTATACATTGCATGGAAAGAGTTGTCATTACTACGACTTCCCTCCCTTCACTTATGTTTTGTAAAATATGAAAATGGTCTTGGCTTGTTAATGGCCCCTACTTTTTTTTTTTTTTTTAAATTTTAAAAGTCCCCTTACTACTTCAAATAAGAAGATATTAGGGCCAACTCTTTTTCTATAAAACTTAATGTTTAGGTTTATAAAAAAGTTTCACTATTCTTTTTTCATCTTAAAAAAATCATATAGATATTGAATTAAAATATTGATCCTATAATTAAATAAATACCAAGTTATAAAAGTAAGGAAGAAATGTTATAGATGTTGGATATTTCCTTCTATATATTTTCCAAAATTATCAAAATATAATGTTGGAAAATTTTAAAAATAAATGAATTAACCTTTAAATAAACATTCATTTGAAATGAAGACATATAAAGATGTCTCTTAAAAGAAACATAATTGAAGAGATATAATGGTGTTTCTGACAAAAAAAAAACATCTTTACACATTTTGTAAATGGACATAACCATTCATGGTATTATTTTTAAATAGACACAACCATTCATGACACTGTATGGTTTATTTTGGATCATTGATATCAAATTTAAACTTTGATCCAATGATCATAAATAAAAAAAGGTTGTGTGAAGAGTCATAAATTAATACTTATGTATAAATAGGGCCTTGTTTAAACCATTTAGACGTAAATTAATACTTCCTATGTCTCTCATTTCTTCCATCAAATAGCAAAAAGGAATTTTGCATATTTTTCTTTATATTTTATGCGTTAAAGTCTCCAATATTTTACTTTTTATAGAAACAAAACATTGAATTTTGGTAGACTTCAACGTTTAAGGGCGTTCAAGTTTGCTTTCATCGGTGCACAACGCATGCAACATAAGTAATGGTTCATTGTATATTTACTTAACCCATACGTATTACTCAATTGTGGAGGCAAATGACGTCTTAAGAAAAACGACATCTATAATGTGCTTTGAAGCACACATTTATGTTGTAGCTTTACTAAAATTAGTACCTACAAGTTTGTACACATATTTCATTATATAAAAGTTACAACCATATCAATTTTTTATTTTTGCCCACATTTATTATATTTTCTCCAACAATCTTAAGACGTTATTCTCACAACAATGGCACCAAATTCATGACTTTATCGAACTATAATGTTTTAATGGTGGTAACTTTTGATGTTGACAGAAAAATCGAGATAGAAGTGTCAAACATGTCTATGTTTTCACTATTGCAAAACATTATGAACATAAGTATGAGACATTAGCAGAGACAAGAGCGTGATACAAGTGGGACTACATGTGTGAGGAATAGATTTGCAATGCAATAACTGACGCTTTTTTTTTATCATTATCACGACAAGCCAGTATTCAAAGAAATATGGGATGTATTAGAGGCTAAGGACATGAAGGAAAATGCAATAAGTAAAAAATTCTTGGCTTCTAAATTTTTTCAATACAAATAATTAACAGTAGGCGTGTGGTTGAATAATATCATGAGATCTTACACATTCTTAATAAATTTAACCAATATAATATGAAAACATATGAGTCATTATTGTTTCTTTTTGATAAACTTCCTCCCTCCTAAAAAGACTATCAGAAAAATCATAAACATAAAATGAAGGAAATTAGTCTTAATGACTTGGGCCAAAATCTTTCCATTGAAGAGGAACTTAGACTTAATAGTCTACCGGAACGAGTCATAATATCCTCCAAAATTAATATGGTAGAAGAAGAAAAAGAGTTTAAACAATCTCATCAACTCAAAAGCAATGTAAAGAGATGTTATTATTGGAGATAAATATGTATTTAGGTGGAGTTAATTTATTTAACTTATGCATAATAGTGATAAAATCAATTTATTTAATTTATGTATAAGTGGTAGTGATTGAGTCAATTTTTTTTATTTATACAGGAGTTGTTGAGTCAATTTATTTGATTTATGCATAAGTGGTAGTTGAACTAACTTATTTGACTTGTGCAGAGGTTGTTGAGCCAATTTATTTAATTTAAGTGTGACGAAAATAAATTAGTGCATATGACATTGAAATTGGCAAAAACTTTTTTTTTTTTTGGATTATAAAACTTATAAATAAGCTCCTTTGAAGGTGAGAAAAAAAAATACTATTGTAACACCAAAAATATCAAAGAAGAGCAATAGAAAAGAGAAGGAAAAATAAAAAGTTTTTTCATCTTGTAAACTCTTGAGTTTAATTAGAGATTTATAGTGTAATTATCATTAGGATAGTAAAAAATACTTGTAATTTTGAGTGACTATTCTCTTGTAGTAGGCTCGTTTGGTAGGTGAGTGGTGAAAGTTTATATATCTGTAATAATTTTTACATAATAAATTTTATCTTTAATAGCTCGTAGACGTAGACTGAATTTAAATTAAACTACGTAAATTATTATGTTGTTATTCTTTTTTAATTTTTTTTGATATTATTTAATATTTTTTATAAAGGTGAATTCGAACAAAAAAAATAAGAAAATCTTATTGATTTAATTAATTGTGAGATTTCTGTGTATTTTTATTTTTTTTCCCAACAAGAGAAAGTTTAATATAACCAAAAAAAATTAAAAGGAAAAAAAGGTGTTTTCCACCGTTGTGGTAAACTTGGCCATATAAAAAAGATTGTCAACTCTTAAAAAAAAAAAAATAGTGGATAAGTTTTGGCACCACCAAGCACGTGTGCAAACTTGAAGTGTGCTCTATATGACAAATTCGTCCACTGTTGCAATAAAAGGGAAAAGGCATTGTGAATATGGAATTCACTTCTAAAAAGTCTCTAACTCTTGTTGATGTTTATCATGTACGTGAAGTTAGAAAAAATATTGCATGTGGTAGCCTTTTTAATAAGTATTTGAGTCAAATAATTCGTTTTGTCTGAGGGTGGTACCTTTTGGAAAAGGATATATGTAAAATAATGGCAGTTTTCTTATATTTGAATTTTGAAATATTATAATTGAAAAATCCAATTATCAAGAATTGAACCTATGAAGTAATGATAATACTAAGCCTGCATTTCCACTGAACTAAAGTTGATTTTTGCACCAAAATACATTTCATATTATATTACATTTTAAAAAATTAATAATAATTTTTAAGCTAAATCAATAGCAGTTTTCTTATATTTGAATTTTAAAATATTAAAATTGAAAAATCTAATTATCAAGAATTGAACCTATGAAGTAATGATAATACTAAGTCTGCATTTCCACCGAACTAAAGTTGATTTTTGCACCAAAATACATTTCATTTTATTATATTACATTTTAAAATATTAATAATAATAAAAAAAACTCAGATTAATAGAGTTCAAACCTGAAACTAAAAGAACTTCTCTAACCACTTTACCATTGGGCCAAAGTTGATTTTTAAACAAAAATACATTTTTTATATTTATATTTTAACGCATTAAAATTAGAAACCTTTTGCAAAAATTAACGTGCTTTGCCAATTGATCTAGAGCTGGTTTTTAGATTACTTATTACATTTCTTATATTTAATTATAAAATATTAATAATTAAAAAAATCAATTTTTTCATTTTGGTTTCGATAAACCCATTTTTTTCAATAATTAATAATTTTCTCATGTGAATTAAATAAAAATTTACCCCTTCTCATCAAACTGAACTGAATCCACTTGGTTTTTTTAATTATTTATTTTTTATAAATTGGTTGATTTTTTTTTCAAAAAAAACTGAATTGAATTAATTGATTCAATTCGATTCTGACTAATTTTTTCAGTTTTAATTTTTTTTTGCCCACTCTTAATATACATGAAAACTATAAAGTATTTACACAAACAAAAATCACAAAAGCACCTTTTTCAAAATTTGAAAGAACATCTCCTTCACTGCATTTAATTCATTGTGATATATTCAATATACATAGTACACTTATTAGAAGAGGTAAAAAAAATATTTCATAACATACATTTATGATTTTTTTAAATATTATTATGTATATTTGTTACATTCTAAAGATAAAGTCTTAGATAAATTTAAAATTTATAAAACTGAAGTTGAAAACTTGTGTGATAAAATGTCTTAGAAAAGATAAAAGGGCTGAATATCAATTTCTTGAATTTTGTAAATATATTGGCATTATGTATGAAACTACTGTTGTATACACACTACAACAAAATGTATAGCAGAAAAAAAAAATAAGACACTAAATTAAATGGTACATGTTATGAGTTAGAAAAAAAAATGGTACATGTTATGTTATTTAATTATGGCTTTGGTAAAGGTTTTCAAGGGTCAAGCGCTATTTGTAATACACAAGTTCATATTTATTGTCACAACAATTTTATGATTTAATTACATATTATCATATTTATTTCATTTATGTTTTACTTTTAGATAAATAAATTTTATTGTTAATTAATTAGGTTCAGAAGTACTTTTAAAATTTATTATAGCATGTATATGATTATGTTAAATTAAAAATATTATGTTTTGAATAACTATGTTCCGATACTATATAATAGTTATTTTTAAACCCTCAAATACGTATCTTAACTTTTAGTTTAATTTATTTTATGCATGCGTGAGATTGTGTTATTTTGCTCTGCTCAAATAATGTAATAATTTCGTTGGATGAGATCATGATCTTCCATTCTACTTATGCGTGAGTTATTCTATCAAGTGGGACTATTTTTTATGGATACAAATTTAGTGAAGTTTTCAGTATGTATATAGTATATATTATATTCCTAGTATTGTGTTATATATACTCAACTTTAAAACAGATTTTATCCGATACACAATTTCATAATTATTTTATATAATACATATTTGTACATATATATTATGTATAGTATTATTTATTAAAACATCATTATTATAAAATAATTTTATATTATTATCATCATCATTATTATTATTAATATTTTTAAATTTATGCCTATTTACTAAAACACAAACTCACTATTTTTCTATAGTTCCCTATTTTCTCTAAGTTATCATAAGAACTCATGCAGTGTGATATATTTTCATATTTTAAGGTTGGGCCATGACAAACAAGATACATAATTCGTCATTTTTTATTTATTTCATGTATAGTTAGTCACGACATAAGCATGAAATGACTATGTTATTTTCTCTAAGTTGTCATAAGAACTCATGCAGTGTGATATATTTTCATATTTTAAGGTTGAGCTATGACAAACAAGATACATGATTCGTCATTTTTTTTTAATTTCATGTATAGTTAGTCACGACATAAGCATGAAATGAATATGTGTTTTTTGAGGAACATAACCCTGTTATATCATATGCAAAAAGTATAAAGAATGATATTTCATGATTTCATAAAATTCTCTTTGAATCACAACACGAGCTCAGGTGGGGTCCTAACACTATTACTTTCATATCATGTCCTCAATAAAGAGCCAAATAAGAAAATAAAAATTCTCCTTATGAATTATGAAAATACTAAAAGATAAATTTTTTATATCTTAAAGTTTAGGGTTGTCTAGCCATAGTTAGATTACACGAAAGAAATTAGGTGAAAGGAGTATTAAATGCATAATTTTAGGTTATACTAAACATTGTAAGGCTTATAAGTTTCTAGTAATAAAACCTAAGAATTTTGTTAAGATCAATAGTAAAGTAGAGTCTAGAGATACCATATTTTATGAAAATATATTTTCTACTATAACAAAAAGTTTTGATTTTAACAAGTTTGAGAAACCTTTAGAAATTAGTCAAAAACATAATGACATAAATGAGCAAAATGAATTTAGAATGAGAAAATGAATAAGGATTAAAAAAATATTTGGACCAAACTTTATTGTTTATTTAGTAGAAGAGACTAAAGACTCACTGATGCGAACGACACCTAAAAAGGTGAAACTCAACACCAATACATTATTAACAAACTCAGAAATGTTAAATCAGATTCAAGAAAGAGAACCAAGACCCATTGTCTAATAAAGAGACAAAAACCAAGGTTATATGATAAGTGATAAGTCAGATTTATGCACCACAAGATGAATTGAATAAAAAGAATCACAAGTTCTCAAAAAAACAAAGCTGGATAGTTTTTATTTTCTCTCAAATTCAAAATAGTCAAGTCTGCTGTTTCTAAGGCTTTAAAAGGTATTTATAGCCTTTAGAAACCCTAAAATCAGAAGAAAATCTACTTATTTCCTACTAAATAAAGATTAAACTTAATAAGGAAGGTTCAACCATAATCTTTACTTTGTGCAATTTTGACAAATTTAAAGAAAATAAAAGTAATCAACTTAAATAAGATTTTTCCCTAGCCTTAAATAGCACAGGCTCGCCCAATATATCTTAAATAACATAATTAGGCTTTATTACTAAAATTAGCCCATTAATATTGAGTACAAATATATTCTTCAATCCTTGAATTGAATTAAATTAATGAGGCCTTGTTCTTCTTGTGCAAATATAACTCATTGTGTCTTGACCCCATTACCTTTAATAAGCCCCTGTAAAGCTAGACGCACCCTCTTAATTTTATCCCTCATAATTGGACCATCCCTAATGTGCAACGGATTATGGTTGCTTCTATTATTGCTACCTTGATTTTCATTATTTCTCTTCCCTTCAAAAAGATTTGTCCTCAAATAGCCATCATCTATATCAAAAGGAGAAAGATCAGAAACATTAAAAGTACAACTAACATTATACTCACCAGGTAAATTCAATTTATAAGCATTGTCATTGATCCTATCAATGATTTGAAATTGACCATCTCCTCTTGGATGCAACTTGAAACACCTTATGTAGGAAATCTTTCCTTCTGCATATGCAACCATACCCACCAGGCTTAAATACCACTTGTTTGTGCCCTCTATTAGTTTGCTTAGCGTATTGCTCATTATGCTTTTAACTAAAAGATTTACAAGTGTTTATATATGAGTTATTTTGTACCTACTAACCCTATTCCTTATTGGAGTAAGAGTCCACTTATTTTAAAAGTTCTAAACTTCCTAAAACTCAAAATCCGAATAAAAAATGGCATATGTCCCCTCTCCGGAGCTGCGGCGCTGAGGTCTTGGCACCACGATGCTGGCCCTTGTTCCAGCTCCACGCTTTTTCTCGCTTCCTTTATGTCTTCGAGTCCCATTTTGATTTTTCCTTCGTGTCCCATACATCCTAGACTTTTTCTCATAAGTCACACACATTCTAGACTTCTTATGACTCTCTTCTTTGATATTCATCTGAATTCTTGTTCAAACAAAATTGTTGAATCATCAAATCTCTAACATAATTAGATAACTGACTGAGATGATCATACATCTACAAGTAGGTGAATATTGACTTTATATAACAAAGAAATTGAATGGTTAAGGAATTTACTTTTAGAAGTTAATGTTTGCCCAAACTAATGCCTTATGTATCTATGCATTATGATAGTAAGATAACTTTATTAAGGGCATATAGTCATATACATAGACATATATATATATATATATATATAATGGAAAGTCTAGGCATATTGGCCTAAGACTTAGCTATATGAATTAATTGATCATTGATAAAGTTATCACAATTGATTTTGTAAGATCATGCCAAACTTTGGTAGATCGCTTAACTAAAGGCCTTACAAGGGACATTCTTTTAAAAATGTCAAAAGGGATTAGACTAAAGCCAACATCAAACTATCACCAATAATGGAACCTTAACTTAACACTCAAAACATCAAGATCTTATGTTTAATAAGTAACGTACATTATAAGTATATATATTATTACATTACAAGAATTATAATATTTTAACACGTGTCCCAAAAGTAAAAGTATTTGATACTAGTAATGAAATGGAAATGATAAGTTGTTTAGCTTTTACTAGACTTTTAACAGATTTTTGTTGGAATGTTTAGTTATAGGGGCATTCTTGATAAGTTTACCTATACAAGTATCGAAGACGGTGTTGCCTTCTATGTAGCTTAGTCAGTTATTAAACTACTCATGAAAACATGATATGGATATAGGGCCAATCGATTTTTCAATTAAAGAATATTACACCCAAGAATTAAAAAGCATGTGTATGAGATATTTTAAATTAGTTAGATAAGGTCATTGGTTCAAATCTTACCTACCATGCGACATTGATTAACGTTGATGTATTTTTCACTAAGTGAATGTTCAAGTCCAAAAAATACCTTCATTTATGCATAAAATTTCTAAGCCGAGAAAATTTTTAACAATTTATTCATTTTGAAAATTATAGGGATTGTTAGAAAATTTTAAAATAAATGATTTGTCCTTTAAATCTCATTTGAAATGAAGAAACGCAAAAAAAGTCTCTCGTAAGAGACATTATTAAAAAGATACAATGGTGCCTTTTAAAAAAGACAAATTTTTTGAATTGACATGATCATTCATTAAATGGACACAACCATAATGACACTCTTTATTTAAAATAGTAATGGTTCATTTTGGACTATTAATCAAATTCAAAATTTGGTTGTAGCCATAAATGAAGAGTTGTGTGTGAAGAGTCATGTCTCAAATTAAGGGGTGGATATCTATAAAGAGGAAACTATTTAGACATCACTTAAGATTTTCTTATATCTCTCTTTTCTTCCACCAAATAGCAAAAAAAATGAATTGTGTATATTTTTGTATATATATATACATATATATATATATATATATATATATATTGTATTAAAATCTCCAATGTTTTATTTTTTAAAAAAATAAAACATTGAATCTAGGCAGGTTTGCAAAGTTTAAGGGTGTTCCAGTTTATTTTTATCGGTGCATAATGTAGGCAAATATAAGTAGTGCTTCATTGTATTTTGAAGGCATATTGGCTTAACCTATGTGCATCACTCAGTTGGTGGGGCAAATAATGTTTTTTCAAAAACGACATCTATATGTACCTTGAAGCACATTTATTTCTACAGTTTTACTATAATTATTTTTCTAAGCACTTACAAGTTTGTATATATATTTCGTTGCATAAAAGTTTCTACCATGAAGTTTTTATTTTGTTTCCCACATTTATTATATTTTCCCGAACATATAATTTTTGCTTATTAGTTGGCAAAGAGGGAGTAGGTGGGTCGCTAGAATTAGAAGCTACAATGTGAATAGAATTCGAAGTATGCATGAACTAATTTGTATTTTCAATATCAAATTAACGCAGAAAATCGTGTTTATCGTTTTCAAATTCAATGATCTATCTTTCCCGCCAAAATCTTTATTGGAACAACTGATGATCAATGGTCCCACCGAACACTATCTGATATTTTTGTCATAAGAAAATTGCATGTCAATGCCAAAGGAAGAAAAAAGAAATAGCATGTCTGCTAATAGTTGATATGCTACTTTTTTATGAAAGTCTTCAAAGTAGTGCAATATTTTATAGTTAGGAGAGAAGAGGAGACATCCCTTTTCCCATTTGAAACTTAAAAATATGAAAGAGTAAGTTAAGAGATAGAAGAAGTAGGTGCGTGGACTTCAGTGTCCATAGGTCACTGCTTTTAACCTAAAAGCTTCGTTTCATCAACTTCCCTGTAGTCAAAAGCATCGCATTTTCACACCCAGAGAAAGAAGATGGAATAAAGAGTGACAAACCCGCTTTGGTTTTAAGTCAGGAATCATACATCATCATCAGTAGAGATAGTACAAAGAGACAACTGCTTGCCTTTCTTCTTTCCCGAAACAAAAGAAAGAAAAAGCACATCAAAGTAGATGGATCGATGACAAATATAATGGGAACAAAGTTCAATAAAATTATTACTTTTCTTCAAATTCAACAAACCCCTTCATCTGCCTTCCGGGTGCAATGGGAATAGCTCCAGAGTTCTATCTCCTTCCTCTTTACACGACCTGCTCTCATCTTCCAAACACTCAAATGACCAGCTCCTGCACTTCCTCTTGTATGGACAGTCTTCCTCTCTTTCAACTATTAGTTTATTTCCCTGTACAAATAAATAAATTGATCAGATTATGAAAATGGAAAACCTTGTATAGTAATAAGATTTTCAAGATAATAAAGTCCTGAATTTTTCAAATGGGACATACCCTAGAGTCGAGAGATATAGTGGTAAAAGTACTGGCGGCGGCTGGGGCTGGGGTTCTCGGACAGTGGCTAAGACCAAGACTGTTACGCTTCTGCTTTTGCCTCTCGCGAGCTTTGTGGTTTTGAAACCAGTAAAACACATTCTTTCCTTCTATCTTCCCGTACTTTCCCAACTGCGCCGTGATTTGCTCTATTTGTTGTGCATTCGGCGTTCGCATTCCTCCTCTGTACAGCATCTCCAGTATTCCTATCTGTTCCTGAGTCGGATTCCACCTCGTTCCTCCCGGATGAGTTTCCACCTGCATCAAGTTTTTGACATAATTAGGCTCAGTTTATAAGCACTGGGTTTCAGTCCACAGTTGCATGCTTCAAATAAAGGGGTACGGATAATAGAGAAGAAAGATTTACCTGAGAGGTAATTCGCTTATCGTCAGAAGATCCAAGTTTTCTAGGACCACTTTCGGGTCGAATGAAGCTCTTGAGATCGAAAGCAGTGACTGCAGTAGTAGTACTGTCTGTAGTGTTAGGGAGCTTGGGAGCAAGAGGGCGTAAACGCTTGCAGCCAAGCGTGAGGGAGGGTTCGTGCTCCCAGAATCCACGTGCCAACTGATGCACCTTCATGCTTCCCATGGTGAAGGATTGAATGATAAAGAGTGTTGATTATATAGCAGATGAACAAGAGTTAAAAGTGAAAGAAAGTGGCTATGAGGTGGTGCTTAGAAGAACCAAGACCAAATGATGAGGTGCGGTTGACTTGGATTTTCCATATAATTTACTTTAAACAATAAAGTAAAAGGAAAAAGGGACACGTAAATGGAGAGAGTGATAATGAAAGCAGTAGAAATGAAGAGAAATTAATAGAGGGTGATCACAAAGGAGAGATATAATTTCATAATTGTAAATGAGCGTGTGGTTGTGTTTGTTAGTGAGTGTGTGATTGTGTGGGTGCGTAGATGCGTGTGGGTTGGCCCGTCTAATCGGGTCGTTTTTTTCTTGCCTTCATGATAAGGTGTCTATGCTTTTCGGTGCTCTCTCTCAAACTTTTTTCCAATAAAGTGAGAAGAGGGAGAGGAATGAAAAAAGATTCCCCCAATCCCAAAACTTGAAAATGCAAACTCTTTGCTTTTCAAGATACGGATATTTATTTGTTAGTGAAGAGAAAGAAGTGAAAGCCGTCGTCTTTAATTGGTAGAGAATGTTGAAAAACACACACAATTAACAAATCTACTTTGAGTGCATGCCATATCCGCAATCCTCTTCTTTGGGAACTGTTGCTCCAATTTCCTATACTAGAATTACCAAATCCCACTTCTTTTTTTCCCCAATTTTTTATATAGCTATATCTTGGGTCTTGTACCTACCATGCACTATATATATTGGCGACTCATATTAAGTAATGCATACGTATCGTACGTGTGGTGAGTAATGATTCCATGTTCCAATTTGCATGATGAGCTTTGAATAAAACTGGAATCGTAGTGGGAGCTGATGACTGCAATCACGGACACTCGTTTTGAGTGATTGCGGATAGCACGTGTGATTGGGCTTATGAAGTGAGACATAAAAGGTAAACATGTGCTTCAATTATACAAACATCTGCTGTTGCTAACTGTAAATTCTTCTTCTTAACAATGATCATTTCAACATTTTTAACTCTCGAACGTTTGGATAACAGTGGAAATTATATGATTCGTGTCTAAACTCGGCCTCAAGGAAAGCATGAGTATTTGCACCGTCTTGCCAAAATAGAATTATTTATCTTTACAAAGAAAATATAGAGTGCAGTACCAGCCCCGAGAAACACTCTAAATGTGAATGTATCAAGAAATTCTAACAGCCACCGCAATGGTGCAAATTTCATGCATTTGATTGCAGCATATCTTTTTTTTCTCGGATATATTGTACAAGAATTCAAGGCTTAGATTTGGTTTGCTGGCCTGATGTGACCTTTTTCGCCCTCTCTCCCGACCAAGGACTGGTAATGTAGTAGAATGAGGATCTTGACATTGACAAAGTTGCGTGATATTTGGCTATTTTGATTTGCTGAACAGCTCATCGTAAACTCTTCATAATGGGATTTCATTTACCTTATGTATCCTACTTGGACTCACTTAAGACCCATTCTTTACCTTATTTAACTTTTTCTAGTACGAGAATTGCCCCAATCCACTGGTTTAATTACTATTCATTAAACATGTTAACGAAATTCATTCCCTCTTGAGAAATTGTACATAATCTCGGCTGAATATAACTGCTCTACAAGAACAATTAGATAAAATATTTATCATTTTCTCAAACATTATGCTGCAACTTATAAGAAGAAGATTACCTTTTTCTCAAGAGGATGATCATAGATGTATAAGTACAAAAGTTAGTTAATTTTGCATGTTGCTTTACTTCTACTCTTACTGCATAAAAGAAGGGGAAAAAAAAAATCTGAAAACTATGTTAGAATATAGTTACTTTATCATTTTGCTTCTTATAGGAATTACTATTCTACAGTAATATGTTTGTCAAGTAAAAGGTTGCATGGTGAAAACCCTAGTTGGCTGTTTCTCCAAAAGAGAAAGATCATTTCAAAGAGTGAGCCCTTTAAGTTCAAATTCTATTGGCCAGGTGTCATTCTAGCTTGACGACAATGCGTGGGATAATGATATCAGTTTTGACATCTAAGATTATGTGCTTGAATCCATGTATTTGGCCTCACGTAAGCAGATCCCACAGCTGATTACACCATCCCCTTCAATCATGACAAAAATTAAAAAATTTCCCTACATACAGTTCTCTTCCAAATTCCCATTTACTTAGGAACTAATTATTTCGCACCTAGCCTAAGTAAATTTGTTCGCAGTTGTCCAATGAATTACCGTAATCATGCAGATCGCCTTTTTTTAATTAGCCAGCTATTAAAGCAGCTGATCACGTAATAGCTTAGCTACACTTGCAACGCAGTTAACTAGAAACAGCTAAGATTAACTTGAATGATAGTACTTCCTTTAGCAATAATAACAATAATAACGAAGTAAGTAAAAGAAGTATAATCGAGAACCGTCGGGATATCGGATTAATGTTGTTATCACAATTATTTTATCAGTAAATTATTTCACATTATTGGTCTAATATTCTAGATAAAGTACTGAGCTCATCAACAATGCAGAACATACGACAAAAAACCATCGAATGGCTTATAATATATATCCGTGTGATGAACCGTCGACAAGTCACAAGAAAAAGTAATGGGTCAGCTGCGGATATGATCATTCAACAAAAGCAGCTGCAACTCAGGTGATTACTGAGAATTTTACATTGGTTCACAGTCATTCAACGTGAAGAGACTGGATTAGTTGAAGACAGACACTGAATGACGACTGGCCGATCATGAAATGCCACGTTATCTGGGTTAGGAAAAGCCAATGGTGAAAACTATGACCATAAATTGGACACTTGTTAAAATATGACACGGTTACAGAGACGAATATACTCATGAAATTGAAGCAAAATTGATGGTATCATAAGAGAAGTTATGATCCGACAACGAAATATTAGGTTAACTATTTTTTGGGTCAAAGATAAAGGGAACTTTGCATGATAGGAGTGGAACCCACACAGTGGAAGAAGCGGTGGGAATCCATCATTAGGGAAGACATTGTCATCATTTGCACGTGTCTATGGACCTCACCACCAGTCCATGATTAACAGTAGCACATCATTATTACATGAACAAAACGACATAAATTTCAAACCTTAGCATGCATGAGTCACGACACATCTTGGATCTTTGACTCTTCACGGAGGACATTCCACGCTAGCTCTAATGCTATTGAACTACGTTTCCAAATGGCCGGGAAAGTTTTAATATTGTTGTAAATCAACACAAGGCTCGTAAATCATATAAGAATAATTAATCAAATAATAAATACATATAAAATTAAAAATCAATATATAGTGATTCAATTCCAAAACGAAATCTACATCCATTTCAAATTCAAAATAGAAGAACTCATCTACTATGAATCAATATTATAACTCTAAATAACACTATTTGAACACTCTTTTATTACTCTTAAAAAATTGCAACCAATTACAATTAAAGAGAAAAAAAAAAATGAAGACAAACCCTAGTCCCATTTCACAAAACGTCTTCTCTGGATCTATCTAGAAAGCCAAAAAAAAATAAAAAAAGATATATTTTAGGACAACCAACATGTACATTATATACTAAAACAAAATATGATCATATTACTCACTTAACATGTGAGTTTACAAAATTGCCCCTAAACTAATATTAAATTACTTTTTTGACCAAAACTTTAACAATCTTCACCTTAGTTTCAAGAGTCATTCCTTAATTCATCATGAATGAACTTCATATTGTTCCTCTTAGCTTTATTTTTTTATCTTCTTCAACCTTTGTCAATATAAAGTAAAACCCAACAATACCATAATTTACTACGGCAAGACTTTGTATCCATGTCAGCCGAAGTCTCTTCCACTGGAATCTTCTACAGTTGAACTTGTCCTTTAGCAATCAAATCCTTAATGAAATGGTATTTGATGTCTACATGTTTTATCCATTTATAACAAAAAATTGGATTTTTGCTAAGGTGTATAGCACTTTGATGGAATCTTCTACGTTATCATTTCACTCTCAGATGAAAAACTTTAGTGTTCATTTTGGTTTTGTTCAAAAACTAGTTGTATAGAGGTTTGACCATAACAGTGGTCTAGCTCTGTTCTGGTCCTCTTAGATTAAGGTTAAGTTCTCTCTTACTCTCGGTTTTATATAGATATTATTGTTAATAACCATGATAGTAAGTTTTGGAGATACTCTAGTTTTTATAGCCATCGTGATCTAGTTAACGTTGCCACACTTGGAATTTACTTCGTCGTTTGTATGGTATATCCTATCTCCCCTGATTATGTAGTGGCGATTTTAATAAGATTATTGATTATTCTAAGAAGGAGGGTGAGGTGGAGAGATCTCGTCCCTCAATGAATAATTTTCGTGAGGCTCTTGATGATTGTCAGCTTATGGATTTGGGGTTTGCTAGCCCTCGCTTTACTTAGTGTAACAATCAACATGAGGGTAATTTTATTCAAGAACATTTCGATAGGGCTATCTGTAATCATGCTTGGCAGTCTTTATTTTAGTGGGTAGTGGTTCGACATTTAGAGTTTTAGGGTTCAGATCATCGCCCGATCTTGATTTCTTTGGAGGTAAAACGCTCGTTTTAGTCTTATTTTCATACATGTAGTCGCTTTCACTTTGAGGAAGCATAGGCTGATGAGGAGAATTGTCGTAATATTATTCTACATGGTTGAAATTCTGTTAATGGCAATTTAGATTCAATTTACAAGAATTTCGATGGTATTGATCAATCTCTCTATGATTGGAATAAGTCTTCCTTTCACAGGCTTTCTCTAGCTATTAAGGAGAAGCAAAATCTTCTTACTTTTCTTAATAAGCACGTTGATGCATCTTCATGGAGAGAGATCAGAAAAGTCAAAAAGTAGTTGAAGGTGTTAATGTAAAAAAAAAAGCTTTATTGGAAACAAAGATCTCATATGAGCTAGCTTAGAGTTTGTGACAGGAATACTAAGTTTTTGCACCATAAAGCCACAAGCAAGAAAAAAAAAATAGTATCTCTGGGAGTTTTTACTCTCACAGTGTTCGCCAAGAAACCTCAAATGCTATGGGTCAAATTTTATTGACTTATTTTGGGTGTATTTTATCTTCCTCAGACCCATCCGACAATGAGTTATGCAAGGTGAAGGATTATCACGCCTCAGACCCAAAAGATCGATACATGACATAACTTACACTCATTCAATAATATTTAAACATTCATTTTAATTTCTTTTAGAATTATAGCAATTGAATTATGACTGGGACAATTAGTAAATCGGAGATACACAGAGTTTTCTCAGAGATTAACACTCTACTACATCACCAGTAGTAACTTTGTTACCGGAAGCCCAGAATATATTCATTGCAAATTCTTACTTAAAATCAATCCATAACCACACGTGGTGAAACTTAAACTAAATCCAACCACACACAATAAAATAATACATAAGTATTTATTCAATAGGGACAGATCAAATATCTTATCCCACGTGTCCCCAAATAAAACACTCAGCAACCTAGCAACTTAGGGAACCCAATGAACAGCAAAAGCCTTGCCAAATCCGCTAAGCACACATGTACCTTATTTACCTGAAATCACCATAAACTATAATGAGTATAAAACTCAATAAGCATACTAGTTTTTCATATATCAAATACAAATACATATATGTACAAAATGCATATGTATGATATGCTGTGATAAATCAAAATCATAATCTTATCAAATCACATGTCATGTAAGCACTTACACATTCTTTCAAAATATATTACAGGAATACCATCACTCAACTACTACTACTTGGTAGGACTTACACATCAAATATCACATAATGAGCCAAATGTCACTCGTAGGTGACATACCGTATGAGAGGAATAGTACAAGTGAGGTTTAAATTACACATATATAATACTCAAGCCCAAAAGTAAGAGCCAAACCCTCACCTTAATCATCGGTGAGTTCTTTCATATGTACCAATACGCCACCACATGAATATGATGACTTAATCTTCTTTTAGGTACCAATAAGATCCTTTCAACATACGAAACACATAACATATACCAATCCCGAAGGAAATGCCACATATAAAGGCTCCACAAATCACATAAGATGCCTACTAAGTTAACAGTGAGTTCAAGCATCCTCAAAACACAAAATGTTTCTCATGGACATATTACACTTCAAAGCTTTCTTTGTTAAACACATTTCATTTTGAAAGCTCACTTTCAAAAACACATATATGTCCAGACTCAATGTCAATGCTCACATTCATAAACATATGTCTTTCACATTTCATATCAAATACACTTTGGCATAATATAAACATATTTCTAAGCACATTTACAAAATCATATATAGACAATTACTATGCTTATTGTAATTTCAGTAAAAAGTCTAGTATACTTACCTCTTAGCACTTTTAGCTACAAGGCTTAAATCTCCTTAATATATCAATGGAGATTAATCCTTACATAAGCCTCACAATTCACATAAAATACTTTAAATATCTTACAAAATTATACACAATGCATTTATCACATCAAATTGGTCTAAATACTTGATTTCTCAAAACCTATCATTTTGACCACTTACACTTAACAAAATTTTCTAATACCTCAAATGATGTCCAATTACTCCAAAATCAGAATATATCATTCTTGACTGATATATCCTTCTTATATATGAATATTATATCAAAATTCTTACACAATCTATTCAGTACACAATATCGAATCCAAACTACTAACATGACAGGATCAAGATATTTACTGAATAGTATTCAATCTCCCAATTTTATAAAATCATATACTAACTCAAAAATTATAAAACTACCATATAATTACTCTTAACACATATCTCAATCCATGATAAATATTTTACTTCAAAATCACTGCCAAAAGTATTTTAAAACTATTTTATTTCATAGCTTTAAAAATCTGTTAATCAAATACTGCAATGAGCTAACACTTTTTAGAAAATCATAACAATTTAAACACATTGATCTAAATTCTCCATTTTGAGAATATCATATTAGACATATAAACTTATCATATTCCATAAATCTGTAATTTTTTAAGATCATTAAGCAGATAAAAAATTATTTGTCACTGTATTATATTGTTAACATAGAAAATTTCTAGAATTTCAGGGTCATTTTGATAAATTCACTATGAATTCAATTTCTGAAATTTGCAATCGATTCAAAGTCTCAGATGATCCTAAACATGTCTAATTTCATATACTCAAAATTTAAAGCCAAAATTAAATCACAACAATTTATAAAATTTCTGGATCAAGAGACTATCAAATAGAAATTCTACAATTCATCATGATTTATCAAGCTATCTACATAGATCATCATCAATTCTCACAATATCTTACGAAAAACACATCAAATCCTCAATTATACATATTTTCATAAATAAAAAAATTAAAGGAATTAACTTAATTAACACCAATATATTGAGAAATAGTTGTGATATACCTCTTAAAATCTAAAATTCTAATTTCTTCTTCTTTTTTTTCTTCTTCTTCTCTTTCTCTCCCCTTTCTTTCTCTCTTTTCTCACTCTAAAAGGGATAGCTTGACCCAAAAGAGTGAATTAGGGTTTCAAAAGTGTATTTTTATACTAAGAGGCTAATTTTTTATATTTATAAATTTGCCCCCAAAACTTTTAAAGTATTACAATTTGGTCCCTAAAATAAATTTAAAGTCTTGCAAATAAACCCAATACTAATAGTATGTCCTTAACCTATACAAACACTACTAATAACAATACATAAATCAAGTATCATCCACATATAAATAAAATACGTATATTTATACATATATAAATACTTATTCTTACCGGTTGTGGATACTGGTTACTACAAGGATTGTGTTACTTCTCGCTTATCTGAGCATAAGTGTCATATTTTAGATACCTTTTACTTCTGCTAAGATTAATAGGGCTCTCTTCCAAATGCATCCTACAAGTTCCCCTTGTATAGATGAAATACCTATCTTGTTTTATTAAAAGTATTAGGACATTGTGGGTTCAGAGGTTACTTCAGCTTGTTTAAGTTTTCTTAATGGGTCTGATGATCTCAAGAGGATTAATCACACCCTTACTTCATTGATCTCTAAGGTTTATTTTCCCTAGCATCCCTAGGATTTTGGCCCATTAGTCTTTGTAATGTTATTTATAAGATCATTACTAAAGCTCTTGCCAATAGACTCTGCGGTGTTTTGAATGATGTTATTTCTTTATAGCAGAGTGCTTTTATCTCTGGAAGGCTCATCATTGACAATGTCATCATTGGTTTTGAATGTATTAATGCAGTTAAATGTTGAAAAGGCATAAACAATGATATGATGACTTTAAAATTAAACCTTTTTAAGGTATATGATCGCGTTAAATAAGGTTTTCTGAATGCTATGATGAAAACTACGAGTTCCCGATGCATTGGTGTAAGAAGATCATGAGTTGTGTTTCTTTTGCTCTTATTCTATCATTCTAAATGGGAAACTAGAGGGTTTTATCATTCCTTCAAGAGGCTTGAGGCAAGGTGATCCTTTATCCTCTTATTTTTTTATTATATGTGCAAAAGAGTTATCTGCTTTAATTCATCAAGTTGAACTCTGAAGGGCGATTTATGAGGTTCATTGTAAGCGTAATGGCCCAACTATCTCTCATTTTTTTTTTATTTTTTGCAAATGATAGTCTGATTTTCTCTAAGGTATAGCTCTCTAATTGTTAGACTTTGAAGGAGATTCTTTAGAAGCATGCTACAACTTTAGGGAAAGTAATCAATTTCAATAAATCAATTGTCTGTTTTATCCCTTCCATCAACAATAATACCTCTTCTTCTTTTCTCACATGTTTAGCTATTAAGAAGATACCTTGTCATGAAAAACACTTAAGACTGCTAAGTTTTAGTAGGTGAAATAGAAAATATCTTTTGCCTCTATAAAGGATAGGATCTGGAATAAGCTTAAATGGTGGAAAAGGCATCTATTTTTTGCAAATGGCTGTAAGGTTCTTATAAAGGCAGTAATTCAATCCATTCCAACTTATTCTATAAATCTCTTCTACTCCCTCAGTCTCTTATTCATGAGTTACATGCTCTTTGTACTTAATTTTGGTGGGGTAGTAATGATAAGCATCATAAGCTACACTGGTGCACATGGGTCTCTCTTTGTAAACACAAGAATGATGGGGAGATGGGATTAAGAGACTTATCAAGTTTCAACCAAGTTAGGCTTGCAAAACAAGGATGACTCATTATTGCATACCTTGAAGCTTTTGTTAGTCGTGTGTTGAGGAGTTTTTACTTCTATAATTCTTCTTTTATTCAAGCCAAGGCTAATTCTTCTGCCTCTTTTCTTTAGAAAAGTTTTCTAAAAAGTCGTGCGTTATTGATAAAAGGTCTTCATTGGAAAGTTAGAAGTGGTTCATCTGTTTTGATTTATTATTATCAATAACTACCTATGGCATACCTTTTTAAATCTTTATTCCCTCATTTACTCCCTAACCATTTTTTGGCTTCTAAGTTAAAAACTATTTCAAGTGCATAGAATGTGAAGCTTGTCAGGAGATTTTTTCTTTGAAAGAACAGAAGGCCATTTTTAACATCCCTACCTAGGCTAATACATTAGCTCTGCAAGATTCCCTTATGTGGCATTATTACAAATATGGTCATTACTCGATTAAAAGCGAATATTTGCTTCTCTCTTTTCTGAAAGGGGTTGTGGGATGCTCGGGTTCTTTGATAGTCTTTTCTTGGTGGAAACTTCTTTAGCACTTGAGTATTCCACTAAAGGTAAAATCTTTTATCAAGAAGGCAACTCATAACTGGATCCCAACCTATGTCAACCTTTAGCAGCATCATATCTCCATTGGCTATTTTTTTTTTAGCTTTGCAAGCTTTTACAACCTATATAGGATGCTTGTTCTTTCATGCAAGGTATTTTTTATAATCATCTTACCTCCACTTTGGATTTCTACATCTCTTACATGGATCAATTGTCTTATGATAATCTTGAGCTTCTTTTGGTTATTCTTTGAAGAGTTTAGTTTGTTAGAAACCAATCCATTCATAATAGTTATCAGAGGGATGTTGTGCACATTGTTGACTGGTTCAAGCATTTTCTATATGAATACCGAGAGGCTCATACACCGACTTTGAAAAATCCTAATTCTTCTATTTCTAGTTGGCATCGTTCTAGCCATGGTTGTGTTAAAATAAACTCTGATGCTACTATATGTAAAGACAATAGTCAAATAGGTTTAGGGGTGGTTATTCGGGACTTTCATGGTGTGGTATTACTCTCAACTTCTTTTCCCCTCCATGCATTCTACTCAATGCATATTGTAGATGCTCTTGTTATTTAAAAAGGTCTCATTCTTGCTAAGAAAATGGGTTTACAAGTTATTAAATTTGAATCAGATGCTCAATCTATCATTCAAGATATTACTTTAGAGACTTATTCAGTCTCTGAATTTAGTCTTGTTTTATAAGATATTTTTAACATTTTGCATTCTTTTCACTCTTGTAAAGGCATTTATTCTCTCCCCTCTTCTAATAGGGTGGTTCATGAATTGGCTAAGTATGCTTTGAGTTTACATTCTGATATCATTTGGTATGGGTCAGCTTTGAACCATATCAAAAGCTCTGTAATTCGGGATTCTTTAAGTTCATGTTTTTCCTAGTTTACGAATGCCTTTTATTTTTTAAAAAAAAAGTTTTGTAAGCATATGAATTTCCCTTAACAAGCCTTAAAGCCAAACAGCTTCCTCTATGACCTTTATAATAGCCACATATTCTGCGTCAGTACTAAATAATGCTATAAGAGGCTATATCTGAAGTTTTCAGCTTACACAGTTACCACACAAAATGAATACATAAATAATAGTTGATCTTCTCTTATCTTTATCTTCAATAAAGTCGGAATCTACATATCAAACTAGACTCAAATTTTTCTCATGTTTTTCATATACCAATCCATAATCTAAGCTATCATTCAGATACCTCAACAACTACTTTATTCCTAACCAGTGAGCCTTCCCAAGATTAGATATATAGCTGCTTAAAATACTAATTGCATGAGCTAGATCGGGTCTTATATATATTATATTATACATAATTGAACCAACAACATTAGAAAAATGTATTTTAGATATTTTAACTTTTTCATTATTTGTAACAAGACACTGTTCTTTTGAAAATCTAAAATGTGCAACCTGAAGTATACTAACAAGTTTGCAAACATTCATAGTAAATTTATCTAAACATACTGTTTTAAGAAATAATAGTTTGATTTAGGGATCTATTTCTAGAGATATCCATCCTTAATATCATTTTAGTTTATCCTAAGTCTCTCATGTCAAATTATCCTTTAAGGAGAGTTTTTATTTTCTTAATTTCTCATTTATTTAGAATTGACAATAACATATCATCAACATATAATAGAAGAAACACTTGACACTTAGTACCGAGATCTTTAAAACAAAATCATATGTCATAATTACTTTAATTAAAATCTATCTTAGTAACAAAGGTATCAAACCTTTTATACCCTTATCTCGGGGGCTATTTTTATCCATACAAAGACTTTTTAAAAAGACAAATTGAATTTTCTTTGTTGCCTTTGTCAAGTCCCTTAGGTTGTTTCAAATAAATGACCTCATCAAGATCTCCATACAAAAATGTTGTTTTTACATCTAACTGATCCATTTTTTTCAATCAAAATAAGTGACTAAAGACGTTGCAATTCTATTAATAGTATATTTAACAATAAGAAAAAATACTTCGTTATAATCAATTCCCTCATTTTGAAAGAAACTTTTAGCTACTAATCTAACTTTAAAAGTAATAGAGTCAAAATGAGTTATACCTTATTTGATCTTAAAAATTCACTTATAGTCTAATACCTTTTAATTTTTAGGCATCAGTACCAAGATCCATGTTTTATTATTTTGGAGTGACTTTATTTCCTCAAACATGGTAATTTTCCATTACATGGAAGATTTACTTTCCATTGCATCAATATATGTTAATGGTTCTAATTCTTCATTCATGAGCTAAAAACAAAGTAAATACAGTCAAACCATAAGAGAAAATTTTAGATGAAAACTTTACCTCTCTCCTAGTTCTGTCTCTAGAAAGTTGCTAATTTTTCAAAGAGGGATTTGAATCATTTATTTGTGATTCTCCACTATCTTGTTCTAAATCTAGTTTATATCCAGCTTCATTTATAGATTCCACCCCATTAGTTTCATCTGGTTCACTATGCTTCATCTCAAATTGGATTTTGTCTGATTTAGGGCTATTATTTGGCTATTGTTGTTGGGTATCATGACATGCACCTTGATTTTTCTTCAAACAAGGCATTTCATTTTTATTAAATGTAACATCTCTGTTAATAATAATTTTGACACCTCTAGATTCTCTAACTCATAGCTTATAGCCTTTCACTCTATCCGAATACGTTGGAAAGATGCATTTTAGTGATCTAGGTTCTAATTTATCTCTCTTTTGGTGTGCATATGCTACACAACCAAAAATTCTGAGGTTTTTATAGTCTATTGTTCTATTAGTCCATAATTCTTTAAGAATTCTAAATTTTATGACACTATGTGGACTCCTATTTATTAAGTAGCAAGCTATCATAACAACCTTCCTTAAAAAATATTTTAACATGCTAGAACTTATTAGAAGGCGCCTAACCTTCTTTAATATAGTCTCATTGTCCTTGCTTTAAAAAAAAGTCTTATTGTCCTATTCATCATCCCAACAACTCTATTTTACTAAGGGGTATAGGCTATTGTTTTATGCCTAAGAATTCTATTCAAGTTACAAAAAAATTTAAATTTATAATTATAAAATTCAAGGCCATTATCAGTTCCAAGTATTTTAAAGTTCTTACTAATTTGGTTTTTAATAAGGTTCTTCTACTATTTAAATTTATTAAAGATATCATCTTTAGTTTTAAGTAAGTAAACTTATACCTTCTTAGAATAATCATCTATCAAAGAAATAACATATATGTTCCCACATGAGTTGGTGTATTTTTGGGCCCATAAAAGTCAGTTGGACATATTCAAGGATCATTTTGGCATTATGGGATCCAGGTTTGAAACTGATCCTATATTATTTTTCCATTACACCTTGTTTGTAGAAGGCTATTTTGGTTAGTTTTTCACACCCAATGAGTCCTTGTTTAATTAATTCTAAAAGGTCTTGTTCACCTATATGTCCTAATCTTTTATGCCAAAGTTAAATATATCCATGTTAATTCTGGACACACTAATTGTTGTTTCTGTTTCTGTTTACCCCAGAGTATATATAACCCATTTTGTTTAATTCCTCATCATTACAACTAAAGATCCTTTTATGACCTTAAATTATCCATTTTTGGACTTATAAGTGTATCCTTTTCATCTAAAGTTCTTAAAGATATTAGATTTTTTTATAAATCTAGTACATATTTAACTTCATTTAAAATCCTTATTATACCATCATGTAGTTTAATGAAAATTGAACAAAAACCCAATATTCTACAAGCTTGGTTATTTACCATGAGGACTATAGCCTCATCAATTTTCTAAAAAATTTGGAACCATTCAATTTTAGGATACATATGGTATGAAAATCCTGAGTCTAATACTTACTCATCAGAATTATCATCTAAAGATATTGTTAAGGCCTCTAAACTTCATAATTATTACTGGTTACTACTACATCCCCATTTTCACTGGCGAAATTTCTTCCTTTTAGTTAATTTAATCTTTTATAATAGTTTCTCCTTAAATGTCTCTCTTTATCACAGAAGTAGTATTTTCTAAGACCAGTTTTAAACTTAGGTCTTGATCTACCTTTATTTTTTTTTTGCCATTTTATTTCTTATTAGGTCTACCTTTTGCATATAATATTTCACCATTTTCAGAACTACCTTTCTCAGACTTAATTTCTAAGTCTCTAAATTTTAGAGCTTTTATATAATCATCAAGGGTGAGGGTTTCTCTACCATACTTTATAGTTGTCCTAATATCTTTGTAGGTCAATGATAAATAATTAAATAGGATTATTACCTTATTTTCATCCAGTATGGTTTCTCCAGTATTCGTTAAGTCAAGACACAATTCTTTTTAAAATCATTTAGGTTTTCTTCCAAGTTCTTAGTAGTGTCCATTTTAAAACCAAACAATCTTTATTTCATATAACTATTGTTAGAAATAAACTTACTAAGATGGAGTATTTGAAGTTTACCTAAAGATCGATCGCTATTGTTTCCTCGTTTACTTGGCGAAGAACTTTATTTATAAGATGTAGAAGTATGGTGTTGTATGTCATTTTATTCATCTCCAATCATTGTTCATTAGTCAAGGTTAGAGGAAGAGTCTTTGGGTAGACTATGACTTTAGACACCTTTTATTGTATCAACGGAGCCTTTAAATTTTTTTTTTCAAAGAGTAAAATCACCACTCTCATCGAACTTTTTTACCCTGAATTAAGTAGAACTCATCACGTTTGTTCTAATTATTCTTGAAATTTTATTTTTTCCCAAATTTTAGCCTTCACAAAATACCCTAACCTCGGGATTTAGAAACCCTAACCCTAAGGCTCTAATACCACTATTGTAAATCAATAGAAGGCTTAAAAATTACATAAGAACAATAAATCAAACAACAAATGCACACACATAGAATGAAGAATCGAAGTATAGTGGTTTGTTTTTAAGAAATGAAACCTATATCTACTTTGAGCTCGGAACATAAGAACTCATCCACTATGAATCAAAATTACAACCCTAAAGAATACTATCAAAACACTCTATTATCACCCTTATAAGATTGCAATCGATTACAGATAAAGAAAAAAGAAGAAATAAAGACAAACCCTAATCCTTTTTTATAAAATGCTCTCTCTCAATCTATTTAGAAAGCCAAACAAAGGAAAATATGTGTTTAAGGCAACCAACATGTATAATATATACTAAAACAAAACACTAACATTTTACTTACTTAATATGTGAGTTTATAGAATTACCTCTAAGCTAATACTAAATGACTCTTGGGACCAAAACTTTAATAAATATATGTTTATTCCTTAATTTATTTGATTTTTTCGGAGATCGGTCCTTGGAGAACTAGGGTAATAGTATTAAATTAAGAAACAACTGATTTGGTTTCTAAAGGCCTTTGCATGTCCCATGAAACATAATTTTAGTATTTAATTATATGGTGTATGTACTTAAAAGGAGAAATATATGTTTGTGTTGATATGGAGATGTATACTTAGTGCACACACACACACGCACACACACACATATATATATATTAATCTAATGGGCTACGTAGCTCATTATATAATGAGCAAAACTGTCACATTTTACTGTCTAATAAATTCACAACTTTTTATAACTTTTGCACAATTTATAATATGTTACAGAATATTGTTATGTGTCTAAAAGCTCACCATATAATGAGCTACGTAGTCTACTAAATAAATTCTTTATATATATATATATATGTATGTATGTATATTGAGCTTAACCTATAGGAGATGATATATATACAAGGGATCATGGAGCATCTAAATTAATATTTGTTTTCTCAAGGCATTTTATACATTTCGATCACATGAAAATAACAATATCACTTATTATGGTACTTATCTGCATTATCACGATCACTATCTTATTTTCTTTTTTTTCTGTAAATTAAGGTGTCACTGTTATGTCTCGTTCTGCCGTTTAGCTTGCAGGTTTTCAAAATCAATTCTAAGTTATAAAACACAATCCCAATTTTACAGAGAATTAGTACGTAGTAACTTTTTTTTCTCTATCTTCAGTTGACAACATAATGAAATCTCCTATCATATAACCTAACAATTTGTCATCACGTAAAATGAAAAAAAGAAATTAAGCGCATTAATTATTGCAAGATCGCTTTTCGTGATTTAATTTAGACTTCATCTAAAGGCTGGACCATAGGCTAGCATGTCGGTAAGAGAAAAGTTTTGACAAGTGTCACGCATCAAAGGTCATTACTCAAAAGATTAAAAAAAAATTAAAATCATATATCTAGATAGAGAAGGGTCATCTTCACCCACTTTTACTAATGACTTTATATTTCTATGCTCTAGTTTTCGTTTTGCTTGGAAACCTTTTCAGTTTGGGAATTGATAGAAAGGGATTGTTGATGGGTTGATGCTATTGTTACTGAGGGGCTGAGCCTTTAATTGAATCGCTCCAAATAAAGTGAATGCGGGTAGGCATCATTGCTTGTATTGAAAAATATTCGCAACTAGATTTAGATGGGGCATCTTTATACATCACTTAGCTCATGACTTTATGGTTCAACAGTGTAATTCTCTTTGCTTTTAAATCCCCTTTTCCTTTTTCTCTCGAGAAAGAGAGAAAAAGGAAAGGAAAAGGAATAGATGGCCATGGGGAACATGATCGCATGGTGAGAAAATTGTCAAGTCTTGTAAGCAAAAGTGGCTGCAAATGTGCAGGGAAAGCAATTTTGTTCTAGAGTAAATGGATGACAGTCCAAGCACAATTAAATTGAATTGATGGCACTGAAAGATCCTTCAACTATTTACAAACCCTTTTGCAATCTTTCCATGTTCTTTATATTCTTTCCTTGATCAATATTTTTTTCTCTCCCATGTTTTTTAAACCACTTGGTGGTGCTTTCCTTTGCACAGACTCGAAGAGTTAAATCATATCTCGACTCCTCTTAAATATAAAGTTTAAACATCTAGTCTTTCTCGTCGTCTTGTTCAATTCTTCTTATTAGAATTGCATGACATTTTATAAAGTATCATCCTCCTTTTTAAGTAGTGAGTTAAAATCACCCACCAGTTTCATTGAACCAAGTGCCAATTTCCTGCCCACGTTCATGTGCATCACACTTACTTGAACGTATAATTACGCAACTCTAGCATTCAACTTCCCGCCAAGAAGGCATCAAATCCCAGCACTCCTATTAGCGGAACTTACTTGCGGTGCTGCTGCTGGTTCTGCTTCTGCTTCTGGTTCTGGTTCTTTGCATTTAACCAAATCCACCTATCAAATCACGAAAAAGTGTTTATAAATTTAAACAATGGAAAATTTTTCGAAATTCAAATAGTGAGAAAGAATGTGAACCTAGTTAAAAAAATCATGCGTGGAGACCAATTTGTCATTGTCTTTTTCACAAAGGTTTCCGAAAAAGAAATGATTACAACAAATGTTCTCATCGGTCATGACCATTTTTTCTCTAAATGAAACTATTTCTGTCAAAATGTCGCACCAAAAAAGTTAATATAATAGGGAAAAGGCTTAGCGAATATGAAGCTATGGCACGATGTTGATCTTAAATATCTTCAATGCTGGCGACCTGATCAACTTTAGATAATTAACGAGTTATGAAGATGTTCTCTTTTTGTGCTAGCATGATAACCGAACATTGTTTTAGAGAAGTCTTCTCTTTCTTTTTCATCTTAAAGGGAGAGAAAACAAATACCACTTCTTAATATATAGAGATACTTGAGCATATATTTTAATAGAGTAATGCGAAATGACTTTATGAGCAATTCCGTTCATCCTTTGAATGATTGAACAAATCTCAAGTTCATTAAACATTTTAAGGCATGTGACAAAGATTTGCAAAACTTTATGAAAGTGACTTTAAGAGATGATATAAAATCAATTGAAAAGTTATTGCTTCGGGGATAAAAGCTTCAACCAATTCAATTACCTCTACAAGTTACTTCAAAGAAAAAGAAAACAGAAAACATGCTCATTCTTTCTCATTTTATATGTTTAGAGACCTGCTTATACAAAACAAATCTGTAATGTTGTCCTTTCAACTTTGAGTAAATACTCTCTTCGAGAAAAAATAAATAATTAAAAGAAAAGTAGGTTTGACTTTTTTGTTTTGGTTGGTCCACATTCCTAAATGAAGATTTGGGCTTCTTGATGGACCCTAATACATTATGATATTCTAGCCCATAATAAACCCAATTGGTCCTCTGGTCCACAATTAGGTTATTGTCTCGTATATTTTTTATTTTCTGAATGTAATAATATTCCGCACATCGATCGTCTGTGCCCACTTTCCTTTTTCAACAAATTGTCTATTCACTTATGAGTTTTGAGTACTCTCACTTGGTTCAGCTTGGCTAATTCTTTTTTTTTTTGGTAAAATAATTTCTCTTATACATTCATCTTGCTCCTCTAATTTTAAAATTTTTTGTTCCGACGATTACTGTATCATCATACGTTAACATTGGCGACATGTTGGTTTATTCTATGTTGTCCACGAAATTTGATTTTCTTTGTCCCATTGAGCAATTATATATTTTTTAATTTGTAAATATAATTCAATACAATATAATCTGAATGGATTATGTATTTTATATTTTATATTGTTAACAACTTCATAGGTGGGGTGGGGATGCACTTGCGACATGATTGAAGAATTTCATAAGCAAATTAATTTTCCTTATTCTTCGGGATTAAGGTTGATATAGAGAGAGAGAGAGAGAGAGAGACGTGAGAGTTTGCATTTTAAGTTGGCTTTGTCGTCTGAAGTTGACAACCTGTAAATGTCGCCTTGATGTAACCATCTTTAATTTGCCTTCAATTTGATAGTATTTTCCTGGGAAATCGACTGGACAGTGACACAAGTTCCTCAGGAAATTGTACAAATTCATTAATTGCTTTCAGTATATATGAAAAGCTGCGTTTTGGGAAGATTTATTCTCCTTTGTATAACTGATCTGTCATTAAATGGCCAAGAAATTTTTTTTTTTTTCCTTCAAAGGAGAAGATTTAAAGGGGGCAGCTTCCCTGGAAGAGCGTTTTCTTTGTTTTTCTGCTAGGTAGTTTAACCATGGAAACTGTAGAAGATAATTTCACAACGCCACAAGCTTGATATAAAACGAGATCTTAATCATATATGTAATGATGGTAGCCTTGTAACTGTCCTATAGACACAAAACTCCTTCAAGATCATTTGAGTTTCCACACCCCTATGAAATTAAATTCGAGAAGAACACTGCTCCTCTTGTAAATAAACTTCACAACATAAATATAAGAGCCGTCTCTAGAATACTATTAGATCTTGAGACGATGCTGATGAATCCTTTTTAATTTTCCAAACTCCGTTCCCACCATTTTCAAACAGAAATAGCCAGTCTTCATCGAAAGCCCCTCATAAGATTCCCAAGTTCAGTGATTTATATAACTGGCCTAGCAAAGTTGTCTAAATTTGATGAAGGTTGTACCTGTACGAGAGATAAACTACAACAAATTAAATATATATAATATAACATAAGACCCCACCACAATTTCGAAGTTAACTCCTTTATTTGGTGGAAGAAGATTAATGGGTTATTAAAGGATTAATGCTGATTCTGCAATCTGCATTTATAAGGTGGCAAATGTGGCCGCATCTTTTTTGTTGAATAGTGGTAGTTAATTTGCAGCCCGACCTTACGCGATCCTATACAGCGTCCACATGCAACTAACAGTCACATTACACCAATATCTCGGCTGAATGAATCATATTACATGATATAAACATACAAATACTAATACTGAAAGATGATCCCATAAGAGTCGTATGCGTCGTGGAGACTGATAAAATTCCTAAATTGTAAATGAAGAAAGTCAAATTTTGATTGGAGGACAGTTGGGCGGCATCCTAAAATTTTTTTTTTTTTTTGGCTACGAATAACAAACAAATCGAAAGCAAGCGACCGCATGTAGAGAAAAAGGGGAAAATCTGATAATAAAAAAGTTACATATCGGTCCCAAGATAGATCACATTGACAGGTGGGGCTTCATGATATAATATTTAGCATAAAAATATATAAAATTAATTTAATAAATTACGGAATTTATCACACATAATAAATTTTTAGACATTATTTTATATTATAAAAATTATAAATTTATTAAACAATAATATATATATAAAATTATAAATTTATTAAATAATAATATATGATAATGTTGATAAATTACGTATTTATTAAATTAATTTTGTATAAATATAAATAAAATAAGAAACCCACTCACCGCCCACATTTCATCAGCCATCAACCTCCAGTAAACGAGCTCTCACGTAAGCTTCCACCATCTTCATGACAGTGACAGCCTCAGCCTCTTCCTGATTGAGATTTGAGAGGACCACTCTCTCTCATTTATGGTGTCCACAGTTGCCCACAAGCACGTCACTTATAGCTCATAATTTATTAAACACTGTTATATTATCTATACATACTGTTACTAAGAGCACGACTCTGGCTACTCCAGCCTTATCTCTTCAAATTCTTATCTACTTTTTTTTTCTTTAGCAACTAAAACATTGAGCGAGACAAATTGTAGGCCATATTTTCTTTTCATTCGATTGCCAGTCTTGTTCATCTTCTTCCTGTTTCATTCAACTTTCACAAACTTCATTACATGTTCATAAACAAATTTAAAAAAAAAAAAACAACACCAAACACTAAATTTAGATGATCTCTAACTAATTAATCAACTGATTACTAGCCACTATCATGTTACAGCTGAGAAAAATTAGATTAAAGCATCATCTTTAACCCTACCTACCAGAACTGCTCTGATTCCGCATTCACCAAAACACGGAAGTAGTACATATTAAAATAAAACAGTAGGTGAATGCTATTAATATTCTATATTCTCTTTCAATCTTCATCAGAACTTTCAGGATTCGGATACTGGTTTAAATCAGGCTTCTGCGATAACCGACTAGAATTGGATTCTGATTCTGATGCTTGAAGTGCAGCTTGTAAAGCGTCAACCCTAGCTCCAACTTCTGTTGCTTTCTTGCGTATTGAAGCCGCTGACATGTCACGAAGATCATCTTCCTGAAGAATCAATTCAGGAAAGTTAAGACGAGCAGAAGGGCCACGAAGATAGAACACGGCGGTGTCGTAGGCACGTGCGGCGGCTATAGGAGTGGTGTAAGAACCGAGCCAGATTCTGGATCTCTTGTTGGGTTCCCTGATTTCAGCAACCCACTTGCCCCACTTCCTCATCCTTATTCCTTTGTATGGCTTCTCCTGTTGATGATGTTGCTGCCTTTGCTTGCGCTTCTCTGCGCTTTTTGTTGTTGAAGTTGAACAACACGCAGCTCCAGCTTCCATCATAGAAACAAAAATTAAAAACAAAGATAAGCAATTATTATAGAGTGCTTTCTTGTTGCGTCAGGCACTACAAATTGTAGTAGCTCATGGCGAGAACTGAAATTGAAAAAATCCAAGAAAACAAAAACACTTTGCTTTGCCGCAGAACTCGTGCTTTCATTTCATGTTTTTCTCTTATATATAAAATATATGAATATGGAGATACGTATATAATAAATATAACAGTATATATATTAATAAATAAAATTTATTAAGAAATCAGATATTTATATAGAAAAATGCAGAGGCAAAGGGCAGTATTAGTTTCCCACTTGGCTGCTAGCCTGTCGTATGGGCACGGCCGCCACGTTGATCTTCCTTTAAGATAAATCCAAAATTGGCCGACATAATCCATCAGCTCAGTTTCCATTCTCTTTTACTCTTCTGTAATATTGATATTAATATTAATAATAATTGAACCCGTATCATATGCATAATGCATATTGAATAGAGAATGAAAGGGGGCATTTTCGTACTTGTACAAAATGATGAAATGAAACCCACGTAGCGGCTCGTGGGCACGTGAGCAGCGACGTCAACGTGGATGGTTACACGTCCAAAAGAGAATTAACCTTTTTAAGTTGTCATGTTTTGGTTGTGTATGTCATACTGAAAAAACCGGATAATAGTTTGTAGTTCTGGTTCAGGATGAGGAGTTTAGAACTTTGGATGGATGACAAGTGGATCCAAGTTGTGTGAGTGTGAGGTAATAGAAATCAGAAAGCTGGGTCGGCGGTGGATCAATGGATGGGGTTTTGAGAGCGACTTTCTTACCGTCCACGCAATGACCATCCCATGTAGTGGAAAATGGAAATACCAAAAGGGTTGGTAATCTAATCTTGTGTAATTAATTTCTTGGAAGATGATTATATTAAAATTATAATGGCCCTTTATTTTTCTTTATGTGTGTGTGTTTGAGGGGGTCTCTTTCTCAATCATCTGATTAATTTTAAGACTTTTTAAGGGTGGCATGTATTGTGTACATTCAATTCAACAATTGTGAGTGCCTAAACCATGATTTGATTTTGAATATGTGTCGCTTTTGTGGTGGGTTGGCGATAAGTATTGGGAGCAATCAGTTTTCATAATTGACATAATTATTAAAACTTAAGTTTCATTATTATTGACTTTAACCACTTGGAAGGCTTGAATACAAAAAATCCTCCACCGTCTAAATGACCAATTTTTATAAATAAAAGAGGTGGAATCAATTACTTTTATATAATACTCTTCTTTCTTTTTTAAAACAATAATAATAATTTAAGGGACAACTTTTGAAAGGTCGCGAGTCACTTCACATTTTCACCGTCACCTTTCCTTTTTCTATGATTTCAATTTCCATCAGTTCCTATGCTATTGAATTATAAAATTACACTATCCTATTCCTATGTATCATTAGCAGAAGGTGGAGGAGAATGTTTATCTCATTCATCTTTAAAACTTATCAGAAACCCAATTCCAAATTCTAATAAATTTGGGGGAAGTTGTTATCATATTATAGGCAAATTATTGATTGATTACTCAATAAAAGAATGTTGAATTCCGACAGAAACTTTGCTCCCTCTCATCGTCGCTTTGTGCCAAAGGACGTGGGCGTTTGCACAACTGGCCAACTTGGAGATTCAGTTGGCAATAGTGGTGACACCCACAAATTTAATGATAATAACAATAATATTCCCCAAGCTCACCCCATTTTATCAGGTTCCCTATGGTACTTCTGCTTGGCAATTTGATCACTTGGGACAAACCTGTGCAGAGGAGAGGATCCTGGTCTCAATTCAGTGTTAAACCAGATGGTAAATCCTGTACAGAATTCTGGGCATGTATCATTTTTATGCTTTTATTTGTTTACCTAGAGAAAAAGCCTATTATATTATTGATCCTAAATTATTCAGAACAAAATCCTGAACTCTTTCGTTTACAAATATGCATAAGAACTTCCATAGTGGTTTCATTTCATTTCATTTCTGCGCAATATGAAAAAAGGATCATTCCTAGCGAGGGCCTGTCCTGTTCTTATAATTCCTTAATTTGGAAAAATGATATAAAAAAAAAACAAACAAAAAACAAAAGAACAAAGCGCTTTAATACACCCCTCAGAATAAATTTTTAAAAAAAAAACCAGACATGATCCGTACTAGACGCTATCAATACGATAAAGGTCGTCTTTTTTATTCTTGCACTACTAACTATTGATCAAATCTCAAAAACATTTCAACCTGGACACATCACATTACATATAAAATCATATCCCAAAAAGAACTATTAAAGTAAGTTGCCAATCTAATACTTGACTACAGTAATCACATACTGTTCTCAGAAATCATTTCTCCATTTCTGCATTGAATTCACAGTGAGACCTACTCCACGATGTGATGAAGCTCTTTGTTTCAAGTCGCTTCACCGAACCGTTGAACCATTGAACCTTACCTCCAAACTGTCACTTAGAAATACTAGTCTCCACTAGACTGAAAAAGACATCTGATGGCCAGGAAGCATGAATTCCTGGAACTGATGATTCTTGCGGAAGCAGTCTGCCACTTCAAAATCTGCCGACTAGTACTTTTTCAAAGACCACAAAATGTTTTCATTACATTATAGTGGCACAGGTCCTAATCATGTATGTTAAAGAACAACCTCGAAGAAAAATATAACATTTTCTAATGCAGGAAATTTTTCCTCCTTTGTTTTTGACAGTGCGAGGAATCAACAGATGAATATGACTGAAGTTTCTCTATTGAATTCCACTAACAAACTACAGAAAAAGTTAACATAATTTAATTAAAAAATGATCAAGGATCCCATGTTTTTGAACAATGACCAAGGTATTTGTGGAAATACAAATTACATTGCCGCCACTTGACTTTCAGCAATCAAATTTCTGACCCCTAGCATTCCTTGAGAATCACCCAAGCTACTTAAAGGACTCGAGTAATCAGAAGACTTGTGAAAGCTTTGGACAAAGAAACACTAGGGCACATAGCTGATAGTTTATATAACTACAAATGACTAAATTCCCTGAGCTCAAATAGTATAATATCCACTAGAATAGCCCACATCATCAAACACACCGCGGTACCTCCAATGGACAAGAACAACTAATTGTGCCATCACAATAAAAACCTGAATGAAAATTGTGCCATGCCACCCTAAACCAAAACCTTCTTAACTTAGCAGAAAATTACAGTCTTCTCATATTTCACAAACAATACTTACAGTTAGGGCTGTTGAATTCCTGTAACACAAAGGAAAGATAAGGTACAGCCATTACCATGACAACCAATTCAAGGTCCAAGAAATTTTTAAGCAAATTTAAAAGGCATGATCATGTCTTCACGCCCAAATTTAAGGTAACCTAGAGGCATATCATTGGATAATTCTCATATCAGCTTTAGTTGCACCCCACTGCTCATAGATCACCTGCAGTTGTATTTCTCTCCACCTCATTTTGTCTACCAACACCTCCAAAAATAATTATCTACTCCTTAATGCTGACCTTGTCACAGATTATGAGAATCACAAGTTAATGCTAAACTCCACTGTTCTCAGAGCATGTACCGGCAACACACCAAAGTACTCTTCTAGGAACAGATTTATATATTATATAAGCCATATAAAAAGAGATTAACAGTTGCTAATCTTGTCATTACTTCCTTGAAGTCTCGTTCTTCTTAATATATAGAACTTGCCATAAACATAGTCATAACTCATCTATTGTTAATCTTGATGCACCACGAATCACCCCAGATACAGGTTAATTGAACTGCATTACATCATTTTTACATAACCTACAGGACACAAACCTCAACACTCAATGACCAAGACATGCACACAGCACAAAGACAAGGACAATATGAGCAGGTTATCAATGAAGCAGAGTAACATACATTCCATCCACTTAGACTATACATGCACAAATTCTAAGTGAAACTACAACACTGAAATTTGTGCAAACACGTAACATTTAGAGAACTTTTTTTCTCCCATGTAGAAGTATAGGACTGAAGTTTGGAGAATAACTACAGAACTATGTTATTCTACTATTTGAGATTTGATCAAGATCTAATCAAGTACTATACAATAGCATTTTGGTGAAAAGCATGAAAACAAGCATAAAGCATCTCCTAAGATGACAATGGAAGAAAAATGATTATAGATGGATCACAATGTTGTACTATTCTCATCATTAATGACTAAAAGTTTTAATACAGGATACTAACTTAACTATACACTAAATTGGAAAAATGAAAAGAGATTATTTAGAGCAGACATATACCCTTTGCATATCTGACTCTGTAGACCCAAAGCATCAGCTTTCAGAGTTTGATGGCTAAAAGGACCCATTCATGATTGCATTCAACAGTCAAATGGATAAATTATCAACAATTTATGTCCTTAGAACATTCACTTCTCCGATCTCATTCTCAATGGACAATCCATTTAAGTTTGCAAAAACTCTCAAACTAACATGCCTTCTATAATCAACCACACTTATCTCAAAAATAAGCATCTTCCTCATCCTCCAACAAATAATCTCCGCCCACTTCCTCACTCACCCAATCTTCCTCTTCCTCTTCCCCTTCCGAAAACACCGATATCCTCACACCACCAAACTCAGTCCTCTCAGCGACAAGCTCATTAACCACACTATCCAAATCAGTCTCACCCTCAAAACCAACTCCCCCGCCAAATTCTGTAGCCGAAAACAAACCATTATCATATTCATCCCTCTCAAAACCCTCACTTCTCCTCCTTCTCCTAGGCACCAAATCCTTCTCACTCAACTCCTCATTCTCCACCCCAATCCATGGTACCCACAAATCCGCATGCTGCCCCAATCCCCTACTCGAATCCCCCACCACAACCGTCCCCAAATTTGCCTCCTTTGCCTTCCTCAACATCTCCTGAAAATCCTTATCATCCGACACCAAAAACATCCAATCAATCCCGCTACTCATTGAATGCTGCATTTGTCTCTTCAACGCCCAATCTGCCGCCTGAGGTTTATCCTTAACTGTCTTAACAAACACCCCCGCTCTCCTCAACTCCGACCCCAATCCATAACCAACTTTTGGTTTCAACAAACTCCTCGCCGCTTCATTATACTTCTCATTCCCACTTATATACCTCTCTTTGTACTTCTGTCTCTTTTTCCCCTTCAACGACCTCATCCGATTCAATTTCTTTTGTCGCTCGCGTTCGTGCAACTGCTTAAAGTGTTTCTTCAAAGCAAGATTGGTCTTACATTTTCGTCCACAAACTTCGCAAATGTACAGGTCATTTGGAATCACAACTCCTCTGCGTTCGAGAATATCCAATTGCTTACGCTCTCGCCGTTCCTCGACAACCCACTGAGGCAGATGAATAAACGCGTGGCGATTGGCGTAAGCCGAGATGTCCTTAACTTCGCCGAATTTTTCCGCCACGCGCCTCAGCGACATGGCGGCGTCGTAAGGCGGGCCCCGCGGGGGTTTGTTGTCGAGGTCCCACAGGACTACTACTTTGTTGTTCTGTTTTTGCGTGTAGATTCCTTGCTTGTTCCTCACCATGTCGATTTCGAAGGTCGAAGCGTGGGCGTGGCTGGCTGAGCTGGCTTTGATGCGGCTTTGGGATGGTTTGAGAGTGAGCTTGGTGGTGGTGAAATTTGAGGGGAATCTGTGAAAGAGAAGAGATTGGGAGAAATGGAGGTGGGTTTTGTGAATTAAGGGCTTTAGAGGGAGTGTGTGAGTGTCGAGTGAGTTGCAGAGCCAGTTCATGTTTCTAACTAACGAGGTGGTGGTGGTGGTGGTGGTGGTTCTTCTTGCTGATATTATCCAGTGACGCGATTTGCATCTTTATATGGGCCTATTTTGGTGAATCAGTCGACTTAGCTTTTTTGGGCTTGTGTGCAGCCCATCCAAGTGATTGTTTTTGAAAACCTCTTGGTAAATAAGATCATAAATTTTGAAGTTATAAGGGACTTTCTTTTCGGCTTAAGAAACAAAAATATTCTGCTAAATTAAAAGGATATTATCGCAAATACCTATAAGACGTAGTTTAATTATACAAATATTTACGAGTGTCAGATTTTATTAAGAAATCTAAAGGCTGAAAAAATATTTCACGAATGCCTAATCGTTAAAAAATCTTCCATAACACTAATTGTATAAAGGCATTAAAATTATTTCATAACTCTACTTTTACTTACACTTTTAAGACATGACCAGATCCTCCTCCCTCTCTCCTCTCCCTTTTCTCCCTCTACAACATTCAACCATTAAAAAAAAAAGGGAGAGAGAGAAATTAACATTCAGTCATAATTTAAATATTTTATTTTTAAATAGATGTTCAAAAGTCAAAACAAGAAATTAAAATCTTTACCATTAAAAAAAAAAGAGAGAGAGATCGTATGACTTAATAATGTCAAATTTATTTTCTTTAGAAAGAAGATTAACAATATATTTTAGTTTGTTAATCAATCATGCCACCTAGAAGTCTAAACGCAACATTCAGCCTTCAGACATTGTAGATACCAATCATGCATTTTCCTTTTTTATCGTGGATATTTGTGTAATTAGGTATTTTTTAAAATAATAATAATAATATCATTGATTCATAAGTCAATATATTACATAAACTATTGCAATAAAAAGCACAGGATTGTCGAGACAATACAACTCATGCTATAACTTATGGTTATTAAAAAATGCCTGAATCTAAACTTTTCAACCAAGAGAAATAAACTAAGCTTCAAAACGAAAGTCAAACCTTAAAAAAGGCAAAAACATCCTCCTAACAAGGGACCCATAACCCTTATAAAGGGAGACTAGCAGCTCTTCGAACAAGAGACAAAACATTCTTCCTAACGAGGAACAGATAATCCTCCTCCTAAGAGGAAAGAATAAACCTCACAAGGAAACTTCCCCGCGCAATAGGATTATTACACACAAACCAACTACAGAAATTTAACGAACAATAACACAGCAGTGACAGCACTATTACAATAAGCCAGCAACAGAGCCGAGCACAAAATTGCCAGCTGTGGCTGTAGGCCTAAGAGAACAGAAGGAAAAGAAAAAAAAAAAAAAGCAACATCTCCAAGGAATCACGGCAATCGAAGGGATCGAAACAGAGACACGCACAGACAGAATCCGTTGGATTCATGGCAACAATGTGTAGCGTAGCAGGAGAAAGATACAAACAAACACAACTCATGATAAAACATATTCTAGAAATATACTAAAGCTCAAAACCAATAACCAATCCAACCAAAAGTCTCCATGGTCGTAGGCTGGAACAGATCGCCAAAAAAAAGAGTAATACCTATTAGAGAATATAGCAGTTGTCGGTGAGCACTGTTTGCCCGGATGACAGCCGCAACTCCTCACGATAGTCAGCTTCAGCGGGGGATTGGAATGTGTAGCAAGAAAGAGTGAAGAAATAGTTGTCGGAACTCCACCAAAGATAGATGGCACACCACGAGCCGAGGAACCGTAGCGGCAGATAGATGGCCAGAAGGATACCACAAGACACGACGGCCAGCCTCAAAGAAAACACCATCGAAAAAGGAGAAAGAGCAAATGTGACTGGTCAGACAATAGATATCTTTCGAAAACACACTTAATAGCCGGTGAGCGGCATTTCACGCTGGGCGGCATAATTGGCCGGCATCTCGCCGGCGATCAGTAAATCTACAATCCAAAAGAGAAACACACATAACAAAAGTAACAGAGAAAGCTAAAGAAACGAAAAGAAAATGAGAAGAAAAAATCTTAAGAGGAATGGAGAAAGAGGAGAGAATTTTTTTTTTTTTTCACAGAAAATGGATTAGTTGTTACATTACGAGTATCCACGATAATAACTTTAATTTAATATTAAAATTTCAAACTATATTTTTATTTATAATAAGGATATTGGTGACAAAATTTGGTGTAGCCCAACAGTTAACTCCTTGTGGCTACCTCATTCTATTTTCTCTCTTAATTGTAATATAAATTATTACTTAAAAAATAATATTGATAAAATTTTATTAAATGATTTTAAAAAGATTTATTCCCTTATTTCATACCACGATGTGAAATTTTTTTTTTATAAAAAAATTTCTTTAATTTATGGTCTTTCTATTGAATGATTTTAAAAATATTTAGTCATGAAAGAAAAATCCTTCTTCAATTTATGGTCAATCTCCTCGGTAAAGATAAAGTAAAAGTATGGGTATAAAATATTATATGCAATTATGTATGTACTGCAGAGATTGTCGGACAATAAATAATAGGAAATTTTCGAATTTTGACCTAAAATTTAAATAAAAATTATATTTTGACGAAACTCAAATTTGTTAACATATATTAACTAAATACTCAATTCGGTTCCTATTTTATTCTTATTCTCAAAAATAAAATAATAGCGAAATCTAAACACTCCCCTCACTCTCACTTACTCTCAGTTTCTCGGTAAATTCTTTTTCAATTCTCATAAGTTATTGATCGGCTCCAAAATTAGTATATTTTAAAATTTTCAACTATAATAATTAAGTATAAAGTTAAAAAATTTAAAATATACGGAATTTAGTAAGTTTTTATTTTAAATTTATTTTTGTTGTATTTTTTAGTTATTTTTTATTTAATTATTAGAAATGTATATAAGTAGTGTTAGTAATATAAAAAGAAAGTTAAAAATATGTGTAAAATATTGAAAATACAAAAATAAATGTTAAAAATAAAGAATTTTGGTAATTTTTTGTAAGACACACGCCTGAATTGTGGTCCACGCGAACGATGCGTGGGCACAACGCACGGCGCGGTGTGCGCGGCCACATGGCGCCACGATAAGGCACTACTTGATAATTTTTTTATTTTTTAATTAATTTAAATATATAGTTTATTTATTAATAATTTAAATTTCAATTAATGTGTGTAACTTGAAAATTGTCATTATTATATTTTTTATATTATTATTTTTTTGATTGTAATATTAGATTTTTGTATATGTTAATAATAATTTTTTTAATTTTACATGTTAATAATTTTTTTTAACTTAATTTTTAAGAAAGAAAAATATTTCAAAAGACTACGTGATTGTCAAAAATAAATTATATCGATCAACTGTACATATTTATTCAAAATTATGGGTTATGAAAAATATAAAAGACAAATTAATTTCGAGTGAGATCGAAATATTTAGAACCACATATTTTGGTTATTTTTTTGATGTATCGGATATTTTATTTTTAGGTATTTTAGCACATGAGATTTTATTAAGACGCGTACATACTAAAAATTTAAATGAAGAATTATTTTTTTATATAGGAAAAAGACGTATTAGATTCTCCCGTCTATAATTTTATTTGATTACTGGTTTGAGGATAGGAGATTATCCTGTAGTAAGTAGGTTAGGTGATAGACTATGACACAAATACTTTTTGGAAAGAAGTGAATTGACTTACAAGGATTTGAATTCATGGTTCAAGAGCGTTATATTTGACAATGATATAGATGTAATAAAATGTGTCTATTTTATGTATTTTATAAATTGTTAACATGTGATCGGAATAGAGTCGTACAATATTTTGTGCTTTGCCTCGTAGATAATATTAATAATTTTAATGTATACCATTAGGGCATGATTGCATGGACTGTACTCTATAATAGCTTATGTACGACTCTAATTAAAAAATTAGTGAAGCTCAGAAAAGCCGGCACTTCGAACAGGAAATCATACAACCTATACTTATTTAGTCAAGCATTCTTGGTACTATTTTTTTGATTCATTATTATATTATGATGCAAATAAAAGTATTTTGTTGACATTGTTATTTCTTTCATTTATTATCATCTTGGGTGTGGATCTACAAGTCGATCCCGATATGTGGGGAGGTGTTTGCTCGCAAAAATGAAGACTATTTTTTGCGTTTTTTAAATTAGTATGGTACGGGCATCCCATTATCCGAAAGCATTATAAATGTCATCTTTGATGGTGTTAGGGTATGCTTTTACGTTCAACAAAAAATATATGTAATTTTCTTATAACTTTTATTATTTTTTCTAATAATGAATAATAAATATAAAATATTATAAAAGCTTTGAAAGTTCATAGAAAATTGGTGCCCCACAAACATGAGAATAGTGCGAACTATCGCATGGCAATAAACTTGTGCATTCCATCGAAAAAATAGGGAGGAAGTCTTAGGTTAAAAAAAGTTGAGATTCCAGACACATAATTCACCGATGATGTTCAACTTGACTACAAATTTCAAGCCCCGCCAGCAACTAAATCAATGGTATAATAATTAATTTTTTTTCTTGAATTATAGATGAGTATTAGATTGTGAAAATTGATTATAATTACTTATGTATAGTTTAAGTCTAACACGTCATCATCACAGTATCATGTCCTAAAAAAATGGTGGATGATCTTGAAACAAGGTTATTTACCAATATTGATAAGGTTAATTAAAAGCTTTCCACCAACATTGATCATGTTACCTCAGAGGTAATAAGTAGGGTGCCTAAGACCAAGGAAGATATATTGCATCAGATATCTCTTTTGATGCAACAGTTTAAGCCAGCCAAGATCTCAGAAGATACATAGCAGAGTATGGTACGTTTTTTATTGGGTGCAAAGTTTAACAAGTCAATACATTAACTAGTGTTGCTTAGTTTTGTAAGGTACCAGATTCATAGTTGCAAACTTTCAGACCTATGCTCCTACCAGCGAGTCTCAACATCAGCCCATGGCAATAGATATATAGCATGTAACTAATAGCCTGACCATTGTAAAAATTATACCTACTTCATTGGGTCAAAATATGAGCAAGTATGGGCGTCTTCGCAGGAAAGCAGCAGCCCAAGTTAGTTTATATACCAATCCGTTAAAAAAGTCCGTGAAAAATAAACTTATAGAATTACAAGTAGCACTTACAATTGACGTAAACGGACAACTTATTCATATTGATGAAGCTAAATTTACTGAGATTTTGGATTGGATAAAAAAATTACCCAACACAGCGAATTCGTTTGGATGGACTCGATCCTAACTATACATTGTTTAATGACCTACTACAACACTGGCTTGACGATTTGGTGAAGACTTGTATTTGTATTTTTTTTGTGAGTTGTCTAAGAGTATCAAAACTTATATATATTCTTTCTTTTGCAGCATATAAATGAGTACTTAAAGGTTTTGCGTTTATGCCAAATGACGTTCTTTGACATGTACTTACAGAATTGCACAACTACAGATGTATATTTTTCCGTGAACTATTTTTACCCGTTTATTTTGTATATAACATTATCATACCATTGTATATAGTAACTATTAAGGATTTAACGTCGTATATATTTGTCTTTAGGAGTATATTCGAAAAATGTGGCGAATGTCCTTCACTATCAATCCTCCAGATGATGACCAATGGTTTGAACTGTTGTTGGCTTATGCACTCGGAATAAAGACAGAGTTACTTGGTGCTAAACCGTGGACATTGGTTGATAAGGTACTTTTTAAGAACAGTAATAACTTCTTATTGTGTACATAACAACATTAAGTTTAAAGTAATATAAAAATAATTTTTGTAAGTATATATCATTTTGAATATCAATCAAGAATATTAATTTTTAGCAGAGCTTGATCTTGTTCGAATAACAAGTGTTCTTTATAATTCTAGCGTGAACGGCCATTCTGACAAGACCATTATGAAATTTTTGGAGCCTCTGCATGTTGCAATGCCTTTGTACCTTCAAAAATATATATTTTATAGTTTGAGGGGCATATAAAGCCCAAATTTATTTCATTTGCCAGTTATTCATTTACCGGAGAATGTGCTGCAACAAGAGATCGGGAACGGGGACTGTGGCGCCTTCGTCTGTATATATATTGAGTATCTTATGTTAAATCGGTCATTTGATTCCTTTCATCAGATTGGTTCTTTTTATAGCCAGAAGATGGTTGTTGATTTTTGCACCGCTGCAAGATCTACTTCATATATGTTTAATACTATATTTTTTATATATGCATTTATGTCATACTATTTGTTTTGATATTTGCGTATTAAATGGATGTGTGCGGAGATGAGATATAATTGGATAGAAGTGTATTTTTTTAATATAGCAGGTTTCGGAACATTCATATAATAAAGAAGATTCTACCAAAATTTTATTAAAATTGTCAACATCAATATTAGGTATGTAATAACAAGTGCATACGAAATAATTAAGTATGTAATAAAAAGTATAAGTACATTACAAAATAAGTGCACAAAAGTTATGAAACTCGACACTCATACATAATTAAGCATCATGGTTCAACTCGTTTCCATATTTTTCAAGTCCATCTAAAATAAAAAAAAAATATATTAGCTTTATATTATAGTGAAATTAAATATCAACAAGGTAGTTTTATAAACAAACATACATTACCTGCTCTGTAAAGGGACAAGGTTTTGACACGTCTATCGATTATGTCTATGCTGTCTACAACGAGTACATATATTCTTTGATGGTTCCGCATCTTGAGATAGAATCTGATTCATCCGACGTCTGCCTAACTGACGACGTGCTATCGGAAGCTGAATATCCATATTTTTCATATATTCTGAGACTATCCAATCTGACACTTGGCCAACTGGAAGTACTGGCTCACCATAGGAACAGAATAAAGTCTCAGATGTGTAATAAGTCAAACAAAGACTCTCGTGCGATAATTTGATGTATCTATATATGGCGAGTACATGGGAATAAGGCAGTTGCTAATAGTCAAACTTCTGACAACTACATGTTCTTTCACTAATGTCTATTATCCAGTTCATGCCATCGTCCTTAACTACAAATCGTAAATCATCAATATGAGAAATTGTCATTCGACTTACGTCATCGTTATGTTTCATGACTTTATGATGCCTAGTTCGTCAAGATATTCGTCATAGTTTATACTGCCAATCGTCTATGGTAAAATCACAATTGCGTTAGCTTCTGCATCCACTCCACCAAATTGTTCACCAGAAGCTTTCTTGCTTCTTTTGCAACTACATTAAGGCTCTCAGCGATATAAGTAGTCATGACGTCGTACCTTCTGAAAACACCAGTTGATTGAACCCATTTTACTATACCAACATCCTCATCTAAATACTTCGTTACATCGGGTCTCATTTATTGCATCTTCTTTAATTGGTGTTAAAAATCAGGGACACGATAAGCCTTGACAGCAGTGAAGTAGGCAGACAAATATACTCTATTTTTAGACTTTTCTGATGGTAACTTGTATTTTGTGATCAAATTTTCTTTCAAATGATAGATGCTAAACCCATGATATGCATAAGAAAATACACCCTATATAGCCCTCTCAATACTGGCGTGTCGATCAGATATAAAGACAAAATTCTGATGGCTTGTAATTATTCCCCGCAGTTTAACCATAAACCACTCCTAAGAAGTATTATTTTCTGAGTCAGCAATTCCCCAGGCCAATGAAAAAATCTGATTGTTTTCATCTTTACAAACGGCCACAAACATTGTACCAAGATAGGAACCTTTCAAAAATGTTCCGTCCACTGCAATCACTAGTCGGATTGATGAATTAAAACCTTTGATGCTTGGTCCTAACTTTAAAAAAAAATACTTGAAGTGATTTTCTGCATTAGTTTCTAAATGAGTAACCATACTCAGGTTATTGTGTTACAGTATATAGCTATATGAATGAAACAATCTAAACGAATCCTCTGGAGAATCTCTTATCAATCTTAATGCACGCTCCTAGCTCGCCAAGATGTAGTATACGTTATCTGAACACCGAACTCTTCACATATGTCTGCTTGAATGTCTTTTAGCCTATAATTTATATTGACTGATGTAAACTTATTTTTTTATTACTTTAGCAATAATTCGGCTCTTAGCTTGCCAATGACCATTCAGCAATTGACTCAAAACACAAGTGTACGCTGTATCTACTTGTCTTACGATGAAAAAATGCCACCCTTCAGTCGACATTGCCCTTAATCTCCACTTACATTTGTCATCATCGAATTTTGACTCGAAATAATCTTTGGTGGACTTGTAAACTCTGAAGCTCCATTTGCCCTTCAGTGCAACTATACTTATAGATTTATGAATTTCATCTTTGTTGTTATACAACTTTTCTAAACACATCGCCAATCCCAGTAGAAGATATATTTTCCGATATATTCAAGTCAAATTGTGGTATTTTAGGCTAAAACTAAAATAGATTTTCTACCTTTACCCTTTCTTCTTTGCCATCATTATCATCACTAGCATCATCATTTCCATCCCCAGTCTCTTTATAATCATCATCATCCGTATTTCCATCATCATTTCTACCATCATCATCAACTTCATAACTAACATCATAATCACAATTATCATTCTCATAACGTTCCTCATTTTTTTCCTCATTACTCACATTATATCCAACATCTTGACCAATATCATAACCAATATCAATGCCAATATCTCTATATATCTGACTATTATAATATGTATAGGCTAGTTGTTCGTTGGACATCGGAGGAGAATAATGATAATCATTCGGGGGATTTGGAATATTCACAAAGGTTGCTGATGCGAATTAATTAGCCTAACATTATTTTTGCTCCATGAATGCTTCTGCATTACTCTCATATTCAGGAGTTCGAGTATCTACTGTTTCACAAAAAGGTGTGGCCATATTATTCTATAAGTTCAACCACAATATCACATTGTCGTTATTTTTAAATGGAACAAATCATAACTTTTTTAGTACTCGAAGTAATTTCGAACTTCAGAGTCACTTTGTAATACACCTGATCAATTTTTAAAAGATGACAAATTCTTCTTAACAATACTTCATATTTAATATTTTTTAAAATTACTATGTGCATATTTTGATATCCAATATATCTTTTAAAACTATTACTAAAGCTCTCTCATATTTCCCCAAAAAAAATATAATGATCAAAATTTACGACACGATGATATTAGCAGCACCTAAAAAAAATACTATTTTAGTATAATTATATATACAATTAAAATTAAAATAATATAAAATATTGAATATATAAAATTTACATAAATAAATAAATAAAAGAAAAAATTTTAGAAAGCCACGTGTCTCGTTTTGCGCAACTTGTTGCGTCGCGCAACACAACTTATTGTGCAACTTGCTGACTTGTTGCACAACAAGTCGAATAAGCCGCGCGTGTTGCAACAGAGCAGCACGTGCAATAGAGTGAGGTCAAAAAAGGTCAATTTACCGTTTCGACTATTTTCGATCTTTTTTTGTCACTCACTCACTTTAAACCTATTTTATACATTAACACTATAATTATATATTTTTAATAATTACATACAAAACACAAAAATACATATCATTATTAAATTTAGATAAAAACTTACTAATTTTCGTTGATTTTTAATTTTTCCTCTACTTCCTTCCCTTCGTAACGTAAGAAAATTTTAGAAAAAAGTTTGTATTAGTAGAGAGAGTAATCAATTTATAAAAGAATTTTAGAAAAAAAATTATATGAATAGAGAAAGAGTTATAAAGGGTGTTGAGAGTTGTGAGCGGCGTTGAAGGTGTTAAGAGTTGAGAACATGAAGAATAAAAAGAACAAAATTAAAAAAAAAAGAAATAATTAAATAATAAAATTACAAATAAAGATAAAAGGCTCTGTATATATTATATTTGATTAACAAAAATTAAATATTTTAACTTCAGTTAAAAAACATTAGTCCTCTTGAATAATGGTAAAACGGAGAATTTCCCTAAATATTACACTTCTTTAAAGTAGTATAGGATCATTTAAGCGGAGATTGTCCCTCTTATCTTTGCATAGTTTGACTCTACTCATGATTTTTCAAACACTTACATTTTTCTCCTCTTCTCATCTTATTTTATGATTTCCTTTTCCTTGCAATTCAAAACATTGAATTTTCTCAAAGGATTCAAGTACCTTTAAATGTCATAATACTCAAAATCACGTTGCCATATGTTCAGGAATCATAATGTTGTATAAATATATTTAATCTTTAAAATCCATTATGTGAAACCATAATAAGTTCACGCAACTTTTTGCTCAAGTTTATGGTTGAGTATTTTTTCCTTATTTTGTTGCTCGTAAATAATTCGAAAACTTCATTGCTGAACATTGACGTGCAATTTATTTTAAAGGCATGCATCATTTTTTTTATCACTTACCTTACAAGTATACGTATTCTAATATTTATTGACTCGGTATTAATATTATATAATTTTATGTATTTTATAAAAACTTCAATCATAAATAAAATAAAAATAAATAAATAGTAACAAAAAAAAATAATTACACACAAATAATAAGAATATACGTGATTTAACAAAATTATTTACATCAATGATAGATTAAGATTCAATTTTTTTATTAATTCTTTTGTACACAAATAACCTCGTAAGAGATACTCAAAAAATACAATAATAAAAAAAAATTTAAATGATTTATCCAATAATTTATTATTCTCAAGCACTCTATAATATTCTTTCGCATTTGCACCCAGCACCTAGAGCTACCCAGTCTTTTATTTTCTTTTTTATTGATATATTGACAATTCTAAAGAATTACAAAAATTTATATAATATTTACAAATTTTATAAAAATTTTATTTTTTATTAAAATAGAAGTTCACGTATAATAAAAATCTAAAATTCGCTCAAATAAGTTGAACTGATGCAAAATAAAAAATATCTGCAAGTTGTCGCGTAAACAATATCTGCATGAACAATACCTTATTTTTAACTTTTTGTTTCTATTATTTTTTCGTATGTCTAACACATAATTATTGTGTTTGGCTCTTTTTTAATTTTCAACTCAAAATTAAATTCAACTTTAATTTTAAATTATCAAAATTTTAACAATATAAATTATAATGTGATCAAAGGGTATTCGTAGTTCTGTAAGTCCCCAAAACAAAATTTTACAATTTTTCTTTGTTTAGGCTTAATATTTACACATTAACGACAGATTGAAACCAATCTACGAGGTTGTTTCCAAAAAAAAAAGACTCATACTTTGCAATTTTTTGAGTTTAAAAATTTCTTCAAAATTTGGTATTGATAGCTTTGAGATTTGATGATTCAAATTTTTGCTGCGTGGGGCGTTTATACTTTTGTTTAATAAAGCGGTCACCGTGATAGCCATTATGGCTGTAAAACAGTGCAAATATCCTCGTCCACCATTTTCAAAGTGCTTTTGTTTTTGAAAAGCGCTTTTTCAGAAGATACACTGTGCTAAGAACAAATTGATACTCTGCGCTGATGCAATTCCAACGTTTGGAAATATGTCAAATGCCATTTTTGTTTTTCCCAAAGTCCCAAATTTTATCCTGACATTAAGACCAAGAAACTCTATAGCCAATAATTTTTTGTGCTAAGTCTTGTCTACAAAAAAAGAGACAAATGTGATGAATACTTAAATGGCTTTGTCCAGTATCAATTTCTGCCAACCCAAAAAAATACATTATATTTGCAGGTGATAGTCCATAATCCTCAATGCTAGCCTTCTTTTTTTTTTTTTTTTTCACTTTCTCTTTTTCCTTTCCTTTATAGAAGGAAAAGGCCTCTCTGTCAATGCCCAGTCTGAGATAGGGAAATAAAAGGACAAAACCCTTTGTTAATTGACTTCACTAATTTTCTTTAATCATCTTTTTGTTTCATTTATTTTCTAAAACTTCAGCAAAAGCAATTAAGGAACCTAACTTTCCAATCTTATTCAGCAAGTCAGGTCATCAACTTTGATCTGGCACTGTGAGTCTTTACCTTGGCAAAAACAAGGATCTTTTTAAACCTTTGTTGTTCTCTTTAATAATGTCCCCTTGAATTATTGCAATTATCCTAAGAATTATTATATACAACTTTCATCAACTACAACCAACAGTATAATTATAAATTATTCGGATGATTACACTCATGTTTTTCCAGTTGATTCGGGGGATGAATGATAATCAATTAAGCAAGCAAAGTCTGGTGGGGGGACTTCCTGGTTTTGTCATTGCTTGAATAATATTTGAGTTTGGGCCATATCTAAAATTTTATAAACTAAGGTTCCTTTCTTGAAGCTGTTTTATATAATCAGAGTGCCTAATTACCTAATTTCTTGCTGCCTTTGCTGGGAAATCACCTCCGCAATAAGAAAATTATTCCATCCTGAAAATTGAACTGAGAGATTCTCTTATATATTAATATTTGAAAAATTATTGAAGAAGAATCAGAATAATATGTTAACATGATCTAATGGGCAACGTAACTCACCATATGGTAAAACTCATAGACACATAGTAGGATTATGTAGCACATTGTAACATATGTATATATTATAAAAAGTTGTGAATTTATTAAATAGTGACATATGACAATATTACTCATTATATGATGAGCTACATAATCCATTAGATCATTTCTCAATCTTTATATATCATGAGTTTAAAAGTACTTTAAATAAGATTTATTTGTAATTTTATGCTCCAAAAGGCCGGGTCTTCTCAGGCCAAACATATGCCCTATAAAAACAGAATTTTTATAAAGAAAAAAAAAACTAATTTAAACCACAATTTAAAGAGTAATTCTTAAAATAATGTCCATGATATTGTCAAATTGATAGCTATTGAAGGATCGTCATTCTCCTTGTGAGATTAGGTTAAAACAAAAAATCGTAGTCAAGTTCAACCTTAGACCCTAACCTCTTTATGTAGCGGAATAGACTGTATATCAAGCAAAATAACAAGAATTTAAAGTAAAAAATAAATAGTACAACATAATCACTTACGTGGTTTGGCCAATTGCTTACATCCACGGTAGATCCAAGGTGTTGAGATTTGTGCTTACGTGCCATCCCTTTTATGTATAAATATTTGCTTTATGTTTATACATTTATGATTTCAATATATCACTAATTATTTTATTTATAAATATGGTAAGATGCTTGTAACGTTTTAGACATTGTATGATCTGAACGAGTTCAGATCTGATCTAAAGGAGTTTAGATCAGAACTAAGAGTTAGTAAAATCTAAAGAGTTAGAGTCTTGTCTGAAATGGGACAAAGACTTAAGAATATATTAATAATGACATAGTTGCAATGGGTTGCAAATGGTGCTAAGAAATGTTGTTATGCAAATATATTCTTAAATTTAATGTTCCTGATCTACCTTCACTAATGCGGGTCTGCTAGTGAAGATCTTAATATAAATATAGATCAGTGTATGTCTATATTTGGATAGTCCAGATGGTTAGTCTTAGTAGACTATGAGTTTAGTGGAAACTCGTATAGAGATACAAGTATTCAGTAAGGACTGAATATTGAACAGACTCACAAAGATCTCCAATAGACATCCCATAAAGCCGTCAATGGAGGATCTTTCGAGTTGAGTAGTATTCGTGGTCCTTAGACCTGAGTGCCACGGTGGACTTGTGAGTGATCCATCATACTTTGGTTCCACACATGTCAGATACCTTTCATGGTCTGACCGCTGGGTGTCGCTGGGTATGGTCCGATGCTCATGGAGTTCGGTGTGTACAGATATGAGATCCATCAACTCAATTGGGTGAGTAAAATATCTTGTAACTCTAAGATTGTATTTCAGAAAGTCTTATGGCCATAAGCAGACATCCAAGAATTTCTTGGGAAAATAATATCGTAAAAGTGTTTACGGATATTATTTATTGAAATACAAATCTAGAGATAAGTTTATGGTTGAGCACATGGAGACTTGACGGTGTTGATCTATATCTCCGCTCTTCTAGGATATTTATGATGGAAGGATTATACAAATATGTTATAACCTCAACTTGTATGATCTAATGCGCCGTTTTGTAATATCTGTAACATGTGTGTGGGACATTGTTCACGGACGTGTGAAATAGTTTCATATGACAAATCGGGCATGGACCTAGAGAGTCTCACAATATGAAGTGTACTTGTTGTGCACTGGGGCGGCGAATTGGATTGAATAATTAATCCAACAATTTCCAGCAAAATGAAAAATATTTCTAAGTTCCTTTTATTATTCACTTGTCAATAATTGAAGGTAAAACACATTATTGGTTTACAAGAGTTGTTAACCAACAAGAAATTGACAAGTGACATAATTTTGCTCCATAAATTATTTACCATGTATTTACCTATTTACCTTACTTGGTAAATACATATATGGTAAATGTAAATAATCAAGATAATTTTGAATTATTAATATTTTATATATTAATTATATTATTATTATTAATTGAAATAAGTGGCAAACACCATTTACTAATGGAGAATGCACTTGTTATTAATAATAAGGAAAGTTTACCACTTTGTAATTCTTAAATGATGCACTAAGGAAGTGGTAAAACCACTTAACATTGATTAAATGCCATTTACTCTCTAGAAATTGATTCGATTGGTTGAATCAAATTGGTGAGTGAAAAATATGATAGATTAATATTTGTAATGGCAAACATGGTTAAGTGGTGGTGGAGCACTAAGAGAAATCATTCTTTGCACTTAAGAAAGAATTGAAAGAGTTCAATGTGTGCAAGATAGAGTGAAATTCGTTCTAGGAGAAAGGAGAGAGAATTGAGAGCTTTTCCTAAGTGTTTTTCTCAAAGTGTTGAGAGAAAATGCAAAGGCTTACCAAGCTACAACATATAGAGTTGTAAAGAACTATAGAAAACACCCAATTCTTCTCATCTCTTGGTAGTAATCATAAGGACAAATTGTTTTAAGTGTTAAAACAATCATTTGCTGGAAATTCAAGGCTGCCATTCTAGTAGCTTCACAATCCCACGGGATTTAGTTGTGAACTAGAATTGTGCAAGGGAACACTTCAAGGTGAGCTCAACAAATTAAAGTTTGGAGTTCTTGAAGATTTGTAAAGCTACCTTCATATCCGGGTAGGTTATTTATTTGTTATTCATTTTATATCATGCATGAAATATATATATGAGATATATATGTACTTGAATGATCATACATGCTTGAATATGTTACATATTGTTTAATATGTATGAATACTTCCGTTGCGTATTTAATTTTTGAAATTATACACATCTATACACATCACACACCATATCACACAACACAAGGATCATAACTTTTCTTATTAACTCTTTAGAGATTTTACAAAGAAAACTCAATGAAAAACCCTAAAAAAAGACATAATGCTTAGTGTACCCTTACTCTACCACGAGTAATGAACACTCAAATGACTGTTTCACCTTAGCACACAAAAGCACTTAGTGTCTACCCCAGTTCTTCCCTTCTCTTAGAGTCTCTCTTAATGTTTGATCTCAACTAAATGGCTTACAAGTGTTTCTATAGGGGTTATTTCATGCCTACTAACCCTATCTCTTATTGGAGTAAGAGTCTACTTGTTTTAGAAGTCCAAAACTTCTCAAAACTAAAAAATTTGGATCAAATACGAACTCTACCCACTCTAGCGCCGCGGCGTTGACCGTTGGGTTTTGAAAAGTCTACTTATTCTCTTATTATGACTCTCCTCTTTTATATTTATCTTAATTATTGTTCGAATAGTATTATTGCATTATCAAATCTTCAATAATAACGAAGAGAATAAAATCAATTAATAATCAAATAGATTAATGAAGATGTCTAAAAGTCTAAATTAAAACAAATGGATGCCATAATCAAAAATAAGTTAAAAAGAAAGGGTAAAAAGAATTGTAAGACTAATAAGAATTGAAGTCCCCGTGTCTACTTTTCCCTACATACACCCTAAATTGGCTTTGGTCAAACTAGGGGTGCCCCTCCAATGTATCTAGATGTAGTTGGCCTTTTGCTATTGCGCAAAGACTTCTCCACAAATGACACAAATTTTCTATATGAAATGTACATATACTCTTTCCAGATACTATTTAGAGATGGAACGCGAATGTACATATATTTTCAATCAAGAAATAAATGTAGATGGTTTAAATGAAAATTCGAAGAGACAAATTTTCTATATGGAATGTACATATATATTCCTTCACACGGTATTGGCTGATGGAGGCCGAGCAAATCAAATCAATTATTTCAATTACCCTCCAATCAAGAAACAAATATAAATAGTTTAGTTTAAACGGAAATTCTAAGAGGGATTTGCTTCATTGCAATTTTTTTTTTCTGTTGTCCGTCAAAGAATAGAATTGAATTATTAGCCCGAATGGTCAATTTCATGATGTCAACAACATCGGATTTAACTTTTAGTCAGACCAAAAAACTACCAAACTCGTAGTACAATAAATTTGATGTTGCTTGGTTTGATTTAATTTCATGTCCACTTTTAACTTTTTACCAGTCTCTTCCGCATTCTCTCCTCCGAAATTCCATTTGTCAGACAAGTGAAAATACAGAAAAGAGTGAAAGTAACCACCAATAGAATTTTGCCGTGTGGCCTTCTAGAAGTGCTCATACATAAACACATCCTTAAACTGTTAAACATCATCCCCTTTTCTTTCTTAATTTCTTTCCTTTGAAAACAAATATGAATCAACGAACGCATTTTTTTTTATAGAAAAAAGTTAAAGAGTAAAGGCTGTCGGTTTAAGAATTAATTAAAATAGACCGGACTATAAAAGAAAGAAATGTTAATGCTATATCTGTGAGGTAATTAAACCTCTTTTATACTTTACTGTTTTTGCTTGCACAACAATATTTGCTCCTGCCTTTCTTGAACCAGTCATAGTCCCTGCTTGCCCGTCCTCTGTTTTTTTTTCCCTTATATGCCGCTCAATATTCTTCTTCCCCATTTTCTTATACAAAATAGTTCTCAAATACCGATCTGGGTTTATCCACGTAAAATACTCGAATAAGAAACAAGAGGATACAGAAAGGTCTCAAGTCAGTTTGAGAAAACGACATGCCCGAATATCTACATGTTATTCTAGTGGCTTTTTCCATAGGAGGCCTTACAATTCTCTTGCTTGTGTTTATTTGGCGATGGTGTTGCCATAGAGAGCGTAAGGATTTTGTTGATGCAAACCAGCCAAGACCTGAGAATCAGCAAACCGGGATTCCAGAGCATCAGCAAGTGACTCTGCATCATATTCTCGAGTCAGATAGCAAGAAAAGAGGGAATTATTATGTTTTTCGACGCGGGGTGTCGACGAGACCCCTGTTCAACTGGGCTGACCATCCAACGCTTGTTACAGATGCAGTTGAAAATGGATGGTCTAGATTTGGTTTCACAAGCTACATGCCATCTCCTTCCACTAGATCAAGCCTGTTAGGAATATGTGCGGTTGGTGATTATGGAAGTGAAACGCAAGCAGATATCAGCTGGGAGGTTTGTCAAGGATCAGCAGATTTCATGCAGAAAATTAGGCTAAATCCAGGATTAAAGAAGCTTAATACAAGCAGTCCTTCTATGTCTGCTGCTTCTGTTATTAGAACAGCTTTGCCTTTGCCAGGGCCTCCTCTGGGAAATTCTGCTTTTCCTCAAGAGTCCTATTTTGAAATTACAGTTCTATATGTTCGCGATTATGAAGAGTCCATTGGCAAAGCTAGGGAAGGTGAGAAGACTAAACTCATCCAAGAAAATTCTGATTCAACTGCAAATTCGGAATCTCTGGTCCATGTTACAAGCAGTCATAGAATTAACAATATAGAAGAATTGAAGCTTGCTAGTAAAGATAATCATGGCAAAGGAGAAGCAGTAATGTTGTCCTTGGGACTCACTCCTGGTGGCTCTCTTCCTCTGAGACTTCCCGGAAGTTATGCTGGATCAATCGGATTCAACTCCGATGGTTCTGTCTATCTTGATGGTAAAGTCTTCTATATTTTTCTCTTATTCATTTATTTACTTTTCTTTTCCAAAGCTACAGTTAAAATTTTAATTTAAGACTTCAGGTCTTAATGCGAAACATAGTTACAATATTATTCTCCGCATCGGCAATGGCAACCCACTAATTAATAAATCTCTCCACCAAAAAGGCCTCCAACATTGGTGAGAAATAATGAAAAAAGGCGCAGTATATGACATGGTCATGACTTAGAATAGAGAAATAATCTTTATTATTTGGGTTAAGATCTTTTTATCTAGCCTGCCTTCAATGTATATAAAGTAGGTATGAAGCTGTTGACCCATAATGTAGTTAGGATCATATAAACTATTGCTATATTACCTGTACAACTAAATTGTATAACAGTTTAGTTCAGCATTCTTGGTGCTCAAATGACTTCTTTACCGTAGCCCAACCAAAAAAAAATGTGTTTTTTTTTTTACAAAACTTAATATATGCTTGATTCTTCATTTCTTTCAGGGATTGAACTTGTTGAATCCGAGAAATCAGAATGGGGAAGAACAGAGAAGGTGGTCGGTTGCGGGTTTGATCCAAGGCAAAAGAAAGTGTTCTTCACGGTAGATTCAGAGCTGGTACATGTGATCAATTGCAAATCTGAGGAATTTGGAACTCCCCTTTATCCAAGTATTGCGGCAAATATTGATGCGTTAGTACTTGTTAACTTTGGACAAAGTGCTTTCACATATGCACCCGCAAATGCTCAGCGGACACCGAATCCATGCTTCATTGGCCCTCTTGTAAATCCCCCTGCCGCAGCTCTAGGCTATGAGGACAGTAAAGAGCTCTTCTCTATGGGAAGAATCGACTCTCAGTGGCTTAATCGAGCCACAACCAAAGGCAGCCAAAATAATGGCAGTAATAATCGCACAGCGGAATTGGACGAGGAATCTGAGGCTGATTTATTCGAAATCGTCTTGGACAGTTCCGGACAATCCCCGAACACGGTGTTGTAACTACAGGATTAAAAGGATCATCAACAATTTTTGTCAAGTTGCCTTGTGTTTGGTTTTGAATTATGCGTTTTTTGTGCAAGTGGCATGAAATTTTCTGCATTCCACTCTTGACAGCACCCGTCTTTAAAATTACTATATCGTCGAAACAGACGCCACAAAGAGTTAGAACACTTAGAGGTTTTTTTTTTTTTTTGCAGTGTCTTCAATAATTTTGCCTTCTCAAGAATTCATTCCTTTGTACATGTTTAATACCGATGTTTCATTCAAGTCATCTGATTTACTGATCTTCGAAATGATTTTCTCAATCTTTTATTTTTTTGGGTCATCAAGTACCTTGGGGCCTTGGCTACTAAAGTGCTCTTCGCTATAAATATGCAAATTTACAAAGATATTTAGATCCATAAAATATTATTTAATTGTTGAGTAATTTAAAAAGGACTTGGTTTGTGAGTTAAACAATATTGTAACTGGAAAGGACACTTGGAAGTTTTGACTTGAGATTATCTAATGCCACGTATAAGAAATATAAATTAATTAGGATTAGGAAAGAGCCTTTGCTCCCTAGATAAAGCAAGAGGCATCTCCTGGATTAACCAACGGCCCAAAGACAGCTCCAGCTTACTATGAAAATATGAAATAGGAATCGGTTTAAAATTTAAAATGAGAAGCGTAATAAAGAATTAAAGAAAGTGATGTCAAATAATATTTATTGGAATTAGTCCAAGGCGAAGATAAAATTCTAGAAAATATATTTGGTGCCTGCATGTAGTGGGAAAATAGGATTGGAAGAAAAGGGATCACACCACATCAACTCCGTTGAAGAAGCAATGACAACTGTTCATAGGTCAAGCCTAGGATAAAGCTAATGACATCATTGATGATGGAGTCCCACGCAGCATTTTAATAAGAACGCCCAACGCCTAGCCCATAAGAAGAAATATACAGAAAGTGGTTATTTGGTCAAAACCAAAACGAGTTGTTGTAATGGGATACGGTGCCAATAACCAGTTCACATGGTTATTTTCTTGTATATTCACTAGCAAAGTTTTTTTTTTTTTTTTTTCTCTTTTTCAAATAAAACTTCTGCTATTTGTATGTGTACGTAAATATAGAAGCTTCAATATGAATACAAATTTATGTCACTTGGAACACAAAAGACAAATTACACAATATAAATATTTTCCTGGTCAAGCACAAGGTTTTATCGATAGATAAAGAACAGTGATTCTGCTGTGTTTCATGCTCAGCTGACTTTTGATTATGAAGCTCTTTCCCACATGTCCTCTGCCTCCTGGACCTGGGTTTGGTCTTCTGAGCTTTTCTAGAAGATCCCATTTTGCGAACAAGTTATCAGAATGTCCATCTTTAATAAATTCCCCAGCTTTCAAACTTTGCCGACTTTACTTGTGTTGAGCTTAGTTCGTTTTACAAATGTCTGGCCCAGACCAAATAAAATCGGGCCGTAGTCCACGGCGAGAACCAGATTTCCTAATTTTTCTATGGAGGAAACATCTGAGTTTTATTTTTTTTTTGTAAAAATTAAAAATATGGGCTATTTTTTTAATTTAATCAAGTCCCCTCGTTCTCTTTCTTTTAGTGAAAAAATGATATCAAGTGGATAAAATCATAAAATCCCAATTTCTCACATTTCTTCAATTCTTTTATTCTCACTCTAACTTCTCACAAACTCATCAAACTCTCACTTTTACATAAAATAATGTCATGCAAAATCTTCATTACAATTAAAAAAGAGCAACACTTGCAATAAAAATCAAAATAATAAATAATCATATTTAAAGAATAATTTTCTTTAAAGGATTTAGGTGGAAAGAAGGACGTATCAGAAATTTTTTTTCAGTTGGGTTAATTTTTTTTATTTTATATCATTTCATAAATTTTTACGGTTATAAAATAATTTTATTCATAAAAACAATTGCGCCTTATATGAGGAGATATAATCAACCTTTTAATATAAGTATGTAAAAAAAAGTAAAATACAAATAAAATTTGTAATATACTATTAAATTTGTGCTCATAAATATCTCAAAATATCCAATTTATCTATTAATGATTACAAAACATTAAAACTAATTGAATTTACTATTAAAACTAATTTGACTTTAAAACACATATAAATATAAAGTAAAGAAAATATGAGTAAAAATTTTGAGTTTTACTAAATTAAAATTATTGTGTATAGTTTTTAGAATTTATGAAAATATATAATTAAATAAAACTTAAATCCTTTGAAACAATATTACGCAAAAAAAATCTTTTGAACTATAAATAAACAGAGTGTTTACAAAAAAATAAAAAATAAATATAAGTTAATTCAATCTAATTGAGATTAAAAAAAAACATAAATTAATACTTATGTTGTTAAATTAAGATATACAAAATTCTCAATCAAAAAACTAATTTAAAATATAAATTTTTTACTAATTTAAAATATAAATTTTTTTTGAGCTAAATACAATTTTTAGGATAACTATATAACTATATATATATATATAGAGTAAATTTTAGGGTAACTAAAAATTTAGGACTGCAATCCAACCTAGCCACCTTCAATTCTATCCCTGGGTGGAAGTGAAAAATATCACCCACTAAAATATTTCATTTTTTATTTTTAAATCTTTATTCGAGCTAGGATAGTTGTATGCATATTTTATATTGACGACTACTTAAACTGGGCCATTGAATTTATAAGGATTTAAACCCAAGTCCTTATGTTAAGAAATAAATTTAATCACTCAACCCAGATTAAATACATATATTTAAAGGAGACTGTTTTTATCGGGTATTAGTGGCATTGAAGGAATGTTGGTACATTTTTAATATTAATTGTTGTTTTTAGTGGAAGATTAATTTGGAGTCTTTTCATATTTCATATTCCTATTAATTTGAAGTCTTCTCATCTTTCATCTTCTTACTTGGAAGATTAATTGATTAGTATGTTTTTAGTGGAAGATTAATTTGGAGTCATTTCATCTTTCATCTTCTTATTAATTTGAAGTCTTCTCATCTTTCATCTTCTTACTTGGAAGATTAATTGATTAGTATTTATTAATTAGGTGTATATATACATCTATATAAGTCTCCCCCCATCTTTTCTAATTAATTTTCAATTCTCTTGTGTTCTTTTATTGGCCAAAGAAAGGTGTTCGTGTTGTGTAGCTTTGGTCTCATCTCCTTGTACAGATAGGTGTGAGTCATACAACGTTTCAGTTGGGTTGTTGTATCCTGGAGGGGACAAGTCAAGAGATAGACTACTGCACTAGTGGGCTTGAATCTCCTTAAAGAGAGCGAGATATTCGCGCCTCAACCTGATTGTCTACGTGCTTCTAGGAAGAAAGAAATTATTTGTAATTTTACTTGTAATTTCTTTGTAAATTCCCAACAATTTTAAGGAGATTTAAAGATATGGAACCTGTACCCGAGAAGTCGTCTGACAATGTTGGAGATCTCAACAAGCCATTCCACTTCAAAGGAGCTCACTTCAAGAGGTGGAAGGGGAAAATCTTTTTCTATCTCAATCTTCTCAAGGTGGCCTACGTCCTTACCGGCAAAAATCCAAACAAGGAGAGTACCGAGGGCATGAACGAAGATGAGCTCTATGACCATGAAGAAATAGTCCAGAAATATGAAAAAGATGAGTATAAGTGCCGTTATTATCTCTTGAATTGTCTTGCTGATCATTTTTATGATTATTATGATACCACTTACTCTTCTGCCAAAAAGATTTGGAAAGCTTTGCAGAGTAAGTATGACACCGAGGAGGCTGGCGCAAAGAAATATGCTGTAAGCCGCTTTTTTCGCTTTCAAATGGTGGATGGAAAATCGGTTGCGGAGCAAGTTTAGGATTTCCAAATGATTGTCGCTGAAGTCACATCCGAGGGTGTCAAGATCAGAGACAATCTCGTTGTGGCTGGAATCATCGACAAATTACCGCCTTTTTGGAGAGAGTTCCAAAAAATCATGCGTCACAAGCAAAAAGAGATTTCCTTGGAGACATTAATTACACGCATTTGTGTAGAGGAGGAAGCAAGAGGACAAGATGTTCTTATGCAAGAAAGCAATGCTAACTCCACCAAGGTAAATATAGTTTCGTCAAATAATACATTGCCCAAAAATACTAATCATATGAGACATGGTCATTTTCAGCCTAAGAAGAAGAGTATGAAAAAGTTTGGGAAGCCTCACCATAAAAATAAGGGAAACCCAAGCCAAGAGAACAAGAACCAATCTCATCCTTCAGTTTGTTTTGTGTGCGGCAAGAGTGGGCATATTGCTCGATTTTGCCGACACCGGAAACGTGAGCCTATTCCTCAAGCTCATGTTACCGAAGAACCATATGTTGCAATGATCACCGATGTGAATATAGTTTCAAGTGTGGAAGGATGGTGGGCCGATTCTGGTGCCAATAGACATGTGTGCTTTGACAAGGATTGGTTCAAGAAATACACTCCTTATAAAGAGCCAACAACAGTGATGCTTGGTAATTCGTCAACTACTCAAGTGCTTGGAAGTGGTGAGGTAAAGCTCAAGTTTACTTCCGGAAGGATGTTAACCTTGAAAGATGTGTTGCATACTCCTTCTATGAGGAAAAATTTGATGTCTAGTTTTCTTCTTAATAAGGCTGGCTTTAAACAGATCATGGAATTCGATCAATATGTGATTACCAAAAAGGGTGTATTTGTGGGCAAGGGTTATGCTTGTGATGGCATGTTTAAATTGAATGTTGAGAATAATAAAGCATCTACTTCCGTTTACATGCTTTCTTCTTTGAATTTTTTGGCATGCACGTTTGTGTCACATAAATAATAAATATGTGAGAATCATGAGTAGCTTGAATCTAATTCCAACTGTGAAAAAGAATTTTGAGAAATGTGAGACTTGTAGTAAAGCTAAAATCACCAAGAAACCTCACAAAAGTGTTGAAAGAAATTCAGAATTGTTGGATTTGATTTATACTGATATTTGTGAATTTGAAGGGTTTTTGACTAGAGGAGGAAATAAATATTTTATTACTTTTATTGATGATTGCTCCAAGTATACTTTTGTATATTTGATGAAAAATAAAAGTGACGTCTTTGCGAAATTTAAAGAGTTCCTTCTTTAAGTTGAAAATCAATTAGGGAGAAAAATTAGGAGGCTCCGAAGTGATAGAGGGAGAGAATATGAGTCTTTTGAGTTTAATTCCTATGTACAATCATTAGGAATTATACATGAAACTACACCACCATATTCTCCTGCATCTAATGGCGTAGCAGAAAGGAAAAATAGAACCTTGATTGGTTTGACTAATGCTATAATGATTGATTCAGGTACTTCTTCTAATCTTTGGAGTGAAGCGATTTTAACTGCTTGTTATGTGTTGAACAGGGTGCCTCACAAGAAAACAAAGATCACACCTTTTGAGGTGTGGAGAGGCCACAAGCCAAATTTGAGTTATTTTCGTGTGTGGGGCTGTTTAGCCTTTGTGAGGTTAACCGACCCTAAAAGGCCTAAAGTGGGCGTGAAAGCCTCTACTTGTGTTTTTCTTGGTTATGCTCTAAATAGTACAGCTTATAGATTTCTTGATATTGAAAATAATGTGATCTTTGAATCAGGTGATGCTATCTTCCATGAAGAGAAATTTTCTTTTAAATCTGGAAATAGTGGGGGCAACCAACAAAGTTTTTCACAACCTAGCTCTTCTACTCCTGCTTCACAAGTTGAAGAAAATGTTGAGTTTGAACCGAGAAGAAGTAAAAGAGCTAGGGTTGAAAAAGATTTTGGCCCAGATTATGTTGTTGATAATATTGAGGAAAATCCAGTTACTTTGCAGGAAGCTCTTTCATCACCTGATGCAATATTTTGGAAAGAAGCTGTCAACGATGAGATGGAGTCACTAACTTCCAATAATACGTGAAAATTAGTGGATTTAACTCCTAGTTGCAAAACCATTGGGTGTAAATGGATCCTGAGAAAGAAGCTCAAGCCAGATGGTAGCATTGATAAGTTTAAAGCTAGACTTATGGCTAAAGGCTTTAAACAGAAAGCTAATCTTGACTTCTTTGATACATTTTCTCCTGTTACAAGAATTATGTCCATTAGATTATTGATTGCTATTGCATCTATTCATGATCTAATCATTCATCAAATGGATGTGAAAACAGCTTTTCTGAATGAAGATTTGGACGAGGAAATTTATATGGACCAGCCTGAAGGTTTTGTGGAGCCTGGCCAAGAGAACAAAGTCTGTAAGTTAACTATGTCTCTTTATGGCTTAAAGCAGGCACTTAAACAATGGCATGAGAAATTCGATTCTTGCATGATTGAAAATGGATATAAGCCCAATAAGTGTGACAAATGCATATATTATAAATCTTGGGATAATTCACATTTTATTATTAGCCTATATGTTGATGACTTATTGATCTATGGCTCAAACTTAAGTGTTATTAATGAAACAAAAAATATGCTTAAGAGTCATTTTGATATGAAAGATCTTGGTGAGGCTAATGTAATTTTAAGCATGAAAATTACTAGAACATGTGATGGTATTTTTCTTGATCAGTCGCACTATGTTGAGAAAATTTTGAGAAAGTTTAATGTTGTTGATTGCAAGCATGTTTGTACTCCTTTTGATTCTAGTATTGAATTACTTCATGTGGAAAATGAAAGTGATGTGATTAATCAAAAGGAATATGCTAGCATAATTGGTAGTTTGAGATATGCGACTGATTGTACTAGACCTGACATTGCTTATGCAGTTGGAGTACTTAGCAGGTTTACCAGTAAGCCAGGTAAAAAGCATTGGCTAGCCATTGAGAGAGTTATGAAATATTTACTTGGCACTAAAAACTATGGTTTATTTTACCATAAATATCCTGTTGTACTTGAAGGGTTTAGTGATGCAGGTAATACTGCGTCGGATGATTCTTGTTATACTTCCGGTTATATATTCACAATGGGTGATGGCGCAATTTGTTGGAAATCAAAGAAGCAAACCATTATTGCTAATTCAACCATGGAGGCTGAGTTAATTGCTTTGACTTCAGCAGGTGAAGAAGCAAATTGGTTGAAAGATTTGTTACATGAGATTCCAATTTGGGAGAAGCCGATACCGCCTATTCTGATTAACTGTGATAGTACTGCTGCTATTGGCAGAGTGAAAAACCGTTATTATAACGGCAAATCCAGACCTATAAAGAGAAAACACAGTATTGTGAGATCTTATTTGAGTAATGGTAACATTAATGTGACTTATGTGAGATCTTGTGATAATCTTGCAGATCCATTGACCAAGTCCTTGACAAGAGAAAAGGTTAGGAGTACATCGAGGGGGATGGGATTAAAGCCCGTACAATCATGAATCATGTATGAGGATACCCAACCTTGTGATTAGAGATCCTAAGAACAAGGTTCAATGGGAAGAACGAATCATACGATGGTCGAAGGTGCACTCACCTTTTGCTCATCCTTATGGTGTAGAGTGCATGCCTGTAACGTTTTGGAGGGTTGAGTTTATTTAAACTCTTAATAAAATCTGTATCTCGTTTTGAGTGGGATGTTACAGTTACAGGAACATCCTTGACGGATTTTACCTATATGAGTGTGAGAGTGAGGCCGCTCTCAATGAGAATTGGGCTAGTTCTCATATACACTCATGAAAACCGGGATTAGCACAAGGCCATAATGTGCTGGCTATTAAAGCTTATTTTATTAACACCCGAATTATTATGTGTGAGCAGTAATTCTTATTTCCCTTAAGCAGTGGTTAGTTCAAGTCTGAGACTACTATCAACTCTAGAGTAGGAGTTATTGTTTCACTAATGGAGGTTCAATGCAGAGTCACACCTTCATGATGCATAATAATTCGTCTTTGGCCGATATTCGTGTTCGTATTCTTTTCCAGCTAATATTGAAAATGAGTGGGGGAATGTTGGTACATTTTCAATATTAATTGTTGTTTTTAGTGGAAGATTAATTTGGAGTCTTTTCATCTTTCATCTTCCTATTAATTTGAAGTCTTCTCATCTTTCATCTTTTTACTTGGAAGATTAATTGATTAGTATGTTTTTAGTGAAAGATTAATTTGGAGTCTTTTCATCTTTCATCTTATTATTAATTTGAAGTCTTCTCATCTTTCATCTTCTTACTTGGAAGATTAATTGATTAGTATTTATTAATTAGGTGTGCATATACATCTATATAAGTCTCCCCCCATCTTTTCTAATTAATTTTCAATTCTCTTGTGTTCTTTTATTGGCTAAAGAAAGGTGTTCGTGTTGTGTAGCTTTGGTCTCATCTCTTTGTACAGATAGGTGTGAGTCATACAATGTTTCAGTTGGGTTGTTGTATCCTGGAGAAGACAAGTCAAGAGATAGACTACTGCACTAGTGGGCTTGAATCTCCTTAAAGAGAGCGAGATATCCACGCCTCAGCCTGATTGTCTACGTGCTTCAAGGAAGAAAGAAATTATTTGTAATTTTACTTGTAATTTCTTTGTAAATTCCCAACAAGAAATATTTTAAAAAATAAATAAAATGAATTATGATCTTAAAAATTAATTTAGAATCTTTTAGATAAATAGAGTATAGACTCTGCACGGCAACAGTGTTTGCTTGGATGTATAAGGATCCTATATGAAATTCACATAATTCAAAAGGTCTTTTCATATATAAAATAGGATAAATGACAAATGGATCTAAGATTTTTTTTTTAGCGACAATTTAGTTACCTTATTTTTAAAAATATACAAATATATATTTTTTGATTAAATTTTTTTTATTAATTTATACTATAATAAGGATAATATAATATTTTATTTATTTATAAAAGACTCGTAGTATTATTTGATGAGCACTAACTAGCGTTGATCGAAATTAACCAACGTTAATTAAAATTGACAAACTATTAATTGACATTAATTGATATTGACCGACCATTGATTGACACCAAATTAATTTATTATGAATATTATCAAATTTAAAATTTAATGATTTACACGGTAGTAAAATTATTTTCACCAACAAATTATTGAAAGAGTACCAAAATTAATAATAAAAAAATAGTAGAGTCATTACTTTTTTTACTAATTTCAAATTATTATGATACTCCATTAATAAAATAACATCATATTTGTGTAGATTATCAAATTTAAAATTTGACGATGTTGACAATGAGATGATCAAATGCCAATCAACGTTAATACCGATCAATATCAATTAAAGGTAATATAATAATTATAATAATTACCATTTAACTTAATGAAAAAAATTAATATATGAGAGTGTATCTATGTATTTCGAAAATAAGATAAATAAATTATCACTTGAAACTTTATGAGCCCATTTGTCATTTATCCTATAAAATAGTCCTCTAGGATCAAGTTTGACAATTCACACTTAATTGGCAGCTGAGTATTTTGTTCTCTTTTTTCTTTTATGCCACGGTTCTTGAAAATGTTATTAATTATATAATCAAATAATTTTGCCCTTGCGTTGATAATTCAATAATAAAAATCTGATAGTACATTTATACATTTATTATAGTAGAGGTTTCAGTTCAAATCTTCTCTTCATATATATATATAATTTAATTACTGTTGCTATTTAAAAATATGCATACAAAATTAGTTATTTGAAATTTACAAATATTTGGAAATAACTTAAAAAGTATAATATTATATTATGAAATTAATATACATAATTTATATTAATTGAGGTGTCACTAATTAATAACTATTTTTTTATATTTTTATTAATATCATAACACAAATTAATATATCAATTGAATACAAATTTTGTATTTTTTTTTATTTGATAAAATTAGTGCTCCAGTCCGACTCGGGAAAGGAATCAACAGAGAGATCATTTTGAAATCGAAATAAAAAAGTACTATGAATACTTTTCTTTTTTTAACAATACTCAAATTTGAAAATAATTTGTACTTAAAATACCTTTAAAAACACTAAAATAGTCCTCAATCAAACATTTATTGCATATTTTCATTTAATCCCCACACCCATGAAAATAGTTTTTGTACCTAAGAATTAATTAAAGTGAAGTTAATTTTCTTAAAATCTGAATTTGTTGTAAGAATTGACGAAATTCTCTTACTTTTTTGATAAGATTATTTTTCATAACCAAAATTTGTAATATTAAAGTGAAAATTGACCATTTTTTAATTATTAAATTACTTAAAAAAATTCATAGCTTAAAATTAAAATCAAAATTTTAAGTTAGACAAACTGAGCATACTTGGCTCGTGGCTTGCAAATATGAACAGTTTAAATTTCTACGAGAATTCGAATTCGTACTTCATTAACTGTTTAATATTTTTTAGCATAACAACAGTTCTTAAATCTTACATCAAATCTTTGGCAAATCATCTTCGCAAGTCTTTTTTTTTTTTTAAATCGTTACTCTTACTCCAAACTATGTCACTGGAGCAGCCGAATTACGACTTTTGCATGATTTTATGGCAAGATTTTGTCGGATATATGCAGATTTGACTTAAATCATGTGACCCAATCGATTCGTACTTGAGTTTGTAGGGGAGTTTGGAATTAATATATATACTAGTCTGATAGTTTAACATTTTATAATATTCATGGCACGGTGGCCAGAAAGACACAAGACCTAACACTCCAAAAAAAAAAAAAATAGACAGAAGATTTTTATGATTAATAATCAATGGCCGTTATTATTGGACCAACTCTATCTTGTTGAAAAAGCCCACTATATTTTTGAATATAAAGTCAGTGCTTCAAAGCCCAAATCACTAATCAGCATCCACTCTATTTCTATATGGCAAGGTTTTCTTGGATATATGTAGATCTAACTTAAATGGGAAATTCATTCCAAAAAAAAAAATGTAAATGGGAAATTTTCATAAATGATCGAATTTTTTTTATAATTATTTTTTTAATCATGATTTTTTTTTTCATTTTTTTATGATCAAAAACTCTAAATTTGGACACTTTTACTCTCTAAATTCTATTTTCTCAATATTATAACAATCGATTTCAAATGAAAAAAATACCCAAACCTCTACTACTAAACACATACACTTCTCATAAAAAAATTCAATCAAGTAGATTGACAAATCGAGACAAATCCACTCTAACCATTTGGTATTTTGTTTAAAGTAAAGATATATTATGAAATATATATTGAAAATGAAATATATTTATAATATGTATATTTAAAACGAGTATGTTGCACAAAAAAGAGTGAACATGATTGAAAATTAGTGAAAAAAAAGTATATGTAGTGCGAAATTGGGAATAGTGTACCATGGCAACCCTTAATGATCTTGGCACGCATGCTTTTTAAATTGTTCTCTTTTTTTTCCTTATATTTAATCACAATTTTTATATTTTGTCTTTTGTTATAGATATTATGTGGCTTGTTTCAACTATTTTATGTTTCGGGATAAGGCAAAAGGGTTTCGGTGATAGTGTTAAAAGATACATTGAATTTCAAAATATTGGTACGTTGGTTCCAAAAAATATGTAGTACTATTGAGGAATGTTTGTTGTATAATTGAAGTTGACTTGTTGCTGTATAAAGTGACTTTCAGAATTGAGGTTCATTTAAATATTATGAAGACGAGACCAATTGCACTTGAAAAATGATGACAATGTGGTATTTTAGTTGGGCTTACATAAATTTTTTTCTGACACCTTTATGTATAACACTGCATGTTCAAACTCTCGTATGTGAAAATAATGCAGAAGCACCTACCGAGTAGAAACAAGTATGTCCTAATCAATTTATGTCCACAAACAGTAACAACCAAGTGAGTAGTATAGTTTCAATAATTTAAATGCTTGTGTTTACACCAAACCCTCTAAATAATTATCATTATTCTCCTCTAATGTTCAACAAATACCCATTTTATACATTATGATAGTATATATATAGAGATAATGGTAATGGTATTTATGTTGGCAACGATAATAAAAATGATAATAGTTATGAGAATGATAATTATGGAATAGAAACCAATGGATTGAGTGACATACCAAAGGGCGAATTGAGTTATATTTCTAATACTTCTCTTCATGTGCCGTATGATGAGTATGATTCATATGCAAGAGAAGATAGGGTTAAAGTAGAAAATTCATTTCAGTTCATATCTCTAATACCACCATTGGACTTAAACGTATCAGATAAGGTATCGTGTACTGGAATTGGAGACGTGTTTGTAAAAAAGTTGTATAATAGTAAAGATGGAATTCATGAGGCTATAAAGCATACTAACACTTAAGTGTAATTGGAGCTTCAAACTTCATAATTCTACCAAATATCGTTTTGAGGTAAAATGTGATAATTAAATATGCAAATGGCGATTATGTGTAGTGTCAATAGAAAGGCGACGGTTCTTTACTATTAGGGGAGTAAATGCAAAGCATACTTGTGTTTTGGACCGATTACGAGATGGTCACGGATAAGCTAAGAGTCATATTATTGGTAAAGTAATTAAAAATAAGTTTACATCAGTCAATAGAAATTATAGATCAAAGAAAATTTAAGTAGACATACATGAAGAATTTGATGTTGAAATAATGTTGGAACAATGAGCATACATTAAAATTGATAAAAGGTGTTCCAGAGAATTTTTTTACAAATTGCTTCCAACATATAGTTATATGTTGGAACAATAGAACCCGAGTACGGTTACTTGTTTAAAAATTAACAGTGATAATCACTTTAAGTATTTATTTATAACATTGAGACTCTACATCAGAAGTTTCCAATCATTCATATAACCAGTGATTTTTTATGAAACATTTTTAAAAGATGTCTATCTTAGTATAATATTTGTGGCAGCATGTAAATATGAAAATAATTATATATTTTTATTGGCATGGAGATTTGTGACTCATAAAATAATGCTTCTTATACAATATTCATGGTTAAACTGCGATTAGTAATTAGTGACCATTAGGATTTAATTTTTGTATCTGATCGACACGTCAGTGTTAAGAGGGTAATTCGGAGTATGTTTTCTAATATATATTATAAATTTTGCATCTTTCACTTGAAAGAAAATTAGTAACAAAATATAAGTTATCAACAAAAAAGAATAAAAGGGATACTTAGTTATCTATTTTCTTGCTATCAAGATATATCGCCTTTTAGACTTTCAACACCAAATGAATAAGATGCGAGAGAAATTTAATGTAATTAAGTATTTGAAGAAAGATATTAGCATAAAAAAATGTGTCGATCAATTAGTGTATTTAGAAAATACAACATGGTGACTACTTATATCGCAAAAAATATTAATATAATTGTAAAAGGTGTAAGAAATTTAATTTTTGATAATTAATTATATAATGACATGTATCATTTATAAATAATTATATTATAATACGTGTTATTTTATTAAATTTTTTAAATTTTTTTAAATTAAATGAATAAATAAAATTGAATCGTGTGTTTAAGGATTAATAAATAAAATTGTATAGTGTATCTAAAGCTTATTTTATTTATATAATTAAATTATTATTTTTAATCTTTTTACTATTAAAACTAACTAAAAATTAATAAATTAGAATAAAATTATAGTTTATCATTTTATAATAGTAACGGACGGTTGACAGAAAGACACGAGACCCGACACTCAAGAAAAATAAAAAAAGACAGAAGATCTTAATGATTAATAATCAATCGCTGTCACTATTGGACCAAATCTATCTTCTTGAAAGAGCCCATTTTATTTCTATATATAAAGTCGATGCTTCGGCGCCCCAAATTAAACTCAAAAGTAGTGAGTAAAGTAAGATACCTAGTAAAAATTTGCGATGGAAACCCAGAGTCGCCCCTTGAAAGCCTTGTTCGTCCCCTTCTTGACTCCAAGCCACTCAGTCCCACTAGTCAAGATAGCCATACTATTTGCAGCTCGTGGTGTTAATGTAACCATTATCACCACTCATTACAACTCTCTCTACTTTCAAAAATATGTAGAAAAAGCCATTAGTTCAGGCCACCAAATCAGTATTCACAAACTTGATTTTCCTTCCAAGGAGGTAGGTCTCCCTGAAGGACTCGAAAGCTACAACCGTGCAACTTCTTTTGAAACTGCTCGGAAAATATTCCAAGCTTTCTCCATGCTCCAACTACCAATGGAGCAATTTATCCGAGAGGAAAGGCCAGATCTCCTTGTCGCTGATATGCACTACATTTGGGCTTCTGATGTAGCTCTCGATCTTGGAATACCAAGGCTTGTGTATCACGCAAGATCCTATTTTACTCTGTGTGCTGCTGATAGTATTTCTCGTAATGCACCTCACACGAAGGTTGGATCTGATAAGGAGCTCTTTGAAATACCTGGGCTTCCGGATCAGATCCAAATGACGAGAACGCAGCTTCCGGACTGGGTCAGATCACCGAATGGGTACACCATTTTCATGGGCAAGATTGACGAATCTGTTGCAAAGAGCTACGGCGTTTTGGTGGATAGCTTTTATGAGATGGAGAAAGAGTATGCTGACTACTACGTAAATAACCTGGGAATAAAGGCTTGGTCCGTAGGACCTGTAGGGCTTCATCACAAGGTCGACTATGACAATAACAGTGAGCATGCATGTCTAAGTTGGCTAGATTCTAAAGAACCTAGCTCAGTTCTTTACATAAGTTTTGGAACCTTGTCATCTCTTAGCTCAACGCAGCTCTTGGAGATAGCAACAGCCCTCGACTCATTGAATTACCCGTTTGTTTGGCTGGTTCGAGATGAAAACACATCCAAAGAAACAAACTGGTTACCAGAAGGGTTTGAGGAAAAGATTAAAGAGAACAACAAGGGGTTGATCTTAAGAGAGTGGGCACCACAGGTGAAGATCTTGGAACATCCAGCCATTGGTGGATTTTTGACTCACTGTGGATGGAACGCGATCTTGGAGAGCGTAACAGCAGGAGTGCCAATGGCGACTTGGCCGATCTCGTCGGATCAATTCTACAGCGAGAAGTTTGTGAGTCGGGTGCTGAGAACAGGAGTGGAAGTTGGGGCTGAGACGTGGTCTCAGTTGATAGAGGAGAGTCGTTCATTTGTGGTAAAGGACAAGATTGAGAAGGCTGTGAATGAATTGATGGGTGATGGTGAAGAGGCCCAGCAGAGGAGGCCCAGAGCGAAAGAGCTTTCAGAGGCGGCCAGGAAGGCGGTAACAGAAGGTGGCTCATCTTACTCAAATTTAACAGCTTTGCTGGAGGAACTTGGCCAGTTTTCGTCTATCAAGTAACTTACTCTTCAAGAGAATGTTCACAATACTCTCCAACCACAAGCATGGTTCAATATATGCTATGTGTATGAAGTCATTAATCATAAAAAGTAATATACACATAGCATATATCCAATAAAAGAAAATCTTCATGATTCAAGAGTATTTTAATCTAATGAATTTGCTTTTAGTGCTTTTACAAATAAAGACCTGTGGAAAATAGCAAGTGCTGTAATTAGTTGTCAAGTTAATTCAATGCACCAGCTAGTCCGCAGGCAGATAAGGGCGTTAACATCTGCGTTTATTTCAAATATCTAGGTACTTCGTCATTTTCTTTGTTTGTTTGTGCGTGCCTTTTTTGCCCTTTCCATTTTTAAGGTTTTCCTATTTTATTTGCTGACCAAAAGTTCGCTCTCTTCTTGTGTGAAAAAAGAAAAAAAGATACTCCCTTAAGGTAGTTATTGCTCTTCGGATTTGAATGTGATTATAAATCTAAAATATTATGACACTTGAAACACACAAAAAAAATATGTTAATACACAATTTTTTCCTGGTTAAACATTAGCCTTTTTTAATAGACAAAGAACAGAGGTTGGCCCTTTTGTGTTTCATGCTTAGCCGACTTGTGAAGCTCCTGAAGAAAATGTCAACGAGTCTTTTTGGACCAGGTTATAGCCTTCTGTAAGATCTCATTTTGCAAACTTGTTGTGACTCTTGTGTGAGGGGATAGTATTTTTTCTTTCAAGTGAGGATAGTTTTCCTCTTAATAAGGCAGTAAAACTTTTTTGCCGTGTGAGAATAGAATTTTTTTTGTCCTTAATAAAAATAGAAGAATTTATTTGTGAATAATCTCCAATCATGCGATTTGTTAACAATAAATTTATTTTAATAAATTTTTATTTAATAATAATAAATTTTATAATATTTTAATTTTTATAAATGATATTAAAATTACTTAAAAAAAACAAATCTCCCAACTTTCAAACTTTTCGAAGCCTCTCGGTGTTGAGCTCAGCTCCTTTTACAAGTGTCCCGCCCAGCCCAAATTAAATCAGGCGGCGTAACCCAAACCAGATTTTTCAATATATCTTTGGATCAAATATATGAAAAAATGCACGTGCATGTCCTTACGCCAAAGTATTTGATTACAACCTTGGAGTTCTGGCTCCTACAAGAAGAGGAGATTTGTCTGGATATTCATGGATCCCCATGTGAAATTCATATAAAGTAATTTATCTTTGGATCAAATATCCATAAAATGCACGTGCATGTCCTTACACATAAAGTATTTGATTACAACTTCCGAGTTTTAGCTCTTACAAGAAAAGGAGATTTGCTTGGATCCCCACGTGAAATTCACATATAAGACGAAGGGCCCATACTGGCTATGCATACATAATATATGAAATCCTGCACAAAATCAACAATTAATTGCGGTCAATGTTTGACCATACGCTTCCGAAATCTTCGCAATTGAATATATAAATATCAGTGCTTCAAAGCTCTTAACGATACTCCGATTTACCTGTTGGGAAATTATATAAAAGTATATCTATATATTAATTAATTATATATTATTATTTATTAAAAATAATTAAATATAATTTATTTAATATTAAAATATTAAAATATTTAATATGATACGAGTTTTAATATGTAAAAATTTAATTATTTTATTTTTTTATGACAAATTAAAATAAAATAAAATATTATAAATAATAAATTAAAATTTTTACTTTAAATTTTAATATATTATTTATTTATATTTTATTAGTGAGTGAACGGCAATATTCTCTCTCAAAAGAATTAAGTATTTTTTTTATTAAATATTTTTGATAATTTAACATAAAATCTTAATTATAATAATTTTTTTATTAATTAAAATTATTTTTACAAGTGATATCAAAGTTGCTTCATGTCAATCATTGAGAATTTTTTTTTGTGATTTTTTTGTTTTGTTCTGAATAAGATAATATTAATCTTGTATCAAAGAATAAATGAATTCATTTGTATATGAATTTAATTATGTTTTCATTTTTTATTTATTTATCAGATTTTGCGTATTTGCAAACCAAAATCGCCATGATAAATGCAATATTCTTCAAGCACGCATTGATTGATTCACGTTTTAGATTTATGAATATGTAATTAACAAAAAAATAAAAAATCACGCGGCTATCAATAAATTGTTACAAAGGCCCTTTTTTTTTGTTGCGGATTGCATTGAATGCATTACTTCTTATTTTTATTTACGGCTTCAATTATTAAAAAAGGCAAAGTGGAAAACAGTTTTTGAATTTAAAATGATAAATACGAATTTGATGAATTTTTTTTAATTATATTACACGTTAAATAGTTAATATCTTTAAATTTAAAAAATTTATTAGATCAATTTCATAAGATCTATAAAGACTCTAACAAATTTAAGTTTTGTAAGCTTAATATATGGACTAAATTAAGTAAGTTAGTACGAGCTTAAGTCCATTTTTTAAATTTAGACTATTGAATAATAATTAAAATTTGGGTAATTGGGAAGGGTTAGGTTTGATCCAACTTAATCGTTTTAATACCAACTTACTTTGAACTCGTCCGACTTTGACTCAATTGATTGTTGATTGTTGACTTTGATAATTTTTTCTTTTCTCTCCCTTTAAAAAAAATTATAATTCAATATTTTAAAATAAATTGAATTGAAGTAAAATGTTATCAAAGCAACATTTTTTATGTAGATATTATTTTGAAATAAACTACCACCAAAGTAACTTCTTTTATGTAGATTTATTTATTTTAAAATATGTGAATATTATTAAAAAAATTAAATGATTGTGTTATGCAAAAAATAATCGACCTAAAGAAATATTATTTTTTGATCAGATAATAGACACATTTGTTAGTATATATGTGATAAATTTTGGTGTTTTTCATGCATATAATATGTCGGTCCAAAGAAAAATATATTGTTGGCAGAATTTATTATCAATATTTACTAACTAATTTTTTATATTACCGTTTACAAATTGTTATTTATGTTCAAATACTAAATTTTAATGTTGTACTTGGTATCTTATAATACCCAAATTGTTGTATCTTATATCATATGTGTATATATATATGCATAATTCAATGGTATGATTATTAATTATGCGTTTTTTTGTTTGTTCTATATTCAATAAATGTGTCTTCTATATCTACCAATTTGAATAATATTCTAGTACTTAACGGCACCTAATTTCAAGAAATGGAAGGATCACATTATTATTGTATTTAATTATATAACTCTAGACTACGCGATCCGGATGGAAGAATCTCCAGCCCCTATTGATGGTAATACTACTGAACAAATGACACTTTATGAAAACTGTGAGCGTTCTTCTCACATGAGTCTAATGATCATGAAGCCCGCTATTCTAGATATCATTAAAGGCGTAATTATAGGGGTATGTGATTTGGATTCTATAGTTCTTCAGTGTATAACATGTGGTATGTATTCATTATACTAAATATGTATCTCATACATATTAAATTGTACATATATGTATCACATACATATATTAGCACTAGAGTAGCCAATAGAAGTCACAAAACATAATGAACACAAAAAAAATTTTATTAATAAAATTAATATAAAGAGATTGAGAAATTCACCACTAGTTTCTTTTGAACTCTTCAACAAAATCGAACCCCTCAAAAGTGAAACTCAATGGCAATGTTAGTAGTCAACAGGGTGGGCTTGACTGACTAAAACAACAGCTTGATCTAGCAGATCTTGGTTTAACTCCTTAAATATATACTATATGTTTATCATTGATTAACTCTTGATCAGTAAAACAATAGTTAATATTGTAGTAGTGGGTTAATTACTTAATAGAGATGATGAATAGTGAATAGAATAATTTTTCTTGCACTCTCTCTCTAAAAAATAATTTTTCAAAAGTTTCTCTCTAAACTCAACTTTCCAGCAACTATTCTTTCATTCCTATTCATAATTTCACATATATATAAATATAATTTATTATTAAATATTATTTATATATATACTTGGCCACCAAGTATATATATTAATATTATATTAAATAATATAATATTATATAAATATAAAATAATCAATATCTTTATTATTTAACTATTAAAAAATTAATATGTGAAATTACCATTTTTTTTTACATGGTTATCAAGTGTACCCCCTAATGAGTCCCATCATACCATACACTCAGATAAAATTAACCAATAGCTCATCATGCGCCACGTGTCAATATACTATTAGTCAACATTAATTATCAACTAATTAATATATTTAATACTTAAATACAGACATGCGTACATCTCTTGGTCATGCTCGATATTACTAAACTGAACAATTCAATCTGGTACACTGCTTCAGTCCACAACGAATACACTTCATCGTGAGACTATTCAAGTTTATGCCTAATTTGTCAGATGGAATTATTCTATAAGTCTGTGATCAATGCCCCATGCATATGTCACGGATATTACAAATTAGCACGTTGACCATACAAGTTGAGGTCATAGCGCATACATATAGTCATTCTGTCATCTATATCCTCGATATACAGGAATACTATAGCAAATGTGTTTGCATATATTGTTCAACCCTGTGGGAAACTCATTTTTGGGTTAATACTTATGGTCATAAGATTTTCTGAGATATAATCTCGAAGCATCTGGATATACAACTCCCTATGTAAGCTAACGGAATCCATATCTATGCACACCGGACTCCATAAGCATTGGACCATACTTAGCGGCCAGATCATGAAAGGTCTCTGACATGTGTAGAACCAAAGTATAATGGATCACTTACAAGCCTACCGTGACACTCAAGTCAAAGGATCACATATACTACTCAACTCGAAAGGACCTTCCATTGACGGCTTACATAGAATATCTCTTGGTGTCCTTGTGAGTCTGTTCGATATCCAGTCCTAATTGGATACCCATATGATTATACGAGCTCCGAGCTCCAAGCTCACGATCAACTAGGAACAACCATCTGTACCTTATAGGTATGACAAACACTGATTTATATAAAAGGTATCTACCTATGGACCTGCATTTGTGAAAATAGATCAGAAATATAATGTTAGAGAACATACTTACGTAATGGCATTTTTTAGCATCCGATTATAACTATTTGTAACTATGTCATTACTAATATGTCCTCAAGTGTTTGTCCTGTTATAGACAAGGCTCTAACTATTGGATATTCGCTGACTCTTATAATTTACTAACCTTTAATAGTGCTAATTATCAGCAATTATAAATTTTAACGATGCTAACTCTTAGTACTGATCTAAAATTTTTTAAATCAAATCTAAACTCATTCAAATTATACAATATCTATAGTGTAATAAGCATAGTACCATATAATTAAGTGATTAGCGATTTAAGAAAAATGCACATTTGTATAAATTACATATATTTGTACATATAGAAATGACACGTAAGCACCAATCTTAATAGTAATGCCTCAGGAGAAAATGCTAAAAAGTTTTAGAACCAAATAGTAGACCGGTTCTCTAATAGTGAAAAGGTTGAAATGAGCACAATTCTATCTAAGCTCGTTTCAATATAGTACAAAAGCAAAGGAAATATAATGGAGTACATTATGAAAATGTCTAATACTGTTATAAAATTGAGAGCACTAAAGTTAGAGTTGTTTGATGACATTTTCGTGCACTTGATCTTGATCTTTCTACATGCACAATACAATCTTTTTAAAATCAGTTATAATACTTAAAAAGATAAATAGACTTTTAATGAGCTCATTGTTCAATGTGTGTAAGAGGAAGAGAGATTAAAATAAAACAAAAAATAGAGAGCACTCATTTAGCAACTTCTTTTAATGACAATATTGCCAATAAGAAAAGGAAAAAAAAAAAGTCGCAGATATTAGAACTTCACAGCCTAAGATGTAAAATAAATATAGTGATGAAACCACTTATTACTTTTGCAAGAAAATTAGACATGTGAAGAAGAATTATTCCAAGTATGCATAATGGCTCGTAAAAAATGGTAAACTTCTTTATTTATTTGTTTAGAAATTAATTTAGCTTTAGTACCAAGTCACACTTGGTAAATAGATTGTTAGAGTCGGTGCTTACGTGTCATTTTAATATTTTATGAATATTAATTATTAATATTTCTATAACAAATATTTTCTATAATCGTTAGTATTAAATATGTATATGGTATAATGCTTGTAACATTACAAACATTTGATGATCTGAAGGAGTTCAGCTCTGGTATAAACTCCTTTAGACTAAATCTAGTTTAAATGAGTTTAAACCAGAGTTAAATGTTAACAATGCTGAAAGTTATAAATATTAAAAATTAGCAGATTATAAGAGTCAACAATATTTAAGGAGTTAGAGACTTGTCTGTAATAGGACAACTACTTGATAATATACTAGTAATGACATACTTGCAAAGATTTGCAATAGGTGCTAAGAAACATTATTATGCAAATATGTTCTTAAACACTATGTTCTTGATCTATTTTTATCGATGCGGATCTATTGATAAATCTCCTTTTATATAGATCAGTGTATGTCTATATCTATATGGTACAAATAGTTTTTCTTAGCTCACCATGAGCTTAGAGCTCGTATAGGCAGGCGGGTATTCAGTTATGATTAGATATGAATAGACTCACAAGAACACCAATAGAATCCTATGAAGCCATTAATGATGAATCCTCTCGAGTTGAGTAATATTTATGATCCTTTGACTTGAGTGCCACGGTGGGCTTGTGAGTGATCCACTATACTTTGATTCTACAGATGTCAGAGACCTTTCATGGTCTGACAACTATGTGTCGCTAGATATGGTCCGATATTTATGAAGTCTAGTGTGCGTAGATATGGGATCCGTCAGCTGCCATAGGGGAGTTGTATATCCTGATGCTTCGAGATTGTATTTCAGAAAATCTTTTGGCTAAAAGTACAAATCCTGTAAAAGAGTTTTTCGTAGGGATAAACAATATCGCAAAGGAGTTTACAGATATTATTTTTGAAATACAAATCTGGAGATAGGTTCATGAATGAGCACATAGGATTTAACGGTTCAGATCTATATCCCTGCTCTTCTAGGATGTAGGTGACAGAATGATTATACGTATACGTTATGACTTCAATTTGTATGGTCTAACGCGCTAATTTGTAATATCCATGATGTGTACGTAGGGACATCAGTCACGAACTTATGAAACAGTTTCATTTGATAAATCGAGCGTGGACCTAGAGAGTCCCGTAATATAAAGTGTACATACTCCTTGTGCACTGAGGCAACGTACTAGATTGAATTATTCAATCCAATAATTAAAAAAAACTGAATATTTATTTTAAAAACTATCGGGATATGCGTGTTAATACTTACATGTTAAGTATATTAATTAGTTAACAATTATTATTGGCCAATAAAATATTGACACGTTGTGTATAATGAGTTTTTAATTATGTTGACTCAAATGTGTAATTAGGTGAGACTCACTCTAAATTAAGTGAATACTTAATGATAATTTTATTTAATTAATTATTTAATTATTAAAAAATTAATTTATTTATTTAATCATTAAATAAATAATTAACTCAACTAAAAATTAATCATTAGATTAAGTTTATTAAATATTTTAATTAATTTAATTATTAAATAAATTTAAGCCTAATCTAAATTAATAATTAACTAGGATAGGTTAACTAAAATATCTAACTTATTCATTGTTAAGTAAAGAAATATAAACAATTGATTTGTTTATTAAGGTGGCCGACCATTAACCTTTAATTGATCAAAAGTTTTGATTATTTAATATATATATATATATATATATAATAAGTATTTCATTGCTTAATTGTTAAGCTACTTGTTATAATATAATATAATATATTTTATTTGTCTCTTTCAAACAAAAATATTTTATTTGAAAAAAAAATTGGAACAAGGGTTATATGTTGGCCGGCGTTAAGCAAAGTGGGTGTCAATTCATTTTGACGAATTTGGCCAAAAATGGCTTCAAAAGTAACGGCAGAGAAAGTAAAAGAAGAGCAAATGTTGTTCCATTGTTCGATAAATAATTCATTTACTTCTCCTTGGATGCTAGGCTTGGGGAAGGGGTAAAAAGTGAAAATTCGTTTTTCTTATTGTTGAAACTATTTCTTTTCTTCTCCATTTATTGCCGGACACCACTAAAGTAAAGGATTGATTTAGTTGTTCAAATATTAAACAAGGAAACTAAAACAATTCCTTAACTCTGAGAAACAAATTTTTTAAGTTAAAGATATAGTTTAAGTGTTAAATTAGAGATTAATAGTTAATCTTGTGGTTTAAAGAGTTAAATCAGTATTGAAAAATAAAAATTATTATTCTAACGACTTAAGCCAATTCTATTAAGTTTTAGAATTACCAACGGGTTCATTTCGAGCGGTATTTTAACTTATACTATTTCAAATGCTTGCGATGTGATTATTCTTAATCTTAGTATTAATGTGATTAATATACTTTTATTTTGTTTATTATTGTAATAAAACAAAATTTATTGCTTTCATTGTTTAAAAAATTAGATTTTTAACTTCCATTGCATATGTTTATGTATAAAATGCATAGATTGTGTATGTATATTGTATGTGATGTGTATTAATGAATAATGGACACGCACATATGCATACACGCACCCAATAGATTAGGTTTTGAAACACACCCAACATAAATACGGGTACAACTACTTACATAAGTGTGATTATGTGGGATGCAAATACAATTAGGTTTTGAACAAATTTAGTTACTCTTATTCTTTTAGAAATGGAAAGTTTAGTCTTTTAAGGAATTCAAATATTATTACTACCACTTTAGTTGATAATCTATATAAATTAGATCTTCATGCCTTGCAAGTTAATGAAACCTTTTATGCAGCAATTGTAGTATAAATGCAAATTAATTAATGAGAATTCTTACATGTTGTAGGATAAGCTTTCAGGATGCGTTTTTAAATAAAAAATTCAAAGGCTTATGTCACAAGGCTCTTGATGAGGCAATTTGATTATTTAGATTATAATTAGAATCTAGTTATTATTTGAATTTACATAAGACATTTATGTACAATTGGTTAAACAAAATTTATTTTCTATTTCTTCTTTGAAATAATTCAGTTACTCTTATTCTTTTAGAAATGAAAAGTTTAGTCTTTTAAAGAATTCTAATATTATTGCTACTAGTTCTTTAGTTAATAATCTATATAAATTGGATCTTCATGCCTCGCAAGTTAACGAAAACGTTCATGCAAGCAACTGTTGTATAAATACAAATTAATTAATGAGAATTCTTATATATTGTAGTATAAACTTTTAGAACACATTTCTAAACAAAGAATTCAAATACTTATACCATAAGAAATTCTAAATTTTATTAATTTTTTAGATTTCGAAATATATACTGAATGCATTAAGTGAAAACAAATAAATATTAGAAAAGTTAGTGTCGACAGGAGTTCAAACGTCTTGAAATTAATTCATACTGATATTTATAGTCCATTCCTTACGACTTCTTAGAATGTCAACAATATTTTATTTCTTTTATAGATGATTATTCTAGTTATGTTTTATTCATAAGAAGCCTTGGTTATTGGACATTTTCAAGGCCTTTAAAGCTGAAGTTAAGAAATCAGCTTGACAAGAAAATTACAACTATTAAATATAACTGTGGTGGTGAGTTCTATGGTAGATATGACAGATCAGATGAACAACTTCCAGGCCTTTTTGTAAAATATTTGCAAGTTCAATACACTATGCTAAGGACTTAAAGTTAAAATAGTGTAGTTGAGAAACGAAATCGAACTATAAAAGATATGGTTGGAATTGTGGTCAATTATTCATCTTTACCAGAATATCTTTAGGGCAAATCTTTAAATATTGCAGTGTATATCCTTAATCCAGTTTCAAGTAAAATAGTAACTAGAACCTTATATGAGTTATGGACTAAAGAGAAGTCTAGTATTAGGAATTTGTATGTTTGGAGTTGTTCACCAGAGGTTAGGCCATATAGACCTAATGAAATGAAGTTGAACTCAATAATAGTAAGTTATAACTTTGTTGGGTACTTAAAGAGATCGAGGGATTTCAAGTTTTATAATCCCTCAAGTATATCCTTTTTTTTGAGACATGGAATGCTAATTTCATTGAGGATGTTGAATATAGTGGGAGTGTTAAACTTAAGAATATTATATTTGAAGAGGAATATGTCATTACTTAATATTGCAATTGATAATGACTAGGTAATTGTGCCTGTCATTATGCAGGATACAAATAATCAAAGCGTCCATAAGATACATCTTACTGATATTGAAGAACCTACTTTTGCTTATGAAGATGAGCTACAATAACCTCAATTAGAAGTTTCATTAAGAAAATCTACTAGGGAAAGAGAATTGATAATTTCAAGTGATTATATCATATATCTCCAAGAGGATGAGTTTGATATAAGACTAGAAGATGATCCAATAACTTTCAGTCAAGTCAAATAAAATATGAACTCCCTGAAATGGATAGATGTAATGAAAGATAAGATGAAATCAATGCAACATAATGACATTTGAGATCTTATCGAATTGACTAAATGAGTAAAACCAATTGGTTTTGAATAGATTTTCAAAACCAAATGGAATTCAAAAGGCAATGTCAAAATATATAAGGCATATCTAGTCATAAAAGGTTTCACTCAAAAGGAAGGCATTGGTTATAAAGAGATTTTCTCTTTTATTTCATGAAAAGACTCTTTTAGAATTAATATGGCACTTGTAGCTTATTATGATTTAGAGTTATATCAGATGAACGTAAAGATCGCATTTCTCAATAGCGACATTAAAGAAACATATGCATGGTGCAACTAAAAAATTTGAATCCATAGATTCAAAATATTTAGTATGCAAATTAAATAAGTCCATCTATGTTTTAAAGCAAGTATTTCGTCAATTGTATTAAAAATTTGATCAAGTTATTATCTCTAAGGTTTTAAAGAAAACACTGTTGATCAATGTATTTATCACAAGATCAGTAAGAGTAACTTTATTCTTCTTGTATTATATGTGGATGGCATTCTATTGACAAGCAATAATATAGGCTTGTTGTATGAAACCAAGAGGTTTATTTCGAATAATTTTGAAATGAAAATTCCTAATGATGTATCTTTTGGTGTTACATATACAGATTCATCGAGATCATTCTCGTAATATACTTAGTTTATCACAAAAGGTATATAATGATAAAATACTTAATAGATTTGATAAATAGAATTATGAATCAGAGACACACTTATTACTAAAAGTGATAAATTTACTTTTCTTGAATACTCAAGAAATAAGGTTGAGAAGATTCCTTATACATCGATAATAGAGAGTCTTATGTATATTCAAGTTTGCATGTGATTGGGTATTACATATGTAGTTAAAATACTTGGTAGATATCTAAATAACCCAAGTATACATCACTAAAAAGTCGTTAAGAGGGTTATGCAGTATATATAGAGAACAAAATATTACATGTTCAAATATTATAGATTAAATTATTGGAAGAGCTGTGTCATGAAAAAGTGTCAAATAGTTACTCATAACTTTTTTTACTATAAAAAAAATTTATAATTTATTATAATGTATCAAATTAAGTAATATAATTGTAAAATTTTGTCAATGAATTATAAATTATCGATGACATTGAGACTTTGTTAAGAATAGATTATAATAATAAAATTGCTGATTAGGAAAGAGCCTTTGCTCCCTAGATAAAGCAAGAGGCATCTCCTGGATTAACCAACGGCCCAAAGACAGCTCCAGCTTACTATGAAAATATGAAATAGGAATCGGTTTAAAATTTAAAATGAGAAGCGTAATAAAGAATTAAAGAAAGTGATGTCAAATAATATTTATTGGAATTAGTCCAAGGCGAAGATAAAATTCTAGAAAATATATTTGGTGCCTGCATGTAGTGGGAAAATAGGATTGGAAGAAAAGGGATCACACCACATCAACTCCGTTGAAGAAGCAATGACAACTGTTCATAGGTCAAGCCTAGGATAAAGCTAATGACATCATTGATGATGGAGTCCCACGCAGCATTTTAATAAGAACGCCCAACGCCTAGCCCACAAGAAGAAATATACAGAAAGTGGTTATTTGGTCAAAACCAAAACGAGTTGTTGTAATGGGATACGGTGCCAATAACCAGTTCACATGGTTATTTTCTTGTATATTCACTAGCAAAGTTTTTTTTTGTTTTTCTCTTTTTCAAATAAAACTTCTGCTATTTGTATGTGTACGTAAATATAGAATCTTTAATATGAATGCAAATTTATGTCACTTGGAACACAAAAGACAAATTACACAATATAAATATTTTCCAGGTCAAGCACAAGGTTTTATCGATAGATAAACAACAGTGATTCTGCTGTGTTTCATGCTCAGCTGACTTTTGATTATGAAGCTCTTTCCCACATGTCCTCTGCCTCCTGGACCTGGGTTTGGTCTTCTGAGCTTTTCTAGAAGATCCCATTTTGCGAACAAGTTATCAGAATGTCCATCTTTAATAAATTCCCCAGCTTTCAAACTTTGCCGACTTTACTTGTGTTAGCTTAGTTCGTTTTACAAGTGTCTGGCCCAGACCAAATAAAATCGGGCCGTAGTCCACGGCGAGAACCAGATTTCCTAATTTTTCTATGGAGGAAACATCTGAGTTTTATTTTTTTTTTGTAAAAATTAAAAATATGGGGCTATTTTTTTAATTTAATCAAGTCCCCTCGTTCTCTTTCTTTTAGTGAAAAAAGGATATCAAGTGGATAAAATCATAAAATCCCAATTTCTCACATTTCTTCAATTCTTTTATTCTCACTCTAACTTCTCACAAACTCATCAAACTCTCACTTTTACATAAAATAATGTCATGCAAAATCTTCATTACAATTAAAAAAGAGCAACACTTGCAATAAAAATCAAAATAATAAATAATTATATTTAAAGAATAATTTTCTTTAAAGGATTTAGGTGGAAAGAAGGACGTATCAGAATTTTTTTTTCAGTTGGGTTAAATTTTTTTTATTTTATATCATTTCATAAATTTTTACGGTTATAAAATAATTTTATTCATAAAAATAATTACGCCTTATATAAGGAGATATAATAAACCTTTTAATATAAGTATGTAAAAAAAAAGTAAAATACAAATAAAATTTGTAATATACTATTAAATTTGTGCTCATAAATATCTCAAAATATCCAATTTATCTATTAATGATTACAAAACATTAAAACTAATTGAATTTACTATTAAAACTAATTTGACTTTAAAACACATATAAATATAAAGTAAAGAAAATATGAGTAAAAATTTTGAGTTTTACTAAATTAAAATTATTGTGTATAGTTTTTAGAATTTATGAAAATATATAATTAAATAAAACTTAAATCCTTTGAAACAATATTACCCAAAAAACATATTTTGAACTATAAATAAACAGAGTGTTTGCAAAAAATAAAAAATAAAAATAAGTTAATTCAATCCAATTGAGATAAAAAAAAACATAAATTAATACTTATGTTGTTAAATTAAGATATACAAAATTCTCAATCAAAAAACTAATTTAAAATATAAAATTTTTTTTTGAACTAAATACAATTTTTAGGATAACTATATATATATATATATATATAAAGAGTAAATTTTAGGGTAACTAAAGTTTAGGGCTGCAATCCAACCTAGCCACCTTTGATTCTATACATGGGTGGAAGTGAGAAATATGACCCACTAAAATATTTTATTTTTTATTTTTAAATCTTTATTCAAACTAGGACAGTTGTATGCATATTTTATATTGACGACTACTTAAACTGTGCCATTAGATTTATAAGGATTTAAACCCAAGTCCTTATGTTAAGAAATAAATTTAATCACTCAACCCAAATTAAATACATATATTTAAAGGAGACTGTTTTTATCAGGTATTAGTGGCATTGAAGGAATTTTTTTAAAAATAATTAAAATTAATTATGATCTTAAAAATTAATTTTAAATCTTTTAAATAAATAAAGTATAGACTCTGCACGGCAACAGTGTTTGCTTGGATGTATAAGGATCCTATATGAAATTCACATAATTCAAAGGGTCTTTTCATATATAAAATAGGATAAATGATAAATGGATCCAAGGTTTTTTTTAGCGACAATTTAGTTACTTTACTTTTAAAAATATACAAATATATATTTTTTGATTATTTTTTTAATTAATTTATACTATAATAAGAATAATATAATATTTTATTTATTTATAAAAGACTCGTAGTATTATTTGATGAGCACTAACTAGCGTTGATCGAAATTAACCAACGTTAATTAACATTGACAAACTATTAATTGACATTAATTGATATTGACCGACTATTGATTGACACTAAATTAATTTATCATGAATATTATCAAATTCAAAATTTAATGATTTATACGGTAGCAAAATTATTTTCATCAACAAATCATTAAAAGAGTATTAAAATTAATAAAAAAAATAGTAAGGTCTTCACTTTTTTTACTAATTTTAAATTATTATGATATTCCATTAATAAAATAACATCATATTTGTGTAGATTATCAAATTTAAAATTTGACGATGTTGACAATGAGATGATCAAATGCAATCAACGTTAATATAATAATTACCATTTAACTTAATGAAAAAAATTAATATATGAGAGTGTATCTATGTATTTCGAAAATAAGATAAATAAATTATCACTTGAAACTTTATGAGCCCATTTGTCATTTATCCTATAAAATAGTCCTCTAGGATCAAGTTTGACAATTCACACTTAATTGGCAGCTGAGTATTTTGATCTCTTTTTTCTTTTATGCCACGGTTCTTGAAAATGTTATTAATTATATAATCAAGTAATGTTGTCCTTGTGTTGATAATTCAATAATATAGTACATTTATACATTTATTATAGTAGAGGTTTCAGTTCAAATCTTCTCTTTATATATATATATATATTTATTTTATTTAATTACTGTTGCTATTTAAAAATATGCATACAAAATTAGTTATTTGAAATTTACAAATATTTAGAAATAACTTAAAAAGTATAATATTATATTATAAAATTGATATACATAATTTATATTAATTGATGTGTCACTAATTAATAACTATTTTTTATATTTTTATTAATATCATAACACAATTAATATATCAATTGAATACAAATTTTGCATTAATTTTGTATTTCTTTTTATTTGATAAAATTAGTGCTCCAGTCCGACTCGGGAAAGGAATCAACAGAGAGATCATTTTGAAATCGAAATAAAAAAGTACTATGAATACTTTTCTTTTTTTAACAATACTCAAATTTGAAAATAATTTGTACTTAAAATACCTTTAAAAACACCAAAATAGTCCTCAATCAAACATTTATTGTATATTTTCATTTAATCCCCACACCCATGAAAATAGTTTTTGTACCTAAGAATTAATTCAAGTGAAGTTAATTTTCTTAAATTCTGAATTTGTTGTAAGAATTGACAAAATTCTCATACTTTTTTGATAAGATTATTTTTCATAACCAAAATTTGTAATATTAAAGTGAAAATTGATCATTTTTTAATTATTAAATTACTTAAAAAAATTCATAGCTCAAAATTAAAATCAAAATTTTAAGTTAGACAAACTGAGCAAATTTGGCTCGTGGCTTGCAAATATGAACAGTTTAAATTTTTACGAGAATTCGAATTCTAATTCGTACTTCATTAACTGTTTAATATTTTTTAGTGTAACAACGGTTCTTAAATCTTACATCAAATCTTTGACAAATCATCTTCGCAAGTCTTTTTTTTTTAAATCGTTACTCTTACTCCAAACTATGTCACTGGAGCAGTCGGATTACGACTTTTGCATGATTTCATGGCAAGGTTTTGTCGGATATATGCAGATTTGACTTAAATCATGTAACCCAGTCGATTCGTCATTGGGTTTGCAGGAGAGTTTAGAATTAATATATATACTAGTCTGATAGTTTAGCATTTTATAATATTCACGGCACGGTGGCCAGAAAGACACAAGACCTAAGACTCCAAAAAAAACATAGACAGAAGATCTTTATGATTAATAATCAATGGCCGTCATTATTGGACCAACTCTATCTTGTTGAAAGAGCCCACTATATTTCTGGATATAAAGTCAGTGCTTCAAAGCCCTAATCACTAATCACCGTCCACTCTATTTCTATATGGCAAGGTTTTCTTGGATATATGTAGATCTAACTTAAATGGGAAATTCATACCCAAAAAAAAATGTAAATGGAAAATTTTCATAAATGATCGAATTTTTTTTATAATTATTTTTTTAATCATGAATATTTTTTTTTCATTTTTTTATAATAAAAAACTCTAAATTTGGACACTTTTACTCTCTAAATTCTATTTTCTCAATATTATAACAATCGATTTCAAATGAAAAAATACCCAAACCTCTACTACTAAACACATACACTTCTCATAAAAAATTCAATCAAGTAGATTGAAAAATCGAGACAAATCCACTCTAGCCATTTGGTATTTTGTTTAAAGTAAAGATATATTATGAAATATATATTGAAAATGAAATATATTTATAATATGTATATTTAAAACGAGTATGTTGCACAAAAAAGAGTGAACATGATTGAAAATTAGTGAAAAAAAAGTATATGTAGTGCGAAATTGGGGATAGTGTACCATGGCAACCCTTAATGATCTTGGCACACATGCTTTTTAAATTGTTCTTTTTTTTTCTTATATTTAATCACAATTTTTACATTTTGTCTTTTGTTATAAATATTATGTGGCTTGTTTCAACTATTTTATGTTTTGGGATAAGGCAAAAGAGTTTCGGTGATAATGTTAAAAGATACATTGAATTTTAAAATGTTGGTATGTTGGTTCCAAAAAATATGTAGTACTATTGAAGAATGTTTGTTGTATAATTGAAGTTGACTTATTGCTGTATAAAGTGACTCTCAGAATTGAGGTTCATTTAAATATTATGAAGACAAGACCAATTGCACTTGAAAAATGATGACAACGTGGTATTTTAGTTAGGCCTACATAAATTTTTTTCTGACACCTTTATGTATAACACTGCATGTTCAAACTCTCGTATGTGAAAATAATGCAGAAGCACCTACCGAGTAGAAATAAGTACGTCCTAATCAATTCATGTCCACAAACACTAACAATCAAGTGAGTAGTATAGTTTCAATAATTTAAATGCTTGTGTTTACGCCAAACCCTCTAAATAATTATCATTATTCTCCTCTAATGTTCAACAAATACCCATTTTATACATTATGATAGTTATATATATAGAGATAATGGTAATGGTATTTATGTTGGCAACGATAATAAAAATGATGATAATTGTGAGAATGATAATTATGAAATAGAAACCAATGGATTGAGTGACATACCAAAGGGCGAACTGAGTTATATTTCTAATATTTCTCTTCATGTGCCGTATGATGAGTATGATTCATATGCAAGAGAAGATAGGGTTAAAGTAAAAAATTCATTTCAGTTCATGTCTCTGATACCACCATCATACTTAAACGTATCAGATAAGGTATCGTGTACTGGAATTGGAGACGTGTTTGTGAAAAAGTTGTATAATAGTAAAGATGGAATTCACGAGGCTATAAAGCATACTAACACTTAAGTGTAATTGGAGCTTCAAACTTCATAATTCTACCAAATATTGTTTTGAGGTAAAATGTGATAATGAAATATACAAATGGCAATTATGTGTAGTGTCAATAGAAAGGCGACGGTTCTTCACTATTATGGGAGTAAATGCAAAGCATACTTGTGTTTTGGATCGATTACGAGATGGTCACGGATAAGCTAAGAGTCATATTATTGGTAAAGTAATTAAAAATAAGTTTACATCAGTCAATAGAAATTATAGATCAAAAGAAATTCAAGCAGACATACATGAAGAATTTGATGTTGAAATAATGTATCCTACAGTTTGGCGAGCTAATGAGCATACATTAAGATTGATAAAAGATGTTCCAGAGAATTTTTTTACAAATTGCTTCCTACATATAGCTATATGTTAGAACAATAGAACCCGAGTACGGTTACTTGTTTAAAAACTGACAGTGATAATCACTTTAAGTATTTATGTAACGCCCCAGACCCAAAAGATCCGACACACGACATTACTTACATTCATTCACTGCATGTGCACTCATAAATAATATTACACAAAATTTTCAACTTTCATTCAACACAGAAATCCTTAGCAAGTTGCTAGTAAGTTCAACACTAAAATCAACCATAACCTAACATATAAATATAAACTTCTCTTGACAATATTTAAACATTCATTTCAATTTCTTTCAGAATTATAGCAATTGAATTATGACTGGGACAATTATTAAACCGGAGATACGCAGAGTTTTCTCAGAGATTAACACTCTACTACGTCACCAGTAGCAACTTTGTTACCGGGAGCCCAGAATATATCCATTGCAAATTCTTACTTAAAATCATCCAATAACCACACTTTATAAAACTTAAACCAAATCCAATCCACATACAATGAAATAATACATAAGTATTTATTCAATAGGGACAAACCAAATATCCTATTCCACGTGTCCCCAAATGAAACACACAACAACCTAGCAACTTAGGGAACCCAAGGAACAGCAGAAGCCTTGCCAAATCCGTTAAGCACACATGCACCTTATTTACCTGAAATCACCATAAACTATAATGAGTATAAAACTCAGTAAGCATACTAATTTTTCATATATCAAATACAAATACATATATGTACACAATGCATATGTATGATATGCTGTGATCAATCAAAATCATAATCTTATCAAATCACATATCATGTAAGCGCTTACACATTCTTTCAAAACACATAATAGGAATACCATTACTCAACTACTACTTAGTAGGACTTACATATCACATATCACATAATGAGCCAAATGTCACTCGTAGGTGACATACCGTATGAGAGGAATAGTACAAGTGAGGTCTTTAAATCACACATATATAACGCTTATGCCCGAAGGTAAAAGCCAAACCCTCACCCTGATCATCGGTGAGTCCTCTCACGTGTACCAATACGCCACCACACGAATGTGATGACTCACACTTCCTTTAGGTACCAATAGGATCCTCCCTACATACGGAACACATAACATATACCAATCCCGAAGGAAAGGCCACACATAAAGGCTCCACAAATCACATAAAATGCCTACTAAGTTAACAGTGAGTTCAAGTACCCTCAAATCACAAAATATTTCTCATGGACATATTACACTTCAAAAGCTTTCTTTGTTAAACGCATCTTATTTTGGAAAGCTCACTTTCAAAAACACATGTATGTCCATGCTCAATGTCAATGCTCACATTCATAAACATATATTCACATTTCATATCAAAATATACTTTGACATATCATAAACATATTCTTAACTACATTTACAAAATCATTCATAACACTTACTATGTTTATTGTGATTCCAGTAAAAAGTCTAGTATACTTACCTCTTAACACTTTCAGCTACAAGGCTTAAATCTCCTTAACCTATCAATGGAGATTAATCCTTTCATAAGCCTCACAATTCACACAAAATACTTTAAATAGCTTACAAAATTATACACAATGCATTTATCACATCAAATTGGTCTAAATATTTGGTTTCTCAAAACCTGTCATTCTGACCACTTACACTTAACAAAAATTTCTAATACATCAAATGATGTCCAATTACTCCAAAATCAGAATATACCATTTTTGACTCATATATCCTTCTTATATATGAATATTATATCAAATTTTCTACACAATCCATTCCATACACACCATCGAATCCAAACTACAAACCTGACAGGATCAAGATACTTACTGAACAGTATTCAATCTCCAAATTTTATAAAATCATATACTAACTCAAAAATTATAAATCTACCACATAATTACTCTTAACACATATCTCAGTCCATGATAAATATTTCACTTCCAAATCACTGCCAAAAGTATTTTAAAACTATTTTATTCTATAACTTTAAATCTGTTAATCAAATATTGCAATGAGCTGATACACTTTAGAAATTCATAACACTTCAACCACATTGATCTAAATTCTCAATTCCGAGTATATCATATTAGACATATAAAATTATCATATTCCACAAATTCATAATTTTTGAAGATCATTCAGTAGGACAAAAATTATTTTTCACTGTACTATACTGTTTACACAGGAAATTTCCAGAATTTCAGGGTCATTTTGGTAAATTCACTATAAATTCAATTTCCAGAATTTTCAATCGATTCAAAGTCTCAGATGATCCTTAACATGTCTAATTGCATATACTCAAAATTCAAAACCAGAATCGAATCACAACAATTTATAGAATTCCTAGATCAAGAGGTTATCCAGCAGAAATTCCACAATTCATCATGATTTATCAAACTATCTTATAGATCATCATCAATTCTCATATTATCTTACGAAATACACAACAAATCCTCAATTATACATATTTTCAGAAATCAAAACTTAAAGGAATTAACTTAATTAATACCAATAAATTGAGAAATACGTATGATATACCTCTTGAAATTCAAAATTCCAATTTCTTCTTCTTTTTCTTCTTTTTCTCCTCTTTCTCTCTCCTCTATTTCTCTCTTCTCTCTCTCTTAAAATGGGTAGCTCGACCTAAATGAGAGAATTAGGGTTTTAAAAGTGTATTTTTATACTAAGTGGCTAATTTTTGGTATTTACGAATTCACCCCCAAAACTTTCAAAGTATAACAATTTGGTCCCTAAAATAATTCCAAAGTCTTGCAAATAAACCCAATACTAATAGTATATCCTTAACCTATAAAAACACTACTAATAACAATATATAAATCAAGGATCACCCACATACAAATAAAATACGTATATTTATATATATAAATATACATATTCTTACCGGTTATGGATACTGGTTACTACAATTTATTTATAAAATTAGGACTCTACATCAGAAGTTTCCAATCATTCATATGTCCGGTGATTTTTTATGAAACATTTTTGAAAGATGTCTATCTTAGTATAATATTTGTAGCGGCATGTAAATATGAAAATAATTATATATTTTTATTGGCATGGGGATTTGTGACTCATAAAATAATGCTTCTTAGACAATGTTGATGGTTAAACTGCGATGAGTAATTAGTGACCATTAAGATTTAATTTTTGTATCTGATCGACACGTCAGTGTTAAGAGGGTAATTCGGAGTATGTTTTCTAATATATATTATAAGTTTTGCATCTTTCACTTGAAAGAAAATTAGTAACAAAATATAAGTTATCAACAAAAAAGAATAAAAGGGATACTTAGTTATCTATTTTCTTGCTATCAAGATATATCGCCTTTTAGACTTTCAACACCAAATGAATAAGATGCGAGAGAAATTTAATGTAATTAAGTATTTGAAGAAAGATATTGGCATAAAAAAATGCGTCGATCAATTAGTGTATTTAGAAAATATAACACCGTGACTACTTATATCGCAAAGAATATTAATATAATTGTAAAAAGTGCAAAAAATTTAATTTTTGATAATTAATTATATGATAACATGTATCATTTATAAATAATTATATTATAATACGTATTATTTTATTAAATTTTTAATTTTTATTAAAAATTAAATAAATAAATAAAATTGGACGTGTGTTTAAGGATTAATAAATAAAATTGTATAGTGTATCTAAGGCTTATTTTATTTATATAATTAAATTATTATTTTTAATCTTTTTACTATTAAAACTAACTAAAAATTAATAAGTTAGAATAAAATTATAGTTTATCATTTTATAATAATAACGGACGGTTGCCAGAAAGACACGAGACCCGACACTCAAGAAAAATAAAAAAAGACAGAAGATCTTAATGATTAATAATCAATCGCTGTCACTATTGGACCAAATCTATCTTCTTGAAAGAGCCCATTCTATTTCTATATATAAAGTCGATGCTTCGGCGCCCCAAATTAAACTCAAAAGTAGTGAGTAAAGTAAGATACCTAGTAAAAATTTGCGATGGAAACCCAGAGTCGCCCCTTGAAAGCCTTGTTCGTCCCCTTCTTGACTCCAAGCCACTCAGTCCCACTAGTCAAGATAGCCATACTATTTGCAGCTCGTGGTGTTAATGTAACCATTGTCACCACTCATTACAACTCTCTCTACTTTCAAAAATATGTAGAAAAAGCCATTAGTTCAGGCCACCAAATCAGTATTCACAAACTTGATTTTCCTTCCAAGGAGGTAGGTCTCCCTGAAGGACTCGAAAGCTACAACCGTGCAACTTCTTTTGAAACTGCTCGGAAAATATTCCAAGCTTTCTCCATGCTCCAACTACCAATGGAGCAATTTATCCGAGAGGAAAGGCCAGATCTCCTTGTCGCTGATATGCACTACATTTGGGCTTCTGATGTAGCTCTCGATCTTGGAATACCAAGGCTTGTGTATCACGCAAGATCCTATTTTACTCTGTGTGCTGCTGATAGTATTTCTCGTAATGCACCTCACACGAAGGTTGGATCTGATAAGGAGCTCTTTGAAATACCTGGGCTTCCGGATCAGATCCAAATGACGAGAACGCAGCTTCCGGACTGGGTCAGATCACCGAATGGGTACACCATTTTCATGGGCAAGATTGACGAATCTGTTGCAAAGAGCTACGGCGTTTTGGTGGATAGCTTTTATGAGATGGAGAAAGATTATGCTGACTACTACGTAAATAACCTGGGAATAAAGGCTTGGTCCGTAGGACCTGTAGGGCTTCATCACAAGGTCGACTATGACAATAACAGTGAGCATGCATGTCTAAGTTGGCTAGATTCTAAAGAACCTAGCTCAGTTCTTTACATAAGTTTTGGAACCTTGTCATCTCTTAGCTCAACGCAGCTCTTGGAGATAGCAACAGCCCTCGACTCATTGAATTACCCGTTTGTTTGGCTGGTTCGAGATGAAAACACATCCAAAGAAACAAACTGGTTACCAGAAGGGTTTGAGGAAAAGATTAAAGAGAACAACAAGGGGTTGATCTTAAGAGAGTGGGCACCACAGGTGAAGATCTTGGAACATCCAGCCATTGGTGGATTTTTGACTCACTGTGGATGGAACGCGATCTTGGAGAGCGTAACAGCAGGAGTGCCAATGGCGACTTGGCCGATCTCGTCGGATCAATTCTACAGCGAGAAGTTTGTGAGTCGGGTGCTGAGAACAGGAGTGGAAGTTGGGGCTGAGACGTGGTCTCAGTTGATAGAGGAGAGTCGTTCATTTGTGGTAAAGGACAAGATTGAGAAGGCTGTGAATGAATTGATGGGTGATGGTGAAGAGGCCCAGCAGAGGAGGCCCAGAGCGAAAGAGCTTTCAGAGGCGGCCAGGAAGGCGGTAACAGAAGGTGGCTCATCTTACTCAAATTTAACAGCTTTGCTGGAGGAACTTGGCCAGTTTTCGTCTATCAAGTAACTTACTCTTCAAGAGAATGTTCACAATACTCTCCAACCACAAGCATGGTTCAATATATGCTATGTGTATGAAGTCATTAATCATAAAAAGTAATATACACATAGCATATATCCAATACAAGAAAATCTTCATGATTCAAGAGTATTTTAATCTAATGAATTTGCTTTTAGTGCTTTTACAAATAAAGACCTGTGGAAAATAGCAAGTGCTGTAATTAGTTGTCAAGTTAATTCAATGCACCAGCTAGTCCGCAGGCAGATAAGGGCGTTAACATCTGCGTTTATTTCAAATATCTAGGTACTTCGTCATTTTCTTTGTTTGTTTGTGCGTGCCTTTTTTGCCCTTTCCATTTTTAAGGTTTTCCTATTTTATTTGCTGACCAAAAGTTCGCTCTCTTCTTGTGTGAAAAAAGAAAAAAGATACTCCCTTAAGGTAGTTATTGCTCTTCGGATTTGAATGTGATTATAAATCTAAAATATTATGACACTTGAAACACACAAAAAAAAAAAATGTTAATACACAATTTTTTCCTGGTCAAACATTAGCCTTTTTTAATAGACAAAGAACAGAGGAAATTTGCTTGGATATTCATAGATCCCCATGTGAAATTCACGTGCATGTCCTTATGCCAAAGTATTTGATTACAACTTTCGAGTTCTGATTCCTACAAGAAGAGGAAATTTGCCTGGATATTCATGGATCCCCACGTGAAATTCATATAAAGTAATTTATCTTTGGATCAAATATCTATAAAATGCACGTGCATGTCCTTACACATAAAGTATTTGATTACAACTTCCGAGTTTTAGCTCCTACGAGAAGAGGAGATTTGCTTGGATCCCCACGTAAAATTCACATATAAGACGAAGGGCCCATGGCTATGCATACATAATATATGAAATCCTGCACAAAATCAACAATTAATTGCGGTCAATGTTTGACCATATGCTTCCGAAATCTTCGCAATTGAATATATAAATATCAGTGCTTCAAAGCTCTTAACGATACTCCAATTTATCTGTTGGGAAATTATATAAAAGTATATCTATATATTAATTAATTATATATTATTATTTATTAAAAGTAATTAAATATAATTTATTTAATATTAAAATTTTAAAATATTTAATATGATACGAGTTTTAATATGTAAAAATTTAATTATTTTATTTTTTATGATAAATTAAAATAAAATAAAATATTATAAATAATAAATTAAAATTTTTACTCTAAATTTTAATATATTATTTATTTATATTTTATTAGTGAGAGAACGACAATATTCTCTCTCAAAACAATCAAGTATATTTTCTATTAAATATTCTTGATAATTTAGCATAAAATCTTGATTATAATAATTTTTTTATTAATTAAAATTAATTTTACAAGTGATATCAGAGTCGCTTCATGTCGAATCATTGAGAATTTTTTTTTGTGATTTTTTTGTTTTGTTCTGAATAAGATAATATTAATCTTGTATCAAAGAATAAATGAATTCATTTGTATATGAATTTAATTATGTTTTCGTTTTTTTATTTATTTATCAGATTTTGCATATTTGCAAACCAAAATGGCCATGATAAATGCAATATGCTTCAAGCACGCATTGATTGATTCACATTTTAGATTTATGAATATGTAATTAACAAAAAAATAAAAAATCACGCGGCTATCAATAAATTGTTACGAAAGGCCCTTTTTTGTGTTACGGATTGCATTGAATGCATTACTTCTTATTTTTATTTACGGATTCAATTATTAAAAAAGGCAAAGTGGAAAACAGTTTTTGAATTTAAAATGATAAATACGAATTTGATGATTTTTTTAAAATTATATTGCACGTTAAATAGTTAATGTCTTTAAATTTAAAAACTTTATCAAATCAATTTTATAAGATTTATAAAGACTCTAACAAACTTAAGTTTTATAAGCCCAATATATGATTAAATTAAGTAAGTCAGGATGAACTTATCAGACCAAATTTTTTGAATTTAGACTATTGAATAATAATTAAGGCTTGGGTAATTTAGAAGAGTTAGATTTGATCCAACTTAATCATTTTAATATCAATTTACTTTGAACTCGTCCGACTTTGGCTCAATTGATTGTTCATTGTTGATTGTTGACTTTGATAATTTTTTCTTTTCTCTTCCTTTAAAAAAAATTATAATTTAGTATTTCAAAATAAATTGAATTGAAGTAAAATGTTATCAAAGTAACATTTTTTATGTAGATATTATTTTGAAATAAACTACCACCAAAGTAACTTCTTTTATGTAGATTTATTTATTTTAAAATATGTTAATATTATTAAAAAAATTAAATAATTGTGTTATGCAAAAAATAATCGACCTAAAGAAAGATTATTTTTTAGTCAGATAATAGACACATTTGGTAGTAAATATGTGATAAACTTTGGTGTTTTTCATGCATATAATATGTCAGTCCAAAGAAAAACATATTGTTGGCAGGATTTATTATCAATATTTACTAACTAATTTTTTATATTACCGTTTACAAATTGTTATTTATGTTTAAAGACTAAATTTCAATGTTGTACTTGGTATCTTATAATGCCCAATTTGTTGTATCTTATATCATATGTGTATATATATATGCATGATTCAATGACATGATTATTAATTGTGCGTTTTTTTATTTGTTCTATATTCAATAAATGTGTCTTCTATATCTACCAATTTGAATAATATTCTAGTGCTTAACGGCACCTAACTTTAAGAAATGGAAAGATCACATTACTATTGTATTTGATTATATAACTCTAGACTACGCGATTCGGATGAAAGAATCTCCAGCCCCTATTGATGGTAATACTATTGAACAAATGACACTTTAGGAAAACATTGAGCGTTCTTCTCACATGAGTCTAATGATCATGAAGCCCGCTATTCTGGATATCATTAAAGGCGTAATTATAGGGGTATGTGATTTGGGTTCTATAGTTCTTCAGTGTATAACATGTGGTACGTATTCATTATACTAAATATGTATCTCATACATATTAAATTGTACATATATGTATCACATACATATATTAGCACCAGAGTGGCCAATAGAAGTCATAAAACATAATGAACACAAAAAAAATTTTATTAATAAAATTAATATAAAGAGATTGAGAAATTCACCACTAGTTTCTTTTGAACTCTTCAAAATCAAACCCCTCAAAAGTGAAACTCAATGGCAATGTTAGTAGTCAACAGGGTGGGTTTAACTGACTAAAACAACAGCTTGATCTAGCAGATCTTGGTTTAACTCCTTAAACATATACTATATGTTTACCACTGATCAACTCTTGATCAGTAAAACAATAGTTAGTATTATAGTAGTGGGTTAATTACTTAATAGAGATGATAAATAATGAATAAAATAATTTTTCTTGCACTCTCTCTCTAAAAAATAATTTTCCAAAAGTTTTTCTCTAAACTCAACTTTCCAACAACTATTCTTTCATTCCTATTCATAATTTCACATATATATATAATTTATTATTAAATATTATTTATATATATCCTTGGCCACCAAGTATATATATTAATATTATATTAAATAATATAATATAATATAAATATAAAATAATCAATATCTTTATTATTTAACTATTAAATAATTAATATGTGAAATTACCATTTTTTTCTTTTTTTACATGGTTATCAACTGTACCCTCTAATGAGTCCCATCATACTATACACTCAGATAAAATTAACCAATAGCTCATCATGCGCTAGGTGTCAATATACTATTAGTCAACATTAATTATCAACTAATTAATGTATTTAACACTTAAATATAGACATGCGCGCATCTCTTGGTCATGCTGGATATTACTAGATTGAACAATTCAATCTAGTACACTGCTCCAGTGCACAACGAATACACTTCATCGTGGGACTCTTTAAGTTTATGCCTAATTTATCAGATGGAATTATTCTATAAGTCTGTGATCAATGCCCCATGCATATGTTACGGATATTACAAATCAGCGCGTTGACCATACAAGTTGAGGTCATAGCGCATACATATAGTCCTTCTGTCATCTATATCCTGGATGTGCAGGAATAATATAGCAAATGTGTTTGCATATATTGTTCAACCCTGTGGGAAACTCATTTTTGGGTTAATACTTATGGTCATAAGATTTTCTGAGATATAATCTCGAAACATCTGGATATACAACTCCCTATGTAAGCTAACGGATCCCATATCTATGCACACCGGACTCCATAAGTATTGAACCATACTTAGCGGTCAGATCATGAAAGGTCTCTGATATGTGTAGAACAAAAGTATGATGGATCACTTACAAGTCTACCGTGACACTCAAGTCAAAGGATCACATATACTGCTCAACTCGAGAGGATCTTCTATTGACGACTTACATAGAATATCTCTTGGTGTCCTTGTGAGTCTGTTCGATATCCAGTCATAATTGGATACCCATATGTTTATACGAGCTTCGAGCTCCAAGCTCACGATCAACTAAGAATAACCATCTGTACCTTATAGGTATGACAAACACTGATTTATATAAAAGGTATCTACCTACAGACCTGTATTTGTGAAAATAGATCAGAAATATAATGTTAGAGAAAATACTTACGTAATGACATTTTCTAGCATCCGATTACAACTATTTGTAACTATGTCATTACTAATATGTCTTCAAGTATTTGTCCTGTTATAAACAAGGCTCTAAACTCTTGGATATTCGCTGACTCTTATAATTTACTAACTTTTAGCAGTTTTAATTATTAGCAATTATAAATCTTAACGATGCTAACTCTTAGTGCTGATCTAAAATTTTTTAAACCAAATCTAAACTCATTTAAATTATACAATATTTATAGCGTGATAAGCATAGTACCATATAATTAAGTGATTAGCGATTTAATAAAAATGTACATTTGTATAAATTACATATATTTGTACATATAGGAATGACACGTAAGCACCAATCTTAATAGTAATGCCTCAGGAAGAAAATGCTAAAAAAGTTTAGAACCAAATAGTAGACCGATTCTCTAATAGTGAAAAGGTTGAAATGAGCACAATTCTATCTAAGCTCGTTTCAATATAGTACAAAAGCAAAGGAAATATAATGGAGTACATTATGAAAATATCTAATACTGTTATAAAATTGAGAGCACTAAAGTTAGAGTTGTTTGATGACATTCTCGTGCACTTGATCTTGATCTCTTTACATGCACAATACAGTCTTTTTAAAATTAGTTACAATACGTAAAAAGATAAATAGACTTTTAATGAGCTCATTGTTCAATGTGTGTAAGAGGAAGAGAGATTGAAATAAAATAAAAAATAGAGAGCACTCATTTAGCAACTTCTTTTAATAACAATATTGCCAACAAGAAAAGGAAAAAAAAAAGCCGCAAATATTAGAACTTCACAGCCTAAGATGTAAAATAAATATAGTGATGAAACCACTTATTACTTTTGCAAAAAAATTAGACATGTGAAGAAGAATTATTCCAAGTATGCATAATGGCTCGTAAAAAATGGTAAACTTCTTAATTTATTTGTTTAGAAATTAATTTAGTTTAAGTACCAAGTCACACTTGGTAAATAGATTGTTAGAGTGGTGCTTACGTGTCATTTCAATATTTTATGAATATTAATTGTTAATATTTCTATAACAAATATTTTCTATAATCGTTAGTATTAAATATGTATATAGTATAATGCTTGTAATATTACAGATATTTGATGATCTGAATGAGTTCAGCTCTGGTATAAACTCCTTTAGACTAGATCTAGTCTAAATGAGTTTAAACCAGAGTTAAATGTTAATAATGCTGAAAGTTATAAATGTTAAAAGTTATAAATATTAATTAATTAATTTAATTATTGAAAAATTATTAATTAATTAATTTATTTAATCATTAAATAAATAATTAACTCAACTAAAAATTAATCATTAGATTAAGTTTATTAAATATTTTAATTAATTTAATTATTAAATAAATTTAAGCCTAATCTAAATTAATAATTAACTAGGATAGGTTAACTAAAATATCTAACTTATTCATTGTTAAGTAAAGAAATATAAACAATTGATTTGTTTATTAAGGTGGCCGACCATTAACCTTTAATTGATCAAAAGTTTTGATTATTTAATATATATATATAGTAAGTATTTCATTGCTTAATTGTTAAGCTACTTGTTATAATATAATATAATATATTTTATTTGTCTCTTTCAAACAAAAATATTTTATTTGAAAAAAAAATTGGAACAAGGGTTATATGTTGGCCGGCGTTAAGCAAAGTGGGTGTCAATTCATTTTGACGAATTTGGCCAAAAATGGCTTCAAAAGTAACGGCAAGAGAAAGTAAAAGAAGGGCAAATGTTGTTCCATTATTGTTCGATAAATAATTCATTTACTTCTCCTTGGATGCTAGGCTTGGGGAAGGGGTAAAAAGTGAAAATTCGTTTTTCTTATTGTTTTCAATTGTTGAAAACTATTTCTTTTCTTCTCCATTTATTGCCGGACACCACTAAACTAAAGGATTGATTTAGTTGTTCAAATGTTAAACAAGGAAACTAAAACAATTCCTTAACTCCGAGAAACAAACTTTTTAAGTTAAAAGATTTTAGTTTAAGATATAGTTTAAGTGTTAAATTAAAGATTAATAGTTAATTCTGTGGTTTAAAGAGTTAAATCAATACTGAAAAATTAAAGTTATTATTCTAGTAACTTAAGCCAATTTTATTAAGTTTTAAAATTATTAACGGATTCATTTCGGGCGGTATTTTAACTTATATCATTTCAAATGCTTGCGATGTGATTATTCTTAATCTTAGTACTAATGTGATTAATATATTTTTATTTTGTTTATTATTATAATAAAATAAAATTGATTGCTTTCATTGTTTAGAAAATTAGATTTTTAACTTCCATTACACATGTTTATGTATAAAATGCATAGATTGTGTATATATATTGTATGTGATGTATATTAATGAATAATGGACATGCACACATGCATACACGCACCCAATAGATTAAGTTTTGAAACACACCCAACATAGATACAGGTGCTACTACATACATAAGTGTGATTATGCAGGATGCAAATACAATTAGGTTTTGAACAAATTTAATTACTCTTATTCTTTTAGAAATAGAAAATTTAGTCTTTCAAGGAATTCAAATATTATTGCTACCACTTTAGTTGATAATCTATATAAATTAAATCTTCATGCCTCGCAAGTTAATGAAACCTTTTATGCATCAATTATAGTATAAATGCAAATTAATTAATGAGAATTCTTACATGTTGTAGGATAAGCTTTCAGGATACGTTTTTAAACAAAGAATTCAAAGGCTTATGTCACAAGGCTCTTGATGAGGCAATTTGATTATTTAGATTATAATTAGAATCTAGTTATTATTTGAATTTACATAAGACATTTATGTACAATTGGTTAAACAAAATTTGTTTTCTATTTCTTCTTTGAAATAATTCAGTTACTCTTATTCTTTTAGAAATGAAAAGAGTCTTTTAAAGAATTCTAATATTATTGCTACTAGTTCTTTAGTTGATAATCTATATAAATTGGATCTTCATGCCTCGCAAGTTAATGAAAACTTTCATACAAGTAACTGTTGTTTAAATGCAAATTAATTAATGAGAATTCTTATATATTGTAGCATAAACTTTTGAGACACATTTTTAAACAAAGAATTCAAACACTTATACCATAAGAAATTCTAAATTTTATTAATTTTTTGGATTTCGAAATATATACTGAATGCATTAAGGGAAAACAAATAAATATTAGAAAAGTTAGTGTCGACAGGAGTTCAAACGTCTTGAAATTAATTCATATTGATATTTATAGTCCATTCTTTACGGCTTCTTAGAATGTCAACAATATTATATTTCTTTTATGGATGATTATTCTAGTTATATTTGATTCATGAGAAGTCTTGGTTATTGGACATTTTCAAGGCCTTTAAAGCTGAAGTTAAGAAATCAGCTTGACAAGAAAATTACAACTATTAAATATGACCGTGGTGGTGAGTTCTATGGTAGATATGACAGATCAGGTGAACAACTTCCATGCCTTTTTGCAAAATATTTGCAAGTTCAATACACTATGCTAAGGACTTAAAGTTAAAATAGTGTAGTTGAGAAACGAAATCGAACTATAAATGATATGGTTGGAATTGTGGTCAATTATTCATCTTTACCAGAATATCTTTGGGACAAATCTTAAATATTGCAGTGTATATCCTTAATCCAGTTTCAAGTAAAATAGTAACTAGAACCTTGTATGAGTTATGGACTAGAGAGAAGTCTAGTATTAAGCATTTGTATGTTTGGAGTTGTTCAGCAGAGGTTAGGCCATATAGACCTAATGAAATGAAGTTGAACTCAATAATAGTAAGTTATAACTTTGTTGGGTACTTAAAGAGATCGAGGGATTTCAAGTTTTACAATCCCTCAAGTATATCCTTTTTTGGAGACATGGAATGCTAATTTCATTGAGGACGTTGAATATAGTGGGAGTGTTAAACTTAGGAATATTATATTTGAAGAGGAATATGTCATTACTTAATATTGCAATTGATAATGACTAGGTAATTGTGCTTGTCATTATGCAGGATACAAATAATCAGAGCGTCCATAAGATACATCTTACTGATATTGAAGAACCTACTTTTGCTCATGAAGATGAGCAACAATAACCTTAATTAGAAGTTTCATTAAGAAAATCTACTAGGGAAAGAGAATCGATAATTTCAAATGATTATATCATGTATCTCTAATAGCATGAGTTTGATATAAGACTAGAAGATGATCCAATAACTTTTAGTCAAGTCAAATAAAATATGAACTCCCTGAAATGGATAGATGCAATGAAAAATGAGATGAAATCAATGCAACACAATGACATTTGAGATCTTATCGAATTGACTAAATGAGCGAAACCAATTAGTTTTGAATAGATTTTCAAAACCAAATGGAATTCAAAAGGCAATGTCAAAATATATAAGGCATATCTAGTCATAAAAGGTTTCACTCAAAAGGAAGGCATTGGTTATAAAGAGATTTTCTCTTTTATTTCATCAAAAGACTCTTTTAAAATTAATATGGCACTTATAGCTTATTATGATTTAGAGTTATATCATATGAACGTAAAGATCGCATTTCTCAATAGCGACATTAAAGAAACATATACATGGTGCAACTAAAAAACTTTGAATCCATAGATTCAAAATATTTAGTATGCAAATTAAATAAGTCCATCTATAGTTTAAAACAAATATTTCGTCAATTATATTAAAATTTTGATCAAGTGATTACCTCTAAGGTTTTAAAGAAAATACTGTTGATCAATGCATTTATCACAAGATCAGTAGGAGTAACTTTTATTCTTCTTGTATTATATGTGGATGACATTCTATTGACAAGCAATAATATAGGCTTGTTGTATGAAACCAAAAGGTTTATTTCAAATAATTTTGAAATAAGAAATCCTAATGATGTATCTTTTGGTGTTACATATACAGATTCATCGAGATTATTCTTGTAGTATACTTAGTTTATCACAAAAGGTATATAATGATAAAATGCTTAATAGATTTGACAAATAGAATTATGAATCAGAGACACACTTATTACTAAAGGTGATAAATTCAATTTTCTTGAATACTCAAGAAATAAGGTTGAGATGATCCCTTATACATCGACAAAAGGAATCTTATCTATATTCAAGTTTGCATGTGATTGGTATTATATATGTAGTTAGAATGCTTGGTAGATATCTAAGTAACCCATGTATAGATCACTGAAAAGTCGTTAAGAGGGCTATGCAGTATATATAGAGAACAAAATATTACATGTTCACATATTATAGATTAGATTATTTAGAGATAATTAGGTATTCAGACTTCGAATTTGCTGGTTGTCTCGATATCAAAAGATCCATTTTTAGCTATGTCTTCATAGTGACTGAAAGAGCCGTGTCATGAAAAAGTGTCAAATAGTCACTCATAGCTTTTTCCACCATAGAAAGAAAATTTATAACTTGTTATAATGTATCAAATCAAGCAATATAGTTGCGAAATTTTGTCATAGGGCTGCAAATTATCGATGACATTGAGACACCATTGAGAATAGATTATGATAATAAAATCGCTGAGTTATATTCTAATAATAACAGAAGTTCATCAAAATCAAAGCATATTGACATCACGTTTCTTGTTATTAAAGAGAAAGTTTAGAGTCTTTTGGTGTCTATTAAACATATTAGTACAAACTTCATGATTATGAATCCGTATACTAAGAGTGTACCATCTAAGGTGTTTTATGAGCATGTAGCTCGTATGGTGTGGTTCATCCTAATTGTATGCTTGTAGAGTGAGAGTTTATTTTTTTATGTTCAATTGCAGTTGACATGTTTTCTGATCAGATTAAGTATTGTTATTTATTTATTTATTGAAAACTTTGAAGTAAAATTATATTTTTTCAGTTGCGGTTGTGCATAAATTTTTGAAAGTATATTGTTAAACACTTTTGAGTTATAAAGTAGGACTAGTTAAAAATAGGCATATTAAGTAATCACATTGCATGAAATTTTTATGCTACATATCCATATTTGATCTATGCCATTGATTATATTAATGTATGTGACCATTGACGGGTCTAGTTACAAAAAAAGTAATGAAGATCGATTTGATCATATATTAGTATAATTGATGAACTAGATTGTTTAAAGATGTCTTTTTGTTAAGATAGTAAATATTAAACTCATAAAATTATTTAATAATGTACAATTATAAAGTAACATATGTAATTTAAGTGGAAGATTATTGAGAAATTATATAAAATTGAGCATGCACATATCAATTAATTGTACATTATTGACTATTTATTTTATTGTCTATTGAAAGTGATTAAATAAAATTTATTTGTTATTGAACTTTTATGGCATCTTATATAATATGACCTTTAATATATAAAAACTTGATTATTTTATATTATTTTTATGATTAGTCAAAATAAAATAAATTATAATAAATAATAAATTAAAATTTTTAATTTAAACCATAACGTATTATTTATTTGCATCTTATTAGTGTGTAAACAGTAATACTCTCTAAAAAAAATAATTTAAATATAAAAGATTATTAACCAAATTCTTTACATCTTTATAAACTCAAGTACATTTTTAATTAAATTTTTTTAATAATTTAACATGAGATCCTAATAATTCTTTCTGTCAATTAAAGTTTTTCTCCAACATTACCTAGCTAAAAGTTGTAAAGAAACTAAGAAGCGACCCCTCGGAGCCAATTTCCTCCCCTACTTCACTCCAAGGCAGTCAATCCCGCCAGTGAAGATAGCCAAGCTATTTGCAACTCGCGGCGTTAATGTAACCATCATCACCACTCATTACAACTCACTCCACTTCCAAAAGTATATAGACAAAGCCATTAATTCAGGCCACCAAATCAGTGTTCAGAAGCTTGATTTTCCTTTCAAGGAGCTAGGTCTCCCTGAAGGAACCGAAAGATTCAGCTCCCTTTGAAAAAGCTGGGAAAATATTCGGCGCCTTCTGCTTGCTCCAACAACCCATGGAGCAATTTATCCGAGAGAAGAAACCCGGTTGCCTTGTTGCTGATATGCACTACTTTTGGGCTTCTGATGTAGCTCTTGATCTTGGAATACCGAGGCTGGCGTATCACGGAAGATGCTACTTTTCTCTTTGTGCCGCTGATAGTATTTCTCGTTACGTACCTTACAAGAGCATTGGATCAGATAAGGAGCTCTTTGAAATACCTAGGCTTCCGGATATGATCCAAATGACAATAAGATCGCCAAATGGGTATACCATGTTAATGGACAAGATTGACGAATCTGTTGCCAAGAGCTACGGCGTTTTGGTGGAGAGCTTTGATGAGTTGGAGAAAGATTATGCTAATTACTATACAAATATTCTGGGAAGAAAGGCTTGGGCCATAGCATCTCTATCGCTTTGTACCAAAGTCGACAACAACTGTCGACATGAATGTCTACGTTGGCTAGATTCTCAAGAACCTAGCTCAGTTCTCTACATAGGTTTTGGAAGCTCGTCATGTTTTAGCTCAGCACAATTCTTAGAGATTGCAACAGCTCTTAACTCATTGAATTACCCCTTTAATTGGGTGGCTCGAATTCAAAACGCATCCAAAGAAACAAAATGGTCACGAGAAGAAGAATAGAAAAAGCAACAAGGGATTGATAATAAGAAATTGGGCACCATAGGAACAGATCTTGAAACACCCAGCCATTGGTGTATTCGTGACTCACTGTGGATGGAACTCGGTCTTGGAGAGTGTGGCAGCAGGAGTGCCAATGGTGACTTGGCCAATCTCGGCCGAGCACTTTTATAATGAGAAGTTGGTGACTCGGGTGCTGAGAAAACAGGAGTGGAAGTCGGAGTTGGGACGTGGGGACCCAAATGATAAGTGTCGTTCATTTGGGCCGACGGACAAGATTGAGAAGGCTGTGAGTGAATTGATGGGTGACGGTGCGGAGGCCAAGATGAGATGTAGGGCTAATGAGATTTCAAAGCGGTCGAAAGGGCGGTTACAGAAGGAGGCTCATCTTACTCAAATGTAACAGCTTTGCTCGAGGAACTCGGGCAGTTTCCTATAGTCAAGTGAATTGCTGTTTGAGGGTTTCTGTGTTTTCATAAATAAGTAATGACTGGTGATAAAGAGCAAGTGCTATCATTAAACAATAAATTTGCTGATTTAATCGCCTCGTAAGGCAAAGGATTATAAGCATCTATGTTTATTTCAAACATCAAGGTACTTGGGTTATTTGTTTTTGCAAATTTTCCAGGTTTCCCTCCGGCTTTTGCCTATCAAAATAATAGTAATGATAATAATACACCATATTTTGACAACTTCATCAACATGCCTATCCACTCAAAGATTAGGGTGGGTGCTACGTGTTACGGACCACATTAGCTTTTGTTGTATGAAGTTCATCCTAAGGGCGGATGACAAGGACAAGCAACAACAATCACGATTATCAATGCATTTTCAGGATAAAAGTAACTAAAGATGAGAAAGGATCACAAGGAGTTGGTACAACAGAATTTTATACTTGAATATCAAGCAATTGGAAGGTTTGTTTTCCATTATTGTTAAAGGTGTGAATACTGGACTTTCTCAGCAGTTCGACAATGACAAGGCAGTAAATTCAAGTGCCTATGTTGGGTGCTCCAATGGTAAACTGTGGAATCACCTCAATTAAACGAAGACAAAATCGGGAAGGCAATGTGTGCAGTTGTCAAAGATAATTATGTATAACTAGAGAGGAAGTGAGCAACCAACCTGTGGGAACTGGCAAAAAAGGTAGTTCAAGGGGGTAGATCATCTTACAATGAGATGGAGATTCTAAAGAAATATTCAGTTCCACAATGACGAACAGATATGATGGTAATTATATCTTAGGCAGCTTGTCACTGTTTTAATTCTTTAAAAAGCCAATACTTTGACCCACTACTCATTTAAATGCCAATACGGTGAAACCTGGAAATACACACCACATAGAAATGGCTAATGGATGAGAAGAAATTAGACTCCAAACAATTAAACCATCAAATCCACACACAGACAAGCATACCTTAATATTGACAAGTATTAGAAATCATCTCAACTTGTTATTTTGTCAAAGTACAGGTGTCAATATGTAACATCATTCCCTATACTGTACACCATTAAAATGGTTGTCACCTTCTACCATAACCATCCTTTCAGTGGCATCAATATAGAGCGTTAAGCATTTCAACTTCCTTGCCCTCAAACTTCTTTTCACAATTATACATAGGTTCAAATCACTTTCTATCATCATTTTCTACATGCCGCTCGGAATCTTCCACATATTCACCTTGCTAACTCAACCCACTTTATAATTTTTACTGCAATTTGCAAGTTTCCATATTAACCAAATAAAACAATAAGCACAAATAATATACATGATTCACAAGACAGCTATTGCAGCTACTAAGCAGTCATGCACCTGTATCAAGAAAAAGACTGTATAATTGCATCAAAGAATCTCATAACCAAGCAAAGACATCTATAATATAATATCTACACCGTATACTTAATTAGGAAGCCAACTCTTAATTTTAACAAACTATTAGCACAAGTTAATAAATTCTTAAGAGTTCCAAACTGCCAATCAGAAGAAAGCAAGACATCTAGTTATAAGCATCCCTCATGACTGAAATGAGTAGCAAACATAGATATATTTAACACTCAACTTGGTTCACTAGTAAGTAAGTTTACTCTTGCAAACAGTGTTACACATAAACAATGCGAAGTAACAAAGAGTTATTCATATCCAGTTAAGCAAACACGTATTACAGAACAGGTGGGTATTGCTTGGCCTGCTGTCGAACCCTTCTCTTGTACTCAGCAGGATCCTGTTCATGTCAAGCCACATTGCTCAAGTAAAAAATTTTATTTCTTTAAAATAACAATGGAAACTAAGGCAAAGTTAAAACTAATGGATGGAGAAAGACCTGGATGAATAGATGATACCCATCAGTTTGTGCAGGGTCAGCAGGATTAGGCTGATCAAGCAAATCCTGAATGCCTACTAGAATTTGCTTCACCGTAATGGCCGGTCTCCACCCCTGGAAGCAACAATGGCTCATGTTAAATATGACATACTTCGCAAGTACATAAGGAGCAGAGAGAAGTACTTACGTGGTCCTCATTGAGGATTGACAGGCATACAGTTCCAGAAGGGTAGACATTAGGGTGGAAGAAAGCTTGTGGAAACTTGCACTTTGGGGGTTTGCTAGGGTAGTCTTCACTGAAGTAGATTGTCAGCGGAAAGTAACCACCTTCCCAATCAGTCTGCAACATTGGGAAGGATGATACTGTTCAAATGGAGTAGAAACATCTAATTGTACCAAAATGTCCCTACATTAGCACTAACAAGAAAATAACTACAAATATCCCTGAAAGCTAAAAACTAAACCTTGCTTAATTGGGAAAAAATAAAAATAAAAATAAAAGGCCTCAAAAGTATGGGCTCGTCCCTCTTCTCTATCTCATATATCTATTCAGGCAAAGCATCTAGAAATATCAGGCATCTCAATGACTTAAAATCCAAAAATCTCTTTCATCATTTATTCATGGCACCAATTACACACCAATAAAATTTGGAGCATCCTGTAAATTTAATTGAGACTACATTTTTCAAATTACTGAGGTAGCTTGAAAAGAATAGTAGAATAAGATAAAAGCTAATACAACACTGTACAGTAATACCCAAAATGGAAAAGTCATAAATTGCTGTATATAAATTCATATTGTGATGATACAATCTAAACTAACAGAGTGACAGCCAAAAGTTTGTTCTGCATAATTGAAGAAAAATATGAAAATTAGAACAAACTCTTTGTAAACCCTAACTAATTAACAGTACTATTGAAATTCAAATCCAATCAATTAAAAGGATAAAACTTTGATATCAAATCTTCAGAACAAAAATGTCCCAACTGTCATTTTCACACTAAAGTCAAAATAAACACTCACTCCGGGCTTGCCAGGAATAATACATTCCCAGATCATCAAATTCACGGACCCGTCTTTAGCAGTCTCTGGCTTGGCCACAAAACCCTAAAAGAGCAAATCAAACACTTATAACTCTGAAAAAATTCAATAAACAGACACATAAGTGAAATAGCGTCATCTGGGGGCTAGAAAATGAAAAGAATAAATTGATATTTAAATACGTGGGGATGATTTTTGCGCCAAGCTTTTCGCTCCTCAGCGAGACGGCCACGCGCAATACCACCCGACATGATAACGATGATGATTGATTACTTTGATCTAACGAGCGGAACGATATGAATGTTTGTTTGCAGAGCAAAGAAGTGAATGTTGTATGCGCGTGTGCTTGGTGGGATATTAACTTGTTATATTCCAAGGTTGACGACTCTTGGATTTGCTCCGTCCTTTTTCGTATTTATTTATTATTTCATGTCTCTTTTTATATATATATATCTTCACCCACATGATGTTTTTTTTTTCAAGTACTTGTGGAAAATTCACTTATTTTATTTTATTTTTCTTCCGCTTGACAAGGTAGTACGTACTTAATTTATTTCTCTTGTTTTATGCTTTTTTTTTTTTTTTCTTTCACTTCTTTAGTATTCTTAGCTTTTAAATTTTATTCAGTTTTCTTTTATATTTTTGTTCCGTCCTTGTGGTTTATTCAAATTGTGAGGCCTGCACCAGCCAATAATTTTTTTAACAAGCTAATAATTGAAGGTAGCTTACATAAATGAATCAAGAGTACGAGAAAGATACAAAATGGATTTAATGGACCCCTCTTTTCATTAATATTTTTTTAAGTTTCGATGTGGGCTTCAAAGCCCCTTGGTTAACATGTGTACCGTTGCGACAAGCTTGTTCGGTCCATGCAATCACAGGCCACAACTATGGACCTAATTTTGCGTGTGTGATCCAATTACAGTCATTCAATTCTCTTTTATAGGAGAACCGAATGTAACTAATCTAAAATAATGTGTAAAATCAGACCCTATCGAATTAATTTTTTTCAGTTCAATTTTTTAATTTTGTTCTAATTTTCAAATTCTAATCTCTCATCTAAATTTTAATATGCAATTTTTTATCCAACTCAAATAATTTTTAAAAATTATTAAATAAAAAAATTAAAGCAAAAATAAAAAGAAGATGATTCACGTTTAATTGTTGTAATTGTTGCCTTCAGAAGTGAAGTCATCAATTCAACCATATGACTCTCGATGAGGCCAGATGATGAGACAGTGAAACTGAGAGATAGAGAATTAGGGGGTTTTTTTTTTTGATTTCATTACATTATTTTTTCTTTGAATTCGGACTGTTTCATATGTCACGCCTTAAGTATTTTTAAGCATTTTTTTTGACCATTTGGTGTGCGGCAAAGTCTCCTAACGGTTATATAAACTGTTGGAATGGTTCGCAGGCCAAAACTTTTAGAAAATCCGTTAACATGGGTAAAGATTCGGATAAAACCCGTGACTTATTAGGGTTGTTAACCCCAATTTAGAAGGAGAATATTTCATAGCATATGTGATGACATTTAGGAATATTCTATTACATATTATTCTATCTTGTATATACACCGTTAGATCATTTAGATCTTAGCCATCGATTGTATAGGGCTGTTAGTATATAAAAGGGAGACCCTCAGTTGTACAAAATACATAACACAACAATAATCTCATAACTTGTGTTTTTCTTCAGCAATATATAAAGCATTTTCTCAAACAAATTGTGTACGTGTTTCTTCTATTCTTTGTGAAGTTTTCTTAACTACTTAGCGCACAACTCATTTAAGTGCGCACGGTTCTCGAAAGATTCGTAACATTTGGTATCAAAACAGGTTCAAAGAAGATGGAAAAAGACGTCACAACGTCGGAAAGATACTTTTGACAAATGAAAAGATACTTCGACGCCATGAGCATACGAGACGAAGATAAGATAAATACCATGACCTTATATATTTCCAATTATGTAATTCTATGGTGGCACAGAAAAAGCGAAGAGATAAGTAAGGGTACTTGTACAATCAACACCTAGGTAGAATTGGAACGATAGCTATAGTGCCAGTTCTATCCGAAGAATGTGGCGCACGACGCTTGAAAACAGTTAAAGGGATTGAAGTAAACTAAGTCCATCAGCAAGTATGTAGAGAAGTACTCTATGTTAATGCTCTAAATTTTCAACATAAGCGAGGAGGACTTGCTGTTCAATTTTTTAGACGGGTTGCAAACATGGGCATCCAACGAGTTAAAGCGGCGCGAAGTAAAAAAAATATTCGACGCTCTGACATTGGTAAAAATGCTCATGGATTACTGCAAGGGTGACTCGAAAAAGTTCAAGCATTCGAGACTCAATCACGGCAAAGGTGGGGATGCAAAGGAGTTTTATCCTCCGGAGGACGAGGAGGAGAAAAGTAAGCAGCGCAAATGGAAAAAGCAAAAGCGCAATGGCCATAGAGGGAACAGACCAATGACAAGTTGCTTCTTTTGAGATAGAGATCACTAGGTCAAGGACTATTCGAAGAAGAAGGCTCTCAATGCAATGGTTACAGCACACGGGGCTTGTGAATAGGGTCAAATGGTGTGTTTGCAGTTGCTTAATACAATGAAAGCCAAGCGGAGTGTTAGCACGCCAATAGGAAAGTGGCTCATATATGTTGAAGCCTACATCAACTGCATAATGACTCAAGTGTTGATAGATACGGGCGCGATGCACAATTTTATTAAGCGTGCAAAAGTGAAGTGCTTGGGCTTTACGTGGAGAAAGAGGAAGGATTCCTTAAATCGGTAAATGTTGCGGCCAAGCCACTAGATGAGGTGGTTCGAGAGGTTAATATCCACCTAAGTAAATGGCGCAACAAGGTAAATTTCTCTGTATCACATTTTGATGTGGTGTTAGGTATGAAGTTCTTGAGGCAGTACGACGTGGTGCCACTTCCTCGACACGATTACATGTGCATCATAGAAAGAGAGCTTTACATGATACCGATGGTAGATAAGTCCAAGGGTGGGCAATCTTAGTCGAAAGCCAGCACTAAAATATTTTCCGTCATTCAACTAATGAGAGTTACTGAACGCAAATGTGAAGTACATCCAGTCACAATTATGGAGATGAATAATAAGGCAACAATGGGCGAAGGTCAACTACCAACGGAGGTTGCGAAAGTGCTCGAGGAGCACAAAGGGGTCGTGTCAACTGTCATACCACAAGTGCAACCACATCAGGGTGATATCGAGCATTGGTAAAATTTGAGCTAAGATTTAAGCTAAGAACTACAATACAGACACTTCAACTAGAATTAGATGGGTTGCGGGGGCAACTCAAGGAGTTGATGAGTATGAGTGTCGCTCAGCAACTCGAGGGGTCACATGGTGTGCGCTTTCAGCACAAAAACTAGGGTAGAGAGTCTAGAGACAAGCAGCGTTATGTCAAGAATCGTGTGGGGGACTTAGTGATGGAGACGATACTTCCACCACACGCAAGACAACACACCCACTTTACAAGAGCCTTAATCGTAGGGAGGAGGGGTCATTTTGTATTACCAAGAGGGTTGGCAACGTCTCGCATAAGGTGGGGATACCTTTGAGACAATAGTTGCATCCGGTGTTTCCCAAGAGCTGGTTGAAGCTATACCGAGAGGGTACAGAAGACATGGAGCAAAACACAGAGACCTTAAGGAATTTTCACATGGGGCGACAAAGGGGCAAAACGCATCCGTGACAGACGGACGGTGCAAAAGAAAAATTCACGTTCAAGGCATAAGTATTTTTTCAAGTGGAAATGGGTACCCGACATTGGTGCACAGTTCCCAGCGAAGACGCGACGAGGGTGTCGCGTCAATTTGGTGAGGAGAATGTCATGCTCCAAGTGTTCTCAAGCATTTCCTTGAACACTTGGTGCGCGACAAAATCTCTTGATGGCTATATGAGCTGTTGGAATGGTTCGCTGGCCGAAGCTTCTATAAGACTTGATGACATGGGTAAAGATTTAGGATAAGCCTGCGACTATTAGGGTTGTTAACCCCAATTTAGAAAAAAAATATTTCATAGTATATGTGATGACATCTAAAAATATTATAGAGTATATTATTCTATCTTGTATGTACACTGTTAAATCGTTTAAATATTAACCGTCAATTGTATATGATTTTTAATATATAAAAAAGAGATCCTTAATTGTACAAAATACATAACACAATAATAATCTCATAATTTATATATTTTTTAATAATATAAAAAATATTTTCTCAAATAATTTTATATATATATATATATATTTTTATATAATTTTTTCGATTGTTTAACGCACGACACATTTAAAATTACACAAATTTTGAAAAGTTCGCGACACATGACAAGGAGGAATTCCTTGCCAAGAGGTGGAGGCTTCTGGGATGGTAGCAAACACGACGTCAGATTCGTCCTTATAGACAATAGATATTGCCTCATAAATGCCGAAAACTGTAACATTTCTTTCCCCCCTCCCCTTGCTTTGCTCATTTACGGCCCCTCACCAATCGATTCAATCATTTGTTGCCAAGCCTATGGTTGCTAATGGATTTGCTTGGAAAGTTGGATAACGTCGCATTAGCCATTAGAGTCAGGTGTTTTTAATTTAAAATTTATATAAGTATTATTATGCGTGCGCAAATTCATTTTAACAATTAGGTTTGACTAATAACTTTATTAACATATAGTAGAAGTTATTAAATTTATTTAAAAACTAATTTTTGGGTTTGTTTTCAATTTTTAATGAAACTGAACTAAAATCGAACCATATCATTTGATTTTTATACTTGAAAAACTTAACTTTAAAAAAAAAATAAAATCACCAACTAATTTTAGTCAAACCGTTTAATCGATTCCTATTATTTTTTTGCCATCTTTATAATTCACAAAGGACAAAAAAATGCAACCACCCCACCCCAGTGCACTGCCAGCGCCGCTGCAAGTTGAAACTGAACCTAGGATCATTATGAAATCTCTTTCACAGTCCATCATCTCTTTCTACGTGTAAGTATTTATTACGATAATTTAGATTATTTATTGATGCGATAATGGTTATACATAATCTCTATCACTAACAAGTGATTAGTGTATATGCTACTAATGCTCAAATTATTACGAAGGCATCGACCTTAAAATGTTAACCCGAACAAGGAATGAAATAGATTTGGCCATTAACGAGTTTGGTTTTTCCTAGTTACCAATCATCAGCCCGTTCGATGTGACAAATGAGTAGATATAAGTAACAACAGAAAAAGCATTTTCAGGGAGGAGCCTGACCCACTACTAGATATTCGTCTAGCACTTAATTAGACCACACAGTGCGCCTGATGAATCATATCAATGTTGCACATGTTGTGTCTCCACATCCACACACTCCAAAATCCAAAGCTTTTTTTTTTTTTTTTAAAAGATTAGAAAGAAAGCTCTGTATAAGCTTGAGCTGCCACGTTGCAGTTTATATCCTAGAAAATGTATGATGGTGAAGAAAAGCTAAAAAGGCAATGCACAATTTGATTGCATATTCGCTTTGGGTTGACAAGAGAGGGCCAGAATGATAATTATGCCTATGGAATCATATCTCTTCTATGCATATGAAACCTTAGATTTTGTTAAACTGTACTTAAAAATGAGTGAACTGATTAACAGAGCTGTGGGATTGGATGTTAAGAAAGGTCCAAAGTTTGTTCAATAACGGTATTAATTATCCCGTAGTAAATAAAGGAATAGCTGCTCGTAGGGTGATGGAGTGGAAGGGGACAGAAACAAGTTGTTTTGGAGATAATAAGTAAAAGGATTGAGAATCATTATGTGATGTAAAGGAGGTGGGAGCACGTGGTGCTAAGCACAAGGGAAAAAGGTGTGGAGAGGAGAATTGCCAGTACAATAAAGAAATCACTTCTTCAGAAGTAGATAGTGATCTCTGAGATTTAGTGAGCTACAAAATATATTACATGGGTTAAAATATGGGTTTAATTTTTTCCAATCATGTGGTTTGTCCTCATAATCCAATGAGAATGAAGAATTGGGTTTACAGTCCAGCCATTTCTAGCTGGCATTTGGGTAGCCGAAAGCTGATTACTGGTATTTTTTTTAATATATAAAAACTGATTAGTGATTGAATTGCTTTCACCAAATCGTGAAAAGAAAATATTAACATAAGAAAAGAGAGGAGGAAACTGCATTTTCTACGCCATTGGCTAAATCATATGCCCACCGAGGGATCAAGAAGACAAATCGAAGGGCACAAAGATTAGAAGAAGATCATGTGACATAATCAAATTCTCATTGTTAAATAAGTATCATAATTATCTTCTTGTCATTGTAAGTAGATAGAAGTAAAGAAAACTCATATAGTACATAAACACTTGAAGTATTAGACAAGGTTCCACAATGGCTCCCAATTCAGTTCAGATGCATACAAAGAACAAAGTACTCGCTGCCACAGACATAACTCAAAAAAACGTACGTAAATCTACATCCATCATCTTTGTAATACAAAAGACAACTGTTTGTAGACACAAAAAAAAAAAAAAAAAACAGTTGATCAATCATTGCAAAATCACGTTACCGGTGTTGAATTTTTTCGGAGTATTTTCCAGGTTGGCAAGATGATATTTGATATGCAGTTTGAAATTTGGAAAATCAAATGAAATCAAGTTTAATCAATAATCAACACAAGCTACAAATATAATGTGACGACAAAACTGATCACTCATAACAACTTAATGAGATGGGGTCACTCAGTGATTGCTTGGTGTGCATCCAAGCTAACGGTCGAATTGAACAAAATCCAATTAATGGAGAGTTAGGTTGTGAAAACGAAACTTTGGGTTAAAATCTTAGCATCAGCAGCGGCTTTCTCTGCGTGTTTTTCTTTCTTGTGAATGAAGCAGGCAGCAGTTGGATAACTGCAGAAAAAAATTGCCCTCCGCAGCAGCTTTGCTTAACTTGCAGTCCACCTCAATTCTATCTTTTTTTTTAAAAAAAAAAAAATTCTCTTAACAGATGGAAACTTTTATTTACCCACCTGCCAAATGGCTTTTGTCATTTCTTATTAAACTTGTGTTTTTACAGGGTTAAGTAGGAAATGTGTCCACGTTTTATACCTGTACCTGAAAGATGGGAAATATTTGTCAAGATTTTGAAACCTTTATTTCTTTTCAAAATTAGCGGTGTTGGTTTTGTCATTTGTGCTAATTATTCTCCAAGAATGAAAATATTGACAAGATGTTTCATTTAAGGCCCACTTAAAATGGTAAGTCACGCACTCACGCTCCTTGGTATGGTGGAAAAGTCTTATCAAATGTGCTGATAACGCCTTATTTAAACGTTTAATGCTAATGAGATTAGTCCCGAGTAAAAATCGGGCATCGATAACTTGATTTGACCCTTGATTATGCTTATTAAACCAATTTCAGCCTTGCTTGCATTGCAATCCTAAAATACAAATATCGCTATCAGTCTATTTAAGTGACAGTTTAATATACGCAAGACTCTGGTCCCAGATAAGAAAAAGGTGCACAGTTCCGGCTTTTACTGCCATTGATGATCTGGTTTATCTAACTCCAACACTTGCTTTTAACCCTTTTAACGACCATTAATGCAACAACCTCTTAATGCTTAGCACAGATTATACTATAACTGTCCATTGGCTGTCAGTAAGAGGAATAAGTGGGTTGTTGCTATTTTTCAAGACGAATAAAAGACTTCTGATCACAATTGTTCAACTGCATTTCGATTAAGCTTTGAAATAGCACGGAAATTGAAACGTTATAGTTGATTTAGAATGAAGTTTTACCAAAACTAAAGGGTGTCGTTCAATTTGATGTAACTCTGCAAATATGTCGCTCTATATTTCCAATTAATGTGACAGACCACAAAGAAAAAAGCAGTTCCAAAAGGGCCCAATGATCATTAAAATCTAAGGTCTGAATACAAAAATGATAGGAGATATATATATATATATATTTTTATTGTATCCGCAAGATATGAATGGGCAGGGTTGGCACGAGACTATAGGATAATCCTTAATAAAGTTGCAAAAGACCCAAGATGAATTTATGAATGGCTACAAAGTCAGTAAAAACATGGGACGAGCGCCTTGAGTCTGACCAAGTTTTCCTTTTTTTTTTTCTCCTCCTCCTTGTAAAGCGGGGTCCACTCAGGGTTAGACCCCCACCCCGTAAAAAGACCATGTGAGGATGGGAGACCACCAGCTGGTTGTGTCTATTGTGTGGGTCTCATTTCTCTCTCCCTCCTCTCCCTCCCTTTACTTCACTTCTTCTACCACCTCCCCCATCAATTTCTATTTTTCCTCCAATTTTTCCTTCATAATTATCTATCAAAATAGAAATCGATTGATACTCCTATCATATTTTTATTAAGATCTAGGTATAATTTTTGTTTCTTTTTTCTAAGTCAATTTGTGATTTAAAAAAAAAAAGAGAAAAAAAACAACGCATATACTATTACACTTGTGATGGCTAATTAATAGTCGGTAACCGAAATTAATGAACATATCCTAGTTAGTTGAAGTAGAAAGTACGCCGTATAGCGCAATTGCATGGAACATGCAAACAAAAACTTAGTTATACAAACATGTAAGTATGAATCGTCCTCATGCCCAACGTCCAATCGTATATGATTCTATATCACGTGGCGTGTGCTGTGCCAATCTCTTTTTCTACCATATTCTGGGTACAATCATAATCATAATACAGAGGGTATAACCTTAATAAATAAATAATTTATACGTGAAAATGGGAGGGTAAAACCGTAAAAAAACGGGGACAAGGCAGCCGTTGTGTAAGACGGAGGGGCAAAATGGGAAAGAGTGACATGAAAGTTTTATTTTCAGTTTTTCATACACAACCGTCTAAGCTGTTGTGGGTGCAGTGAAGTGAAGCCCAAGGAAAATGATAGTGTGGTTGTTGTTGTTGTTGTTGTCGTCGTCGTCGTCGTCTTTGCAGTTACCTGTTGCTACTACTTTTATCCTTTTTCCTCTTCATCCTCTAATTCCCCAACTACCCTTCCCCCTCTCTCTAAAATCTTTATTTACTTTTTTTTTCTCTCTCTCTCTCTCTCAACTCTCTCTCTAACACATTGTGTCTGAAACTTAACACACTGTTTCTTTCCTATCTTTGCTCCTCCTGTTGTTCTTGGTTGTTGCTCTATCACTTTCTTTGTCTCAAATTCTCCAAATTCTCAGACAATGAGAACGGTTTTATAGCTTAGATTGATCTTTTGAGACATATAGATAAACGCCTCATTCTCTTTGTTTTTTTTTTTTTACCGTCTCCAAAATCTTTAGTTAATTTTCTCGTTATTATTAGCTACTTCATATGGAAACTGGCGGCGGTGGCGGTGGTGGTGGAGAGGATTGTTGTGTGAAGGTTGCGGTTCACGTGAGGCCGCTTATCAGTGAGGAGCGTGCACAAGGCTGTAAAGATTGCGTCACTGTCGTTCCAGGGAAGCCTCAGGTAATAAGAATGTGCAATTTCAGTGATTGGAAATTTAATGTTAGAAACTCCATCAAATGCTTGTCTGGTGATGGTTCATGTAATGTTGATTGATGAATCTATGAAGATCTGGATCTTAGGATGGATTTACACTCTTGTGAGAAATCTGAGACTCTTGCATTTTTTACTTGAAAGAGTGTCTTTTCGGAATCTGATTTGGAGAGAATTTAGCCATCACTTGTTATTTCCATAATTGGATTAGTTTCATACTTGCAGATTATAATTACAGCGGAGAAAATTATCATCGTTGCCTAATTTTCTGAAAGTATTTTTTGGTAGTTTAGGGAGGCAATGACTGCAATTCCTGTTATGATTCCAGTTCAGGAATTATTTGGCCTTTGGTCTTAGTTTGCTTTTATGGAAAAAGGTTAGATAACTGGACTGGTCTATTTACTTCCTTCTGCAAAACTTTGCATTGAATTTATTAGTGTAAATTATGAGTGCCAAGGGAGTCGTGTTCATTTTAGTGCGAAAATGGTTCTGACCAAAGTTTCAGAAAAAAGGGGGAAAAAAGTGAAAAGGAACTGCAAATTCTTGTTACCATCTGGATTCTAACACTCTCACTGCATTGGTTAGCTTTCATATAGAAAACTAATAGTTTATCAATCAGTATCAAATAAGCAGTTTTATTGTAAAGTGTAAGATTAGGTAAAAGCTCTGTGACTTTCCAGAATCACGCAATCGTTTTTCTTTTCTTTTTTATCTGGAGGTGGGGGGTTCCGAGGAAATACTAAGAAATTTTGTAGTTAATATTTCTTCATTTTTCTGTAATTAATTTGTGTAAAATCCTTATGTTCCTTACTGCAATCTCTCTTTGGCATTTTGTATTGACATACAGGATGTTGACTTGGAAAGTAATATATGTGCAATATACTGGCTTAACAAGTTGCTTAGAGTTTCAGTAATTATTAGATATGAATTGCAGAGAAAGGTGTCTGGTCACCATCAAAATGATTCACTTAAAAATTTAAGTTTGTAAATTGAGGTGTATTACATACATGTTAATCAAATTAGTATTAGTTTATATATGCACATGTGCATCTGTTTTTTGGATTAAATGCCGGTTTTTACTATGCTGCAGGTACAAATTGGGACACACTCCTTCACTTTTGATCATGTATATGGGAGCACTGGCTCTCCATCATCCACCATGTTTGATGAATGTATAGCTCCCCTAGTTGATGGTTTGTTCCAAGGGTATAATGCTACTGTCCTTGCTTATGGTCAGGTAAAGACTACCTTATGTGGGAAACTGCTCTACTGAAGCAATTTATGCTTGCATGATCACTTTTCTTGCTGTTGACATTTCAATGTTGCAGACAGGATCTGGAAAAACTTATACAATGGGCACTGGCTTCAAAGATGGATGCCAAACTGGAATAATTCCTCAAGTTATGAATGTTCTGTTCAGCAAAATTGAAATTTTAAAGCATCAAACTGAATTCCAATTGCATGTTTCCTTCATTGAGGTTTGTTGATGCATCTCTTATTCTTCAAAGTAGTTTGTAAGATATGCCATCACACACTCTATGGTAGCATCTTTCTTATGTATTTTAACTTTTGCATAGTTCTCATAAATGATATTGCTCAATACAAATATCAGTCTTGCTTCATAATTATGGCTTGTAAAGAAGATATCTAAAAGTTTGTGTTCTTTACAACAAAAGAAGATCCATGCAAGAGCTATGATTTAGCAAAATTTTCCAAGTATTGAAGCAGGATATATTTGTCTGGTGGTTGTTGCTTACCATGAATTGATATGTGATAAAGAGTTGTGTATTGCTTCTTCAATTTTGTTAGGTGTTAAAGTGTTCCCAAAGAAACTACCTTGTTTAAGATCATTATCTAGACTAGTTTTACAGAATGAAACTTTCATTCTTTGTCCCTGTGAATAATGTAACATGGAAGCTATGGTTTGAAGAGTTCTTTTTCCAATTGCTATTTTCCAATAATATTATATATTCATGAATATTATGCATTGTTGTGGAAAATATACATACTAAAATCTGTGTTGCCAAAGATTCTGAAAGAGGAAGTTCGCGATTTGTTGGACCCCACTTGTTTGAACAAACCGGAGACTGCAAATGGGCACACAGGAAAAGTATCTGTCCCTGGGAAACCACCAATTCAAATCCGTGAAACTTCAAACGGTGTTATTACACTGGCAGGATCTACTGAAGTTAGTGTTAGTTCACTAAAAGAAATGGCAACTTGCCTAGAGCAAGGATCATTGAGCAGGGCAACAGGCAGTACAAACATGAACAATCAATCAAGGTTAAATGTGCATCTTCTTTTCTGAATTGATTACATTTATGTTTAGGTTATATTATATTTGATCTTACGTTGTAGTGAGATGCCTTTTGAAATATCTTTTTGGCATTTAGGAAAGGACCTTTATCTTTCCGAATTTGAGATATATGTTATTCAAGAAAGGTCTCCTTTAAACTTGGGTTCAGTTTTGCCGTTGAACATCCTGGAATCTTAAACAGATTTCTATTTAATAAATTTTTTTATTATTTATGAATTTTTCAATATTATATTTGTGTAGCATGTTGGGAATGAAAATATTGCATTGCGATGAGTACTAAATGTTAAATCTACTATAATTATTACCAGCTTTATTAACTTGTGCATATTTCTGGTATGTGTTCATACAGTCGCTCACACGCAATCTTCACCATCACCTTAGAGCAAATGCGTAAGCTCAACCCGGTTTTCCTGGGCGATAGCATTCCTAGTGAGAGCATGAATGAAGAATATCTATGTGCCAAGTTGCATTTGGTTGATCTTGCTGGATCAGAGAGGGCCAAAAGAACTGGTTCTGATGGTTTGCGTTTCAAGGAAGGTCAGTGGAAATGTTAATCATTTGCAGATTTTTAATGTGCATTCGGTCACAACATAATAACAGAGCATTTGCTTTTTTAAAACAGGAGTTCATATCAACAAGGGCCTTCTTGCACTCGGTAATGTTATCAGTGCTCTTGGTGATGAAAAAAAGCGCAAAGAAGGTGTGCATGTTCCCTATCGTGACAGTAAACTTACTAGGCTTTTGCAGGTAATTTGAAGAGTTTGTTGCAAGGAATCAATTGTCTTTGTTTAATATGATATTGCAAAATAAGGACCAGAAAGACTAACTATTGATACGAAATTTCCATCCAAAGCATTTCAAACTCACTTTGGAATTTGCCTGCCAATTAAGTGTGGTAATAATAGGTGTTGAATGGGCTGTTTTTACTGTTTCATAAACTCATAAGAAGAGACGTAAAATGAAAAATCTCTTTATTATTATATTTTCATCTTACCATTTTGTATGTTTGGACTATGTTCATGTATTTTGACAGGATTCACTCGGTGGTAACAGCAGAACTGTTATGATAGGTAACTTTATGTTTCTCAAGTTTAATGCATGTATTTCCTATATCTTTAATCTTGCATTCCAATTTCCTGGCTATTTTAACATCAATAAAATTTTACCTTCTACAGCCTGCATTAGTCCTGCTGATATTAATGCTGAGGAAACTCTCAACACTCTGAAATATGCAAATCGTGCTCGAAATATTCAAAATAAGCCTGTTGTAAGTTTCTCAGAAAACTTCTATTTCTTTTTTCCCTTCCAGGTAAATGTACACTTTCTTCATGGAAGTATGATCTTTGCATTTTTTATTTTGAATTGTATCTTCAACAGGTCAATAGAGATCTTATGTCCAGTGAGATGCTGAAGATGCGTCAACAACTAGAGTATTTGCAGGCAGAACTTTGTGCCCGTGGGGGAGGATCTTCATCCGATGAAGTACAGGTATCTGGATTCTGGAACTTCTACCTCAGATTTTCTGTTGATTATTGAATAATTTAAGAATTTCTCTCTCATCCTTTTCATATAGACCAATTATATTGGATTAATTCTGCAGGAATTTTAGTAAATCATATCAGATTCTTTCTGGAAGATAGTCATAAATTATCTCATAAAACTATTTGTCTAGGTTCTCAAGGAAAGGATTGCTTGGCTTGAAGCTGCTAATGAGGACCTTTGCCGGGAACTTCACGAATACCGCAGCAGATGCACTGTCATAGAGCAGCGTGAAACAGATGCTCAAGTATGTGATAAGATCTGCTGCTTTTTGGAACTTTTTGCATTTATTCTTATCTCTTTTGGTTAAAGAAATTGACCTACTATGTTCTTCTCATGATTAATAATTAGTTTAGGCTTGATATCTGTGATTTACTGCATATGTGAATTTGATACTTTGTCTTTCAGGATGGTAATCCTTGTCCATTGAAAAGCGAAGGACTTAAAAGGAGCTTGAACAGTATTGAGCCAACTGATTATCAAATGGGTGAAACTATAACAGGCATGACTCTTGATATAGTAACTAGATAACATTTATGCATTTGTAAAACTAGAGAAGAGCTTCATTTGTTGCTTATAATTTCATTATTTATGTACTACCAGTTTTTCTTTCAATTTTTTCCCCCAGGAACTATGATATTTAGAATACAATGTCAAATTTGGGCAGGTGATTCCATAGAAATTGATGAAGTGGCCAAGGAGTGGGAGCACACACTTTTACAGAATTCTATGGACAAAGAGTTGCATGAATTGAACAGGCGTTTGGAGGAGAAAGAGGTATTTTTCACCAGAACATATATGTTTAATGTTTCTTTTTTCCTTTATTTTGTAATTTCTGGAAGAATGCAGCATGACACAATAAGAGAGTAGCACTCCAATGCAATCTCATTCTGTAGAATCATCTAGATAATTTTTCTGGTACAGAGTGGAAAGCCATGAAAGGATAGTTAATAATTTGTCATTCTTTTTCGTACTTTTTGCAATATTAACTTTGTTAAAAAAGAATAATAAGAAGTGTTGGCTGGTTTGTGGCCCAACATGTACATTCTCATGTTACTCTACCTGTATGCCTTCATTATCTGCATTCTTCTGTTACTAAAGCAGTTATCAGTATCCTTGATAATTTACATAACATGTCATTTATGTTTTTTCTCACATTTGATGTCGGAGCAGTCAGAGATGAAACTTTTTGGAGGGTCTGACACTATGGCACTCAAGCAACATTTCGGAAAGAAAATAGCAGAATTGGAGGATGAAAAACGAACTGTGCAGGTTAAATAGAATATCTTGAATTTTCACAGTTTTCTCAATGAAGTAGCTGATGACTTATCTACACACCTGTTTTATTACTGCAGCAAGAAAGAGACCGCTTGTTGGCTGAAGTTGAAAATCTTGCTGCAAGCTCTGATGGACAAACACAAAAATTGCAAGATGTCCATGCCCAGAAATTAAAATCTCTTGAGGCACAGGTGATTTAGGCTTTAGTCAAAATTGTCTAGGCCTTTGGATTAAAGAAACACAAATTATTCAATTAGTAAGCATTCTTTGTACTTGATGCACACCAGATTCTTGAGCTTAAGAAGAAACAAGAGAACCAGGTTCAACTTTTGAAGCAGAAACAAAAAAGTGAGGAAGCAGCAAAGCGGTTGCAAGATGAAATTCAATTCATAAAGGCTCAAAAGGTTAAGTCTTTTTTTTTGTCATTTAGCATCTCCTGTTGGTTACAGGCAATACTTATTATCTCTGCTCTGTGTGCCGCTAATTTTCTTCTTTCTATTTTCTTATTTCTTGTATGTAGGTTCAATTGCAACATAGGATAAAGCAAGAGGCAGAACAATTTCGACAGTGGAAAGCTTCTCGAGAAAAGGAACTTTTGCAGGTGCATTTCTTCTTCTGTAAAATAAAGATCTGAATAACATGTGCAGTAAGAGTAACTTACGCTACATATTGACAAAAACAGTTACGGAAGGAGGGAAGAAGAAATGAGTATGAAAGGCATAAGCTGCTAGAATTGAATCAACGCCAAAAATTGGTGAGCACATCTTCTTGCTTGCTTATGTAACTAATCTTTCTCACTGAAAACATTTCCAAGAAGAATCTATTGCCAAATGTGGCAATTAGATAACCTTAGTGACTGTGAGCCTCTAAAACTCCCATCCTGGCTCTAGCCTCATATTGAGATGACTACAGTTGATCATAGCAAAAAGGAGTAGAAACGTTATTTCTGGCTGAGATTCCTGTTTTCGTTATATTATGATGCTTATATAAAATTTTTTGTTTAGCCAAATTCTTATCATGGGCTTGTCACCTTTATTCTCCTCTTGACCCCCTTTGTTGGTATTATATGATGTTTCTGACTCTTGTGGCATTTCATGTTGCTGCCATCATATTTAAGGATGTTTCACTTTTGCTGCCATCATATTTAAGGATGCTTCATTTTTCAATCTCTATGCTTAAGTGGCCAAAAGATATTCCTCGTGATTTAGCATGTTCTAATTCTAGAGATTATTTCTGAAATAATAAAGAAGGAATACATTGACCACTAGATAGAGAATAAGGAATACTACGGACTAAATTCTGATCTGCCTAATAACAAGAACAATCAAAATAATAAAAGTGAAGCACAAGAAAAAGACGTGGAATTTACGGTCACGGTTGCTACAGTTTTTCACTATGATAAAAAGAATTACAAGAGATACAATGCTTGCCCTCATGCCACTCTTTATATAGGCACACAAATGCCCTCAATAACCTATGTCTACTAGGAAACAAATTTGGGCGGTAATCTTTTACGAATAGGAAACTGACTAGGGCATTAATGGCTATTAATTAGGCTCTACATATCCAACAATTTTAGTTGAATCAATTCCAAGTATTACTCTAGTTCATTGTTTGTATTATGAAAAATTACCAAGTATTTATGGGTTTTTGTCTCCCTCATTTTCATGTTTAAAAAATAATATGGAGCTGTTTATTTGAATGAACTTCTTTCACTCAGGTTCTTCAGAGAAAGACGGAAGAGGCTGCAATGGCTACTAAGAGGCTAAAGGAGTTGTTGGAATCCCGTAAATCTTCTGCCCGTGAGAACTCAGGTAACTTTGTTATCTTTAGTTTTAGTCTTTAAGGCTGCCGATCTGGAAAGCCCTTGTCTCAAGTAAGCCTGTAGCTCTCTTACATAAATAGTAGAAAATTTAATGTTGGTTAACGGAACTTTAACAAATCTCATGCCATCTTCCAGCTGTTGCAAATGGAAATTTAACAAATGGGCAGGTAACGATCTTTGCTTTCTCCTTTCCAGATAAGTATTATTATTATTATTATTATTGTTATTTTGACTTAATTTATATCTGTAGTGCAATGAGAAATCCTTACAACGGTGGCTTGATCATGAGCTAGAAGTCATGGTGAATGTGCATGAAGTTCGTTTTGAATATGAGAAGCAGAGCCAGGTGTATGTGCTTAATTCATATTTATATTCATTGCAAATATACTGTTATCCTAGTTCTTTTATTGATTTACTGCACAATCTCCAGACGAGCTGCCTTGGCAGAAGAGTTGGCAGTGCTAAGGCAAATGGATGAGTTTGCTTCAAAGGGATTTAGTCCTCCTAGGGGAAAAAATGGATTTGCTAGGTATAAGTTGTGAAAATTAATTCATTTTCATTACCCCAAATAACTTTCTTTTTTATGGTCTGGGATCAGTGAAGAATAACTTGAAGTATTAATGTGAATAACTTCTTGTTCAGAGCATCCTCTATGTCACCAAACGCAAGGATGGCCAGAATATCTTCACTTGAGAACATGTTGAGTATATCATCAAATTCACTTGTAGCAATGGCTTCACAACTTTCTGAGGCCGAAGAGCGGGATCGTGCCTTCACTAACCGTGGACGTTGGAATCAGTTGCGCTCAATGGGAGATGCAAAGAACTTGCTTCAATACATGTTCAATTCTCTTGCGGATACAAGGTGCCTTTGCATTGGCTAATTATAATCCAAATTATTCTATCTTTGTTCTGTGGGAAATTTCATTTAGAAGTGTTGTTAATACCTTTACTTGCACACTTTATTTGTATCTGTTAGATTAAACTTACTCAAAATAGATGGAAATTCTGAAAGGTGTGCAACTCTAATGGTAAACCTGGTAAAGAATATGTTAAATGGGGAAATCACTTATAGACACTTGAAAACAAAAGAAAATTATATAAAGAAAAAAGTAACTCTGTAGTATTTTCTCATTGTTGGACGTCTGGAAGTTCAAAATGTTCCAGAGCATCAACCTCCTTCTTGAAACAAAAAATATAGAAACTAAATAAAGATGCTTGTTGTGAGATCAGCTATTGCCAATGTCACAAATTATGCCATGCAAAATCTGGTCGAAGTAATTGATCCTGTCAACTTAATAGTTAAATAATTTGTTTGCTTGTACCATAAAGATTTCACGGAACCAGCGCATACATTATCATTTAGATTCTATGATTAATAGAATTACTTTGCCCAGTCAAAATTCTAAATGGCTGCTTGTGTGTTTGCAAAAGGTGCCAATTATGGGAGAACGACATAGAGATCAAGGAAATGAAAGAGCAACTTAAAGAACTTGTAGGTCTGTTACGACAAAGTGAGGTACGGAGAAAAGAAATGGAGAAGGAGCTAAAGTTGAGAGAGCAGGCGGTTGCAATAGCACTGGCTACATCAGCTTCGGTACTATATGTCACCTAGAGTTTTGTTCTAATGCCTCATATATGAATTTCAGAACTTAATTAGATTGTACAATTGAAGGCTACACCTAATTCTTCATGCTGGCCATGGACAGGGGAACTCACCCAATTCATTAAAACATTTTGCTGATGATATGAGTGGTCCACCTTCTCCGATGTCTGTCCCAGCACAGAAACAGCTGAAATATACTCCAGGCATTGCTAATGGTTCAATTAGAGAGTCAGCAACATTCAGAGATCAAAACAGAAAGGTTAATCTCCATTTCGGTCCTCTAGTTATTGATTGGGATGTGCCTTCCTACTTGACTTTGCTGTTACTGCAGATGGTACCACTTGGGCAGTTGTCAACGAAAAAATTAATAGCCATAGGGCAAGGTGGGAAGCTATGGAGATGGAAGAGAAGCCACCACCAATGGCTTTTGCAATTTAAATGGAAATGGCAAAAGCCATGGAGACTCTCAGAATGGATTAGGCACAGTGATGAAACAATTGTGAGGACAAAGCCACGACTACGGGCCCTGCCGCATGCAGGGTGATGCTCTTTGGTCCTGTTCACATGCTCATTGCCGTTATACTAATCTCTGGATGATTATGATTACAATCCATGGTGCATGGAAGAGCCTAGAAAGACTTGCAGGTAACTTTTTGTGCACTAATATCTCCATTCATGCATTTTATAGTCTACATCGGTGGAAACTGTGGAGTAATTCCCTTTTTCTATTAACTATCATGTGGCTACTTTTAACTTATGACTATAAAGCATCTGGCTACAACTTACATGTTATGGTAATTTTATATCTTGGTCTTTCCTTTTGAGTACAATGAACTTGAGCAAATTTCTTCACTCTTGTCAAGCTAGTCTCAGAATGATTTGAAAGAATAATGACCTACAAAATTTAGATTTAGCTGTGAAGTACATAAGCTTGGAAAACAGAACCCTTGTCTTAGTGAGTTGCTCAACTGAAGCACAAAATGCCGTGCCTTGGGTGGCCAGATTGACTTCTGGCATAATACCTGGCTCACTCTGATTTAGGAGACTGTCATAGCATACTACATTATTACATACAATAGAAGCTTACACCTATTTTTCCCCTTTCTAATGATGCAGTTTGAAGAGCTAATGCTAATACCTGTCTTCAATGAGTTGATTCTGGAAAAGTTATTTTTATAATATTGGAAATTTTGGCTGTGATTACTGCAATAGGAGTATCTTGTATAGTCGTGTTCTGGCTATTGGTGGTTCTTCCGGTTGCTTTTATAAAGATGCCGGATGCGTGAGATGATGAGTGGTGATGCATTGGTGAAAGATTATCTCACTCGCGTTCTCTAATCTTCTGGGACATTTTCTCAATAACAACACGCGGGAAGAAAATATTCCCGCCCCGTCACAGATATATGTATCAAAAGATCCAGTTTAGTCTCATTTCTTCCTCTTTTTTTTTTGGTGTTAATAGTTTCCAGTCTAATTTGTTTTTGGGGTTTATTGTGTGTAAGCGCAATAGTGATATTATTAAAAGGATTGAACTATGAAGGTGGCAAGTACCATTCCATTATAGCAAAAAAAAAAAAAAATTCTTTTAAGTGGTTTTTAACATTTCATTTCTTCCTTTTTCTTTTCTTCTCAACGAGTCTGAACATTACTCACGAATATACCTTATTCAGAGTCAGCGAAACATCCGAGTCAAATATTACACGATATCTTTAATAACATGAAAGAATTGTAGATTTTCCCAGAGTCCTTTAACAGTTATGATCTCCGGGAATAATTGGTTGCTGCACATAAATATCAGATAATCAGAATGTACGCATTGAGATGTGCCCTGTTCAAATCTAAGGATCAGCTATTCTTTTAATAAAATTGCACGAGTTTTCGGAACAATTAGTACATAATTACAATATGCTCAAGTGCTGGCGAGGAAGAAGGCATTCGTAGTGTTATTGTCCCATCTACATAATATCCAATTGCATTCAAATTATGTAAATTAGTTCTCCCCAAAATGCAGTCATCAATGATTCCATCTCCTGTTCCACAATGTCAATTGCAACAATTGAAAGTGCTACTTTATTCTAGATGATGCAAGTGTTTCATTAGATTCCAATCTACATGACCGCATTTTAAGGGCAGAAATAGAAGATCACCAATCTGACTTTCGTTCAGAAATTCCAAAACATAAATTTTACTACAAATAATTACCAGCCTCAAGGCACTCACTGTTCCATCAAATCCATTTGTCCTATGCTTGATTTGTTCTCTTATGCCATCTTTACTGACTCAGACTCAGTAGCATTTGAATTAGATTTCACAGCTCATGTATAAAATACCTTTTCACTGAGAGACTTAATACAAGGGAAACACATAACAAACATATTAAATTCCAACTCTTAAGTAAAGAGTAGATAATTGACATCAGGGAAATGCAGCTTGGAGAGAGGGAAAAGAACACCAACAGAAATCAAAGAACTATTCCCGAAATTATTTAGTACAAAATATATGTAATATACTAGTTTGGGACATTAGCAACCACTCTTGATCAGATTATTTCTCCTCACATTCTTCTGTAATAACCTAATCACTACAAGAGTAGAAAGATCTTAACTACACTCAAAGGGACACATATTTTCACTATTCACCCCTTTAAAATTGATGCATGATCTCTAAATCAAAATCTGGTCACGGTTTGCCTGCCTGTGACAACATCCTGCATAGTTAACAATGTATGCTAAAACAACTATGCAAACAATTGCAATACTAGTAGGGCAGCAGCATAGTTATAATATTTCTAGAGGTGCAGCATCTACATAACAGCAATTATTCCCTCCATATATCTCTGAATCAGAGTTTGCAACACCAGTATGTGTAGTGCTCCTCTTTGCGATGGTTACTTACTAGACCCCCACACTGTAAGCAGATAAAGCTGCTCCCATCTGAGAATGCATCCAACACAATTTGCATCCTCCCAGTTTCAGCGAGTATAGAAGTTCCATCAGCATCCAGTGAAGGTGATGTACCAACCATTTCAGATGGTGATGGTTCAACATCCAAAGGCTGAGCTTCTGCAATCACACACTCGGCAAATAAAGCAGCCAGCTGATCTGCAGCCGTGTTTTCTTGCAGTCTATTTCTGTACAATTCACGAGCACGGTGCAGAGATTGAAATACAGCTTCCTCCCCACCTTTAGTTCTCATTGCCATCACCACCTGTTCCAACAATTAGTTAAACAATATGCAAAACTCAGACAGCATAATCATCATCTATGTATAACCTGCACTTTCAATTCTTATAAACTGGCAGTGTATCAAAATATGAATAAGTTCTATAACAAAATCCAATGAAGCTAAGTTGTCTAGCAATTGAACAGCTTCACCATCTTCGCAGAGACCTGCTAAATTTCCACGTTCTCTGATCAATGTCATGGATTTAATGTTCTTCAGCATTCATTTATGGCGCAAGTGAAACTAAACAAATGCTCCCAAGTCCTAAGAAACTCATGACAATAAATTTATATTTTTCACAAAATGAGAACGAAAATAAAATAAAACAAAGAACTGATCACCATAGCTGGATTTCTTACCGCTTGCAGAGCCTGAGAAGGATTGCCTTGATTGATAAGCTGGCGAGCCAATATGAGCAGCCTCCGAACGGCGTCGTCTTGGCCCTGTTGCTGCTGCGGCGGCGGCGTTGCACTCACTGTTTCAGTTTCCATCATGTCGGTGGCGGAACGACGATCCATGTCATCTGTCATTATAGGTTTTTCTGTTTGCTTCCAACTACTGATTTATATATTTTCTGCACAATTATGAAATATCTAATCTGCAGATACCCCTGAGATTTGGCTTCGTTTTTTTAATGTTTTCTCTTTTTTAAATTTTTTTTTTTTTTCTCTTTTGGGTGGTAGACGATTCCAGCAAATTCCGCAGTGGCGCACCACACTTTTTGCTCTCTGTCCATGTCCTCGGTTACATCATAATTCATACATGGTGTCCTTCGGATTTGCACTTCCCATCGGCCCATATCCAAGATTCTTTGAGTTTCAAGAATATGGGCTCTCGTCTGGGCTTTTGTATCATTTAGGCCCATATTGTTGGCTGAACCTCAATTATGGCAGCCCACTTTTCTTTTGTTCGGCCTACCGAATGTCGGAGCCATCACTATTCACAAACACATCAAGCCTCCTACTTCTTGATTTGAAATTACTATCCACTCCAGTTTTTTCATATAGTTGCAAGGAACAAATTCAGACTGCTATCACTTATTTAAATAATTCAATGATAAAGAGTTTATAGTTTATTTTTTTATTAAAGTGAAGGTTCTAAATTTGATTCTCTCCCTCAAGTTAGAAAGGAAAAAACAAATTCAATCTGATATAAAAAAGAATGCTTCTATTTTACTTTAAAAATAGTAGGAAGTATTTATAAATGATATTTTTACTTCATGATTTGGTATTTGCTTACTCATATTCCACTCTATAATAACTGTGACTTGAAAGTTGCAACACCTTTATACTAATTTTTTTAAAAAATTTTCTAACTGGTCAAATCCTTAAGGCTAGATATTTGAAGAACAAGCAGATTGTGGAGGCAAAAACTGGTAGCAACCATTTTTATGTACGGAGAAGTATAATTTGGGAAGACAACTATTGAAAAAAGGCACGAGATGGTTAATTAGTAGAGGAGATATTGTAGAGATTTATAATAGTAATTGGATCCCAAGACTATCAACTATGAAGTCCACTTCCCCCATATCACTCCCAGGACTATCAACTAGTAAGGTAGAAGTACTGCTAGATGAGAGGAATAACTATAATAAATAACTGATCCAGCAGCATTTTAGGGAGAAGGATGCACAAAAAATCTTTAAAATTCCACTGCCAAAAATAAAAGTCAGAAGATACAGGATGTTGGTATTATAATAAGATGGGAGTCTATATAGTTAAAATGGCTACTATGTGGCCTTGCAAGGAAAGAATGGTGCAGAACCAGAAACTTATGAAAACAAGTGAAAGCGTTGGAAGTTCATATGGGCGATACCAGTTCCCCATGTTCCCCATAAAGTGAAAAATTTCTTTTAGAGCGCCTTACAAAACTTGTTGCCTACTGCTACTGTCTTGGTGGCCAAGAGAGTTATAAACCAACTAATATGCCAAGAGTGCCTTAGGGAGGAAGAAAGGAGCACACATGCCCTAATTAGATGTAAAGCAATCATGGAAATGTGGAAAGTCACTAAATTTGTAGAATCTATTAAGAACTCTAAATCTCTGGATTTGTGGAGTTTTCTACAATCTATAAAAATAGTAGCTACATAGAAAGAATTGGCAAAAGTGGTAATGGTTCTTTGGGTTAGCTGGAAAGCAAGGAACAATCAAATAATTACTAGCAGATACGAGGAAGCAGCAAGCTTGATAGTAAGGGCATAATGCTATTTAGAATCTAGGGTAAAGAGCTTAGCCAAGCAAGATAACAATGAAGCTCGGAGAAGGATTAGAGAAACACAAAAGTGGGAGCCTCCACTCAGCGATTGGTGTAAAATCAATGTGATGCAGTAATAGATATAAAGAACAAAAAGAGTTGGCCTAGGGATTGTAATTAGGAATAGTAAAGGTGAAACTCTACTAATGATAGTGAACAATAGAAACTCTGAAGGGGAAGCAGAATTTGTAGAAGCTGAGGCCATACGGATTGAAATGCAATTGGCTAAAGAACAAAATTTGAGTAAGATTATAGTAGAGTCCGATGCCAAGAATATAGTGGAGCTGGTAAGGGGAACAATATACTCTCTAAAGAAGATCAAGTGGGTGATTCAAGATATACAAGTCAACTTAGGGGAAGAAAAAAAAGGCTGAAATTAGACATGTCCCAAGAACTCGTAATATGGTTGTAATACAAGTGTTTGGAAAGAGTTAAGCGGTGGCATATTAAGGTAATAAAATAACACTAAAATAAATAAGCAAGTATATTTACTGGAGCTTATGTAGGGTCATCTACTTCTCGTAAATTAATTTAAATAATATTAGGGCAATCGATGGCTTCTGATTAGATAAAAGGGGCGGTTGAAATCTATATATAAAGGGAACTATTTTACTTGATTGCATGCAATTCGAGAGCAACTAGAAGCTAAAAGACGAAGAAGTGAGAAGAAAGAAAATAGGAGAAAGAAAAGGAGAGAAAGAACAAAAAAAAGAATTAGGAATTTTAGAAAAAAATTGGAGAAAGAAATAAAAGAGAAACTTAGGAGACAAATTTGGATAGTTAAAGTTATATCCATTGATTTAACGAGTAATAATTTTACGATGTTAGAATATTTATGTTTCAGTATTTATAATATATATCGGTATAAATAATATATAATTATATTTTATAATATAGGAGGAATATTGATAGCAGATAAATTTCAAGATCTAGACTCAATTTAGAATTAATGCACTTTTGTGAGTGAAAAATTATATATATATATATATATTATTTTCAATACAATAATTTATGATTTGATTACACATTATTAAATTTACTTTATTCATAATTTATTTTTAGACAAATAAATATTTATGTTAATTAATATATTAAAAAATATTTTAAAATTTGTTATAGTATATCTTATGATTATATTCTATATAGAAATATTAATAATTATTCTTACATGATATTATATAGTATTAATTTTTGAACCACTATATGCATATTCTTTTCTTTAATGTAGTTGTTCTGCGCATGCGTTAGATTAGTTTAGTTTATTCTACACGAGCGATGTAGTATTTTGTCGAATTAGATTAGTTCAAATTCCTGATTTGCTTGTGTGTTAGTTACTCCGTCAAGTTAGACCAATTTTTTCTAAGGTACAAATTTAGTGTGATTTTCAGTATATATATAATACATATTTTCATAACTACGTTATATATATTCAGTATTTAACAGCTTCAAAATATATTTTATGACAACTTATATTCTAGTATAAATTTATTTATTTATTTCTTAGTATACAGTTTTATGATTATTTTATATTACATATTTCTACATATATTATTTATAATGATATTATTAATAAATTATTAGTAGAAACTATTATTTATTATACATATAAAGTATATAATATTTTTAAAACTATGTCCACTCATTTAGCCACCAGTTTATTTTTTTTTTTTAATTTTTTCTATTTTTTTAGGTTGTCGCAAAAATTCGTATAATATGATATAGTCATCACAATTTGAAGTTAGTCCACAACATGCATAACTGCATAAGTTATTGTGTTTTGTATATTTATGTACACGTGTACATTTTTATTGAAGCGCATAATTTTATTGTATCAAATGTAATTAGTATAAAGCATGTTAGTTCTATGGTATCATATGATTTACCTTGAATTAGCCAAGGCTGATATGTATCCACTATCCTAGCACGAAGATCCTGCTATAGGACATTCTTATCCAATGCATCGAAGGCTCCATAGACAAGTGTCCAATAAAACTCTAAATCTTTAATTTGCACTTTACAGTTGATGAATTTCAAACACTTCTTGAGAATTAGAACATTGCATCTAGCAGGATTAAAAATAATCTATATCTTACCTATATCCAGACAATCTAAATTATGCTTCTTGAGAATTAGAACTAATTTGCACTTTACAGTTGATGAATTTCAAACGCTTCTTGAGAATTAGAACATTGCATCTAACAGGATTAAAAATAACCAATATCTTACCTATATCCAAACAATCTAAATTATGTTTCATCTTCCAGTTTTCCAAAACTAATTTGCCCTAAATTTTATTAATATTCATATACTTTACTTTTGCTTCTAATAGGCCAATAAAACATAACATTTTCTTCTTAATCAGAGTTCTCACATTTGATTACTTGCAAATAGGAGTGGGCAGAGTTCGGTTTGATTTTTTTAATATGTAAAATTGAAACCAGGCCCCTTTTTTTGGGTTTGGTCTAATTTGATTTTTTTCAATTTTTTTTATATTTTTTGACTTCTTAAAAAAATTATTTTAAATTGTGGGCTTTTTTAAAATCAATTTGTCCAAATAATTTAATAGATTATTTTAATTTATTTTTTTATTATACGTTACACAAACCACTAAATTTGTTCTTAAATATTATATAAGTTTTTAAAAAATTAAGTTGACTAAATTAAAACATATTATACGTTACATTATACGTTATATATTATATAATCATAAAAATTTCATTACATATTACATAAACTATTAAATTTGTTTTTATATATTATATAAGTCTTTAAAAAATTAAATTGGCTAAATTATTATATATTACACATTATATTATATAATAAAAAATTTTATTACACATTACATAAACCACTAAATTTATTCTTATTTATTATATAAATCTTAAAAAAATTAAGTTGACTAAATTAATATATATTACACATTGCATTACACGTTATATATTATATAATCAAAAAAATTTCACTACACATTACATAAACCACAACATTTGTTTTTATATATTATATAAGTTTTTAAAAATTTGGGCTATTTTTTGAGTTTTTTTTAATTTTTTATTTTAAATTGTAGATTTTTTAATTCATTTGTTTAAATAATTTAGTAAATTATTTTTTGACCTAATTTTTGGGTCTATTTCATATTGACATAATTAAAATTTATTTAATTTGAGATAAATTTAAATTTTTTATTAAATAATTACAAAAAAATTAATTTTTTCAGTTCAATTATTTTTTTTAAAAAATCGAACCAACTTTTTATTACAAAAAAATTAAACCGATTTTTTGTTACAAAAAAATTAGACCGAACCAACAAATTCGATTCAATTTTTCGATTACCATCTACATCTATTTCTACTAAAACCTTTGTATAAGCTAATTTTATTCTATTTAAAGTGCATTAGTCACAATATTTCAAATTACTCAATATACTAATTATTCTGCTTAACATAAAGAGACTCTAAAACTCTTATAATAACCCATGCAATTAAACCCAAATTGAAACTCTACGATTACTAACCATATCTATAATCATTCTAAATTTTTAAATTTTAACAATTAAAAAACGATTATCAAAAGTGATTAACCCTTTTTTTTTTAGAGCTCGTTGTTGTCCTTATTCACTTTCAAAGTTGAATATAAATAGACATTGCTTGATGGACATAAAGTAATCCATACCTAACCCATCTATTCTTTACAGATGCTTGTAAGTCATAAAATCGCGGGGAGAGGTTATAAACACCTTCAATCAAGGCATATTTCAATTTTTGTTCTTCTTCAACAAGATCATTTAAATGGTATTTCACTACCTTCTGGCCACTGCAAATTGTTGATGCAACAAATTATAATTTACATTCAATCTTAAAATTTTGGTTGTCAGTGAATAAACAAGTCCATGATTTCTTCGGTCCTTCCGTGTGTTGCCCATTGACATTTTCAATTTCATTCAGTACATTCTTCAATTTTTTTTAACACATTCATTTATTAACAGTATCATCAGGGACCTATTTATTGTCAGGGAACTCTAGCCCATCACCAGCAAGCTTAGTGCCATCCCCACTGTTGCTGTCACAGGCATGGCCGTTGCCGGTTAACCTCTTGCTGCCACCGGCGTCTAAGGAACTGCTGCCAAGGACAGGTGATTGCAAACCAGAAACTGAGCCGTCAGAAGTCAGGGATCTATCATAACAAGCAACTTCCGACAGATCAATAGCAGTTCTCGCAGCACCATCATCTGCCGTATCATCAGAAGCTGGCGCGAAAACAGCATCCACAGTAGCAAAAGTAGACGCATCTTCAGCAGGAGCGGATGCCGTTCGATGACACGAGGGAGCAGGAGACAATTTGTTCTTATTCTTCCCCATGGAGAATGGCATATTGTAGCCAAAGGCTATCGTGCGCCGAGAGAAAAAGATAATCGACTATAGCTGCTTTTTTTCTATTTAAAAGGTTAGCAAGGGAAGGAACTTATTTGACACAAATGGACAAATTATGTTTTTCATTTAAATATCATATAAAGCAGGAATTTAGATGTTATTTGAGATGCATGTGTAATGCCATAGTTTGTGTTTGTTACTTTTGTTTTGCTGGTATGGTTGGGTTGAACTTCAGAGAAACCAAAATCTCGTTGAATTGAAAGGCCAGGGATATGAATTATATGGTTTTTAATGTATAGTGTTATGGATTATTTTTTAAATTCACGTGGACTTATACACCTTTTAAGTGTTAAGTAGTTTACAAGATTAATTTATTTAAAGAAAGAGATGAAGAAGAAACACACTAAGTATTTGAGAGAATACTCTCGTATATTATTACAGAGATTACAAAGTTATAAAATTACAATGGTTGAGTATTTGGAAGATGTTTTACTTAAATGAAAGCTCCATTTATTTATAATTAAAACTATATACAATGGACAGTTAGAATTCACTTAATCTAACGATCCACATCTAAAGAGAAAAATACACAAAGGAATATTCTAAAAATATCACCTACCATACAAATGTGGTCTTAACCCAAGTCAATTAGGTATTCTAGAAACTCAAGCTCATATAACACACAATAGGCCAAATACTTTCTTGATGGTCTTCTCGCCAAATGTTTGGTAATTGCTTGAAAATATTTGGGGCATGACATTCTCTCCCACCAAATTCACGAGACGCTTTCGTCGCATCTTCACTGGAACTTGCGCACCCCGTTCTTCAAACTCTGGCTGTGCGCTCTCGCGTCCCGAGCGTGCTTTCCCATCAGGCAACCCTTTCCACTCAACAAAGTACTCAAGGCTCGTTCTGAGTTCCTCCTCTTTGTCATGGTGTGTGGAAATCCTCAAAGGTTCTCGGTTGTGTGGCTCAAACTGTGCACCTTTCGTACCTCCACGATAATACTTCCAATAGCTTATGGAATGCATCGGATGTAGCCGTTGCCGCTGTCTCAAAGGTATCTCCATCTTAGGCGAAACGTTTCCAACTCTCTTAGCAATAAACGAAGGCCCCTCGTCTCCCCGATCAAGGCCCTTGTAAAGTGAGCGTGCTGACTCACGTTGTAGTGAAAGTATCCTCTCCATCACCAAGTCCCCCGCACCATGCTTGATATGTCGCTGTTTGTCTTCGACCCACTCCCTGTGCAGCAAATGCACATTATGTGACTCTTTAGATTGTAACTCTCCCATATCCAATGAAGGCGTCGACACCATAGTTGAAAGCGTAAACGCAAGCTCTAACTTGCCCTTAATTTCTCCTCTTGTAGGCAGTTTTCTCGGTAATGCGGTAAGCTTGAGCCCATTGTGCTCCTTGAGCACTTTCGCAGTTTCCTTCGGTATTTCATCTTTGTCCCCTTTCACCTTATCATTCATCCCCGTAGTTATGGCTGGATGTAACACTCATTTGCACTCAACATCTTGCCTTAGTTGTATTACGAAAAGGACATTGGCATTTGGCTTGGATCGCTCACTTATGGGCTTATTTACTGTCAGTAGCATTCGAGGTCCTCTCTCTGAAGTACACATGTAGTTGTGTTGAGGAAGTAGCACCACATTATCCTGTCGCAAGAACTCCATACCTAGTACCACATCAAAATCATTGAGAGGTACTACCGAGAAATTTATCTCACCATGCCATTGATAAGGGCGTAAAAGCACTAGTATAATTTGTACCTAACTTTTATATTTGCTCCAAATCATAACTATTTGACTATTTAATTGTGGTTTTTGATCATAAATAGATGCAATATGGAAAATGTGACGCATAGGAATAAACGGGAGGCAAATCGGACGTCAAACGAAGAAGTTACGCTCAAAATACGAAAGGGGTATCAGGACTAAGTGCCGCAGCGCCCACCGACTGAGCGCTGCGGCGCCCAAGTCAGTAGTTGAGCGCTGCAGCGCCCACAACCCAACGTCGCGGCGCTCGAGGTGGTGAACAGTATCGGGGAACAATATTTTGCTACAGTAATCCGTATACATTATTGCTACAATAACTCGTGAACAGTGTTTTAAAGAAAAAAAAACCTATAAATAGAAAGTCAAAAACCCTAAGAAAGAGAAGAAAAAAGAAAAGAGAAAAAGAGGCAAAAAATTAGAGAGAGAATTCACAATACAAGATCAAAGATCAAAGCCAAAGATTAAAGAACCAAAATCAAGATTCAAGCTTCAAGTTAAGATTGAATGAGAAGCACATCAAGGAGTCACTTTGATTAGTTTTTCTTCTCTTTCTTTATCATTATGTTCTTGTTCTTGTTGATCTTTATGAATTAGTTTGATGCTTTTGATTTTGTGATGGATTAATTTATTTATCTAGGGTTAGACTATGTAAAATTAGTATGGATTTAGATTGTGTTAAATTTTAGTTTATGAACTTAATAAATTCAATTGATTCATTCTATCTTGTGTTTAATGCTTTTATTATACCTGATCAATATTTTGAATGATTGAAGAACTATGATGAACTCGACAGAGGGATTCATGTATTTAACCTAGGGTAGTTTGATGCATGATTATAGGGTAACAACTATGAGTTCCATCTAGGATAGACATATACTTAGGTGGCATGTATGGTATAATTTAGATTTGATCTTAATGAGTTACATTTTGATTTGATTACCATAGACATATAGGTGATTGTTAGAATGCGTAATATAATCACTTGACCATCGACAGAGGCTTGTGATGAGATTAGTGTCTAAGCCAATCAATTGGTATTAAGGGATTAACTAAGTGGTTAATGAATCCAATGAAATACTAGGGGATGAGTCAAAACCCTAGATTATCTTTATTTGTGAATTCTACTCTTTACTTTTGTTTAGTTTAATTGATAAAGTTAAATTAGTTAAATAAATTTAAGATTTTAGTTTTCTGAATAAAAGTTAAGTAGGTATAATTTTAGTACTTGATTTATAGAATTAGATTACATAGTCCTTGTGGGATCGATATCTGGACTTAAAATCCTATATTACTTGATACGATAGGGTGCACTTGTGCTTAGCTACTATAGCATCCCAATCAGCCATTTGCCTATATGGATTTCAGCTCCTTGAACCACTCTATCAAGCGGTTTGGCTCTAGCATTCACGGACTTGAGGTATCTTTCTCATTTCTCCGCATAAAGGCCCAAGCACTCTGCTTCCGTACGCTTGATAAAGTTGTGCGTAGTGCCCGTATCGACCAACACTTGAGTCTTTATATAATTGACATAGGCTTCAATGTACATAAGCGTCGTCTCTATTGGCGCGTTGGCACGCCGCTTAGCTTTGAGGGAATTGAACAGCTATATACATCTCATACAACTCTGTTTGCCCTCCTCTTGTGCCTCGCATATTGGATTGAAAGCTTTTTTTTTCGGACAGTCCTTCACCCAATGATCCCCGTCGCAAAGAAAACAGTTTGATTTTGAATCATGACCTCTATGGCCATCACGCTTCTGCTTCTTTCACTTAGGCGGTTTGCCTTTCTCCTCCTTGATCTTTAGAGGTTGAAACTCCCTGACTTCCCCACCTTTGCTATAATTGGGTTTAGAATTCTTAGACTTACCCATTTCTCCCTTGTAGTAATTCATGAACGACTCTGCTAGTGTAAGGGCGTCAGATATATTCTGTATTCCGCGCCGCTTCAACTCATTGGCAGCCCATGTTTGTAACCCATCCAAAAAATTAAACAATAAGTCATCCTCACTCATGTTGCGGATTTGCAACATTAACAAAGAGTACTCCTCAACGTACTCCCCAATGAACTTTGTTTGTTTCAACTGCTTGAAAGCGTCGTGCGCCATATTCTTCGAATAGAATTGGCCCTTAAATTTTCATTGCAATTATTTCCATATGTTTATGGTGCAGGTACCCTTGCAAATCTCCTTACTTTTTCTACGCCACCATAGAATTGCATGATCGAAAAGGTACAAAGTTGTTGTACTTACTTTATGTTTATCCCGCACGCCCATTGCATTGAAGTACCTCTCCATTTACCAAAAGAAGTTGTTCAGCTTCTTGGCATCTCGTCTGCTGTTAAACTCTTTTGGTTTAAGGGCTTCAACCCTTGGTGCAGCCACCACACTTTAAGTAGCTACACCATTAGCGACCGCTGGCTTGCACAGCACCACGTCTTACTTGACAGCTTCAAACCTTTTACGCAGCTTTTTCACTTGGGCTTAAACTTTGTCCATGGTGTTGTATATCTTCTCTTAAAAAGCCTTGATCTAATCTCGCTGCTTGTCAGCATGCTTGTTAATAGAACTTTCGATGAGGGGGCACAGCTCATCCCCTTAAGTGTCAATGCCTATCTCAAGCTTCTCAACTTGTTCTTCCAACTTCCCAAGGCAATCTGTCGCCTTACTCATAGCACCACCGAGTTTCATAACCATGTCTCCTAGTTCATGGTTCGTATCAACAAACTTTTCTAGTGGAATACTCTCATGTCTCTTAGCTTTGGGGTCTCTACCATTCTTTCTAGTAATCCCCGATGATCCAGCAACTTCCTTCACTATCTTCTTTGAACTCGCTCTGATACCACTTGTCACGGACTATTTCTCAATCCCGTGCAGCCTTAAACACCTTTCAAGTGCTAAGCAGCCTACAAGACCAATTTACTCAAAGAAATAGATGAAGAAGAAGCACACTAAATGTTTGAGAGAATGCTCTCGTATATTATTATTAAAGAAAGATTATAAAACTATAGAATTACAATGCTTGAGTATTTAGAGGATGGTTTGCTCAAATGAGAGCTCCATCTATTTATAGCTAAAGTTATATACAATAGATGGTTAGGATTCACTTAATCTAACTGTCCATATCTAAAAAAAAGAATATATAAATGAATAGTTTAAATATGTCACATACCACAAGAATATCCCAAGGAATATGCCATCTCTAGAATATTCTCCCACCTATCACACAAATATGGCCTTAACCCAAGTCAATTGGGCTTTCTAAAAACTCAAGCCCATGTAACACACAATGGGCCAAATACCCTCTTGGTAGTCTTGTCGTGTGTCAAATATTCAAATAATTGCTTAAAAATATTTTAGGCGTAACAATAGGCATATGTCCAAAAACTTGGTGTCAATGAAAAAATGAGCTTTTACATTCATCATGAGCAACAATGAAGAATGCTACACAGGATAACTTACGGGAATTTTTTTTTATATATATACTCCAAATAAAATTAATTTGTAATTTTATACTTATAAAATCTTTTTTAAAAGTTTATGTTTAGAGTAGCGTTAAAAATTCTAGGTGATATTATATAACTCTTAACCTTAGTTTAGCACAATTTGAATTTAATTTAACCAAAATTATCAAATTGATTCAACAATAGCTTCAATCTAAGAGGTAAATATCTTATTCTTTATTACTTTCTCAAAAACTTGGAGATTTGATTTGAATGTCACAAAATTTAGGGGTTTTATAACTCAAATTACCTACATTGTTCAATTTTAAGTATAATTTCAACCTCTGTTGATATGATTTTCAAATAATCCCATCCATGACCAATTAATGGTGAAATGTGTTGTAAATATTTGTGTTGGATAGATATCTCATTACTTAGTTATTGTTCTTGAGATATATAACACCAAATAAATTGACCAATAAAGTATTTTAGAGGATTTGAACCATGTTACAAGTTACTCAACTTTTACCTATAAGTTGAAAATATCTAGTGATTAGTTACTTGATTTTCTCGACCTATAAGTTGAGTATGTATAATGATATACTTTACTTTCTTAACTTTCAAGTTGAGAAGGCACAATATTAATTACTCAACTTTCTAGACTTGCAAGTTTAATAAATTGAATAATTTGATTATTCGAACTCTCTTGATTTACAAATCTAATAAGTCTAGTGATATAATTGATTACTTAACTTTATTGGCTAGTAAGTCCAGTAAGTCCGATGACCTAATTACTCAACTTTCTAGACTAACACGTCTAGTAAGCATTGCATTGTATACTCTAATAAGTTCAATATGGTGATACTCGACTTTCATGACTATTGGGTTTAGTAAGTATTATTTTGTGACATTAGACTTTCTCAATTGATAATTCTAATGAGTCTAGTATTGGAAATACTCGACTACTTAATATGGCAATTATGGTATTTTGGTTACTAGCTACTAAATTAGATACAATAGTTTGTTTACCCGACTTTTCTACTAAATTGGAAGTCTGAAACTAACCCAAACCAAAAATTAAATTTTACTTTATGTTTCTAACTAGTAAGTTAAAAGTGCCAAGTTTTGATTCATCGTGACAACTAAGAAGTCCTCTAATTATAAAGTATTTTACCAAACTAGATTAACAAGGTTATCTGACTTTATTGAAGGAAGTAGTCTAGAAGATATTTTTAAAGTATATTTAGATTAATTTATGATATTAGTCCCTGATAAAATATCCATCAAATCACCATAATATCTAAAGCATGTAACCTGCAACTACTAAATTTACATAAGGCATTAATTAAGGCTTGTAAATAGGACCTACTCTTGTGTTTATACACATTGCTTATGGATTTATTTTCTTCTTGTAACAATTTGTTATATCTGGCATATGTTTTCAGGATAATGGTTTTGGTTCGCAAGCCGATCTTACTCAACAGTGATGAGTTAAGGAAAATGGTCACTACAAGTTTGATGCTTCTAATAGCAAAGGTTTGAAGATTCCAACTTCAACAATCTATGTATAGTTGCTTGACAAAGTTTATCAGTCCATTTGGATGCCTCTCAATTCATTATAAAGATGTAGTTTTAGTTTCATTTAATAAATCCCTTACACCTACAACAATTAGTAAAGATGAAGATGTAGAGATCTTTCTTAAAGAGAATGACAATCTAATTCCATAAAGAACTCTATTGTGCATTACATTTTAATGAAAAAGAAATCAACTTTTTTCATTTTCAAGTTTGGGCATAGAGGGTAATCAACCATGTCATCCTTTATTTGAAGAGAGCTTTGTCTATCCAAGCCATGCACCATCATCCTTCTCTTACTAGGAGCTGCAACTAGTAGTTGTAGGTGTTGAATCTAGAGATATATATGTGTCAGCAACGAAGACATTTTAGCTGAGGAATTGTGCTTGAGATGCATCATGAAGCAAGTGAAGTTAATGTTCCTATTAATGACATCATGGATGAAGGTTCGATTATTAATATGGGTAATGATAATATGGATGATGTGTTCATTTGGAATCCAACCCCATGTTATAATAGGAGGCCTATTATAGATGGTTACATTGATGTCGATTGTATTCTTATAAGTTATAGTTAAAAGAGTAAAAAAAATGCATATGTGAACCTTATGAATATTATGTCAAAAGAATGTATTAGCGACATCTTTTATTTCTTTGTCTCCGAACTATAAGTCGGAAGAGCACCTTCAACTTAGTCAACTTACATTGCAAAAACGCTTCAAGTGCAAAGTGAATATATATATATATATATATATGTTGAAAAATTGGTGATTTAACAATCTTAGTTAGATAAGAATTGAGATGAATACTAAAGTGGAGAGTCACAAGAAGTCTAGAACGTGTGGGACACGTATGGAGAAGTCTATGACGTGTGGGACACGTATGGAGAAGTCTATGACGTGTGGAACACTAAGGGGAAAGTGAAACGGGACTCGAAGACATGAAGGAAACGAAGAAATCGGGGGATAAACTGTCAGCGCTGCGGCACTCAATACAGAAACCCAGCGCCGCAGCACTAGGTCCCCAATACCGCGGTGATGGGAGCGATAAGGGCCAACGCCTCGGTGCCTAGACGTGTCAGGATGTCCGTTTTGGTTCAGAATTTTGAGTTTTGAAAAGTTTTGGACTTCTAAAATAAGTGAACTCTTACTCCAACAAGGAATAGGATTAGTAGGCACGAAATACACTCTATATAAATACTTGTAAACTCTTTGTTTAAGATTAAGCATCTAAGGTTTCAAAATGTAACCATAAGAGAGAATAGAGGAGTTAGGTAGGCACTAAGTGCATGGTGCACTATGGTGTAACCTTTGAGGAGTATTTTTTTTTTTAGGTTCTTTGAGTGAATAAAAGAGAAACACCATAGATCCTTTTGGCTTAGATGTTCGGGCTATTCTTGTATTCTTGTAAAAATCTCTTATGAGGAGATACTAAGAGGTCTTAGGGAGTCATAGTGATCAACGATAGATACTTAGAGGTCTCTATGAGAGATACTAATAGGTCTTGTAGGATCATTGATGATGTAAGAAGATATTTAGTGATCTATTTTAATAATAAGAAGCTAGATCATGGATCCTCTATAGACGTAGGCAAATTTGGGCCGAATCAAGTATATCTTGTATCTTGTTGATTGGTTTATTTTTTTTATCTTTATTGGTGTGTTAATCTTATGTGTTTTTACTTATGTTATGAGTTATGATTTTTCGCTGCACATAGAATAAAAAAAGTATCAAATCTGTGTCTTAATTAATGCCATAGAAGTATCAAATTGAAGTTCATGACTTAATATCCACAACAATATATATGGAAATGATATTCTTATTGTTGGATGTAATGATGATAATTGCAAATGGCTTCTCATTTCAATTACTTTAAGATTTAAAGGTATTTTAATGTGCATACTCATTCATTAGAGATGCGTGCAAAAGACCATTGGCAAACATCTTTCAAACTTATTGCACATTCTATTAAATATAAGTGTGATGGCTCTTCGTTTACATTTAGGCCTACAAAAATTATTCGTGATGTTAAAAAACATTTTGGGTATAACATTAGCTATTATAAAGTATGAAGAGCTAGTGAGAAGGCAAAGACACTGGCTATGGATTCACACGAGTCATTTCAGTTTATCTTGTCATATTATACAGTGCTACAGCAGAAGATCTTAAGACTAGAACCCATTTGGAAGTTCACAACAACAATAATTTCAAATACTTCTTCATGGTAATTGGTATTATCTTCATGGGTTCACTACATCCATTAGGCCGGTCATCATTGTTGATGGTTCTTTCTTGAAGGGTAAGCGCAAAGGAACCTTATTCACGGTTGCGCGCAAAGATGGTAATAATTCAATTTTTCCTCCTGCTTTTGGCATTGATAATAGTGAGAACAAGCCTCTCAGGATTGGTTTTAGACACGGCTTATTGATGCAATTGAAGTAACATATGGTTTAGCTATTATATTCGATCATCGCGCATGCATTAAGAAAATGGTTGCCAAAGTTTTCTCAAACGCTAGCCATGAAGCAAACCATCCGATCTTACTTTAAGAAAGTGAAATTACATGGCATCTTCAAAAAGACAACAAAAGAATATTGAATGAATAAATTTAATTGTCATATATATGGTCAAGATTTCTAAAGTAAGTTCAAATGTTGTCAATGACAGCAAGTGGGTCTGATCAAATTTTGATCAAAGACATTACAACATTGACTACAAATATTGTTGAATGTCTTAAATAGTGTTATGAAGTATGCTCATGAGATGACAATATGCAAATTACTTGATAGCATCATAAACAAAGTTTATTAGTTGGTTTTGTGAAGAATGTCAACTAGTTGTGGATACAACAACTCACCTTACCACCTAGGCTAAAGCTAAACTCTAACGAAAAGTTGATGAATGTAGTTCTTCCCAGGTCTTCTCACTTGATACTTATGAATTCTTGGTTGAATATGAACATTTAGACGAACATGTGAACATGTACGACCAAAGTTGCACATGTCAAGAGTTTCAGCTTGAAAAATTACCACGTGTGCATGTATTATCCATGTGCAAGCTTTGAAGCTACCTCATCATCAATTGTGCTTTCATTACTACATGACTGATGCATGGGTTGTTGTATATGCAAAGACTACCTATCCTTTTAGTTCACTTAAAATTGGGATGTAGTCAATGATATCCATGTTATTAAAGTATGCCTTCCGATTAAAAAATATTTAGTTGCTGATCTAAAAATAATAGGATTCCTTTATATGGTGAACAAAATAAGGGCATAAATTTGGTTGATGTAGAGAAATAAGACAAAACTGCCAAACATGTAAATCTACAAATCTATTATCGTCACATCAACCTCCATTTGTGGATGAGCAAAGTTAGTACTTTCTTATTATAGGTGCAATATTTTTTTTTCTTAACATTATTGCAATGTTTGACTTTTTGGTACCCTGTTAATTTATGCTCATATATTAGTAATTGTTATTGCAAAATTTTTTGAGGTATTAATTTCATTTATTACAACATATAAACAAGAGGCATTGTTAATGTTTGGGAGGTTACTCAATCTATCTTTTAACTCATTACTTAAATTTTTATGTTATTTGTTCTTTATTTGTTCATTGGATTATAGATAGAATGTAAATCTTGATTTCCTTAAATTCTAAATTCCATGTCGTACCCATGTTGCCCATAACTAGACCTAATAATATTTAAATATATTTATATAGTTCACTTGATATTGATATTTATATAAAAAAATTTGAATAACTTAAAGTGCTTAAAGTATTTCATTCACTACGTTTTAATTTTTATTATATAAAATTATAAAATGCTTGTATAGGTTGAAGTAATATGAATGCATGTGATATAATCATCTCAGTAAATACTTGATGAAAGAGGGATATATTAATGACTTTATCTATCCTCGTGTATTTATCAGAAGTTAGAATTTGACTTTACTTTAATTAGAACTTTTAAATAGCTCCAAAAAAATTGTTGAATATTTAAAAAGTGAATTTGAGATTAAAATTTTTGAGAAATTAAATATTGTCTTAGGCTATAAATCGAAATATAATTCAAATAAAATCTTTATCCATCAAATTAATTATATTGAAATTTTTTTGAAACATTTCAATATAGATAAAACTTGTCCATTAAGTACTCTAATGGTCGTTTGATCTATTAATCTTAAAAATGATCCATTTTGTCCCAAAAAAAAAAATGAATAAGTATTTAGTTCAAAAATACCTTATCTAAATACGATTAGTGCTTTATTGTATTTAGTATAATGCACTAGATCATATATAGCATTCTCAATAAACTTATGGGTAAGATTTAGTTCTAAACCAACTATAAATATGTTGAGCATACTTTTCGTTATTTTCATAGAATAATAAATTTGAAATTATATTATTCTAATGAGTTAACACAAAATTTAGATCTTGTTAGTTATACTGATGTTGATTATTTATCTGATCCTTATAAAACTCATTTACAAATAAGATATATTTTTACTTATAATGACACAATAATTTTTTTAAAAATTTACGAAGTAGATTATTATTGTTACCTTCTCAAATAATATAGAAATTCTTATATTACATGAAACAAGTAAAAAATGCATATGACTATGATCATTCATCCATCATATTCTGAAAATATATGAATTATCTTCTACCACATATACTCTAACAATTATATATAAAGAATGATGCTTGCATTGCTTAAGTTAGAGATAGATATATCAAATGAGACAGAACTAAGTACATCTCACTGAAATTTGTCTACACTCCTGAGCTTTAATAAAATAAGAAATTTGATATTAGATAAATCTAACTCCACTAATAATTTTACATATTTATTCACTAAAACTTTACTCACATACACTTTTAAAAAGATGGTATATGATGTTGGTATGCGCTGTCCCAATAAACTATCAAATTGATAGATGTCATTTTGAGAGAAATTTTTAAATCGTGGGGAGTATAATCTACGAGCAGAAGAACTTCTATAACTATTTTGAATTTATAGACAATACACTTTTTTTTATTATTATTTTAACTAGATTTTATCCTATTATATTTTGTTAATAAAGTTTTTTAATGAGTTAATTGCACGTCTAACACTATTTTATAATTCACTAAAGGTGATATTCACTTTGCTTTGATTTTTATCTTATTGAATTTTTTTCCTTAGCATATTTAAATACAACTATCATGAGATATGAATATCTAAAAGGGAAAGTGTCATAACATTTGGCTTCCCACTATTCTGCCACATACCCCTATATGTGGCAGTATATTGCTTTGCATGCCAAAAACTTTTCTCCTATAAATAAGCCAATATACTTATATTTCATGTACACAAAATTCAAATGAAATAAAGATATTTTTATTCTCTATTACTCAATTCTGTTTTTATTTTGTTCTTATTTATTTATTACAACAAAATAGAAATAGATTAGATTATCCGAGAAAGAGAAAAACAGTAATAACAAATGGACAGAAAAATGAAGCTGTTGTGGGATCGTTTTTGACTTGGTGTTGATCTTTGGAGAGAAGGTAAATGTGGGCTCCAATCAATGCCATTGACATAGTTTTCCAATTGGGTGCAGTGGCTCAGGTTCGGTGATTTGGGCGCCATCATGCTGATATTACAATTAGGACTTGGGCCCAAAAGACACGAAATGACTCTGTGTAGTGCAGTTCCACAGTCGCCTAAACGGCTAAACCTAGCTTAAGACCCCTTAAGCCTCCTTTCGAGAAGAGTGAAGACATGGGCGATGACAACATTAGGAGATAAAAGACCAATAGAAGTGGATGTACGTTGGACGTCGAGACAAAATATTGCAAACAACATTTCATATTTTATACGAGCAAATAGAAAGGCCGAAGCTCATTGAGATTACTAGTGTTGTACCCGCCGCTTGCTTCAATATTCAAAATATTCATCATTCTTTACCTACTTATTATGAAATATAAAAAACTCTTCCACTTATCCCAAGCTCCCCCAACCCCAGTCCCCCATTAACATTTAAAACTTAACAAAACAGAAAACAGTGACCAGTGACAAGGCCATGCGATTTAAGTTTTATTAGATCACTCTTCTTATTGATAATGTATTCTTTTTATAGCTACTTTTTGAGCTGGACAACGCGTTTGCTGTAAGAAGTGTCATGCAGTGGGTTTGTTGAGTTGTGTTTCTTCCTCTAACTCAATTGAGAATTGGGATGAGGTATGTCTTAGAAAAGTAGGAAATTTTCACTTTTGGGGGGAAATTTTTTTTTTTACCTTAGTTAAAATTTGTACACTTTAATAACTAAAGACATAAAAAATAACAAAGTGCACCCCAAGGCATTTTTAAATAATTTAATCAAATAAAATAAACAAGCGCATTAGCTTATTCCACGTGGTGCCATGAATTACCACGTGGCATTTAATTTTTTATAAAAATAAATATTTATTTATTTATCTTAAATTTTATTTTGTATTAGTTTTTTATTTTTTATTTTTTATTTTTATATTTAATATTGTGTATTATTTTATTAATTATAATAATATTTTTAAAATTATAAATATTATTATAATTTATAAAAAAGAAGAAATTTTATTTCTTAAAATTATTTAATTTTTACTTATTTATTTTAATTAAAAAAAAGCTGATACGCTTGCTGATGCAGGCGCATCAGCTTTAAATTTCCTTTCTTTTTTTTTAATTTATAATAATATTTTTTTAAGTTATATTAAATATTATTATAATTTATTAAAAAAAAAGAAAAAACATATTTATTTTTAATTAATTTATATCTAAAAAAATTTTTAAAAAAAAAGAGAGTGAGAAAGCAAGTGCTTTGCAACCAACGCACACACGTCAATGACTTTTTTTAAATTTTTTATAAAATAATTTTTTATGTAAATAATTAATTTTTATAAAAAAAAATTTGATTAAATTTATTTATTAAATTAAAAATATATATTTTTACAAATTATACAAATAAAAAGATTAAAAAAGAAATTATGTTTTTGATCACTAAAATTTAAAAAATTTAACTAAGGTAAAAAAATTCACTCTAAACTTGGTCAACAGTAAAAATTTCCCAAAACACCTGCCTTGTATCCAGCAGATTCCAAAATGGCAGAAGACGAAAGGCACTCTATTCTCATAATTCAGTGTGCGGACAAATTATGGGACAATATTATTCCTGAAAGCCGCTTTGAATTTTTATATGCTTTTTTTTAAAAAAAAAATCTCCATTATATTGTGACTATACACTTATTTTATTTTAATTTTCTTTGAATCTTAAGGTTGAAATATTAAACATGGTACTAACTTAGGTGGACTATGGTGTGATGTGACAGGACTGCTGGGTCACATGAAGGCAAATACAATAACAAAGAGGAATTATTTCAAATCAGACTAAAATCCCAGATGGGGTCCCATCCACCGTACACCTAGCACGCCTGGTCTCTCCACTCAATCGGGGTACTGTTGCCTCAATAGAAGGGCCCGAAGGGAATGAAAGCCATGAATATCATTGTAATGGCCATCGGGAAAAATCGTGCAACATGCCATTTTCATATACTTGATCATTGGCGTATAGTTCATGTCTACAGAAATAGATACATACAGGTACGTAGGCATATCCAACAAATTTCTAGTGCAACATGCCATTTTCAAAAACCAAACTTTCGAACGGAAGTGACCAATGATTGTCTGAGATGGTACGATTATTGAAAGAACATATTATACTTGATTGCAGTAAATGAAGTTAAAAAAAAAAAGAAAAATTGACTGATCATCCCCACACCCATATAAGCTTCCGCGAAAATTATGAATACAATTACAAAAAATCAAGAGCAATGCATTCCAAGAGCAGATTAATACTGTTAAGGTGAAGGAGCCATTTCCGGAATGTAAGGCTTACAAGGAATGAAAGTGTAAGACCACATATGAGGACAGAATCTAGGCTGAGCAAGGAAATCTGCACATTCAGCTACTGATCTTTGGAATGGAAGCCCAGGAATGCAGTTGTTTCTAACATCAACTACTCCTTTCTCAATCAAAAATCTACACATAGGTCCCACATACGTGAGATAATTATCGGACAATGAGAAATTCGCCAAATTACCAAGCTCACATACCACCTCCGGCACCATTCCAAACAAAAGATTATTAGCAAAGTTGAGCTGCTCCACCTTCTCTAAACAGGCCAATGAGAATGGTAATGGACCTGTTAATTGATTATCGCCAACATCAAACACTATAGCCTCCTTTAGAAACCCTATCTCATAAGGTAAACAACCTGTGAGCTGGTTGTTTAACAGTAGAACCTCGGTTAATTCGGACAAAGCTTTGAAAATGCTTCTTGGAAGTGGACCAATGAACTTGTTATTGGCCAAAGTAAGAAAAAGAATATGAGTATCGCCAATATTATCCGGCAGCTTCATCATAAAATTGTTGTTGTTGATAAAGAGAAAATCAAGGTTCTGGGTAAATATTTGTGGAGGGACTGAACCAATGAAGTGATTGAACCGAAGGTCCAAGAATTCCAGGTTTTCCATGCCAAGAACTGCCATAGGAAATGGACCTGAAAACTGGTTATTGCTTATGTCAAGCTCATAGAGATAAGGAAGCTTGGCTATATTTGGCGAGATAGTGCCAGCAAAGTTGTTGGAATTAGCATGAAAGAGCGCGATATCTGGTAGCTGATCAAGAAAACCATCAAGACTAGGAGCGGCAAGCTGGAATCCATTGAAGTCAATAGACGCAACAGCAATAGCAGACTTGTTATCTGGCGGGCTCTCACAGAAGAATCCTTTGTACTTGCATATATCTGAGCCCACCCAAGTTTTGGTGATGCCAAGAGGATCAGATGTGATTATGAACTTAAATTTTTGGATTACAGGATACACAACGGCAAGCCTTTGGTCAGCGAATTGTAGAAGTTCATCTTTGAGAGGTAGAGGTGGTAAAGCTAAAGAAGTTTTTGGCTTAGAACATTGGAGGGTAATGGGTATATTTTGATCTTCAATGTTGCAGCCTTTGCTTAAGCCTTTACCTTTGCCACCACCAATGACAAAGTCCAGTGTTTCTCTGTTTGTGTTTTGAGCTATAGTGTTGACAATGAGACAAGCTAGGAGGACGTAAATTTTTGTGGAGATTCTTCTCATTGTTTCAATGGGGCTTGTTTCTTGAAGGATGGCAAGAGGTGGCCAGCAGAAACGAGTGTCAGGAGAAACGTATTAGAGGGAAAGGAAGAATATTAAACAGAGTGTGCCGCATTCAGAATCATCTGGAATAACTACCAACCAAACTTCCTTCTTTTAGCTCCACTAATTGTATGTGCATAACTACCGACCGAAAACAAATTATGCACAATACTTCTCAATATCACCAACGCAAAATAATAGGTGATTTTTCTGCTTTGGGATGAAATATAATCCTAAAGCTCAATGGTCAGTGATTCTCGGTTGGCCAAAAAATTAAAATTGAAAATAGAAGAGAGGCATTACTTGGGGAAGAAAACCCATGATTGTTTCTATTGCCGAAAGCTCAGAGGGAAATTTAGTTCAATTATTTGGTAGTCAAGTCGCTGAGTCAGTGGACTCCAATATCCATTTTCCTGAGACGGCTAGTGCTTCCAGCTAGCATCGCGATTCAGGATTCATCGTCCAGTCGCTCTGTCAGTTTTATGCTTACAAATCTTCGCTATATAATTCCTTCTTCGTGTGCTTTTGATAATCACAATCAAATAGTGCTAAAGTTAGCAAATTACACTAATAGTAGTTGTAATTTCTAAATGCATGGTTAAGATATGCTCGGGAACTTAATTGTAATATTTTAAAGTTATATTGTACAATATGTAAGCTCAAAAGTAACATGAAATATTTTATCAACGGAAAAACAAAAAAAATAAAAATAAAAACAAAAACATGAAATAAGGTTGGGTAAAATTAGGTGTGGCAATTTGTGTATATGAATTGTATTCGTGTCGTGTCAATACAGTGTATTAACAAAATTTTATTAAATTTATATACGATTTATTTATTAAATAAATCAGACACTCAAACACATATTCGATTCGTTTAATATGCAAATGACACGACACGACATAATTAGACACGTTTAATAAATTGAATAAATTCAATTTGTTTACGATTCGATTTGTTTACAATTAAATTCATTTTCGATTCGATTCATTTACAATTAAATTCATTTACGATTCGCTTATACGATTCGATTCGTTTAAAGCACGTTTAAAATCAATTAATAAAATTTACATAAAAATTTTAATACATCTAATAATAAAATTATTTTAACACAATCAAAAATAAAATAAAAATCATGCAATATAATTGAAGAAATAATTCATCACACATCAAATCCACTAAAAATAAAATTAAACTAATATAACAAAGCAAACACATCCAAAATAAGTAATTAATAGTTGACAATCAAATAAACACTTACTGTCAAGTTTAGTCAAATTAAAAGAACATATTTTCAAATTTCAACTCTAAGTGATAAACTTTAAAATAAATTTTAAATTAGTATTAGTGTATAGTTCTTTGAAAATTTTAAAAAGCTTATTAATAAACTATTACAATATCAAGACTATCATGATATAGTTATCCACATTTTTTTAAAAAAAAATTGTTACAACACATATATTTCGCGCACTATCTGGGAGGGAGGGGGGATCGAAACCAAGTGGGGGGAGTGGGGGAGTGAGCTTTGGAGGAGCTCAGCCAACTCAACTGAGCCTTCACGCTCATATAGTTACCACATTTAGTTACACTATTATGAAAAAGCATATACAATTTTTATTATTACAACGATAGAACAATTTTGTAGAAGTAACCTGCAACCAAATAAGATTCTGCCCAATACACTCTAAACTAAAGCAAGAGCCATTACATTACAATTTTTTGAAACAAAGTGCAGAATACAAGAAGTAAATTCTAATAACAATTAGCCAATTTTTTGCAACAATACAATTTATAAAACTCTTATTGATTTCCACTTTAAAACCACCCTCGGAGAAGTGATGGTTATAGACCATCTAGTACTAGGCTAATCACCATTGCCAAGTTGGGTAGCGTTTATGTGACAAATCAGCATTCTGAAAGGAATTAAGAACTAAACATTAAAAGAACAAAACATTAAAAGAACAAAATAATTAAAGAAATTTGAGTTTAGTAACGGATTATTCAATACTTCTAATTCAACCCTAAGTATAATATTGCAACCTTAATATTATGGTCAGTTCCAAGATTCACCAAGAACCAAACATACAACTTTAAGTATCAAACTATAGAGAAAGAATCAAATCTTCTCTATTCTTTTCACTTTCTTCACCTATTTTTCCTATAATATATGCAGACATTTAGGCTCAAATTATTCTCCATTGGCAAAAATTTTCAATATGAATAACTGATTAAATGTTAACAACATACTAAAATTCTCACTCAAAAAACTTTGAATTTGACAAACATACAGCACAAAATCATGGATTTCTTTACATTTGATCTACAGGTCACTACCCAATCCAAACATCTCTCTGCAACCAACTCTCAAAATATCTCTCCTAAGAGAACAGAGCAACTTGGCCATTAATTAATTTTTCAAACTTCAAATCTAATATTGAATATTTTCAAATAACGCAAGAAATATTGCAAACGATACAATTAATATAAAAAAAATTCAAATTTTCAACTAATTAAAAATAATAAATAAATAACAGAAAGAAAAATACATTGGATTAAGAAGAAGCTTGAATGACAATCACCCAACAAGAATAATCGTGTCATAAAGAAGAAGAAGATGATATGCCAAAGATGAAGGAGATAATATGCAAATATTGGCAAAGGTTAAAAGAAAACCTTAAGTCTAGTTTGCGGCATGCCATAGTAGAGTTTAAAAATTTTGAAAAGAGTGGAACTGTAGAAGTGTTTTAGGCTTTTTGCCTTTAGGGTAAAAATAATTGCCAAAGTTTTATGCTCAAAATGATGCCATTTTGGGCATAAATTTTTTTTTAAAAAAAATAATTTTAATTCATAAAAGAGGACAAGATTTAGAAGATTATAATTTATATTAATTTTTTGATAAATTTAAATTATTTTTAATAATTAATTTTTAAATAAAAAATAAAAAAAATATTTTTTATAATTAATTATATTTATTTTTACTTTTATAATTTAATTAAATATAACTTAAACGAATAGATATATGAATAGACACGAATACGATTCGTTTATTAAACGTGACTTAAACGAATTAACGAATTGTAGACCTTAAACACGCATTCGACACGATTAATAAACGAGTAACACGAATTCGACCTGTTTATTATTCGTGTCAATTTATTTTACCCATATTCACTTAAAGCGTGTCGAATAATCGTGTTGTGACCTATTTTTTCACCCCTAAATAAAAATCACCAACTGGTTTATTAAGCAAGAAAGCTATCATATTTCATGCCTCAATTGATTTCTGTGGAGAAAATAATTTGACTTGTAATTGAAATTACAAAGCAAGACAACAGATTTCAACTTCTTACATTAATTGGGCTACGGCTACATATAAGAGATTGGAGAAACAAAAAGATGACAAGTTCGAGACACACATAATCAACTTTGTGATTAAGGGATTAAATTTTGAATGAATATTTTTAAATTTGTATTTATATTCGTTTAAAAAATAAAATATCAAAAAAAATTTAAACTTATTATAAATTTAAGATTTCATTGTCAAATTAGCTTTAATGAGTTTGTACTCGTTATCAAATTCACAATAAATTATTCATATATTTTAAATAAATTTAAAGATAATACTCAACTTAGACCTAAAAATATCTCTGTTCTCATCATGTATTGTGTGATAATTATAACTACATGTAAAAAAATATAATGCTTTTTATTCTTATTCAAACCAACCTTACAATAGCTTAAATGTATAAATTTTTTTTAAAAAAAAAGACATCATTTCATGATATAAGCTATAATTTCAAAAAGAGATTTCTTAACAGTTAGAGATGATATGTTAGCTGTTCTAAGCAATTTTTCAGCTGTAATTTATTTCTTTGCCTAAAGAGTTATACTGAATCTATTAGTAATTAGTTTGTTGTCGATCTTCTTGACCATTTCTATCTGAGGTTTTGGTTAGTTAATTTTGTTACCAAATTAATTTAAGTCTTATAAGCTAACCTTATTTGATTTTTATCATCTACCACCGTTTCAAATGTCCACTGGCCATAATGATAAATAAAATTCTTATTTCCTAATCTCATCAATTTTCTACATTCACATGTTATATATGTGTTGCACCAATTAATATTAATATTCCATATAGCCTATAGGCTATAATAGGTTTAATTTGAATTTTGTTATCTTCAATATAAACTATTTTCCTTTCAGGATATATAAAAACTATGTCTATCTTGTACATGGCACGTATCTAGTCATGAGAACTAGTAGTACAACTATAAATCCTCTTTTATTATGAATTCAACTGGATTAGTAATTATGTTAATTCGATTTGTTATTGAAATGGTCTCAAATTAAAAAATGAGTATATAACATAATATAACCAATATAAATATAAAGTCTACGACAAAAGTTTTATAGATAAGTTCATAACTAATAATTTTCAAAACATAAATTTTAACCTTCAAACATTCAATACTAATTATTAACTATTAAAAATTTATTTTTTAAAAAAAAATTTAAAAAAATATTATTCATGAATATCTGCAACGGATATCTACAAATTTTATATTAAACTTGTACCTCTCCTAAATTTATTGTGAAGTTTTATTTTGTATATTAAACTCACTTTAAATTTTATTAAACAAATTTTTAATATAAATAGATTTTAGCAGATTTGAGGATATGTTTGTCGTTCCTATTTGTTATGACGACAAGTTGCCATTTGAAAAGGTGGGCCAATTAATTATGGGCTCACAACATGATCCCAAGTCATTCTCTGTTCATGCCCAAACTTAGTCCAATACGAGTATACGTGATAGCATTGCCTACAAGAACCAAGAAAAGTCCGATGCAAAGCTAAATCTAGCCCACCATATGAGACAGAATTTGAAACGTATCTCATAAGGATTAAGGAGTAGCGTCAACCTGGAATTTATATTACTATACCTATAGTGGTTATTTCATTTTAGTGATAAATTTGTTTCTTTATCATGGATAAATGATGATTCAGGTGCTTTTACGTTTATTTTTGTATTGGGTCAAATATTTGATAAGAGGAGCAAACAGAAGCTCGAGCAATGATGTCTTCATCAAAGCCCAGTCCGTAACTAATAATTACAATTCTTCGGCGTCTATTAGAGTTTTGAACTACAGAGTACACAAACTTTTCTACTGAGCAAACATCTGAGTATTTTTTGAATTTATTTATTTATCACTCTTAGTTTGACAACAAACCTTCTGGTAGTTAAAAATTGCGTCGGGTTGGTATTGGCCAGGCAATAATTAATTTTAAAAAAAAACATACTCACATATGCATCCCAGATATGGCCAGGGTTCAAGTTACAAAATATGCCATGCCATGTTATACAAATGTGGCTTTTACAAATTGCAAAAGACCTTCCTTCCCTTAACACTGACCCTTTCCAAGTAGTTGAATAACAAATAAATGGTGATTATGAAGGCATAGATAGAGTGGAGGTAGACTCACCAAAAGCAATTAATAGTATTCTAACAGATAGAAAATAAAAAAAAGAGGTGGGGAACAAATTATCATCATCACACTCACCGCCAACTTTGACTTTTGTACTATGAATTCTCCATTTTTTGTGGGTCACAAATGCTCTTATAAGAATTCAGAAAGTCGTCCAAACCCACATCCCCTATATTCTCATCTCAATAACTTCTAAAATCTGATCATGAAACCATGATAGCAACTTCAATTTCAATCCAATTCACAATTATTAAACAAACCACCTAGTAAATAAACTAATTGCAAGTTGACAGCAACACAACCACCACATTTCCCCTCTCTTGATATTTTTATCGTAATAAAAAATAGGCATCATCAAGGGTCAACCATCCAACATACCACAATTGCTCCTCTAAATAAACATTCTTCCGTGTCCATTGACTGCAACCGGTTTTCCCAATTTTAAATTTGCATATAACTTGGGTGGAAATTGGAATAAAAGTAGGCATCCCGCAAGACCCACCACCATGTACATAAAAAAGCAAAATTCCGTTTTGAGTATAAACACAGTAGCAAATTAAAAATAAATAAATAAAGCCCGCTACTTGCAAGATCCAACTCACATAAAATCAACCATTTCTACACTTTTCTATTTCTTTTCTGCTTTTTAAACAAAGTCTTCATTGAGAAAACACACACCAAAAAGAAGGAATCCTACTTTTTTTATATATATAATCTTCTTGTAGACAGAGCCCAGCATCTACGTTGACTATCTGAACACGGTGCTGATTCCTTTTGATTTTGATCTGGCCCCACATCGGGTGTGATTAACATTTGAGAAGAGCTGTTTTGTAGCCATTTGATTGAGTGGACTATGATGACTCAAGGACCATAGCAGCGGGAGCATCATGAACTGCCAAGGCATGATTGTGATCACCTTCGTATGTAACAATCAGCATCATTGGATCGTCGAGTGCTCGTTCTACGTGTTTGCGTGCTGGGCAACCTCTCACGCTACTGCATTTGTAATAACCCCTGAAAATCGTAACACCAAAGAAAACACAATTCAGATTTGAGTTATTGGACTCTGATTTCTTGCTTTTGAGTCCATTCAAATTCATAATTGCAGAACAAAAAGTCAAAATGAATCAGCCCCCACAAAATGGACACGACAAATCGGTTTTAGACAAAGGCAATTAATGCTCAATGGTATCTAAGAAATGAACGACTTCACAAATGCGATGAATGTGAAAGGTAGAAAATAGATAAAGAGGACGTGATAGAAGAATCAAAACGCAATAGGACACAGACCTTGGATGAGGAGATCCTTTGATGGGTTTCTGGCCATATTTTCTCCAAGAGTAATCATCTGGCGGAATATCCGCCATCCTAGAGCTAATTGCTGGAACTCTAATCACTCTCTTAACCCTTGATTTTCTGCTCAATTAATAGACACAAAAATATTAAAATCAAATGTATTACTAACCAAATAGAACAGATAAAAAGAATTTAATTATATTGAGGAAATAGAAAAAGTAAATTACGATGACTAACCTCTTCTTGGAGCAATGGCAGCGCCCAGAAGATGAACCACACTTAAGAGCAGCATCATCCATGGAATTGCACTTCCTTTTCAGAGAAGATGAAGACAGAGGTGGTTTACCAACAGATGAAACATGCGATGGTGTGGTAAATTGAAACCCAGATGATAAAGAAGGCTGGATGCTATCAGTATCCCCTGTCAGCGATGACATTAAAGAATTGGTAGCTGAAATCGGTTGAGAAGTTGAAAATTTTATAGTAGTTGGAGCATCACTTCTCTCTGTAAACCCAGACTTTGTCACCGAAGGACTCTTATGAGCCAGATGTGAAGGATGGTTGTGAGGCAAAGGAGGAAGACGATGAACAGGCGTAGGACAATAAACCTTGAAAGCAGAAGCTTGCTCCTTTGATCGATGACTTGTAGATTGAACAGAGGGCCCAGGTTCTTGAACTTGAACAAATTTTTGTTCTTTTTGAGGATTAACAACAGGAGGAGGACACACAGGGGCTCTTCTGAATCTAGCATGGCCTGTTCTTGGCCGATCCAATAAAGAAATAACTTTCTTGAAATTGTTTACGGCCACTTCAGCAGCAACCTCGATTTCCTTGTCAGGTCCAAGATTTGTTGATGAAGAATATGTGGGTTCTTGATACTGTCGTTGCTGCGCAGGAACTTGGCTTCGAGACAATAATCTTATGAACTCACCAATGCTCTGCATACCCGCAGATGCAGCTTCTTGTACAGCATTCTCCTCCATTTTTGCAGTTGCTGCAAAGCTATCACCGCAACCATAACCCATCATCAGCTCCACAGCCATTTTTTTTAACACCATGCACTAGTAACCCTAACAGGGTATTTAAATCTTGATAGGTGCAGACAGGACTTGTAAATTGTAATACAAGGCGAGGGAAAATGAAGAAATAGACGATGAGAGAAAGCAAAAGAAGAGAAAATAAAAAAAAAAGCAAAAGTAAAGAGACAATGCTAAAGATAGGTGGTAAAAGGAACTTGATCTGGATTCGAGTAAAACTGATGCCCTTCTCTTAGCAATTGCAATTGTATGCAAGGCATCGAAAGACTGACCTGTCGTTTGTGTACATATTGCCGTCAAACTCACTCGCCAACAGCATCCTTCCACGTGTCGAAAATATGTCAGGATGTTGACCACCCCTATGATGTGGGGTCCCAGTTAACAGGGTAAACCGGTTGGAGACTGTGTAAAATGATGATAGAGTGTGTGGGTGGAGATAAGGTCAAAAGGTTGTGATGACCCCCGTTGGCCGTTGGATTGATGACTCGGTAAAATCGGGGAAGTGAGAGAGAAAAATTAGAGGGTTAGTTGGGGACAGTGAGGTAGAGTTGACCTTTAACAGCTTTTAATGCAAAAGTCGTCGAGTGAAGATTGTGGGACCCCAAGTTCCTCTTTTACCGGACACCGGAAGCTGCGTCAAAGTCTCACCTCACAAGTCACATGGGATTCTTTCTTCTTCATCATGTAGCAAGTTAAGCTCCCTCCCCACTTCTTTCCCAAAAAAAAAAAAAGATTCTATATTTTGACCCCACCACCATCGTTGGATTGGATTTCAGATCCGTTTTGTACCGTTTGATTGCACTTTTTCATCATGGGAATACGTTAAAATAGAAAATTGAATTGAATCCTTCAATTTTAGTTACATCATGCATAGACCCATTGCTAGATGCTTCCAATTGGACGTTGAACAAAAGTTTGGCCACAGTGGACGTTGAACAAAAGTTTGTTCTGAAATAAAAATCCAAATCCAACTAGTAAACAAGCAAAGAAAATTAATCAAATTTCTTATTCACTATTAATTATCATTATTCATAAGTCAATATAGTTTTTATATGGAAATTTCTCTTTAATCAAATATTCACTTTCTTAATTAAAATGGGGCGTTTCCTTGTGGTTAACTAATATCGAATACACAAAAACATAGAGAGAAGCATGAGCATGTGCATGAGCATGTGCATGTGCATGTGCCCAGATCAAGACCATATGAGAAGCTAACACAGAAAAGCGCACAAGGTGACGTGTAAACCTCGAACGTCTCTAAACATCAAATAATGCACAAAACTTTGAAACGGCATTCAACACCATTTCAAGCTTTTTAAAAAAAAACAATTTTCTGGTCAAAATGATAACGTAGTTTTTTCACAGATAAAACCCATACCAGTAAATCCCAAAGACAAAATAAAAAGAAAAAGAAACTTCAACATCTAATTACCGGAATAATGCTGGAGAGCTCCCCATTAGTAACTGTGGATCTTGTTTCTTCAAAGGCAACGAACTTTGAGGTGAGTGAATAATAATGAACTTGAATAAGACCAGTGCATATACAGGCATACAGTATCACGTTTTGAGAGAAGGAAAAGTCGGATACTATAAGAATCTTGTAAAAATGCAGTAAGAGGAAGCAAGCCCATGCGTCTAAAGTTTTAAGTACAGTGCTTGAATATTCAAACTTTTGTAGAGCAAGATAAGAGTTGTTGATGGATTTGAAATTTAAAGCTTGACTATTTGAGATATAGCAATGGTGACATAAATTAGAAAAGATACTCTCAATCCATGGTATTGAAAAACCTACCCTACAGACGGTCTTATTTTGATCCTTGATATCTTAACTCCAAAATTCAAGGCTAAATTTTGCTTATAAATTATAATGTGCCGACTTAACAAAGTTTTCTACCCAAATCCCTTGATTTTTGGAGGCACTACTTCAAAGAAATGGTATTAATATCGCGATAAATGTAATTAAAATTTTAAAGGAGAAGTTCAACAAAAATACTTTTCCAAATTCCCACAAGTTAAGTAGATGGATAATGTGGCTATGAACATATTATCTACAACTTGCTTTTTTTTTTTCTTTTGCACTATTTACATATTTTGCTTGTTAATTAGGATTTGCTGTTTTGTTTTCTTTTACGTGCTGACTTATAACTAGAGCGGTACATGTACAAAGCCATCGCCTGCGTGTAAAGTAAGTGAAAAAAATTGCGGAAATTATTTCAAAACACTAAAAAGTAAAACTTGCAAATGAAGATGTGGTTATTTGAGTGAAGATTTTATAATCGTTCTTTATGGAAGATGCATCCATATTCACTGGCTCATTTTTTGAAGTTTGTTATGATGTGATACTCGAGTTTTCTCGCATAGAAATATAAGTCTTTTACCTAACAACTACATAGAAAAGTAGGTTATTAATTTGAATACAATTTTAGTCAAGACACTCAAAACTCAAATTTCAAACCAAAAGATTGGGCCAAACGGTCCTCAACAATATGGAGAAAAAAAGAGGACAAATGCCCGAGTGAAAAACTAAACCATTAATAAATCAATTTCTAATATTGTTCAAAGTTTTTTTTTGTGGGGGGTTAATCCTTTGGCATTTTCGATAATATTCTGATTAAAATAGATAAAATGATCTTGTTTAGTTATTAGTCTTCACAGGATAGGCCCGAAGCTGGGCCTGGGGGCTGCGCGGGGGCGTGGCTGTAGATTTTGGGGTTGAGCATCCGAGGCCTCAGGCACGTCAACCGTATTAATTCCCTAGGCTAGTTTCATACACACTTTTTCAAGTAACATTCAACTTAGACGTTGTTATGGCAAAATTTGAAACTAGGGTTCTCAATGAGTTTTTACGCCATGAGATGATTAGTCTCTTGATGATGATCCAGCTTATAATAGGTAAAGGAAGTTGCTTACAGAAATAGGTAATTGTCATTGTTTCGTTTGTATGCGAATGTCGCAAGTGTGCAACGAGGACCAAGCATTTGCAACAGTCTCCCGTATTTAAAAGAAACAAGCCACGTCCCGGCTTTACGCGTTGAGAGTTTGCCATACAATATGTATCATGCGGCTCTCCTTAGAAATTTCTATTGAAGCAGTCGTATTCAGGCCATGTGTTGATGTGAGAAATCAATTTTTGTAAATGACGGCGCTGGCTTTTGTTGCCTATATGTAACCGCTTCCTATAAAACAGAGAATTTAGAATATCAATATGCTTGTCATCATTAAATGGTGTTTGTATTTAAGCAAGCTAAGGTAATATACAAACCGATTCCACCACGACATTCTATTTTTATGGGTGTGAGATTTTCCATTTTCCATTTACGAAAGACTACATATTGTTATATCAACTTGGAATCTCACACTTTCAAGCACATCTTATCGGTACAAAGCTTGTTTGGGCTTGGGCCACTGGCCATCAATGTCCACCATGTAAATCTTGTAACAGCCCATGTTGCGAAACTCAACCTCCTTACTCCTTAGACAACTTTCATATATATATATATATATATATATATATATATATATATATTGACTCACAAATAAATAATATATTAATATTATATATCTATATAAGAAATTTCAATTATGGAACTTGTGCATATCTAAAGTCAAATTAAAGTTACTGATTTTTTTTTCTGGCACTAATATTTTTAATCTAAAAAATTTTAGTAGCTCCACCTAGTGGTGGTACTTAAAAAAGAATTTTGACTATAAATTTATAAATTTCTTTTCATATTAATAAGAGAAAATTTTGAGTTTGAACTTTTTCAGAAATTAGCTATCACGAAATTTTAGCCTGAACTCAAATTAATAATATTTTACATGTTATTTTTTTTCAATAGATAGTGTTACACATATGTAATTAAAATATAAAATTTATATTTTAAATAATGTATTTTTTTAATAAATAATTATTAACATTATATTTTGTCAATATTCTGTTAAAAAGTTATTATAAAAAACTATAGAAAATGATAAATACTTCTATTATCGATACACGCCATTGAATTTTTTTTTTTTTTTGGTCAAAAAAACGATTCTTTCATGATATTGAAGGCTTCCCCTATGAATCTAGAGTTAGACTATCTCGTTTTTGAATTGATATTTGTGAAGTAAAACATTAGATAAATGATAAGATAATGGATGAGCCACCAACATCAAATAACAGCTCAAGAGACGTGGGCAAGATCACTTTAAGTGCAAATTGAGAACGAATAAAGATTCTGATAGAAGATTCAATCTTCACCGTATAAAGACAGTACTCTCCACAATTTACAGTGACAGTGTAATTCGCGGGTAGAAAAATCACCTGCGCTTAGTTATAGGCTTACACAATTATTTGCTACTGCTAGCATTGTCTGACTGATCTCGTCCCCTAGCTGGGCCATTTTAATCATCCAATCCAACGGTTGACGACAAATCCAAAATTGTCAATTACAAGTGGGTCATATTGTCACCGATAGAAGACGATTAAAATGGGCCGAACAGAGTTAATCAAAGCATCAGATGGTGATAAAGAGTGGGTCCCTATTTTCACATTTCCACGCTCTCCAAGCTATAAGAAAACAATTTGGAATCCAACAAATTTGGCTTCCATAAAACAAAGTAGGAGGAGGAGGAGGAAGAAGAGAGGCTTCACAACAATTCCATGTGATAAAAGGAGGAGAGAGGGCCAACATAAAGCAATGAATTTGGATGCTTGCTTGCTTGCTTGTTAGTGTTATTATGAAGAGCGGTCACAATCCCGTCTTTGTACACAGTTGTTCTTTTTGAATCTTCTACTAGTTGTGATTATGGGCCGTGGGCCCAAATGTCTTAAGCATGACGACCTATTACTGATTGCACATGGACGCCCTGGTTGCCAGATATGTACATATGTCCATTTAAGAGGTTTTAATTAAGTTTTGGGAAGCCTCAAATGTCAATGTCATTTTGCTTGAGGCTTAATTCTTTAAATATTGACCTAAAGAAATTATTGTTATTTTTCCTTTTCTTTAAAAAAAAAAACTAGAACATGGGATCGGCTTATCTAAAGGACCACTGCATCTTGGAATCTCCGCGACCATTCACTTAAAAATGTTTTATATTGAATTTCTATCTATAAGTAGATACCGGCGGAGATTTCGGATAAGCAAAATAATTGCCTTGTCAACAAAGGGCAGCTTATTTAGATGAACGAGAATGAAAAGAAATCTCTTTTTTTTTTTAAGTTATTTTATTTTACTAGGTCAGAAAAATATTTTATTATGTAATTTCAATTGGGGGGTGGGTTTTTTTTTTTTTTGGTTTAAACAAATAATTTCCCCTCAAAAAGAAAATCTTTAAATTTCAGCTTTTTCTTCGAATTGTTTAATTTCGATTTAGACATATAAAGATTTTAAATTCCAAAGTCTATCTAAAAAAAAAATTAAAAAAAGGATCAATGTCACATCAAATTAGCAATTTATTCTGTGTATCATATAAACTTTTAATGTGTTCTATATTTTTACTTGAATTCGAAGGAACCATGTGTACTTTTGATCGAGACCGGGTTACATAAAAAATAATGTCATTTTTGAGAAATATATTTAGCTAATTGTATTATTTAATTTCAGAAAGTGTGTGCTATCATTTAAATTAAATAAGAAAACAAAAATCCGAATCCAATCAAATGGATCACGCATCAATTTGCTTGTATTGTTATCAGTTATGAGCATTGCATGGCGTCCCCTAGTAAATTAATAAAGATTCCATTCCATCAAATGGGCCAGGCCATTACCCCTGCTCTTTCAAAACTTTAGGTGCAAGACGTCATTGTTGCTTCATTCTTATTGAAAGAATCAATGAAAGTGAACTCAATAAATAATACATAATATTCAAGTATTTTAATTACTTTTGTATCATTTCAATTACTGCTGACCAATAATTTCTTTTGTTCAAATGAACAGGGTGGCGCAAGTGGATACGGCAGACGTTATGAATTTATTATTTATAGCTGTGGCCTATATGCAGTTATTTTCCGATTTATGATTATGAAAGTATTGTTTACGATTAATTTTACGTGATTTATTTTGTCAAAAGAAAATTGCATAATTTAGTAAAAGAGGACGAAACTAAGAATAACGTTTTAAGTAGTTCACTGAATTTGTGTTTTTTTTTAGTAGTTGGTTGGTGGGACTTTGAAATATAAGTAGGTGAAACAGCGTATTCATGTGTTACAGGTTATTTAGGGTGGTTACGAGAGATCGTAACGTGATTGAATATCTTTGTTGCAATGATTTTGTTTTAATATGGAAATACAGCTTTAAGCTCGAACTACAGATCTAGCATTTTGGCTTTCGTAAATTCATAAGCAAGGGTCACTAAATTTAAAGCTTCTAGAATCTAAGAGAGTCGATGATGCAAATTTATTTTAACTATATCGAATGAAATACATTTTACGAATAAATTCAATCTTAATTTGCAAGAAGTGGAAGCTTGGATTGCATAATAAATAATGAAAAAATATATATACTCTAATGTATTTTAAGATTGTTGTGAGTATTGTAAACCAATATAAGGTGTGTAAGAGTGGGATACAAGTGTCACTGATTTCATAAAAATCGTGTGATTTTAGTGCTTCGCGTATTACGTAATTTAAAAAAATCACATAAAAAAATAATAAAAGTCAAATACATTAAGTATTTAAAAAAATATTTTTTATATTATGACCAAAGAGATTATAAATTATGAAATAATTTACACAAATAAAAATGGCACCCTTTTATATTAGTAATCTTATATAATTAACGGTTAAGATCAATACGATCTAATAATATATATACAAGATGAATAATTATACCACTAAATATTTATAGATGCTATTTCATTTAGATAGAAATAAAACTTATTTTATTAAGGATAAACTTATCCTATAAATCATAAGTTTGGCCCATATCTCCATCTAATCAAATGGGCATTCTAAAAACTCCAATCCACGTAGTGTTCCATGGGTCTAATAGTCTTTAGGAGGTGTAGTCGTGCATTAAGTGTTCGAGAAAATGCTTGCGAGCACATAGGGCGTGACATTCTTCTCCACAAAATTCACGTGACGCCCTAATCACATTTTTGTTGGAACTCACGCACCTTGTCCTTGAACTGCCACAGTGCATTCTCAAGTTCCCAGTTTGCTTCACTATTGAACAACCTTTTTCATTTAACGAAATACTCATAACTCATATGATAGTTTTTCTTCCGCACTGTCCTTACATTAAGAATGAGTTCTACCTCCTTGTCATAAAATATGGAAACTTCCATAGATGCCCTTGTTTGTAGCTTACGCTTCATGTCTTTCGCATCACCGTGATATAGCTTTAGGTAGCTTGTGTGAAACATTGGATGTATGCAAAGTCTCGAAGGTAACTCCACCTTGTACGAGACATTACCACTCATTTTGGCAATAGAAAATGACATTTCATACTTTGGAACAAAACCCCTGTGAAGTGGAGCGGAAAAACTTGTGTTGTGTCGGAAGGATCTTTACTATCACCAAGTCTCTCATGTTATACTCGACATGCCTTCGTTTGTCATCAGCCTATTTTTTCTCTGCTTTGTTACTTTGTCGAGATACACCCGTGCTATATTTATTGCTCCTGCTAGGACTTTTACAATTTTGTATATTGTGGGACTTTTTACTGTGTCACTAGATACTAGCGCGTGAGGTGTAAGAGGTTATTAGCCAGTAATTAACTTGAATGGGCTCTAGTTTGTTGACTTACTTTGCTCCAAGTTGTACGAGAATTACACCACGTCACAAAGTGTCGCAAGTACAACTCAAATAGTGCATTCACCATCACGGTCTGCCCATTCATCTGTAAGTGAAAGCTAATGAAAAATCGAAGCTCTGATCCTATGAGATTGAACAATCCTATCTAAATGTTTTTTATAAATGTCGAGTCATGATCACTTACTATCACTATCGGCAAGCCTCAATACTCAACCAAATGCATAAAAGAGAAGTCTTGTGGTCTCATTTGCAATATATTCCTTAGGCATCAATATGAAAATTGCGTACATAAAAAATTGATCCACCACTACAATGATAGTCTCACATCCCTCGAATTTCGGCAAAACCACGATGAAATTCATAGAAATGCTCTCCTAAAGTCTCTTCAGCATAGGCAATGAATCAAGTAGGCCTACGGGACTCCGCTACTCTATCTTGTCTTGTTGGCATAAGAGACAAATATTCACAAACTGTTCTATCTCCTCCTGTATGTGTGGTCAATAGTACACCACCTCCAACAGAGCATGTGTACGTCTTTGTCCCAGATGTCTAGCCCATTTACTATTATGACACTCTTTAATGAGGTTCTGCCACAAGTTTTCCCACTTTGGCACATACATCCGACAGCCCTTGGTGTAGAGGAGCTCGTATTCTACCCAAAATCGTTGTTCTTTTCACGTGTACTTTTGTTGAAAGCTGTCCGACTAATAGATCATGCTTTATCCCTTCTTAAAATAGTTTGAGTAACTTCCCTTTTAGCTTGCTCATGGCTGCTAACTCAATATTCCAACTTAAGGCATCTACCACCACGTTCACTTTGCCTGGTTTATACTCGAGCTCGTAATTGAGCTTCACTAAAATATCTTGCCACCTAACTTGTTTCGGGCTTAGATTCTTTTGGCTTTTATAGCCACATTGTCCGTCATCACCACCAACGTTGTTCTGAGCAAGTAATGTTGCTAAGTTTGCAGACAGTGGATGTCTTTCGTCATCTCATTTTCTTATACCATATAGTGACTCTCCATCTCGTTGAGTTTCTGGCTCTCATACGCGATTGGATGGCCCTGTTGCATCAAAACATCCCTAATGAAAAAATTAAATGCATCAATATGTACCTTATACCGTAACAAGTGGTTCACCAATGTTAGAATCGACTATTTGATCACACATTCTTTAACCGATCAAAAGTTCATTGACACTCATTCGTCCACTCTTATGCTTTAGTTTTCTTCAATAGGTCGATAAGTGGTGTGGCAATAATGGAATAACTTTTGATGAACCTTCGGTAGCAGTTGATTAACCCAAGAAAAGACCACAGCTCAGTAACTCTTGTGGGTGCCTCTCAATTTATTATAGGGCGAATCTTCACTCTGTCCATCATCAACTTGTCGTCTTTGATCTTGTGGCCTAAAAAGTCAACCTTTAGCTTGGCAAATGAGTACTTCTCCATTTTCACATACAGCTCCTTCTCGTGAAGTATCTTTAAAACAGTCCGCAAGTGCTCCACAAGCTTATCGAGAGTATTGCTATAGATAATGATGTTGTTTAAGTACATGACAATAAACTTAGGACTGGAGTATACTATTCATCAATGTGTATGTGGCTGTTGTATTGGTGAAGCCAAATGGCATGACAAGAAACTCATACCCTCCATAGCGTGTTACACATATGGCTTTTGGCTCATCACCCTTAGCATCCACACTTGAAGATAACTCAATCTCAAATCTAGCTTTAAAAAGTACTTTGTTTACCCCAATTAATTGAACAAGTCAGCAATTAAAGGAATGTGATACATATTCTTGACAGTGACTTTATTCAGTATCTAGTAGTCTATGCACAGCCACATCGATCTATCATGCTTGCGCTGAAAAAACATTGGCGCACCATATGGCACATTGGATGATTGGATGATTCATGCATCTAACAACTCATTGAGTTGCTTCTGCAAATCTGCTAACTCCGATGGAGACTGTAGTAACCAGTATCTATAACCGGTAAGAATATGTATATTTATATATATAAATATACGTATTTTATTTGTATGTGGGTGATCCTTGATTTATATATTGTTATTAGTAGTGTTTTTATAGGTTAAGGATATACTATTAGTATTGAGTTTATTTGCAAGACTTTGGAATTATTTTAGGGACCAAATTGTTATACTTTGAAAGTTTTGGGGGTGAATTCGTAAATACCAAAAATTAACCACTTAGTATAAAAATACACTTTTAAAAACCCTAATTCTCTCATTTTTGTCGAGCTACCCATTTTTAGAGAGAGAAGAGAGAAATAAAGGAGAGAGAAAGAGAAGAAGAAGAAGAAAAAGAAGAAGAAATTGGAATTTTTGATCTTTAGAGGTATATCACAACTAATTATCAATTTATTGGTGTTAATTAAGTTAATTCCTTTAAGTTTTGATTTCTGAAAATATGTATAATTGAGGATTTGTTGTGTATTTCGTAAGATCATATGAGAATTGATGATGATCTATAAGATAGTTTGATAAATCATAATGAATTATGGAATTTCTGCTGGATAACCTCTTGATCTAGGAATTTTATAAATTGTTGTGATTCGATTCTGGTTTTGAATTTTGAGTATATGAAATTAGACATGTTTAGGATCATCTGAGACTTTGAATCGACTGAAAATCTCGGAAATTGAATTTGTAGTGAATTTACCAAAATGACCCTGGAATTCTGGAAATTTCCTGTGTAAACAGTATGATACAGTGGAAAATAATTTTTGACCTGCTGAATGATCTTTAAAAATTACAAATTTGTGGAATATGATAATTTTATATGTCTAATATGATATACTCGGAATTGAGAATTTGGATCAATGTGGTTGAAGTGTTATGAATTTCTAAAGTGTATCAGCTCATTGTAGTATTTGATTAACAGATTTTTAAAGTTATGAAATAAAATAGTTTTAAAATACTTTTGGCAGTTATTTGGAAGCCAAATATTTATCATGGACTGAGATATGTGTCAAGAGTAATTATGTGGTAGTTTTATAATTTTTGAGTTAGTATATGATTTTATAAAATTGGGAGATTGAATACTGTTCAGTAAGTATCTTGATCCTGTCAGGTTTGTAGTTTGGATTTGATGGTGTGTATGGAATGGATTGTGTAGGAATTTTGATATAATATTCATATATAAGAAGTATATATGAGTCAAGAATGATATATTCTGATTTTGGAGTAATTGGACATCATTTGATGTATTAGAAATTTTTGTTAAGTGTAAGTGGTCAGAATGACAGGTTTTGAGAAACCAAATATTTAGACCAATTTGATGTGATAAATGCATTGTGTATAATTTTGTAAGCTATTTAAAGTATTTTGTGTGAATTGTGAGGCTTATGAAAGGATTAATCTCCATTGATAGGTTAAGGAGATTTAAGCCTTATAGCTGAAAGTGTTAAGAGGTAAGTATACTAGACTTACTACTGGAATCACAATAAACATAATTATTGTTTTGTATGATTTTGTAAATGGGGTTAAGAATATGTTTATGATATGTCAAAGTATATTTTGATATGAAATGTGAATATATGTTTATGAATGTGAGCATTAACATTGAGCATGGACATACATGTGTTTTTGAAAGTGAGCTTTCCAAAATAAGATGCGTTTAACAAAGAAAGCTTTTGAAGTGTAATATGTCCATGAGAAATATTTTGTGATTTGAGGGTACTTGAACTCACTGTTAACTTAGTAGGCATTTTATGTGATTTGTGGAGCCTTTATGTGTGGCCTTTCCTTCGGGATTGGTATATGTTATGTGTTCCGTATGTAGGGAGGATCCTATTGGTACCTAAAGGAAGTGTGAGTCATCACATTCGTGTGGTGGCGTATTGGTACACGTGAGAGGACTCACCGATGATCAGGGTGAGGGTTTGGCTTTTACCTTCGGGCATAAGCGTTATATATGTGTGATTTAAAGACCTCACTTGTACTATTCCTCTCATACGGTATGTCACCTACGAGTGACATTTGGCTCATTATGTGATATGTGATATGTAAGTCCTACTAAGTAGTAGTTGAGTGATGGTATTCCTATTATGTGTTTTGAAAGAATGTGTAAGCGCTTACATGATATGTGATTTGATAAGATTATGATTTTGATTGATCACAGCATATCATACATATGCATTGTGTACATATATGTATTTGTATTTGATATATGAAAAATTAGTATGCTTACTGAGTTTTATACTCATTATAGTTTATGGTGATTTCAGGTAAATAAGGTACATGTGTGCTTAGCGGATTTGGCAAGGCTTCTGCTGTTCCTTGGGTTCCCTAAGTTGCTAGGTTGTTGTGTGTTTCATTTGGGGACACGTGGGATAGGATATTTGGTTTGTCCCTATTGAATAAATACTTATGTATTATTTCATTGTGTGCGGATTGGATTTGGTTTAAGTTTTATAAAGTGTGGTTATTGGATGATTTTAAGTAAGAATTTGCAATTGATATATTCTGGGCTCCCGGTAACAAAGTTGCTACTGGTGACGTAGTAGAGTGTTAATCTCTGAGAAAACTCTGCGTATCTCCGGTTTAATAATTGTCCCAGTCATAATTCAATTGCTATAATTCTGAAAGAAATTGAAATGAAAGTTGAAAATTTTGTGTAATATTATTTATGAGTGCACATGCAGTGAATGAATGTAAGTGATGTCGTGTGTCGGATCTTTTGGGTCTGGGGCGTGACAGAGACATTCGACATGATGCTTTGGCTGGAGTCTTACTTCCTAGCTTTAACTCAATCTCGTGATCAATTGCTCATCTTGGGGGTAATTTCTGCAGTAGCGCTACTGGCATTACGTTTTTGTACTATTCGAGTACTTTTATAATCTCTGTTGGTAACTTATCCTTGCCGTTGTTTACCTCATCATCTGCCTCTCATATTGTGGCGAGGTACGTTTCTTCTTCCCGCTTGGCACCTTTCTTCAACTGCATGACAAAAATAAGAGTAATATTGGTGTTAGGCTTAGATTGCCCACTCTTGGGCCTATTTATTGTTGGCACCATGCATGGTCCCCATTCCAGGATGTACACGTAGTTGTGTCAAGGAAGTGACACTATATTAAGTTGTCGCATAAAATTCATACCAAGAACAACATCAAAGTCATTAAGAGGTGCTATCAAAAGTTTACCTTATTGTGCCACTTTTTGAGCCGCATGTCCACTTCACGTATGACCTCACTTAATGGTTTTGCTATAGCGTTCATGGTCTTGAGGTAATCAACCTCTTTCTTTACCTTAAGGCTTAAGTGTACTACTTTCGCATGCTTGATAAAGTTATACATAGCTCCGGTGTCTACAAGCACTCGAGTCTTCTTGTTGATGTAGGCCTCAACGAACATCAGCACATTTTCTGTGGGCATGCAGGCTGCCCGCTTGGTATTAAGGATATTAAGCAACTGTATACCCCTTAATTGACCTTGTTTTCTCGCTTGCTGAGTCTCATTGCATTTATAGCCTTCTTCATTGAACAATCATTCACTTAATGATCCATATCATAAAGGAAGTAGTTAGATCTCATCTTTCTCTAGCCATTGCGCTTCTGCTCTTTCCTCGTGGGTGGTTTACCTTTCTCATCCTTATCCTACATAAGTTGAAACTCTTTGGCTCCCCTACATTTGCTATGATTAGGCTTGACATGCTTAGACTTCCCCGCATTACCCTTGTGGTAATCTGTGAACGTCTTCGCCAATGTAAGGGTGTCAGATATGTTCGTCACTCCATGCCGCTTCAACTTGTTGGACGTCCATATTTATAATTCGTCTAAAAAACTGAACAACAAGTCCTCTTCTCTCATATAAGGGATCTGCAGCATTAATAAAGAGTACTCATCTACATGCTCGCTAATGGACTTGGTATTCTTTAATTCCTTTAGCCTCTTTATAATATTATGTGCCATATTCTCCAAATAGTATTAGTGTTTCAACTCTCTTATAATTCTATTCAAGTGTTGATGGTGTAGGTACCCTTACATATCTCATTATTTTTCTTATGCCACCATATAATTGAATAATCAAAAAGATATAAAGTTGTGATATTTACTTTAGTTTTAAGGGTTTATGATTTCTAGACTGCTATGGTTTAGCAAAATTGATCGAAGACCTTTATGGTTTAAAAAAAAACCCTAAAACACCATTATCCATTAGTGCCAATAATCTGTTTTGACAAATTTAAGAGTATTTAATACATTTAATTGTATAGAACATGTGACATAATTTTAATAAAACATGATACAAATTAATTAATTTAATTTAAATTTAACAATAAAGAAAATAAATTTTTATTTTTATTTAAATCACATTTTATAAAATACTCTTTATTATTCTTTAATTCTCACCATCTTCGAAATTCAAAAATTAAATGTATATTATTATACAATTGGTCCCTTAGATTTTTTTTTAAATTTTTTAAATTTATATTATATATACAATTGTGTTCCCCCCTCCATTTTTTTTAATACAAACAAATTTTTTTTCTTACATGAAATATATATATTTTTTAATACAAATGATTTTTATACTCAAAATTCTTTTTTTATATGAAAAAGAAATTTTCACTTTAACGTGTATAAATAAACTCACAATTATGAAATACCATATATTGAATTTTATCTTACTCTTTAATTTGCGTCAAACTCTTTTTTCTAATTAAAAAACCAAGACAAAAAAATCTATAAAAAAAAAAAGTAAGTTAGAATTTTTTAAATATTTTATATTAGTTAATTTTCTAATATTTTATTATTATAACTTTATATGTATTTTTTTATGAATTGGTCTTCCGATGTCTACTACTACAATCCGTGAACATTTATTTTTAGTTATGTATATTATTAAGACAAGACTTCATAATAAAATGAAAAATAAATTTTTGTTAAACTCATTAATTAAAAGAGAAATTATAAAAAAAATTAGTATAAAATCAATTATAGATAATTTTTAAAAAATGAAAGAATATCGAACTATAAAATTATACTAAATTTTCTAACAAATTATTTTTTTTCCGATTATTGAAAAAAGGGAATAAAAATAATTTTTCAATATTTTTTTTCAAATATTAAATTATTTTATTTTATTATACTTTAAATTTTATGTTACGATTTGACCTTCTACATCTCAATCTTGGTTCCGTCTCTGGTTAGGACGAGCATGATGTGTGCACGATGTATGAAAGTTATGTTATGATTTCAAAGGTTGTTTATTTTTATAGTGCTATAGTAATGTATTAGGTCAAGAGTCATTATTTGACCATTATCATTTTAATATATAACTTATTTAAAAGGTTTTATCTATTTTTAAAAATCAACGAATTTAATAAATAAAAGTGATAATATCAACTTTATTTTAAATAAAATGATAATAAAATTAATTATAAAGTTAATTGAGAAAGTTGTCAATTTTTATTTAAAAATAATTTTAAGGGTCAAAATGTGCTTTTATTGAACTTGTGTCTTATTTTGAGTTAAGTACTTTAAGTGAATTTTAATTTTAACTTATAGATTTATATGCTTTGGATATTATTTTATGCAATCTTTACCTACTAAACTATAATCTATAAATTAAGCCGGAAAAATAATTTGAACTCATGTATTTTACCTTATCATAGGCACTGATATGTGTATAGACTTGAACTTGAGTATTTGTAGATAACACAAGTAAATTATGCCGAAAAGAAAATCCTGCTATGGTAGGTTGGAAATGGATCATATATACAAATCTCAACGTGATTTTTATAAAAAAAGAAATAATGGAATCTTCTTTGTTGATTAAAAAATAGTCTATCAATTTTGTTGATTTAATGGGAAATTATGTGGTCTGTTGGTATTTATTTATTTAATTATTATTAAAATAAAAAATAAGGAAAAAGGTAAAAGAATATAAAAAAATGAGAAATTAAAAAAAGGAAAAAGGAAGTTGCACCAAATGTAGCCATAACGTAGTTGGTGATGGGCAATGTTGAAAAGGAAAGGGCCCGACGAAATTATTGATGCAAACTTAAAAAGTCTCTGCAAACTTTTGAGTGGGTCCTACTTAAAGACAAAATATCTCCCATCTTTTATAAGTGTTTCACTAAAAATTTTTACGTTGGCTTAAATAGACTGAGATTCCTTCGATTATAATAATAATAATAATAATAATAATAAATTTAATTGTGATGGTATCGGCTGCAATTTCTAAATCAATTATGTCTCTTTATTTCAATATATTTTTATTTATTTATTAACGCATTGTAAATGAAGAAATAAAAATGAGCATAATTGGTTTTAAAGTATGAACTTTTCAATTGATAATTAGATGAAAGATAAAATGGACTCTTAAAATTAGAGATTTGGGTTCAACGAGTTAAGATAATTATCTCCTCTAAAATCGATAATAATTTTGTTTAAGATGAATTTTATATTTGACACTACACAACAGTAATAAATATCCTAAAAAATGCATTCCAAATAAAAGTGAGTTGGACTCATTATGTTGTTTGAGTGGATTCATAATTTTAGAAGTTATTTATTACCTTATTTCATAATTTATAATATGTATTTCATATTATTTGAAATGTATTTTTTGAGATAAAATTTGATATGCTTAGTATTATTTAAAAATATATATTTATTTTATTTATGTATTGATTAGACCTATATTTACATATAGAAAAGTAGACAATAAAAATCTACTTATTTATTAATTTTTGAAAGAAGAAACATTTATTAAATCAAATCAAGTTATAAGGGAAAATTTATCGTCAATATTAAAAAATTTTCAATCCTCAAAATTTTTCTCAATTGATCAAGAACTTGACTGGGAATACAAAAACAATTACAAATTTTTGCAGAAACTTGTGTGATGATTTTTCAAACTAAAAAAATTAATATTTTCCACGCAATTACCACTCATGTAAGAAAACAATTTGCTTTTATTATTTTATTAACAAGAATAATTTAGTGTATTACCCAAATAAGTCATTCTATCCTACTGAAATTAGTATAATCAAATTTAATGAATATAAATAATTTTACTGTTATATCGTTAAAAATTTGTAATGATTTAGTGGTTAATGGACTTGCAATTTATCCTGTACAATTCCTCCCTCCCCAATGTTCAAAAAAAAAAAAAAATTGGTTAAAAATTTACCGGAAATGTAAAATAATCCTGAACGAGAGAGAGAGAGAGAGAGAGAGAGAGAGAGAGAGAGAGGAAAGCAGATGGGTGTAACTCATTTAGTTGACAAGAGCTCCAGTTTTGGATGGGATGAGGTGAGTGGTGTTTTCGGTATTCGGATTTTGCTTTTCAGTTTTCGCTCCAGCGGTCCAGCCTATCATGTCTCGTCCACATGGTTCTTAGTTGTTCCAATCTTATTTGCCCACTCTTTACATTTCTATATTATTCCCAAGATAAATTCCCCTTTAAATTTTATTTCCACATTTGTCTGCTCTGCTCTCATTAAATTTATTCAATTACCCTCTTCATTTTGCCTTTATAAAACCCACCACCACCTTCCTCCCTCACACATTATCACTCCATCTTCTCCAAAACTACAAAATCTCTTAAAAAAAAAAAAACAAGAAAAACAGAATTTTTTAGATTAAAAAAAAAGAATAGAAGGAACATGGGTTTGTTTAGATCATCGTCTTCGTCAATAACAAGGGCCCTGTTTTTGTTTTTGTTCTTGTTCTTCAATATATCATCAGCTTTAGATATGTCGATTATATCTTACGACAAAACCCACGAGTCAAAATCTAGCTGGAGGACTGATGATGAGGTTATGTCTATATACGAGTCCTGGCTTGTGAAGCATGGCAAAGTATATAACGCTTTGGGTGAAAAAGTGTTGGTGGGATCCACATCATGTGGGTCCAGGGGCCTTTATGTAATTAGCCATGAAGGGAGCTGAGTGAAATTTGCCATAAGTGCACAGTGCACAATTGTGAGTTTTGTTGATTTTGGCCGAGAAGCAGAATGCAGAATGCAGAAGCAGAAAACAGAGAAGAAACGAGAGAAGGGGAGAAAATTAAAAACTTAGGGTTTTAGTTTTTCCTTTGATGATTGGATGTCAATTTGAGCTCCGATTTTGCTCAAATTTTGAAGGTGAGTTCCCAACATCTTGCTCTACATTTTTATCGGATTTGATTTTCGATTTAGCCTCTGATTTAGCATTATCTAGCAAATTTACATTTAAGGAGAATTTGTTAGATTTATTGTTGTTGAGCCAAGATTAATGTTCTTGATGTTGTGGTGAGCCTCTAGTGGTGATTCTAGAGAGAACATTGTTGTAATCCCATTATTATTGCATAGTGGAAGTGTTGATATCGGACTACGGTCCCGTGGTTTTTCCCGAATTGGGTTTTCCACGTAAAAGTTTGGTGTTCATTGTGATTGATTGATGGTTAATGTTTGTGGTAATATTGTTGTGCTTACATTTGTGATATATTGCCCATTTTAATAACACAACGTGGGAGAAAGAATTGTTTCCGCTGTGTAGTATTTTGTGATCTTTCCCAACAAAGTGGTATCAGAGCTAGCCAGGTTGTGCAGTGCTTGATTTGTGTTGATTAAAATGGATGAAAATTCTGCATGCATGATTAAACTGAAGGCATGGAATTATGCTATATGGAAGTCCAGAATGGAGGATTTACTTTTTGTAAAAGACCTACATGAACCCATTGAAGGGGATGCTGTAAAACCCGAGAAAATGAGTGATAAAGAGTGGATCCAATTACATAGAAAATGTGTTGGCACCATTAGGCAATGGATAGATCAGAGTGTATTTCACCATGTAGCAAAAGAGACCAAGGCTGATGTTATGTGGAGAAAATTGGAGTCCATTTATGAGCAGCCTACACCACAAAATAAAGCCAATTTAATGAAGAGGCTTGTGAATCTAAAATACAAGGAAGGGCGCAGTATAGCTGAGCACACCAGTGAGTTTCAAGGCCTAGTGAACCAGTTGACAACTATGAATATTTCACTAGATGATGAATTACAAGCATTGTTATTGCTTAGTTCCTTACCGGATAGTTGGGAGACATTGGTGGTGTCAGTAAATAATTCAGCGCCAAATGGGAAGCTAACCGTGGAAATGGTTAAGGATAGAATGCAAAATGAAGAAGCCAGAAGAAAGAATGCAGGTATGAGTTCTTCTGAGACAGAAACACTTGTTACAGAAAAGCATGAAAGACGTGGAAGAAGCCAAAGTAGAAGTTCTGGTAATAACAACTACAGAGGAAGATCCAAGTCTCAACGGAAAAATGTCAAGTGTTACCATTGCAATAAAATGGGGCATATAAAGAGAGAGTGTAGAATATGGAAAAGGGAACAGGCTATGGAAAGGGGTGAATCACAGAAAAATGAACAAGTAAGCAATACAGTAGTTGCTGACGGGGATATGACTATTGTTTATGATGAAAACTCCATAAATCTCACATGTCATACAAGTGATTGGGTAATTGATTCGGGTGCTTCATTTCATGTTACTTCAAATTGTGATTTCTTCACATCCTACACTAGTGGTGATTTTGGCTATGTCAGGATGGGAAATGATGGTGCATCCAAGATTGTGGGCATAGGAGATATTTACTTGGAGTCCAGTGTTGGTAGCAGATTACTACTGAAGGATGTCAGACATGTTCCAGAAATGCGTCTGAATTTGATCTCCACCGGCAAGCTTGATGATGATGGTTATTGCAACTACTTTGGTAAAGGTAAATGGAAGCTCACTAAAGGTTCTATAATTCTAGCCAAAGGAAGGAAGGTAAACACTCTCTATGTTATGGAAGCTAAGCTCATAAAAGAAGATGTCAATGTAGCAGCAAAAGAATCTGACATTGAATTGTGGCATAAAAGGCTTGGCCACATAAGTGAGAAAGGGCTTCAAGTTCTAGTCAAGAAGAATTTTCTGCCCAGCTTCACAGGTAAGTCTCTCAAACCTTGTGATCATTGTTTAGCAGGAAAGGCACATAGAGTTGCATTTCGTAATTCTTATCCATCTAGAAGAGCAAACTTACTTGATTTGATACACACTGATGTATGTACTATGCAAACTAGAACACGTGGAGGTGCACTTTACTTTGTAACTTTTATTGATGATTGTTCTAGAAAAGTGTGGATTTTTGCTCTGAAATCTAAAGACCAGGTACTTGATGTCTTTAAAGATTTTCATGTTAAGGTTGAGAGAGGGACAGGGAGACAGTTGAAATGTGTAAGGGCAGACAATGGTGGTGAGTATAGAGGACCATTTGAGCAGTATTGTAGATCTCATGGTATCAGACTTGAGAAGACTGTGCCAAAAACTCCTCAGCAAAATGGTGTGGCAGAGAGAATGAACAGAACGATTCAAGAAAGAATCAGGTGTATGCTCTCTGATGCAAAGCTACCTAAATACTTTTGGGGTGAAGCAATGCGTACTGCAGTTGATTTAATTAACCTTTCTCCTTCAGCTCCTTTGGATGATGATGTACCTGAAAGAGTTTGGACCGGGAAAGATGTTTCATATAAGCACTTAAGAGTGTTTGGTTGCAGGGCATTTGTTCACATTCCAAAAGATGAAAGGTCGAAGCTTGACAATAAGGCTAAGGAGTGTATCTTTTTGGGTTATGCACATGAAGACTTTGGGTACAGATTATGGGATCCAGTGAGTCAGAAAATCATCAGAAGCAGAGATGTTACATTTCTTGAAGATCAGATAGTTGATGGGGTAGAAAAAGATGAGAAGCCTCAAGAATGTGATGAAATTCCTATTCCTGATACTTCTAGATCAGTTCTTCCACCTGTAGTTTATGATGATTATGGGGGAGACGCACAAGAAGATTTTGATGATAGAGTTGATGATGATGGTCCAGCAGAACAGGTTGAGCAAGCACCTCAAGAATCATTTGATCCACCTGTTGAGCCTCAGTTAAGAAGATCTATGAGAGAGCGCCACCACTCCTCCAAATATCCACCACATGAGTATGTGATGCTTACAGATGGGGGAGAACCTGAAAACTTTCATGAAGTTATGTCTCACCAGCACAAGAATGAGTGGTTTAAAGCTATGCAAGAGGAGATAAAATCCTTGCATGAGAACCACACTTATGAGTTATCAAAACTGCCTAAAGGTAAGAGAGCTTTGAAGAACAAATGGGTTTACAGGCTGAAGACTGAAAACAACTCACAACTAAGGTATAAGGCTAGGTTGGTTGTGAAAGGGTTTGGTCAGAAGAAAGGAATTGATTTTGAAGAAATTTTTTCTCCTGTAGTGAAGATGTCTTCTATCCGAGTTGTCCTTGGTTTAGCAGCAAGTTTAAACTTGGAGATTGAGCAGCTTGATGTAAAGACAGCTTTCCTTCATGGTGATTTGGAGGAGGAAATCTACATGGAACAGCCTGAGGGATTCAGAGTCAAAGGCAAGGAAGATTTAGTGTGCAAGTTGAAGAAAAGCTTGTATGGGCTGAAACAAGCACCGAGACAGTGGTACAAGAAATTTGATTCTTTTATGGAGAATCATGGTTTCAGCAGGACTACATCAGACCATTGTGTTTTTATGAAGAGGTTTGCTGATAATGACTTTATTATTCTCTTGCTTTATGTGGATGATATGTTAATTATTGGCCATGATGGTAGTAAAATTGAAGGGTTGAAGAGAGAACTTAGTAAGTCATTTGCTATGAAGGATTTAGGACAGGCTAAGCAAATCCTTGGCATGAAGATCTCCCGTGACAGGAAAAATGGGAAGTTATGGTTATCTCAAGAAAACTACATTGAAAGGGTTCTTGAAAGATTCAACATGAGTAAGGCAAAACCAGTTAGTTCACCACTTGCAGGTCACTTCAAGCTTAGTTCCAAGCAATGTCCTACAAGTGAGAAAGAAAAGGAAGAAATGGGTGCAGTGCCTTACGCATCAGCTGTTGGTAGTTTGATGTATGCTATGGTTTGTACTAGGCCAGATATTGCTCATGCAGTTGGTGTTGTTAGTCGGTTTCTCTCTAATCCTGGCAAGGAGCATTGGACAGCAGTGAAGTGGATTTTCAGATACCTTAGAGGCACCTCTAAGACATGTTTATGTTTTGGTGGTGATAAATCTGTGTTGTATGGGTACACAGATGCAGACATGGCAGGAGATGTGGATTCTAGGAAGTCTACATCAGGATACCTGATTACTTTTGCAGGGGGAGCTGTGTCATGGCAATCCAGACTTCAGAAATGTGTTGCTTTGTCTACCACAGAGGCTGAGTATATTGCAGTTACTGAAGCTTGTAAAGAAACCTTGTGGATGAAGAAGTTCCTACAAGAATTGAGTGTGAAGCAAGAGAACTACATAGTTTACTGTGACAGTCAGAGCGCCATTCACTTGGCAAAGAACCCAACATTCCACTCAAGATCCAAGCACATTGATGTTAGGTATCATTGGGTACGTGACGTATTAGAATCAAAACTGTTACAACTTGAAAAGATACATACAAGTGAGAATGGATCGGATATGATGACTAAATCATTGTCCAAGGAGAAGCTTCAAGTTTGTAAAGGGAAAGCGGGTCTAGTGGATCCTTTCACATGACGTGGAGGGGGAGATTTGTTGGTGGGATCCACATCATGTGGGTCCAGGGGCCTTTATGTAATTAGCCATGAAGGGAGCTGAGTGAAATTTGCCATAAGTGCACAGTGCACAATTGTGAGTTTTGTTGATTTTGGCCGAGAAGCAGAATGCAGAATGCAGAAGCAGAAAACAGAGAAGAAACGAGAGAAGGGGAGAAAATTAAAAACTTAGGGTTTTAGTTTTTCCTTTGATGATTGGATGTCAATTTGAGCTCCGATTTTGCTCAAATTTTGAAGGTGAGTTCCCAACATCTTGCTCTACATTTTTATCGGATTTGATTTTCGATTTAGCCTCTGATTTAGCATTATCTAGCAAATTTACATTTAAGGAGAATTTGTTAGATTTATTGTTGTTGAGCCAAGATTAATGTTCTTGATGTTGTGGTGAGCCTCTAGTGGTGATTCTAGAGAGAACATTGTTGTAATCCCATTATTATTGCATAGTGGAAGTGTTGATATCGGACTACGGTCCCGTGGTTTTTCCCGAATTGGGTTTTCCACGTAAAAGTTTGGTGTTCATTGTGATTGATTGATGGTTAATGTTTGTGGTAATATTGTTGTGCTTACATTTGTGATATATTGCCCATTTTAATAACACAACGTGGGAGAAAGAATTGTTTCCGCTGTGTAGTATTTTGTGATCTTTCCCAACAAAAAGAGAAGAGGTTTGAGATCTTTAAGGATAATCTCAGGTTTATTGATGAGCATAACTCGGAGAACCGGACCTACAAGGTGGGGTTGAACCGGTTCGCTGACTTGACCAACGAGGAGTACCGGTCTAAGTATCTGGGTACAAGGAGTGGGGATAAAAAGCCTTCTTTGAGGGCGAAGAGGAGCGATCGTTACGAGCCACGTGTCGGTGAGAACTTGCCGGAGTTCGTGGACTGGAGGAAACAGGGAGCTGTTGCTGAAGTTAAAGATCAAGGAAGCTGTGGTCAGTCTTTTTTTTTATTAAAATTATTAATTGTTTTAATTTCTTGGTTGCGTAATTTAATTTGATTATCATGAATTATTTGAGTTAGTTCTTAATCCTATGATGGTTAAAAAAAATTACGAGCAAGATGGGATGCTTCGGTAAAGATAAAAGGGTAATTTTGGGATTTTCAGGGTTTTATGAATCTGGACACCTGCCTGTTGGCGAAGCCAAAAGGGTAGTTGTATTAACTTGACCTTGCGTCGGCAGATCAATCATAGTTTTGACTGTATTCCATTACAACAATTGCGGTTAATATTTTTGTAATTTCTTGCATTTTATGGTTGGAATAAGAAAAAATTCTGATTTTATGTGTGTTAAAAAAAAAAAAAATTTGAGGTGATTTTTCAGAAAGCTTTGTTCGTCGCATCGTCATCAAGTATCAACTGTTCAGAGATTTTTGGCCGGACATAGAAATAGTCTTGCTACTGTGTTTAGTTAGTGGTCCATATAGTTTTTCTTGTTTTTAAATCTTCCTGAGTTCTGACAAGATATTAAAAGCTAAAGATAAATCCCGACGAAAGTGTGAGACTACAAAATAAATCCCGACGAAAAAGCTAAAGATATTTTCTTCTCAAGAGTCGAAGCCGGTAGGATTCTTGGTTGGTTGCAGTTTGCACTGGACAATGGACATAGCTGGTATTTGGTTTAAATTCAGAGTATCATTTTTTTGCCGGCCGTCCATACTCCATAGCCATTAGCCATTAGCCATTAGCCATTAGCCATTAGCCAACTATCTGTGGATACGTGTGCGCATACGCGTACGCTTTTTGTGGAAAGGCGACAACTTTGACCCTCTATCCCACTGAGTTTTGAAACCGCTGCTAGAATAATATGAATACTAAATAGTAAATTATTAGGTGAAAGTGAAAGTCTTCAAATTTTAATTATAGCAATCAAATTAAAATTTAAAAAAAATATGTCAAAAGTTTTTGAATCTATCTAAACATTTAATATAGACTAGAAAATCTCTTTAAAATATATGTTATAATTTTTTAGTAACATGTAGAGAGTAATAGACTATTTAAGTTATCCACTATTTTATAATTATTTAATAAATTAAATTAATTAATTAAATATCAAAAATTAAAATAGTGGATCACTTTGCACTATTTAGAATTTGTACTATTTCGTCACTATCACTTTTGAGATTCAATTTGAAATGTCTAGGATTACTCAAATTAAAAGTGATTACTCTAATTAAAAGTGGTATGATTAGAATTACGGAGAGCATCAATTGAACTTTTAACGTCATCTGATTGGAGCATCATCCATCATTTTGAATCAAATTATTAATACTTATCTTTATCTAATGTTTATGTTGACATTTAGTGAAAGTAATGAAGATGAACCATCTTTCTGCCTAATTTTTGTACAAAATAAATAAAATGATAATTACAAATCAAATTCAGATATTGTAATCTGTCTGCTAATAACTTGGTTGCAGATTTGGAGAATAAAATTTTGTGTTGTTTTTCAATGTTATATGCATCTTAGTTAATTGACCGGATTTTTTCAAAATGAAGGGAGTTGCTGGGCATTCTCAACAATTGCAGCTGTGGAAGGTATAAACAAGATTGTTACAGGTGATCTGATCTCCCTATCCGAGCAGGAGTTGGTAGACTGTGATACATCGTATAACGAAGGATGCAATGGTGGATTGATGGACTATGCCTTCCAGTTCATCATTGATAATGGAGGAATTGACACTGAAGAAGATTATCCTTACCGTGGTCTTGATAACAAATGTGACACATACCGGGTACGGATTATTTATTTATTTATTTATTTTTTGATTAACTTGTGAGTGTTGTATAATAAATAATTATTCTTACCCTATGGTTCTTGCCTTTGTACAGAAAAATGCCAAGGTTGTGACAATTGATGATTATGAAGATGTTCCTGTAAACAATGAGAAAGCTTTGCAAAAGGCAGTTGCAAATCAACCAGTGAGCATTGCCATTGAAGCAGGTGGCAGGGCATTCCAGTTCTATGATTCGGTAACTTTCATCTCTTCGTTGCACATGTCACGTGTACATTTACAATGTTTCCATTATTCAAATATGCTAGTATTTGTAATTCTGAAAAGATTTTATGGAGATGACAATGGATGCTGCAATTTGATCAAATCCTTGTATTGGCTTTTAAAGTATGAACATTTTCTAATGGCTATTAAACAAGATCAATGAGCTATAGTCTTTTGTCTGTGATCAATTTCACTGGAGTCTCAAGTATAATGTTTTGTTTTCACAAAATTTCAGGGTGTATTTACAGGAAGATGTGGGACAGCTCTGGACCATGGTGTTACTGCAGTTGGATATGGCACAGAAAATGGAGTTGATTATTGGTTAGTGAAGAACTCATGGGGCAATAGCTGGGGAGAGTCTGGCTACATTAAGATGGAGCGTAATTTGGCTGGCACTGCCGTTGGCAAGTGTGGAATTGCTATGGAGGCCTCTTATCCTATTAAGAAAGGCCAAAACCCCCCTAACCCTGGCCCATCTCCTCCATCTCCAATAAAGCCACCAGCTGTTTGTGACAGTTATTACTCCTGCCCTGAGAGCAACACCTGCTGCTGTATATACGAGTTAGGCCAGTATTGCTTTGCATGGGGATGCTGCCCACTTGAGTCTGCCACCTGCTGTGATGACCATTATAGCTGCTGCCCACATGACTATCCCATCTGTAACCTTAATGAAGGGACCTGCTTGATGGTAAGAGCTACACAATTTCTCAAATATTTGTAACTATTTAGGGGTATGCAGGCATTCAGCATCACAGATGTTCACTCATGTTTTTCATGAAGATATTAGGTTACTATTGCAATCTCATTTGAGAAGTTAATGTTTTTACTTCAAATTGATTTCAACTGGCCACTTATCTATTTTCTTGAATTTTCTGTGACAGAGCAAGGACAACCCGTTAGCAGTGAAGGCAATGAGGCGCACTCCGGCTAAACCTTACTGGGCTCATGGAAGTGAAGGCAAACAGAGCAGTGTTTAAGAAGTGTTTGGACACGTGAAGCAGTAGATGGCAAGAGAGAGGCTGAAAACAAGCCTACTAGTCTTGAATTTGGGCTTCTTGGTCTATCCTACTGCATGCCATCATTCAAACGTTAGGGTACCATCTGGTGGATGGTTTATTAAAGAGAACCTGGATGCTGGTTTATGTATATATATAGCTTGTGTTATCATTCGAACAATAGACAACTTGTGTTATCAAATTCCTATGTGCTATGTAAATTAGGCATTATTCAGCTATGACTTTTATGAAGTGTTTAGTTCTATCATCACTTTGCTAGATATGAAAGTATCATTTTCAATCTCACATGTTTGAATTAAATAATAGTTTAGATGCAATCTTGCCTGACCTATTATAGTTTCTCTAAAATTTATCATCCAAAAAATTTTGTACTTCCATTCGGACGTGATCCAAGGCCCTGTTACATGTGCTCATGTAACGGGATTAGTCCAATTCTTCTCACTCTGCATCTAAAATGTCTACGAATGCACCTCAATTGTCTCTCATAAGAAATATACCTTTCAGTTTCGATGTTGGCTAATGAAAGAACTTCTGGATGTATTCTGAGCGGCAAAAAAGGATGCCTTTCTTTCCATTTTTTTGGGTCAAATTTATTATCACACGACCAGATATTTATTTGTTTGTTTAGTACTGTTTGTTGCGAGCCAATTTAACTTTTGGTTTTAAATCTACTTGCCTTTTAGGATGAAGCATCTCAGTTGCTTTCTGCTGTTCTCCTTTTTCTGCTGCTTCATCACTAAAATAGGATTGGTCTGGTATGTCGCTAACAAAGTGGTCCTACCAGGCAGCGTTGGTGTATATACACTCATAAAATCTTCATCTAAAAATCTTTTATCCAGGCTCAACAAATCCTTTAATATAAGCTGCTCAATGAGGGTTGTCTTGTCGAACAAGGTAAATGCTTGAAGTAAAAGTGCATCAGCTATCACAAAATGGCCTGCAAGAGCAACTCATTTCAAAGGTGAATTTCTATGTGTATTCTCATCCCAAAAATGATAATCCTGGTTTCATTCCCTTGTGCATGCTGCAAGCTCCGAGATGAAGGAAGGCAATCCATTGGTGAATGGTTTGAATCGACTGATGTGTTTGAGTTAAGAGAGGTGTTACAGCATGGGTTTCATCTAATGAAATGAGAAACTTGTTTCAAGACACAAAATCACAAAATCACAAACTCATTATCATAGGGGCAAAAAAATCTAAAAGTTGATGGCGGGAACCATACATTTGTCGGAGGCTGGCTACCAAATGTCATATACAACCACTTGATCACGATTTATACACTGTCATATTTCATCTTCATATGGTTTCAGGGGACCATTTCATATGGAGGAGTCCAGTAACCCAAGGGATAGGGATAAACCATGGGCGGATCGATCCACAACGCCACCCTAACCTAGCACTCTTTGAGGGGGAATATGCCTACGCCTTTGTCATAACTATAAAATCACTTTTGATTAAGAAAGCTGGGCATTAATTATACAACTGTTTAGATTATCTTCAGTTTCTTTTAAGCATAAAGTACAATTTTGTTTCATTTATCAATTCTTTCATACCACTGTTTCGAGGACTAGTACATTGACAAGACTACTACGGGGATCACTCAATAATAGTTGCATGTTTCATATTACATATAATTAATTAGGTGGCTAAACCAACAGCGAAAGGAGAAACAAAAGAAGCAAGGAGACTAAACCAATTGCATTCAGTTGTGACAAGCCTTCTGGCGCAGTTTTAAGGTTTAGTTTCATAAATAAATAAAACAAAAGCATGTACTCAGGTTGCATCTATTACATGATACATTATATTTTATAATGCTACCAGTTTATGAACAAAGCAACAGTGGTGCATAAGCAAAGGATTGTGAAGCCATGATGTAGCTTATCCTTCTCTTTGTGACCAAAATGCAATTTGGTTCTCGTAATTAATTGATATTTATATCATTTTCTTCCTCCTTCAGAGGTTCAAATCCTAATTCCCCCAGCACCTTATCCTGTAAATTAGTGTTTATATAAGCTGGCTTTTGTTCGTGATCATCTAATTGGCATAAGGACTCCAATTTTCTGTTAGAAACTTGGATTTCACTTAATACACCACCATTATCATCCTTCAGTCTCTGGCATGTAGCATTGATGCTGTTGATGTTGTTGATCAGGCCTACGTCAGGGTTTCATTGGCATTATAGGATGGGATCACAGAAGGTAGCTTTGATAGCAGAGCACCAAGACCACAAGACATGGTAGGCAAAAGGGTGGGTATTGACCAAATGGGTGGTCCTGAAATACCATTCTGAGAGGTGTTCCAACCTATGTTAACGGACTTAGTGGAGAATTTTCAGGTATTTCACTGAGCACTCTTTTTGCTCCAGTTAACTGGAGCTTGTCATTGGCTAACAATGCCGTTTCCTGACTTTCCATTGTCTGACTATTGGGTTTGATGATGTATGGAAAATGGACTGGCAGGTATGGCCGTTATATTGCAAATACGCCTGGTATGCTCTGAAGATAGCTGAATTTCCTCTGTACGCTGATCACCAGATTGAGATCTCCCACAATCTGAAGAACACATCAGCCATCATTTGATTTAAGGTACTCAGAAAATGTATAGAGAGAGAAAAGAGAGGGACCTTATCAAGTGAACCCAGTTGAATGATGCCTTCTCTCACAGAAATGATGGCAATTGTCTGTAAGACAGAAGAAACTTATCATATGATCCAGTTGGGCTCAATTTTGAGTAATTCTACTCACATGCCTATTTTTATGCTTTTAGAAAAAGTGTGTGACATGCCAACCTGAATTCCAGAATTAAATTGATTTTCCCAAGCTTTGGGTTGCTGTATTAAGGAGCAAATCATGACAAAGTCAGGACGGAAGGAAAAGACTACCATTTCATGCATTCATTTTCCATTCAACAGAAATATTTTTCTGATTCCATTACCGGCTCAATAGAAGTATTCCAAGAGGATATGCTGCCAGGATCACTTTCTTTTGTGGCTTCTCTAAATACCCCACTTGTGACTATTCTCTGCTGCAACTTTCCCCACTAATCTGCAGGCAAAGCAACATGCACATTTACATTTCGACTTTTTCCAACTGCATTTTTTATTTCATTTTAAGAGAAGTTGCGAAAACCAATTAATTCTCACCCTTCTCCAAAATTATAAACCTCATGAGACATTTTGAAGAAGATATCAGCTCCAAACCTCCCCTTAATGTATCCACTTCCCGCGCGTTCACATTCATAGAAATCACAGAATCCATCTTCCCAAACAAGAATCCTGACAAAAAAATTCCACTTAAAAGATAATTCAAATTAAAGAGAATAAATTTTCAGCTTGGTACAATTCTTTTGCATTACCAGTTCCTTTTATTGCCTTTGAAGCGATCAAGAGCGCTGCCACCATAATCCCACCTGAAACAAGCAAATGTAATGATCTACTGACATTAGTTTCACTTGAACTTAGGCATTGACATTTGACATAAATTTTGTTCTATTTCCCCTACTTTGGTGGAGGGTAATTTCGAGGCAGTATCCTCCAAAAAACAGCGTACACCCACTTCGAGGAAATAGAAGAATCAGAACATGAACATAAGCTTCTTCGAGTGTGCTGTAAGAGACAGTTAAGCACGGGAAGTCCAGTCCACCTTCCATTATCACTCCAAGAAAGAGAAAGAGAAAGAAAAGGAACAACCACTAGACAAAGAGTCCTAGTTTCAAGTCTCAATTACAAAGGAAAGGAGTAAAGTGCCAATCCCAAAGCGCAGTGAACCGAGAGTTTTAGAGACGTTCTTTATTGGAGAGAAAATTAAAATCTTTATATAATTTAAATATAATTTTTATATCGTAAGTTATTAATATTAAATTGTCATAATTATATAGTAGTTATAATATTTTAAGTTCGTTATTATATTTAAATTAAATGTATAAAAATTATAATATTTATATTATTATTTGAGAGTTTTATATATTAAATTATAATAAAAGTTATAATATATTAAATTATTTTTATTATTATTAGAATTAATACTTGGATTACCTATTATTATATAAAAGATGTTAGTCCTTTCTTATTAATAATTAGTGGGAGTAAAGAAGAGAAAAAAAAGTGAAATAATTCATACATAAACTTTTAAATAATATATTTGATATATTGTGTTTTAAGGAATTATAATAATAAAGATTTAATATGATCTTTCGGTTATCATATTCATTTTAGATAGGGGTTGGGATTATAAGATTGAATATTGAATGCAAATAAATTCATCACTATCTAGACGGAAGAAAATTATTTAACTTTAGGACATTCCTCTTTCACATATCTTTATTATGCTCAATGCCAAATTTTTTTATTATCTCTCTATATATTTAATTTTATATTATGTTTGATGATGATTTTTATTTTATAAATATTTGACAATATATATGTAATCTAAATTTGATATATCAATATAAATATGTAATATGAAAAATATATTCATACTATTTGTTTAATAATAATGTGTTCATATCGGTTGATATAAGATAAATATATGATTCTCTAGTTTTAACTCTATAATATATTTATTTTAATATGTTGAATTCTCTTTAAATTTTATTAGTTTATCATGTGTTTTATAAATATTGTTCATAAGACCTTCTCGAATAGGACTTGTGGAGTTTTTGTTGACTCGATTAATTTACCATAGTTTATACATTGTATTTTATATTTTATATTCTATATGAATCATTATAAATCTAGACTATTAATATGGAAGATAAGCAAATGACAATTCTCTAGTTAGCATGTTACATTTGGGAATGTTATAAGTTGTTATCTTTTTGTTTTATACATTGTAATCTAGCCATTGACGCATGATAGTCTTTATAATGATTGAAGAATAATTTTATTGATAAAAGAACTTTTTATCATTGAATAAAATTCATTTAAAGGAGAGGATTATGATCATTCAATTTTTTTTAAAGTTTATTTTATATATATATATATATTCATTTCTTAAGATATATGAATGTATAATATATATTGCAAATTAATTTATAAAATTTTATGTATTGTTCTTGTATGACTTAAACCTATTTTGTAATTGATTCAATCATTATTATTATTATTTTCGTCACTAATACTATAGTATTAAATTATATGTTGATCACACTTCAAGTGAAAAAGAATTATTAATTTTTTTTCTTTAAGAAAATTATTATGTTTAATTTCATTTATGGACATGAGTATTTCTATTTCATTGAAAGCCGCAAGTTCAATTTCTTGGTTGATCTTATATATATCTTGTTAATGTATTACTTAAAAAAAATATGTGCATGTTATAAATATATTTTTGACATTAAGACTATATGTTTCACTTTAATTATTTATAATTTTTAAAAATCTTTGAAATGTGAAATTTTTTCAAACTAAATGATGAGAAAAGATTTTTAAAAAAAATATGAAGAAGAAGAAATCCTAATGTAGAGAACTTCTTTAAATTTATGATTATTTATTTTATGATATATTGCATATATTTTATCTTAGGTGAACACTAACATTTTATTTGAAGAAGTGAATTTTGTTTGGATTTCATCAAATTTATGGACAAATTCTTCAAAAAAAACCAAATCAATTTAAATCCACACACTAGTGAAAAGTTTTTTTAGTATGCTATATAAATTGAGACTTATAAAAAAAATTTTAAATAAAAGATTTTTGAGAAAAATTATAAATACAATATTTTTGAGAAATTTTTTTAAAAAATTGTCAACAAGAGTGTGCTTAAACCCAGATTGGAGTTACCTATAGAAATAACACAATCTTTATAATTAACAATTTTATGAAGGAGATTCAATGGGTAGAGATAATCTACAATGCGTGACTTATTCAAAACTTATATTATAGACATATTCTAGATGACGTATATTTTTGCTTATCCTTGTAGCAAAAGTGTTAATTTTGTATGATGTTAGGAACGGTATTTACATTGAATGAGTCTAAGATAAGTATATTTTAGACATAAGTTACATATACTCTTGGAGGACTCACTTATGTGAGAATAGTCGTAAGGTTGCAACTATGAGAATTAAGTTGTTCTCTAGAGCTCTTACTAGAATTAAGATAGAGCGCAAGGCCATTAATGCTCTAACCTGCAAAATTAAGTCTTTATCACTTTTATATATGTTATAATTGAAGTTTAGTCAAAGACATTGAATTCAAGATATAGTTTACTTAGGTTCTTCAAATAATCAAATAAACTATATAGCATTAAGTATAAGTTCAAATCTGAAAGACACCTATATCTATTATATAATAGAATATTTTTCATATATATATTTTTATTATTGATTATACATTATATTTTCTTATATATCTAATTTAAATATATATATTTATAGAAGGTTTTCAAATTTTTTATGGGGGACTATTGAAGAAAATATTTAAAATCTTTTTAAATATTTTTAAGTTACATAATTTAAATATAACCTTTATGTTGTAAGATATTAATATTAAATTATCATAATTATATAGTGATTATAATATTTTAAATTAATCATTAAACTTAAATTAAATATGTAAAAGTTACAATATTTATTTTATTGTTTGAAAGTTTCATATATTACATTACTATAGGGGTTACAATGTATTAACTTATTTTTATTAATATTAGAATTAATATTAAATTACTTACCACTATGTAAAAGACGCTAATTCTTTTTTATTAGTAATTAGATAGAGCGAAGAAGAGGGTAAAAAAAAAGTGATCCATACATAAACTCTTAAATAATATGTTCTATATATTATATTTTTGAATAATTATGATAATAGAGACTTGATATAATTTTTCAATAATTGTATTCATCAATGAGAGTAAATGTAAGCATGTGGTTAAATCTTAAAGTTATAAAAATTTGTCATATGTTTTTATTATATTCAAGGCTAAATTTTTTTTATTTTCTCTATATATTTAATTTTATATTATAATTGATGATTTTTATTTTATAAATATTTAATAATATATGTTTTAATGTATAACGGAATAATTTTTAAAATAAATTTATCCACCACTCAACTAAATTCAGTGCTCAGTTCCCTTTTCAGTTGGTTTTATGTCCTTAAACGATCATTACTCGTTTACTCTCGTGAATCAGTTAGTACAGCTATTATTTTACGCCCACTGATTTAGGAGTCTTTGTTAAACAATTTCTTAGGGGCGTATGCATGGGATTTCTTGGACAGACAAGCTCCCTTAGTTGAAACTTCGAAGTTTTCTTTTTGTTTTCTTGTGTGTGACGTGTGTCCTTAAAGCAAAGGAAAACCCAATATTAACTCTTTATCATTTACGAAGTGCCTTCTCAAATACACTTGATTATGAATCTGCAGTGGAAATTAAAGGCAATTTCTCACATTGCCTCCATGTTGTCAATATCCTACTGAAGAGGAAAATCTGAACCAAATGGAGAGATACTTTATCAGTACATTTTTCCCTTGAAATGTTTCTTTCAGAATTTGCCAAAACCTTTCAGTTTCTCTTTAAAAAAACCAATCCATAATATGATAAGAAATATATATAGCCTCGGAAATATTATCCTCAGTTCTAAGACCATAAAGCACATTAAATAGCTTTCGCTAGCATTTGATATCAATTTGTTTGTAGCTGCAGTGGTTCTCGAAAGGCTTATAGGTTCCATCAAAGTGCACCAAACTTCGTTTTAAAATTAATTTTGGCTAATATCATACCATTGTTCTGCAGATACGTAGCCTCATTATTGAAGAGAATCAATCAGATGATTAGAGGTGATGGTGTCTGAGGGTGTAAATTATGTAATGGATGTGCAGACATTTGAATATTATTTTTCCTGCTATTTTTTCTGTACTTTGTTAGTTAGTTACAGATACTGAAATCTGATTGGTAGGCCTTTAACTAATCAATGTATAAATAGAGCAACAATATAAACATTTCAAAGTATGCTGAATAATATACAAAATAGCATTTCTTTTCTCTTTCGCGTTACACAAGTTTTTTCTCTGCAACTTTCTCAGAATCCAAACAGCAAAGCTTCAATCCATTAACTTTGTATCAAAGCCAGTCACTCTTGGCAACCATAAACACTGAAAATTCTTTTGTAACCTTTACTTTTCCAGCTCAGATCAAACTTGATAGAAACAATTTTCTTCTTTAGAAATCACAAAGGTAGATAATAATAACCGGCCATGGATTAGAAGGTTATATCGATGGCACAATCAAAGCTCCAGATCAGTTTCTTAACACTTAAAATTCACCTAAAACAGTTCAGAATCCAGCTTATGTTAATTGGAAACGACAAGATCAGATCCTTCTTGGATAGATTCGAGCATCGATTTCTGAATCAGTCTTAAGTTTAGTACTCAGCTGCAAAACCTCTTATGAGCTAGGGCAAGCCATAGATCGACAGTTTGGGAACCAATCTAAGGCCATGGTGATGACAATAAAAGCTCAGCTGTCACGTGCTTCAAGAGGTAATTCTAGCATCACAGATTATTTCATAAAGGTGAAAAGCTTAGTTGATAGCTTAACAGTAGCAGGAAGTCTAATTACTGAAGAAGAATTAATAATGCATGCTCTAAATGGTCTTGATAAGAGTTTTGATTCTGTTATAATACATGTGCAAGGCAAGCTAGTTATAATTGATTATAATGAGGTGATGTCCTTAATGCTAATTCAAGAAATTAAAAATGAGCAGAGGATGAATTCTATGAGAGTTGAAGCTAACTTTGTTCAAAACAAAAATAATCAAAAGAAACCTAACAATCAAGGTGGTAGAGGTCTAATACTGGTGGAAATAGCTATGGCTATGGTGGTAGAGGAGCAAACTTTGGCGGTTTCAATAATAATAGTAGAGGCTTTATGGGAGGCAGCTTCTATCAGAATAATGAGAGAGGTTTTGTTGGTGGTCAAGGAAATTTTAATTGAGGAAAAGGAAATGGAGCAAATTAGAACTTCTATGCTGACAATGGTAGAGGCTTTTACAAAGATGCTTCAAGCATGGACACACAATAGCAAAGTGTAACAACATATTTAATAGAAGTTTTGTGCCATAAGTTTAGTACAATGAGAACTCTGGATTTGAAAACAATAACAAAAATGCAGATTACAGTCAGCAACAGAACATGTCAGCATTTCTTGCAACACCTGAAGGAGTAGTTGATCAGGGCTGGTACTTAGACAGTGGAGCAACTCATCATTTGACCAATGATCAAAACAACTTTGCTGAAAAGGAGAGCTATGAAGGTAATAATAAACTTCTAATTGGTGATGGAAATGATACAGAGATAACTCACTTTGGTTCTGTTTCTTTCATAATGCCTATGGTAACAAAATACACTTGAAAAATATGTTATGTGTGCCTTTTATTATTAAAAAATTGATTAGCATATCAAAGTTAACATTGATAATCATTTGACTGCTGAATTTTTTGATCAAATATGCTTAATAAAGGACTTGAAGACAGGCCAAGTGCTACTGAAGAGAATTGCTAAGAATGGTATGTATAAACTCTAGGTGTCAGAGTCAACCTTTTCACCTCAAGTATTATTACTAAAACTAAATAAACCCTCCTCTATGTTTTCTATTATAAACTCAAAGTGTATAAAATCCCTTTGTAATTATGAATAAGCATGTAACCATCAAATCACAAATGTTAAAAATACTTTTGTAAATAGCGGTGACAAACTGAGTACAGATGTGATACATAGGAGGTTAGGGCATCTCAACAATTAGACTTAGTATCAAGTTCTCAAGCATTGTAAAATACCATGCATTGTGAATAAAAAATCATTACCAAGCTTTTGTGTTTCTTGTCAATTTGGTAAGTCACACAAGTTACACTTTCTAGCAACTGAAACCAAATCAAAATCACCTCTTGAACTATTGCATACTGATGTTTGAAGTCCTGCACCTATTCTATTTAAAGAGGGATACGAATACTATATTAGTTTTGTAGATCACTTTATTAGATATACATGTATTTTTTCCTTTGAAAACAAAATCTGAATGTTTAGACACCTTTAAACTTTCAAATTACAAGTAGAAAAATACTTTGAAAAATCAATTAAAACACTTTAGTTAGATTGGGGTGGAGAGTTTAGAAATTTTGTGCCTTTTCTTTAAGAACATGGTATATCATTTAGACACCCTTGTCCTTATGCACACTATCAAAATGGTACTATTAAAAGAAAGCACAGATATATAGTGGAAGTTAGTCTAGCCAAAATAAGTTTAAATTTTTGGTGAAATTTTTTCATACCAATGTGTTTATCATAAACAGACTTCCTACACCATTATTGAATTATAAGTCACCTTTTAAAAAGTTATATGATCAAAAACCAGATTATAGGTTCTTGAAGTATTTTGGTTGTGCTTACTTTTCATACATTAGACCCTACAACAAACATAAATTTGATTTTCATACAATTAAATGTCTGTTTATAGGTTATAGCCCAATGCATAAAGGGTACAAATGTTTGAGTATCTCAAAAAAGGTTTATGTTACAAGAGATGTGATTTCCAATGAAATAGATTATCTCTTTGAAACTGATCCTTAGTTTAGGCAAAAATATATGTCAGCACATATCAATACAAACCAATTAGATCCTTGTACTTTTAGAACACTAGTAGCTTGAGATAATAGGTTAGTTAACTTAGCAGTTAAATATTTTAGAACACCACAACAACATTTCTTGTCAAATCTTTTGTCAATCACTCAAACACTTCAACCCTCACAAGATACACAAACCTTACACACTCAACACAATAATCCAGAAAACACAAAAACAAGGAACCCAATAATTCAACAACAACCCAAATTAGAATTTCAAACCATATCCACTTATCCCATGAAAACAAGAGTAAAGGCAGGCATATATAATCCCAAGCTGTACCAAGAAATAAAAGAAGAAACATAACTAGATGATGTTAATGTTGCTCTAACTAGTCCAAAATGGAAGAAAACAATGTTTGAGGAGAATGAAGCACTGGTAAAAAATAATACTTGAGAGTTGGTTCCTAGAGCTGCAAATCAAAAAATCATAAAAAATAAATGGGTTTATAGAATAAAAGACAATCCTAATGGCAGAGTGTTGAAGTATAAAAGCAAGGCTTGTAGCTAAAGACTTTCACCAAACAGCAAGCATAGATTATTTTGACACCTTCAGTCCTATTGTTAAGGCAATAATCATTAGAGCAATACTCAGTCTTGCAGTCATGAATCATTCGAGAGTAAGACAAGTAGACATAAATAATACATTCTTAAATGGCATTTTGACTAAAGAAGTGTACATTGAGCAACTAAGTGTTGGGATTTATACTCATATGCCATCCAAATTTTGTATGAATATTGTATTTTCACACTTATGCAATAAATAAATATTTCATTAAATCTCTAATTATTTTATTAAGGTAGTATGCTTATAACATTTCGAACATTATATTGATCTGAAAGAGTTCAGATCAGGTCTAAAGAGTTAGAATTTTGTCTAAAATGGGATAAAGACCTAGGAATATACTAACAATGACATAGTTGTAAATAGTTGCAAGAATTACTAGGAAATGTCATTGTGCAAGTATGTTCTCGAATTATTTGTTCTTGATCTATTTCCACTGATGTAGGGTTTGTCGAGTGGAACTGATTAATCTAGATCAGTGTATATATATCTAGATTGTCCAGATGATTAATCTTAGCAAACTATGAGCTTCGTGAAAGCTCGTATAGATATACAGGTATTCAGTAGGATTGAATACTGAATAAGACTTAATGAAGACCTCCGATAGATATCCCATAAAACCGTCAATGAAAGGTCTTCTCGAGTTAAGTAGTATTCATGGTCCCTTGACCTAAGCACTATGGCGAGCTTGTAAGTGATCCATCATACTTTGGTTTCACACATGTCAGAGACCTTTCATGGTCTGATCATTGCGTATCGCTGGGTATGGTCCGATGCTCATAGAGTCCGTGACTGTAGATATGGGATCCGTCAGCTCATATGGGTAAGTTAAATATCTAGATATTCTAAGGTTGTATTCTATTAAGTCTTATAGCAATAAGCATTTAACCCGGGAAAGAGTTTTCTGTGGAGTAAATAATATTGCAAAGGAATTTGCGTATATTGTTTATTGGAATACGAATCAAAAGAGATAAGTTTATGATTGAGTAATATGGGACTTGACGGTGTTGATCTATGTCTCTTCCAGGATATTAATGATGGAATGATTGTACAAATATGGATTAACCTCAATTTGTATGGTTTAACTCGCAATTTTATTTCATCCACAACATGTGTATGTGGGGCATCGGTTATGGACTTACAAAAATATTTCGTGAGACAAAATAAGTGTGAACCTAGGATGTTTCACTATATGAAGTGTACTCGTTGAGTACGTGGGTAGCACACCGAATCGAATTGTTCGATCCAGGAAGTTTTTAAAAAATATAAATTTACTTTAGAGTCTCTCGGGGAGTAGATAAAGTTTAACTGTTAAATCTAAAATTATGCCAAGTGACACTTAACACTTTTATCTACTTAGTGTATGTCTCAAATTGTGCAAATAATTTGTATGAGTACTAAATTGAACATTGGTAGATATAGTTATCATTTAAATAAAATAATTATTATTTTATTTAAATTAAATTAATTAGTCATTTATTTATTTTAAGGTCTCTCGGAGAGTAACTAAAGTTTAAGTGTTAAACTTAAAATTGTGTCAAGTGAGACTTGACACTTTTATCTACTTAGTGCATATCTCAAATTGTGCCAATAATTTGTATGGGTACTAAATTGAACATTGGTAAATATAACTACCATTTAAATAAAATAATTATTATTTTATTTAAATTAAATTAATTAACTATTTATTTATTTTAGAGTTTCTCGGAGAATAGTTAAGGTTTAAGTGTTAAACTTATTGTGTCAATTGAAATTTGACACTTTTATCTATTTAGTATATATCTTAAATTGTGCTAATAATTTATATGAGTATTAATTTAAATATTAATAAATAAAATTATTAAATAAATAAATAAAATTAAAAAATAACGTACAAAAGACAAAAGATAAAGATTGAATTTGATTCCATCTTTATCCATTACATGGCATCATATTTAACATATCTTGCCACCAATTGCTTACTCGTGTTTCATCAAGTGGCATTTAAGCCATTTTTATTCAATGAAAGTTAGGTAATAATTGTCTATAAATAAATTAAAATGGCTGAGTGAAAAAGGTGAATTTTTTTTTTTAGATTGTGATATTAAAAGGCATTAAGAATGAAGCTTGAGAGAAAGAAAGAAATAAAAAATAAGAGTTGTTTTAACTTGAGGAAGTTTATTATGTTCTCAATTAAAATTATTTAAAATACGTTTTGAGGGTGAATCCCTTAATCTCATTAGTTTAATGAGACTATTTTAATATATATTTATAATTCTGCTACGTAGCATGTATAACATGTCATTTTAAATTATTTAAAATGTACTTATTTATTCGTAACACGGTGCAAACGCACACACCACTATCACACTAAGAGGATTTGAAGACTTAACCAAACCAACTTATGTATGCAGGTTAAAGAAAACTCTTTATGGGCTTAAGCAAGCTCAAAGAGCTTGCTTTGAAAGATTGAAATTATTCCTGCTGTAGTATGGTTTTGTAAACTCAAAGACAAATACTTCTCTATTTCTTAAATGTCAAAAAGGTACAAAGTTGATCATTTCTATTTATGTAAATGATATCTTGATTATATGATTAGATGAAGACAGATTAATAGCTTGGTGCAGCAGTTAAATAATGAGTTTGCTCTAAAAGATTTGGGTGGATTGAAGTATTTTTTGGAAATTGAGGTGAGCAGGACTAAAAATGAGCTGATTTTGTCTCAAACCAAGTATATTCAAGATTTGTTAAGAAAAGCAAATATGTCTAGCTGTAAGCCTTGCACCACACCAATGAGTATTGATAATAAATTGTGTAAGAATAATAGTGAACCATTCAAAGAACCAACACTTTACAGAAGTATCATAAGGGCTTTACAATATCTAACTTTAAGTAAACTAGAGCTAGCTTCCTCTGTCAATAGGTTAAGTCAATTTATGGCAACTCCTACTGTCAAGCATTGGACAGCATGTAAAAGAATACTAAGATACTTGCAATACACCAACGAATTTGGACTACAATTTAGTTCATTTGGCAGTCATTGACTTGTTTTTCAAATGCAGATTGGGAAAATAATTTGAATGATAGAAGATCAGTAAAAGGCTACTGTGTATACTTAGGAACAAATTTAGTGGCATGGTCATCTAAAAAGCAACAAGTTGTTGCTAGATCTAACACTGAGTCAAAATACAAATCATTGGCTCAAGTATGACCAGAAATTATATGGCTTAAGTCCCTACTTTAAGAATTGCAAGTTATGCTTATAGCACCACCAACGATATGGTGTGATAATTTCAATGCAACAGCACTGACAGTAAACTCTGTGTTTCATTCATGAACAAAACATATAGAACTTGATATACATTTTATTAGGGAGAAGATTGCAGGTGGAATAGTTAAAGTGGGATACATAAGAAGCAATGAGCAAGTGGTCGATATCTTTACTAAGCCTTTATCATTTGATCAGTTCATATACTTCAAAAACAAACTTAATGTTTTGCCTAGAATATTGAATTTGAGGAGGGATATTTAAGAGAATCAATCAGATGATTAGTAAAGATGATCAGAGGTGATGGTATCTGAGGGGGTAAATTATGTAATGAATGTGTAGACATTTGAATATTCTTTTTTTCGCTATTTTTCCTGTAGTTTGTTAGTTAGTTACAGAATCTGAAATCTGATTGGTTGGCCTTTAATTAATCAGTATATAAATAGAGCAACAATGTAAACATTTCAAAGTGTGTTGAATAATATACAAAATAGCATTTCTTTTCTCTCTCAGCTACGCAAATTTTTCCTCTGCAACTTTCTCAGAATCCGGACAGCAAAGCTTCAATCCTTTAACTCTCATATATTAGCTGGCTGATGCTGCCCCATTTGTACCGTGAACAACTTGCCAATTCAACGGTCATGATTTAAATTTCAGCACTTAGCAATGTCGATAAGTGGCAACAATTTACTTCGAAAGGAGTATAGTTCATACAGAAGTTTTTTTGCTTACCTAGCGTCGAACTTGTCAATTGAGAGACCACATCTTGATGCATGATGCAGATTTTAGTAACTGAACTCTCTCTGTAGTATTAAGCTACATTCTCAGGCATGTTTTCTGATTGAATATCTGAAGATCTCAATCGTTCAGCCTGTTCTACACCCAATTCCAGAAAAAAAAAGTTGTGCTGAAAAGCTATTGTCCTTGGAGAGTACAGAAAATTACAATCATTAGAAATTAGACTGCAGGGACTGAAATGGATGCACTATACTTGGGCACAGCTTTCAACCAGATGAATAGTGCTCTAGACACAAAGAGAATGGTCACCAACAAAAGTTTGGGTAAAAAAGAAGCATCAATTACATTATTCATACATTTGACAAATGTTGTATCAAACTTTTTTATTGCAATTGCGGCGAAAAGAAAAGTGAAGGTCCTCCACCACTGGTTTTGAATGCTGCTAGAGCATACATGAACCTGGGCAATATATCCTCACTTGACTTTTGCATGCACTCTTTGTACATTATTTAGCTTGTTAGCTAGATTCCCATCAACACAGCAGTTCATCAGCCCTTAGCTTGAAGGTTAAGAGAGATTTATACTTTAAGATCCTACAATATTCATCAAATAGGTCCACCCATCTATAGAATTGTTCAGTAGATGTTTAGTTAGTCAGATTCACAATTACAACAGCTCTCCAATCTCCATCCTCTTAGCGTCAGATAATGAGAGCTCATATATTTGATTCTTGATTACCTAATAATTGCATCAATGCCAATTCAAGTTCATTTCTCCTTTACATTGAATTAAAATTCAGTCACTTAAGCAAAATCTATTGACAAATACATCGATTTCAATAAAAATGAGCTAAGCTAGATCATAACAAGCTTCAAAATTATGATTTGATACATCCAAGTATTGAAATATGAACCCAGAAGAAAAAAAAAACACACACAAATATTTGATACATCCAAGTAATCAAATGTGGACCCAAAAGAAAAAAAACACAACAATAGTAGCTTGTCAGTTCACATTTAAAACCCAAGAAGAGGCTCAACAAATTCCACCCCACTCATGAAATCCAATTATCGAATGTAAGTATGACATCATTTCAACTTTTTTCACAAAACAGAACAAACAATTTGAAGTATACTGATGTTGTCAGCAGTTCATGGTTACGAATTGTTATTACTTATTAGCAAAAGCTCGCATGATAATTGAGGAGGATACTGGTCCAGGATCTTTTTTATTTAAAAAAAATGGGGATGGCACACCCCATAGTGGGGGGAAAGGCAAAATGATTGATAGAAACAAATTGTTAAGGAATGCGAAAGATCATCCCACTCGTAAATGGACATGCATAGCATGGCCCTCCTCTCCCCTCGCCTACAATTATCTGTTTTCTTGCCTCTCCTTATCGCTTTGGATAGAGCATTTAACAACTCCCCATTGTTGCAGCTTTATATCTACATTTCATCTTATAGGCCATAGCCACTCTTTACTTTAAAAGCTTTTTTTTTTCCGCTGCGTCCCTGTGAAGAAAAATAAACCTAAAACGGGAAGTTGATCGTTTTAAATTTTAATCAATCAACTTTTATTATAACATGTCTTGCCATTGATCAAGTTCTTTCAATTAAGTAGAAAAAACAAAATCAAGATTACGTTTTTGGTTTGATCTATCAGAAACCTCATGCTTTAGGAATTCATATTTAAAAAAAAAAAAAGCAATGACGTATCTTATTTGGGAGCAAAAAAGTTAATGAGAAGAAACAGTGCATCTAGTATTCAGTTAGTTCAGAAGAAAAATAGACTAGACCAATAAAAAAATTACAATCTCTACCGGGAAAGTATTTGATAGGTAATTTATCTTACATATTATTCAAAATTATATACTAAAATAAAAATTATCAAATATATAAAAATTGGAATAATCAACAAGCACAAGATATGAATTAATATAAATAAAAAATAAGAAAATATAGAATTTAATTTTGAGTTAAAGATGCATATTAGAGAGTATTGTTCTAAAATTAAATAGTCATTCCCTAATGCGGGTAGTGAAGAATTTATATACCTCTAAAATTCAATCTTATACTCACAATCAATCTCCTCAATAAACTCAACCACTAAAAAATCATACAAAGTTTCCATTACAAAGTTGTTCAAAGCACAAAATAAAAAATGTATTTTTTAAAAAGTTTACATATACATAAAATACTTTCTTTTCTTTTCTTTTCTCTTTTTCATTCACACACTAACCCTTCTAATGAAGAATTAGCACATTTATATATTATTAGTAGGTTTAAATAATAACTTAAGAATTAATAAGAATAATTTAATGTATAGTAATTCCATATAATACATATTATAACTCTCATAATAATAATAATAATAATATTGTAACTCTCAAATATTTAAACTAACTTTAATGACTAATTTAAATATTATAACCACTATATAATAATGTAAATTTTATAATATAAAAATTACAATATTAAAACTATATTAATAAATTATTACTTATTAACCATTTAAAATGTTTTCAAAATCATATATATATTTTGATGTATAAAAAACTATAATATAAAAAAAAAAATAACAAAACATATAAGAGCAAACTTCAACCTATGCTTAGTACTATATAATCCATTTGAGAGATTTGAGTGAACTATGTCATGAATTCGGTCTCTTTGATCAAACTTCAACTATGACATATATAATAGTGGCAAAAATTTAGTTTTGCGGGTTGGCGCATTAGGATCTTAAGCTCTATCTTGATTTTAATAAGAACTCTAGAGAACAATCCAATTTCTATAGTCGCGACCCATGACTGCTCTCATATAGGTAAGTCCTTCAAAGGCACATATGACAAAAATATTCTTTTCTCGAACTCATTCAGAATAAATATCATTCCTAATATCACACAAAATAAGTACTTTTGTCATAGGGATGAGCAAAAGCATATCTCTTCTAAAATATGTCAATAATATAAATGTTAAACAAGTCAAGTATTATAGATTGTTTCTACTCATTGAACCTCATTTATAGGATTGCCAATTACAGATGTTAGGTTACTTTCATAAGTGACTCTCTTGTGAGTTTAAGCATATTCCTATCGATAATTTAACAGGACTTTTTTTAAAAGTCTTTTATATATAATTTTTCTCGAAAATTTTTTATTTATGAAATTTTTATATAATTCTCATTTTATATAGTATGCTAAACAAAACTCTTTAACCAGTTACACAAATTCAATTTAAATTAGTTTTGAAAAACTTTGTGCATGAACTTTTTGAATTTAAATAAAATTCCTTCCTTAAAGAAAAGTGTTAACTCAGGCAAGTAATAAAATGTATATAATATAAGATTCCTTAATTTCAAAAAATTATGAAGAAGAAATATTAATACTTTTGTTCTTCTTTTCAATTTCTCAACATTCATTTACTTTTCATGTAATTTTGTTTGAAAATTTTGTTAATTAATATATTTGAAACTCCCACGCTTTGAAGAATTTTGAGATTATTATTTTGCATATGATTTTAAATTGTGAACACTCTAATATCTCTCAACAAGAATAATTTTCTTTAAATTTTCTTGTAACATGCAAATATATACACACACTTTGTGTGAAACACTAAGATTTTTGCATGTTAGGTCCATATTACTAGTTATGACCATTAGCTATCGCAATAAATAAAGCACAAAGAGGAAACTCATATTTCTCAATAATAAAATTATAAAAATATTAATATTGTTGTAGTAAATTTATATATAGATAATTTTGTATGAATACTTAAAGCATACAAAATATGTAGCTAACAATATCATTATTAAACTTTCGCAATTAATTTGAGCATGTCAATCCATCTTCATAAAATAATTTTGACATTAATAAATTATAACGATGACAACAACAACAATAATTTAGTCCAAATAATTTTTAACAAGCAACTTAATAAAAGGATAATAATTTATTTTTAAATAAAATATTTAATTTAGCTATACATGTGATAGCCTCGATATAACAATGTATAAAAATATTATCAAATATAATTTATGACAAAAAAACAACATACTTATGTTTTTTTCAATCATATAGGATATTCACATAGATAATGAGAATTAAACATAACAAACTTCTAAAAAAAATTAACATAACTCATTCACTTAAAGTGCGATCAATATATCATTATTACATAAATAATACTCAAAAAAATATTAGTACTCACCTTTTGAACTAGTAACTTTCTAACCATTATATAGTATGTAACCAAATTTCAAGCAATAGTGGCCATGATATACACATCTTATTTAAATGTAATATAACATTTCTTCACAAAGAAAATAGTGGCCAATATTCTATTGACAACTACATAAGATGTCTATCAGGATTCTCGTGAGTCGGTTCTGTATCCAGTCCTTACTGAATAACTTATATGCCTATACAAGCTCTAAACTCATGGCTAACTAGGAACAACCATCTATACCCTACAGATATAGACATACACTGATCTTATATAAAAATGTATTTACTAACAAACCTGCATCAGTGAAAAAAAGACTAAATACATAATTTTTGAGAATATACTTACATAATAACATTTTCTAGCACCTGATTGTAATTTTTGCAACAATGTCATTACTAGTATACCCTCAGGTCTTTGTCCCATTACAAACAAGGCTCTAACTCTTTGAATTTCAATGATCATTATAACCTGTTAACTCTTAGCAGTCATAATTCTCAGTATTGTTAACTCATAGCCCTAATCTAAACTCTTTTAAACTAGATTTGAACTCTTTCAGATCATACAATGTCTATAGTATAACAAGCATAGTACCATATAATTAAGTAATTAGCCATTTAATAAAATGTACATCATATAAATATCAAATATTCAAATAAACAAGAATGACACGTAAGCACAACCCTAATAGTCTTAACAAGATTCGTGTAATCGATCTCCATTTTCCATTATTCTTTTTCACTACAATCACATTGGAAAGTCAATTCGAGTATTAGACTTTCTAAATGAATCCAACTTTCAGTAATTGATTTACTTCGTCACTAATGATTTTGTTATGCTTAAGTATGAAATGCCTCTATCTCTGCTTTATGGGTGGATAATGCTCAGCCCGTGGCATATTACTTTTAGATCAATACCGACCGTATTTTTATATGACCAAACAAATACATCTTAGTTCTTTCTCAGTAATTTTATCATCTTTGATTTATTTTCTTCAGATATATAATGCCTATGAACACCATCATATTTTGGTGGAAAGGTCTTACCATACTTCTATCATCTTTTTTTATACAAAAAAGCCACATAATCTTCCTCTTCTTACACTTGAGGAATCCCCTTCAGCCATTAATTCTCTAATTGTTATTTCTTTTTAGGTGTTTCCACCTCTAGGGGAAGAGGAATGGGAAAGGGAGGTGGAACATCAATTGCATTAATGGAATGATATCAGTTTCAGCTTACCTGACTCTAGTCCTTTCATCTTCTTTTGCCTTGGTTCCCTTAGCGACCCTTTTTGGCTTCTTCAACTTTTTAAGTTTTTCACGTTTAATGGAGTTAGCATAACATTACCTAACTTGGAGCTGCTGTCTTTTATTATCTATAATACTTCTTTTGCTAGCTGAAACTTATTTGACTACTTGTTAAAGAGTGGATAGGACTGCTTCTATAAAATGTAGCTAATACCTCTCTGCCACAAAGTTATAGGTAAAAGGTGTATCTTAATTTAGCAATAATAGCTAAGTGCAAGTGCACGCTATCTTATCAAGTAATATAGAATTTAAGCCTAAGTTATCATTCTCACAGGGACTATTTAATCTATTTTTTTTTAATCAATTACTAAGATTAATCATACTTTAACTTTTATCGAGAAAATCAAAATATAAATTGAATCTAATTAATCTATTTCTATCAAATTAAACCTAAATTAATTAAAAGTAATTAAAGGGTTAAATTCACTAATAAAAGGGAATTTAAGGTTTCGACTTTTCCCTTAATATTTCATTGAACTTATTAACCTTAGTTAATCCCTAAATACATACTGATTGACTTTGACTCTAATATTACCACAAGCCTCTGTCGATGGTCGAGTGACTATATTATGCATTTTTTAACAATTACCTATATATCTATGATAATCTGAATAGAATGTAATTTATTAAGAATGGGTCTAAATAACACCATACATATTATCTAGGTATATTTCTATCCTACATGGAACTTATAGTTGTTACCTTATGATCATACATCAAACTATTCTAGGTTAAACATATAAATTCCTTTGTCAAGTTCATTATGGTTTCTTAATCATTCAAAATATTGGCCAAATATAATGAAAACAATAAACATAAAATAGAATGAATCAATTATATATATTAAGTTCATAAACTAAGAAAGTCAACAAAATCTAACCATATACTAAGTTAAAAAGTCTAACCTTAAAAATTAAAACTCACGTCATGGTGAAATAAAAAGTTCTAGAACTTATCAAGAATAACATCATGAAAATTATAGAAAACTAGAAAGATAAAAAGTTGAAGATGTAATACTAATTTTTCTGCAGTCTTTAATCTTTTAGTCTTCTTGATCCTTCAAAATTTCTATTTTTCTCTCTTCTTTTTCCTCTTGATTCTTTAAAATAGAAATTTTTGGTCTTCTATTTATAGATTTATATCTTCAAATTAAAATAAAACATGTTGAGATTTGTGCTTACGTGACACACCATTATGTATAAACATTTAATTATGGTATTTATACAATTACTATTTCTTATAAAGTCATTAATATTATTAATTATTAAATGGTGAGATACTTGTAACATTTCAAACAATATATAATCTGAAGGAGTTCGAATTTAGTTTAAAAGAGTTTAAATCAGTGCACTAAGAGTTAGCAACGCTAAAAGTTATAAATGTTAAGAGTTAGCAGGTTATAAGAATTAGCGAAATCTAAAGAGTTAGAGTCTTGTCTGAAATGGAACAAAGACTTGAGAGTATATTAGTAATGACATAGCTGCAAATAGTTGTAGATGGTGCTAGAAAATGTCATTATGCAAGTATATTCTTAAACACTATGTTCTTGATCTAATTTCATTGATGCAGGTCTATCGGTAAAACTCATTAATATAGATTAGTGTATGTTTTTATCTGGATGGTCTAGATTGCTAGTTTTAGCAAATTATGAGCTTAGTGAAAGCTTGTATAAAGAAACAGGTATTTAGTAAGGATTAGGTATTGAACAAACTCATGAGGACCTCCCATAGACATCTCATAAAACTGTCAATAAAATGTCTTCCGGGTTGAGTAGTATTTGTGGTCCTTTGATATGAGTGTCATGGTGGACTTGTGAGTGATCCATCATACTTTGATTCCATACATGTCAGAAACCTTTCATGGTCTGACCGCTGAGTGTCGCTGGATATGGTCAGATGCTCATAGAGTCTGATGTGCATAGATATAGGTTCTGTCAACTCATATGAGTGAGTTGTATATCCATGCTCCGAAATTGTATCTCAGAAAGTCTTGTGGCCACAAATATAAACCCTTTAAAAAAATATCCCATAGGGATAAACAATATCACAAAAGTGTTTATGGATATTATTTTTGGACATATATATCTAGAGATAAGTTCACGGTTGAGCAAATAGAGATTTGACGGTGATGATCTATATCTCTGTTCTAATTGGATATAATTGATGGAAGAATTATACGAATATACTATAACCTCAACTTGCATGGTCTAACCAGTTGCTTTTTGTGGGGCATCATTCACGAACGTATGGAGAAGCTCTATATGAAAAATCAGGCGTGAACCTAGAGAGTCTCACAATATGAAGTGTACTCGTTGCGCACTTAGGTAGCGGACTAGATTGAATAATTCGATCCGCTAAATTTCAGTAAAATTGAATAATTATTTCGGGATCCCTCAGGATGTGCATTTGTCAAGACTTAATTGTTAAGTACATCACTTAATTAGTTAACAAGAGTTGTTAATCAATAAAATGTTGACAAGTAGTATAATTATGTCCATTAATTATTTTTACCTTAAATTTACCATTTAACCTTGGTAGTAAACTCAAGTAAGGTAAAATTAATTATTCAAAATTATTTTGAATAATTATATTAAATATTATTACATAATATTATAATAAAAACTTTTATGGCAATGGACCATATGGTTGCCATTCAAAATATTTAAATAATTTAAATGTTATGTATTTAAACTTTGTTGGCCATTAAATTATATAAATTATTAATTAATTAATTAATTAAAAGAGGGACCAACCACTAATGGTAATGGAGCAGTTTCTTAATGGCCATCAATTGATTCCATTGAGGACGATAATGGTAGGGGCATTATGATGATGATGTTGGAAAAGCAAAATAAATGAATTAATTTATTCATTTTGGCAATATGGCATTCGGCCATGTGAAGAAAAATGAAAGAGAGAATTGTTTTGGTTCTCTTAAGTTTTGATAGAAAAAATATATCTTCATCTATCCTCTTCTTCTCTCAAGAATTATCTATAATGCATCAAAGATAATGGAGAAAGAATAATTAATTTTGAAAAAGAGTTATTCAAAATAATTCTTCTATAAAAATTGTTTGCAATACTTATGCATGAGTTGTATGAAGACTCTATTTTATTGGAAACAAATATTTATAATAAAAGAGTTTGAATACATGTTACTAGAAATTCTAAATTAAAACTATTATTCTAGCTCCATAATCCCGCCAAATCGTTATGGACTAGAATCGTTCAAAAATACACTTCAAGGTGAGCTTTACAATTGGAGATTGGAGAACTTGAAGTTTTTATAAAACTACCTTCATTAGATAAGTGTCCTTTACATGTTGTTTTGGCATAATTATTCATCATATATAAATTTTGTATAATAGTTATACATGTCCATAAATATGTTATATGCTATAAATAAGTGTATTTTGTTAACATGTTCCCGCTGCATATTGTAAAATTTTAAAATTACATGTACACTCGTATATCACACACTCAACTTAACAAATGGTATCAGAGCATGCTAAATTGAACATGTGATATTTCTTATTGTTAAATATGTTTAACATGTTGATGTTGTATATTTGAATAACTTAATGATGTTTAAAATTTGAACATGGTGATGTTTGATGCTTAAACATGATGATGAACATATTGTGGTATTCTTGAACATAATAATATTTAGAATTGAGGCATAATGATGTTTAGATATGATACCCAAGAGAAAATCATAAAAATCGAGGTGAAGAAATAGTGTTCGAAGGGTCGGAATATTGTTCCAGCTGCCGGCGCCATACATATTGCCCCTGAGCTCTGCAGTGCTTAGAAAATAGTGCCGCGGTGCCAAGTTATTTATTTGCTAGACACCGCGGTGCTCGAGCAAATTTTTAATAAACGCCACGACGTTTAGTACTGTAGACACAAAAAAAAGAATAAAAGTTGTTTTTTGGAGCATTATATAGTTTAATGCTAGAATGTTAAGTTTTTAATGCTGATCATTACAAACATAATACTCCTATTTGTAATTTTTTGCAAGTGAATATTTTTAATACAATTATAACTATTTTATTATTGTATTAAAATTATAAATCATTTGTTTACATTGCTAACCACAATGGGAGCCCTATTGGTAGGATTAGTTGTGCTTGCATAAATAAATATTCTAATTCTAAATTAGATTCATATGAGATGCAAAAATTTATTATAATTATTAATAACTTACAAAAATTATTAATTAAAATCTCTCTTAATCAGATTGAATAGTATTGTATTATGAGATAATATTATACAATGATCCGTCTTGTTAATACGGTGTTAGATGAGTCATTTCAATCATTCCCAAGATCGCTAAAGTGTCAGGGATTGGTCAGAATAATTCAGGTTATGCCGGTTAAACATGAGATGAGGCAAATATATGCGAAAGTACTACTTTAGATCGCTAAAGTGTGCGAGTAATATCAGTAATATATATTTGATGATTGACAAGTTAATCTGGAATACACTTATTTTAGATCACTAAAGTGTGCAGATAAAGTGTATTTAGGATCAATAATAAGAGTTGCATGAGATGCAATTGACAAGAATTGTCTACTTTTTGGGTTTACAAAAGCCAAGATTGCTAAAGTGTGCAACTGGAGTAAAATGCCAATAGGGTCCACTTCCCGCTCTACAGTTTAAAAAGTGTAAACTGTCAATTTTCCTTTTGAGAGATTTAAGAGATTATGTCAAGCAGTGAAATGGTGTTTTTAGATTAAAAAATGTATAAAAGTTATACACATGATCTAAAGCGTTATTTATTAACAATTAGAAATATTTCGCTAAACATCTCTGACTTTATTTATAGTGATAAGGTTAGTATCTTATAGAGATAAGATGATTATGAGCAACCCGTTAGTATACGTAATCTAGGCTCACAAACTATAGGATACCGATAAATATTTAGACTTACTTATAAATTTAAGAATTATTCTAAATTAATAAAAAGATACGAAGATATATCATTGATCAAATGATAATCTAAGAGGTGTTTCTGATAATGTCTCTTGAGAAGAGACGGGAGCTTATCAGAAAAGGAATAAAAATAATTTAAGAGTTAAATTATATATCCTGGCCTATCTAATGATCTTTAGTGGGAGTATATGCATATGAAATGTATAAGTAGCATAATGCTTTATCTAAAACTTATTTAATATATTTAAAACACGTATAAAGAATATTTATAATGAAAAATATTTCCATTATAATGAGGTTTAAAATAGTGAGTGTTGTTGTTTAAGGAATCTTAATTTAGAAAAGATAAACCTTTTAAATATCTGTTTACTAATAATTGACATTTCATATGCATATGATGTGAAGAAATGCATGGGTATGAGATATCGTCTGTCCTCCTTACATCTGCAAGGTGTTGCATAATTTAAGCAATATTAGAAAGTTATGTGTAGAGAAGTACAACTTCACATAGGAAATATTGATTACCTAGTCATAGTAAATATTAAGACTTTTTAGTCACTTCTCCATTCTTGTAAAAGCATTATGTTGTATAATTCTACTTTTGTGCCAAGAATAATTAAGTGAATCATATCACTCCATATGTTAGACAAAGAGAGTTATCATAAATACATTAAAAATAGTTTTTTATATTTATATGATAATAATAGTATTTTGTTAATTGAATGTCAGTTAAATAAATAGCCATTATATTTTACATACGACAAGAAAAGTATAAAAATGTCTAGGTGAACAAGGTAAATAGTAGTTCTAAAACTTTGAATAATAACAAATTATGGTATAAGTGATTAGGTTATATAGACGTGAGACGACTATCTCGTCTAGTTAAAGATGGTTAAATACTTGATCTGACTATATAACCTTATACAGTTTATGAATCTTATATTCAAGGGAAGTTGAACAAATCCTTATATAGGTGTTCAACACCGGACCACTGATTCATTAAAACTAATACAGAGTGATGTATATGATCTAATGAATCATACTACCACTGGTAGATTTTAATACTTAGTTGTCTTTACGTGATTTGTCATGATATGGACATGTGTTTCTAAGAAACATAAGTCAAAAATTTTTGAAGTATTCAAAAAATTCTGACTATAAGTAAAGAAACAAACCCCTATGTATAATGAACACCTTCGATTAGATTAAGGCTGTTTATACATGAGCAGCAAATTCACAGACTATTTAAATAAAATATCATTCTAGCTAAAATATAATTCTCCAGATACTCCTTAACACAAATGTGTTTTGAAGTGGAGAAACCAGACTCTATTAAATATGGTTCGATCGATGTTGAGCTTTATCAATCTTTAAAATTAATCTACAGGGTTATACTTTAGAAACTACTGTTCACTTATTGAACAAAGTTCTATTGTAAGTAGACCCTTTTACAACATATGAGATATGGACTAAAAGAAAATCAAGTATTAAGTATGTTAAGATTTGAGGTTATCCTACTTGCATAAAGTTAGGCAACAAGATAAATTTGTACCTAATTGGTACAAGTATCGATTCATTGAATGTTCTAAATATTCTATGGGTTATCAGTTCTATAATCCAGAGGAATAAAAATTTGTTCATTACTCGTAATGTCACTTTTCTAAGAAATAGTTTCTTATGGGTTGTTAGGATTATAAAAGATTGAACTTCATAAAATCAATCAAGATGAAAATGAACCGATGATGGAACCTAAAAGTTAATTGAGTATAATAACTTGAACACACTATTCGCTTAAGTTAAAAAGGATATTAAGGCTACTTATTAGGTATGTTTAATACCTAAAAGGTGCTCTTGATATTTTTTTTAGTTAAAGAAAATGATCCTATGACTTATAAAAAGATGATGTTAGACATTATTTTAAGGAAAATGACAAGATGCCATGAAATTCGAAATTAACTCTAAGCATGACAATCAAGTCTATGACTTGGTTGTCATTCCCATAAAAATTATTCTTATTGGTTGTAAATGAGTTTACGCATTAGAAGTATAAACCCAAAAAAGAGGTAGCATGCTAAAGTCTTCGTTTTGATGAGGTAATAAGAGAGTTTGATTTCATTAAGAATGAAGAAAAAATATGTGTGTTCAGAAAAGGCAGTGGGAGCATAAATTGTCTTTCTAATTCTCTATATAACATACTCATCATTAAAAATGACAATGGTATGTTATAAATTAGTCAATTAAGAGTTATCTAAGTAAGAATTTCTCCATAAAATATTTGGTAGAGGTTCTTATATACTAGGTATAAAGTTTTATAGAAATAGAGATTAAGAAGCCAATAGGACTCTCCAAATTTTTGTACATAAACTAAGTCCTAAAAAGGTACAATTTTAATAACTGTGCAACAGTTAATGTACCTTTCAAAGATGACATTCATCTTTCTAGAAGAAAGTGTCATCAAGAAAAAGATGAAAGGGTTAGAGTGTCTAGCATACCATATGCATCAATTAGAGGTAGTTTGATGTGTACCATATTGTATACGAGACCTACATCTAAATGGTTATAAGTGTTATGAGCTGGTATCAGTCCGATCCAGGTCACGAACATTGAAAGGCCATGAAACATATCCAATTATACTTGAGAGGTACGAAGGATAAGTTTTTAACTTATAGAGAAAGCTACTTACAAATAAAAGAATACACAGATTCAGACTTCCAATCTGATCCGGATGATAGATAATTTATATCTGATTATGTATTTCTTCTTAACAGTACCACAACTCGTAGAATGGGTACAAATTTAAATGTCTATATTTAATTTTACCTTGGAGGTAGTTATGTTACAGCTTTAAAAGCTTGCAAAGGAAGTTCTATGTATATTCAAGTTAGTTGCTGAGCTCAGAATAAATTCTAAGCTCAATGAATCTTATCCCACTATAATGCAACAATAACAAGGTAATTGCTCAAGCCAAGAAATTAAAAAAAATACACCAAAAATCTAGTCTGTGGATTCCTAATACCACACAATTAGAAATATCTTGACTATTGGAGATGTGAAAGTATTTAGGAAACATCCTTATATATTATAGCGAACCCACAATCTAAAATCTTAACTCTTAAAGTATTTGAGAAACACGTAGAGTTAATTGATATTAAATACCATTATGAATGCACTAAAGTAAATGGGAGTTGTTGAGATTTGTGCTTACATGCTATCTCATTATGTATAAATATTTAATTATAATATTTATACAATTATCATTTCTAATAAAATCGTTAATATTATTAATTATTAAATGGTAAGATGTTTGTAACTTTTCAGATATTATATGATCTGAAAGAGTTCAGATCTGGTCTAAAGGTGTTTAGATCAGTGCTAAGAGTTAGCAACATAAAAAGTTATAAGTGCTAAGAGTTAGCAGTGCTAAAAGTTAGTAGGTTATAAGAGTTAGCAAAATCTAAAGAGTAAGAGACTTGTTTGAAATGAGACAAATATTTGAGAATATATTAGTAATGACGTAGCTGTAAAAGTTGCAGATGGTACTAGAAAATGTCATTATGCAAGTATGTTCTCAAACACTATATTTCTGATCTAATTTTATTGATGCAGGTCTATCGGTGAAACCCATTAAAATATATTAATGTATGTCTATAACTGAATGGTCTAGATGGTTAGTCTTAGCAAACTATGAGTTTAGTGGAAGCTCGTATAGAGAGATAGGTATTCAGTAAAGACTGGGTACTGAACAATCTCATAAGGACCTCCAATAGACATCTCATAAAACCGTCAATACAAGGTCTTCCGAGTTGAGTAATATTGTGATCCTTTGACATGAGTGTCATGGTAGGTTTGTGAGTGATCCATCATACTTTGGTTCCATACATGTCAGAAACCTTTCATGGTCTGACCGTTGGGTGTCGCTAGGTATAGCCAGATGCTCATGGAGTTCGATGTGCATAGATATGGGTTCCGTCAACTCATATAAGTGAGTTATATATCCTAATGCTCCGAAATTGTATCTCAGAAAGTCTTGTAGCCACAAATATAAACCCCTAAAAAATATATCCCATAGGGATAAACAATATAACAAAAGTGTTTATGGATATTATTTTTAGAAATATATATCTAGAGATAAGTTCACGGTTGAGCAAATAGAGATTTGACGGTGATGATCTATATCTCTGTTCTTATTAGATATAATTGATGGAAAAATTATACAAATATACTATAACCTCAACTTGTATGGTCTAACCCGTTGCTTTTTAATATTCGTAACGTATGTGTGGGGCATCATTCACGAACGTATAGAGGAGCTCTATATGACAAACCGGGCGTGAACCTAGAGAGTCTCACAATATGAAGTGTACTCGTTGCGCACTTAGGTAGTGGACTGGATTGAATAATTCGATCCACTAAATTTCAGTAAAATTGAATAATTATTTCGGGATCCCTCAGGATGTGCATTTGTTAAGACTTAATTGTTAATTACATCACTTAATTAGTTAACAAGAGTTGTTAATTAATAGGATGTTGACAAGTAGCACAATTATGTCTATTAATTATTTTTATCTTAAATTTACCATTTAACCTTAATAGTAAACTCAAGTAAGGTAAAATTAATTATTCAAAATTATTTTGCATAATTATATTAAATATTATTACATAATATTATAATAAAAACTTTTATGATAATGAACCATATGTTGGCCATTCAAAATATTTAAATAATTTAAATGTTAGGTATTTAAATTTTGTTGGCCATTAAATTAAATAAATTATTAATTAATTAATTAAAAGAGGGACCAACCATTAATGGTATAGAGCAGTTTCTTAATGGCCATCAATTGATTTCATTAAAGATGATATTGGTAAGGGCAATATGATGATGATGTTGAAAAAGCAAAATGAATTCATTCATTCATTCATTTTGACAATATGACATTCGACCATATGAAGAAAAATGAAAGAGAGAGAATTGTTTTTGTCACGCCCCAGACCTAAAAGATCTGACACACGACATAATTTACATTGATTCAATAATGAGCACATATACAATCTTATTGTTTCTAGTATATTCCTAAATTCTTGTTTACGGGTTGGTCTAATGTTTAAAAATATAAACATAAACATTTATTGACAATATTTAAACATTCATTTTAATTTTTCAGAATTATAACAATTGAATTATGACTGGGGCAATTAGTATATCAGAGATACGCAGAGTTTTCTCAAAGATTAACACTCTACTACGTCACCAGTAGCAACTTTGTTACCGGAAGTCCATAATATATTCATTGCAAATTCTTACTTAAAATCAACCCATAACCATACTTAATAAAATAACACATAAGTATTTATTCAATAAGGACGAATCAAATATCTTAAACTATGTGTCCACAAATGAAACAATTAGCAATCTAGTAACTTGGAAAACCTAAGGGACAACAGAGGCTTTGCTAAATTCACTAAGCACACATGTACCTTATTTACCTGAAATCACCATAAACTATAATGAGTATGAAACTCAGTAAGCATACTAGTTTTTCATGTACCAAAATACAAATACATATATATACACAATACATATATCGATATGCCGTGATAAATTAAAATCATAATCTCATCAAATCACATGTCAAGTAAGTGCTTACACATTCTTTCAAAATATATAATAGGAATACTATCACTCAACTACTACTTAGCAGGACTTCTATATCACATATTACATAATGAGCTAAATGTCACTCGTAGGTGACATATCGTATGGGAGGAATAGTATAAGTGGGATTTAAATTACACATATATAATGCTCATGCCAGAAGATAAGAGCCAAACCCTCACCTTGATCATTGGTGAGTCCTCTCACATGTACCAATACGCCACCACACGAATGTGATGACTCAATCTTCCTTTAGGTACCAATAGGATCCTCCCTACATACGGAACACGTAACATATACCAATCTCGAAGGAAATGCCACACATAAAGGCTCTTTAAATCACATAAGGTGCCTACTAAGTAAATAGTGAGTTCAAGCATCCTCAAAACACAAAACGTATCTCATGGACATTTTTTACTTCAAAAGCTTTCTTTGTTAAACACATTTCATTTTAAAATCTCACTTTCATAAACACATATATGTTCATGCTCAATGTCAATGCTCACAATTATAAATATATGTCTTTCATATTTCATATCAAATATACTCTGGCATAACATAAACATAATTCTAAGCACATTTACAAAATCATACATAGTACCAATCACATCTTAGCACTTTTGACTATAAGGCTTAATTCTCTTTAACCTATAAATGGAGATTAATCATTTCATAAGTCTCAACATTCACACAAAACACTTTAAATAGCTTACAAAATTACATATATTGCATTTATCACATCGAATTAGTCTAATTACTTGGTTTCTCAAAACCTGTCATTTTGACCACTTACATTTAACAAAATTTTCTTATACATCAAATGATGTCCAATTGCTCCAAAATCAGAATATATCTTTCTTAACTCATATATCCTTCTTATATATGAATATTATATCATAATTCTTACACAATCCATTTCATAAATATCATCAAATCCAAACTATTATTCTGGCGGGATCAAGATATTTACTGAATAGTATTCAGTCTCCCAATTTTATAAAATCATATACTAACTCAAAAATTATAAAACTATCACATAATTACTCTTGACACATATTTAAATCTATGATAAATATTTCACTTCAAAATCCCTGCCAAAAGTATTTTAAAATTATTTTATTCTATAGCTTTAAAAGTTTATAAATCAAATACTGTAATGAGCTGATACGCTTTAGAAAATAATAAAAATTTAACCACATTGATCTAAATTCTCAATTTTGAATATGTCATATTAGATATATAAATTTATCATATTTCATAAATTCATAATTTTTAAAGATCATTCAGTAGATCAAAAGTTATTTGTCACTGTATCATACTATTAACACAGGAAATTTCTAGAATTTCAGGGTCATTTTGGTAAATTCACTACAAATTCAATTTCTGAAATTTTCAATCGATTAAAAGTCTCAAATAATTCTATATATGTATAATTTCATATACTCAAAATCAAAAACCAGAATCATAGCACAACAATTTATAAAATTTTCGGATCAAGAGACTATCAAGCAGAAATTTTACAATTCGTCATGATTTATCAAGTTATCTACATAATCATCATCAATTCTCACAATATCTTACGAAATCTACATCAAATCCTCAATTGTACATATTTTCAGAAATCAAAACTTAAATAAATTAACTTAATTAATACCAATAAATTGAGAAACAGTTATGATATACCTCTTGAAATCTAAAATTCTAATTTCTTCTTCTTCTTCTCTTTCTCTCCCCTCTATTTCTCTCTTTTCTCTCTCTAAAGGAGTGGCTCAACCCAAAAATGAGTAAATTAGAAATGTGTATTTTTATACTAAGAGGCTAACTTTTAGTGTTTATAAATTAGCCCCTAAAACTTTCAAAGTATTACAATTTAGTCCCTAAAATAAATCTAAAGTCTTGCAAATAAACTCAATACTAATAGTATATCCTTAATCTATACAAACAATACTAATAAAAATACATAAATTAAGTATCATCTACATACAAATAAAATATGAATATTATACAGGTACAAATATTTATTCTTTCCGATTGTGGATAAGTAGTTACTACAGTTTTGGTTCTCTCAAGTTTGAATGAAAAAACATATCTTCATCTATCCTCTTCTTCTCTCAAGAATTATCTATCATGCATAAAAAAATTGAAAGAATAATTAATTTTGAACAAGAGTTATTCAAAATAATTCTTCTATGAAATTTGTTTCCAATACTTATGCATGAATTGCATGAAGACTCTATTTTCTTGGAAACAAATATTTGTAATCAAAGAGTTTGAATGTATGTTGCTTAAAATTATAAATCAAAGCTACTATTCTAGCTCTATAATCCCACCAAGTCGTTATGGACTAGAATTGTTCAAGAATACACTTCAATGTGAGCTTTACAATTAAAGATTGGAGGACTTAAATTTTTTATAAAGTTACCTTCATTAGGTAAGTGTTATTTACATATTATTTTAGCACAATTGTTCATCATATATAAATTTTGTATGATAGTTATACATGTTCATATATGTGATATATGTGTTTATATACTATAAATGGGTGTATTTTGTTAACATGTTTTCGCTGTGTGTTGTAAATTTTTAAAATTACATGTACACTAATATATTACACACTCAACTCAACAAAACATCAATACAAGTCATATTAAGATTTACTGTTCACGCAATTATTATTTGTACAGCGCCGAGGTGTTGTACACACTATCTTAAGCACCGATGCTCATTGAAATTAAGATTACTATAGTAAAGTATTGTAGTAATTTTGATATTTTTGACTTATTTTCATTAGATTTTCATCCATATTTGCTCTATACACTTTAAACCTGCAAAATAAGTAAAAAATACATAAAAAAAAGTCAAATAATCTTAATTTTAACGAACAAATAGTAAGATTGAAATATAAAAATTTTAGATCTAATTAATCACTTATCATATCTACCATCAAGTAGTTAACTTCCAAAAACTTTTCAGTTGCTTTTACGGGTAGTGAAATCATACCTTGACCATCATTTCTCCTCCTCTTAATGAAACTAGCTCCATATTGCACTTTTTTATGCCTTTCTCATCCAACTTCATGTGCCAAATGATTCCCAAAATAAAAATGTTTGCACTCTACCTTTGTTGACTAATACTCTCCTTATTAACACATTCACGATAGTGATGTTGCCCACTAATGGAGCTAGATGTAGGAGTAGTAAGTAACTCACATATTTTTGGGAGAAAAAGATCATTATGAGTTCTTGTTCAATAAATATGACAGCAATGGTCGATGTCTTAGATATTTCACACTTCTAAACATTCGCCGCTCTCTTGTAGAGTGTCATTCACCTTTTATCTTTCTCTTTTTTGTCTGATGGTCTATCATGTAGTACTACCACAAAGAATTATCCAGCGACCTTCCTTGTTGACATAGTTTTTGCATACTCTTTAAGGAAAACTTCATCCATATATAGTCATTCTAGAATCATTTTGTAATCTTTTATATCATCCTCTTGATCTGTCTCAGCTTCTTCTTCATCAACTTTATAAGTGATTTCCATGGTTGAATATTTCTCATTCTGCTCTTTCACTTTTTCTAAGCTTCTCTCCTCTTCTTTTAAATAATGAAAGTCAAATAAAGATCCCCTGATCATACTTAATTTTAGAAACTTCTCATTTTCTATATCAACATCTTCTTTTACATTCTATATTATTTTCTTTTTTGCTTTCACTATTTTTTTAGTCTCCTTCTCTCATATGAATTCTGTTATGTGGTCATTCCTCATAAGAGCATTATTTTTTCCTTAAGGATTGACAACCACTGATGTGATGCCTAACTTCATTTTGAAACTGCAATGTTTAACTTGATCCCTCTAATTATCTGGAGTTGGAATAGCTCTTGGCTTTCGAAAAAAGCCTTTGTTTTTGTATTTCAACCATATCTTCCCTATTGGTGTATTGATTAGAATCAATAGTTGAACGCATACATTAGACACTTGTCATCTCTATTATCTTTTTCCACTGAAGACTATTTTTAACCTTCCTTTTGTGACGTCCTAATATTCCTTTAATTTATTATAATAATAGTTTCTTTCACTATCGTAACACATCATTTTCCTCTTAATTGTCCCTCAAATGAGGTGAAGTTCTTTAGAACTAAATATCAATATTAAAGGTAGAAGTCTTTACCCCTTCTAATATACTTGAGAAGCAATCTTCATGTCAATGCTTCCTATTTCACTCAACTCTCCATTAAACCTGTTGAGGAAGCTCTTAATCGTCTTGCCTTTTCCCTATTTCATGAGCAACATATTTGTTGTGATCTTCATTCTCTATTTTCTTTCGCATGTATTAAGCTATAAATTGAGTGAATGGCTTATTATAGGAAGTTATTAAGTTCTCTTTCAAATTACAGAACCTTATCTGAATTGGTCCGTTCAAACACAAAGGGGCCTATTGTCCATGTGCATAATCATCTTTGTAATGAAATGGAAAATGTAATCTTTCAAGTCTCTAAATCCATCATACATTTGAAAATTTGGAATCACAAACTTTTAAGACTTTGAAGTTGTATGAATGGACTTTCTTCACCAAAAGCATGGCATACTTAGTGATCCTTGGCTTTCTCATCCTTTTGTATAACCTCTCAACTTCCTTTATAATTGAAGCCCTCATGGTGACTTAATCATTTAACTTTTTCATCTTCCTTTGACTTTGTTCTCTCATTACCTTGTGAACCACCCCATCTTCCAAATCATCATATTAGAATTGATTATGGTGATCATAATTTGGATTGTCATTTAGATCATACCCTTCCAGCATTGTAAGTCTCTTCCTCAACTTTTGGTTCTTCTTTTTTGATTCCCCCAACTGCTTCAAGATGTTTGTCAAAACATTCACCATCAAAATTAAATTTTCACCATTCATCATCATCGCTTTAGCTACACTTGGCTATTCCCTTATTTACCTTTTTTTTTTCTTTTTTCTTGATTTGAATAAGCTATTTAATTGCACCTTGGTCCACCCCATCTCTACTCTCCCCTGTTTTGATCTCAACAAAATGCTATCATTTTAGAAAAAAATGATTCTTATGGGTGATGTCACTGAGGTGCCTTGGATTAGAACTTTCACAATCAAAGACTTTTAAGCCCTCGTCTTTCTTAGTTCAAATAATCATAGCGTCATCGCCAATTTATAGAGAACATTTTGACTCTCAAACCAGTAAAAATGAGATTAATTCAAGGAAAATAAGATAAAAATGATTAAAATAAATAATGTTTGGGTGAGTATACTATTCATTCAATGGAACAAGATTTGAAATTTTAAAAGATCATGTTTTCTTATTTCTCTTGAGCAAGAGAGAATTTCTCATCAAAATGTAATTTGTATCAACTTTAGGGGATAATGTTAATATCTCCGCTAAAAGAATATAAAAAAATGAAAATAATAATCGAAAAGAAAAATCGTACAACTGGTGTCGCGGCTTTCAGAATTAGAAGTTTAGAACCAAAATAAAAGATCGAGTCCCGCGTGTATTAAGGCAAGGTAGGTTGGGTTACAATCCATTGGTAGCAATTGGAATTGGAATTCCATAGAGAGAATTAGAAAGGTATGGATTATCTTGGGATTGATATTAGCTGCGCCATCGGATCTCTGCGGAACGGCCAATTTCCGGAGAAACATTGCCTGCTGCCGCTCATATCGAAGCTCCTCGGCTACTGCATCGTTGCAGCTTCCACCACCGTCAAACTCCCTCAGGTCACCCACTTCTTTAAGCCTCTTATTCATAGATCAAACCCACAACATTAGCTGTAATCCTTGATTTGTCTAATTAAAATTGAATTGAAGGTTTTTGTTCAAAATACACGTCGTATTTGATCTGCAATCGCTAATAATTTGTGTCCAATTTTATATATGATTTTATTTTCATTGTGCAATTTTAGATATTGAAAATCTTGAAGCATAGGAGTGTAAGAGGGCTTAGTGTTGTAGCTTTTGAGCTAGAAGTAGTTGGTTATACCATTGCTCTGGCGTATTGTCTTCACAAAGGGCTTCCCTTTTCAGCATTTGGGGAGTTGGCATTTCTTTTGATTCAAGGTATGTTTCAGTTATATCCCATATGGGCTTTTGATGTAAAACAAATTAGGTTAATTCTGTACAGTGGAATCAAGAAATGATACTGATAGTATATGAAGTTATAATTTTGAGGGTGGACATGCTTCTCCATTTTACATTTTCCAGTGATGATCTTTACCCGAGTCAGATTGATTTTGTTCTAATGTCAAAATGGTATTATTGTATATAGAGCTCATATTTTACAAATGCAGAGTGGATGTATTAGAAAAATGACAATTTTATTATGGTTAATACATACATTTAATGTTTAATACATGTATTATACATATTTTTCACAGAGATAACAAGGTTAGATTGGCTGCATTTCTGAATCTTCTTTCCTTGTTCTCAAACTTAATACAAGAAGTTTGTGTTAAGCCTCATTGTTTCTAAGTGGATCATTTAAGGGGATTATAAGAGCTTGTTGTTGTCTTCATGAAATTATATGGCATGATGAAGCTGATGCTAAATCCTTGAAGGATCTAACACACTTCCTCTTCTGCTTGTGTATTGCAGCAATAATATTAGTTGCTATAATCTACTACTTTTCACAACCAGTTGGTACGATGACGTGGATCAGGGCTCTACTGTATCCTGCTTGCTTACTCAATCACTTCATTTTGTGGCTTTTTCTCTATTAAAATTTGAATATGCAAGAATAAGATATACAATCAATTTTTTCCCTTGCCCCCTGGCGTAGCTTGCTGGTGTGAATGTGCAAGCTGCCTGCGGCCTCCCGAGTTTGAGTAAAAATAGGGGACAAGGGTTTCTATTTCATGGGTGAGGTTTCTCATCCCCATCAAAACCTTTAAGGAAAATAAATAAATAAATTCTTCCCTTGACCTGATGTTATTTCAGATATTGTGCTGTAGCACCAACTGTTTTAGCTGGACAAATCGATCCTGTTCTTTTTGAAGCTCTATATGTGAGTAGCAATAGTTTGTGTCAAATCTTAACCATATATTTTGCATTGATAGATGATGTGATAATAATATGTACATATAAGCATATCCAAACATTCAGAATTTGTTTCTTTTTAATTTTGAATGCTTGTATGTTTGATGCTTATTTTGTGTGTGAAAATGATCTAATACAGGCATCCCAGCATGCAATATTTTTCTTTGCCAGGGTCCCACAGATATGGGAGAACTTTAAAGTAAGTTGAAATGTAGAATCATTTTGCTGTTAATATGTGGAATATTAATAAGTCTCATCTAATCTGTAAAGAGGACTTTTCTAATGTTAGAGATTAATAACTATTTCTTGAGCAGAACAAAAGTACTGGGGAGCTTAGCTTCTTGACATGTTTCATGAATTTTGCTGGTTCCATGGGTGAGCTCTTATTATTTTATTGAAGCAGGTTATTAGATTATTTACAACAAACTGAAGAATTTACAACTCTGTTTTTTGTTCTACAGTGAGAGTTTTTACGAGCATCCAAGAAAAAGCACCAACAAGTGGTATCCTTCTATATTTTTCTTAGTTTTAAATTGCATGAGTTTCTACAAGGAAGTAGTTCAGTAAAGGTCTTACATTTTCTTTTTCAAGAGGTTAACTTGTGTTCTAGAACAGATTTAGAGCATATGCTATAAAGTGGTAATTTTATGATGGGAGAGGGCATTTAAGTTTTGCATGTTGAGGAACGTTAAAGAAATTTTAGCTTTACAGTTGCTTATTTAATAGGCAAGCGTCCAAACATTTACTATCCTTAATTCTTTCAAAGTTATTTTGGGCTCTGTAATTGGAATCTTGACAAATGGCACCATCCTGAGTCAGATCATCATATACCAAAAGCCTCAAGTCAAGAAAGAGAAGAAAGTTAAGTAAAAGGAGACCAAGTTATGGGTAGGTTTGCTCTGCTGACAGTATGAGGTTCAACAGGTGTGGGAAGTGGACCAGTTCAAGGCTGTGTTATCATTCCTCCATTATATAATGTTCAAACTAAATTCAGTCGAGTTGGGTGTTGGGCCAGCTCAGTTTAGTCTTTAATTCACAAATGGAAGGTGACATGATATAATTTATAGTCTATACTCTTCAATAGTCTTCAAAATGCTTTAGAATTCTCTGGAGATTGATTGAAAGCTTATTGTACGGAGTTCATATGTGTTTTATATTACATATATTAAATCTAACTTTACATTTACATTAACATCTAGAATCTTGTTATTGTAGTTCTATCATTGTTTGTGATTTATTTAGTTAAATCCACCTTTTAATAGAAAACAGTAGTAGGGTTACTCTGTTCGTAGGGTATGAAGACTCGAGTGGTTGATTAACAAGGTCTGGTAGTTCGGCTTGATTACAATAAAAATGGTGGTATCTAGTACTAAGGTGGTATTAACCTTGAGTAGCAACAACGTCAACGGTACAGAAAGTGGGAGAGGACTTCTATTCAAAGTTGGCTCTGATTTCAGCGCCCTACACATGCTTTATACCGATTTGAGATGGTCTGCATGCTAGTTGAGCTTTTCGGCCCTCGGAATGCAGCAACTGTGACTTGATAACTCTTACGGCATGGTCCACGGAGATGGAGTAAAAAAACATCAGAAATTCCTATATCTTATAGCATAATCCGTAGAGCTAAAGGATAAGAAATTCATTGAACATCGGAAGAAAAAGCTACTTGCATAGCAAAGAACCCGTGAAGTTTGAAATTTGAATACAGTTGTTAAAGTGGTTTTATCACAGCTTAAGTGCCGGTTGAAAATGGCAAAAAGATGTTTAAAAAAAATCGTGATCGTGAGAAGAGTGATATTACGTAATGTTGAAAGATAAAACTTACTGTGAGAAGTGGAAAATCATAAATAAATCTACTGGCTACGATTTCTCCAAACCCGTATGTTCCGATTGATGAAACATAACAAAGAAACACGTTAAATCTGGAGATTTATTTTGTAATGGAAAAACGTAACTATTGTATGTCAACTACAAAGCTCTGAACGCTTTGACACTTTGCTTGCTTGTAAAATATGGGTATTTGACAAGACTTGCTATGCCGGAAACCGACGCTGGATTATGACAGAAACTCCCCCAGTTAGGCATTCATCAAAATCCTGTTGCCTAATATTATTTGTCGGAAAAACAAAACAAACATCAAGACTAGAACAATTCCCTTTCCCATTACAACCTCAAGAACATGCACATCTACAACGTAATATATTACAAACTGAAATTTTAATTGATTCTAAACCTTGGACAAAACACAGCACAACTTTTAATCAAGTTAATACTTTTATTTTAACCTTACCTTCACCAGTTCATCAACAACTCAACATAATTCACTTCAAGGTTACTGAACTTAACGGTAACTATTACTAAGTATCCCTGCTTTTGTCAATGAAAACACAATTACAAACATAGGAGTTACAAGCACGGTTTCAAACATAACTGGTAGATATGTAGCCAATCAAACATTTGCCCCCCAAACAAACCCCTGATTAAACAATGACAACACCATTGTAGAATTCACCTCCTTTGCCTCATATGCCAGAAGTATTTTTTTCAACAAGGAGCTGAAGACTAGAGACGAGACATCAACCGTAGGATAAAAACAACTCCAAGTCATAATTTTCAGTCCTGGAATTTCATCTGATAACTTAACAACATAGCAAATAAAATTCTCATAAAGCTACTAGTTGGTATGATTTCTCCAGGTTTGATGCATAAATATCGCATGCCAGAAACTATCAAAATCTTCATAAGTATGTCTCTCTCAATTTGTAAAACCACGATCAATTAACCATTTGGGCTTTACATAACTTCCCTTCTTTATCAGCTCCCACAAACCAGGAAAAGAGCAAGAATCAACTGTAGCTAGGTGAAACAGCATTTGCAGATCCAAAAACTAGTTAAATGTTCAACCAACATCAACCCAAGTATTCCACTTCCGTCAAAGTGGGACTCTAATTGACACAATTTAATTGCTGCCGTCAATTTTTAGAATTTGTGATCAACCATCTTATACCTAAAGCAGTTTACGGTAAACTTGCCAAGAAAGCATATCAAACTTTTGCAAACAATTTAACACAAAGCAAACTTCTTTGTATGTTTCACTAAAGAACTTCAAAACATATAGCCCACGCAAGCTGCCTAAGATTCTCAATCTGGTGGGCTTAAACTCATGAACTCTGAATGGATGCCAACTGTTTCTGGGAAAATTATGCTTCTCTATCACATTAACTTCTAATTAATGCTTATGTAATTTCCGAAGTAAGAAACCTTTCCTTCTAAGAAAACAACTCCAGACACATTGACTTTCAATTATTTCACCCAAAATACTTCTATGAAAGGGATACATAATGCTGCTGCAACACAAACAAATATGTAAGACCATTCCCTGATGTGGCTAAAAGTACCTTCTTGGCAGGTCATCATTTTACCAAGATTACTCATCGGACAGGAACTAAGACCCTGGAAAGTATGGAACGCAACCACTCTCAACGCTTACACTATTGAATAGAAATGTACGTTCAAAGAGAAAAACAGATTAGCATATAAATTCAAACAAAAGATAGATGTAAGCAAACAGAACATTGAAATGATCACCTTTTGCAAATTTTCAATTCAGAAGACAATTAACAAGCTCACAACACAGAATTTAAATACACGGGAGACAGAATCAGACAATCCAACAGAAAATAATGAAAAAACAGACCAAGTTCAGTTTTAAAATTTTTTTTTTCCAACTAACTATTTCTTGAACTGCTGTTACCACTTGACCACCTCCTCAAAGTGCAAGCCACCAAACTCCTCCCACTCAATAGGCCTAACCTCGACTTGAATGAGGTTGGTCGACCATTGCTACTCGAAGCAACACTAGGTGGCACCATTTGCGGAGGGAACTCAGTACCATTCTCTTGAACTCCACCATCACTTGCATCTTGATGTTCAGTTTCACCACTATCTAAATTCACAACAACACATTCTCTCCTCGTTCTCAACCACTCTGCACCTTCAGCAGTCACTCCTCTACACTTCTTTACCTTCACTTTGACCAAGTTCGGACACCCACTTGCCAGCGCTTCCATACCGTGGTCAGACATGGGACAACTCTTTATACAAAGCTTTTTCAATGCTGTACATTTAGCAGCAATGCAAGATATTTCCAAATCACCAACTGTGTCGCTACCACACAAGGCTAATCTCTCCAGATTTTGACAGTTTGATGCTAAAACTTCTAGACTCAACCTGGTTGGATTCACACCAATAAGAACCAACTCCTGTAACTTTGTGCAACATTTTGCGACGGTTATCAGTCCTTCATCGCCTATTCGATTGGCTTTCCATCCATCAATGTGGAGTTTTCTCAATAGTTTACATCGCTCGGCTATTGCCGCGAGTCCAAGATTTGTGCATTCGGGAGTCTTAACGAGGTGCAAAATTTCCAGATCTAAACAATTAGATATAGCAGCAAGTCCCACATCGGTGACTTGGATTCTCTCGAGATGGATCTCCACCAAACTCGTGACCCGATCCATAGCCAGTTGAAGAAGATTGTCCCAATCGCCAGAGCATCTAAAAAGTTTTAACGTCCGTAGATTCTTTGCCCCGAATATTAGGGGACCAAAGCACTGTCCATTGTAAAGTTCCTTTAGGCAAATTGTCTTAAGCGAATAGGCAGCCATGCCGGGTCCAATCGGCTCAGCCACGGAGCCGTCTCTGATGCCGCGGAGCCGTTTGACAGATAGCTCTTCCAGAGTCGAGCAGTTATCGAGCACGGCGTTCATGCTTTTGGCTCCAAAAAAGCAAGATCCACATGAGAGCTTCTTCAGTCCCTTGCAGTTCTTGGCGAACACTGACAATCCGGCATCCGTCAGCTCACGGCAGGCGCGGAGCTTCAGGCGCGTCAGGTTTGGGCACTTCAGAGAGATTAAAATAAGCGCTTCGTCGTCAATACTCACGGATCTACGGTCACATTTGAGAGCGAGTTTCGTAACCATGTCGAATCGGGAGAAAAGAGAAGGAATCATAGGGAGGAGATCTGACTGAGCGTTGAGAGACAGACGGTGACGGCTCTGCCCCTCGATCCTGAGCCACCGCCGACAAACGAGCGAGCACCTTTTGCGGTCAGCAGAGCTGAGCGACTGGAAAATGCAAGCCAAGCACTCGTCGGGTAGATTCGAGATGTAATCGGACGCTTCATCGAGAACTTGGTCGTTATTCTCGTCAACTTGCATAGGGGAGATGACAACCGCTGATTTGGATTTATATCGTTGGCTGTGAATGGATTCTCGGCGGCTGGCGAGTGCGGCCGTCGAAGCTGACTGGCCCATCCACGGCGAGCTGAAGAATCAACGGTTGAGAAATGGAGCTTCAGGTTATGTTATCCTGGGCAGCACCGCGGCGGAAGTATGAGCAAAAAAGCTACTGCTCGGGAGCGGGAGCGGGAGCCTGAGCCTGAGCTTGAGCCTCTTTAGGTCTGCCTCATTGCTACGAAGCGTGCAGACACGGACATGAAATCGGATTTCAATTTGGCTTTTAGTGGAGTTTTGTTTTTCCCTTTCTATTTATCTTTTGAATAAAATAGTTTTCTTTTTCTTTTTCTTTTTCTTTTCTTTAATCTTTATAGCTCTACCTCTACAGCAATTAGCAAGTAGCAACCCACCCACGCGTTTATCGTGTACTGTCTTCCTTCTGATTTCACCGCAGATTTTGATTTTGATTTTGAATGAAGGGATGTGATCAATGATCAACGTGGCAGTCGCCTTATAGTTATAGTAAGCACACGAGCGCATACTCATTGGATTATTTCTCTTTACCCATAAACAACATTTAGAGAAGATAAACATTACAATCTTTGCCATAATTAAAGGATAGTCTGGAAACTTTTGAATTTTAAAAGAACCGCATTGGTAAAGTCTCAGAGTCGGATTCTGCATTTTCGGCAGCTTTTACGTTTCGAAAAAGCTTTAAATTTTATTCGAATAAATAAATAAATAATTGAGATAAGACGATGACCAATATTTCTGTTTAGAATTTTGTAACCTCCATCGACCGTCTTCATGAGTTGTTATAAATCAATAATTGACATTGAACAGATCACAATTTTTCTTTTTGGAAAATAGAAGTAGAACACATCACAATTTACAATAATGTAGTCTAACATTATTAAAAAGCAAAGCGACTACCTGAGTTTGAAGCCCACCGTTTTTTAAATTAAAGAGAAAAACCACATGTGGAAGACGCAAAATGTGGCAAATTCTTGCAATAGACCGAAGCAAAACAATGAAGTATTTTCCTAACAAACGACACCAGCACATCTCGTCGCTGACTCTCAGTTCAATATTCCATTTGCTTTACCCATTTAAAATTATTTTGTCAAATTCCTCACGAATTAATCGGGTGCAGAAATAGAACTCGTTTATTTTAACCTCATTTGCATTTTTACATCATGTTTTTTTTTCACTCGAAATAACCTGTATATTATTACAATGTGACATTTTAACATCTACAGTTTGCACATAAATACATCAAATATAAAATATATGGTCCCTAGGCGCAGAGGATCAAAGAAAATATCTTTCTTTTTTTTTTTCTTTTTCTTTTTCTTTTTCATGGTTATGGTTATTGATATCGACAAATTAATTGATGAAATCCATTGATGTCCAACAATAAATTTGATTACAAGTCTTTTAAGAAATGGGTATATCAATATCATGACAAGTCTCTCTCGTGTAAACTATGAATTGTTAAAAAGAAAGACAAATAGATAATGGCCTCTTCCCCACAATTAGCAATACAAACGAGTCTCAACACATGCCAGATGACCTGAAATTGGTGGATCAACGAGAACGAGCCAGCCGCTCCTCCATTGTTAGAGTAAACCCCTTTTATTGTTTTTGCTTTAATTACAATTTTCTCTGTACTGAAATTTCTATAAAGAACATTCAACGCTTTGAATTTTTCTTGTCATCAAGCTGCTTCCAATATCAAGCCATATGATATCCTTCCATTTCGTACTAGTTGATAGACAAGGACAATTTTGCTCGGCTCAAAATATCAGTTTGTCTTAATTAAATTTAAAATATTTAAATTTATCTCAAATTTTAATTTTTATTATTAATTTTAATAGTAAAAAAATAAAAAATAATTTAACTATAAAAATAAATTAAACTTTAAATACATAACACAATTTTATCTATTAAATATTTTTATATATGTGGCACAATTTTGTCTCCTCGTTTAATTTAATGTAATTTTTAAAAAATAAATTTTAATAAAAAATACATATTATAATTTGAGTAATTATAAATGACACAAGTCATTTAGTAATTGATTTATATTTTTATTATATATTTTTAAAAATAAAAAATAGAAAGAAATTTAAAATAAAATTGTCACTGTCACTAAAAACTGACAACCAATCATTATTTTTTGGTGATGCTCCGACGATAAAAATAATTATATTTTATATCATTATACTCTATTTATTTTTTTTATTTGTACAATGATAAAGTTATTTTTACTAAAAGAAATGATTCAAAGATTGTTAAAAAATGATGGCCGCGGCTCCTCCCACCATTTTTTATCATCTTTCAATTTTTTTTTAGATAAAAAAGACTCTCATGATTGTATAAATTAGAAAAAATAAAGTTCAATAATATAAATTTTTATTTTATTTTATTTTTATTAAAAATATAAATCAGTTATATGATGATAAGTGTCATTTGTAACTAATTATATAATAACACATATTATTACTAACTTATTATAATTTGACATATGTCATTTATTAAAAAAAATTAATTATATTAAATTAAATAAATGAATAAAATTACACTATGTGTTCAAAAATAGTGAATTAATGAGTTTATATCACATGGCTAAACTTAAAAGATAAATAATAAAAGTAAATTAATAATTGTATACTAAATTTTTTTTTTAAATTAATAATAAAAATTAATTAATTAAAATTAAATTAAATATTTTAAATCTAATAAAAACAAAGTTGCTAATTAAATTAAATTATTAAAATAAAATTATCCTTATCTCATTTTCTTACAACTGAATCATTAAGGAGGGACAGTGTAAAAATAATCATGTAGCATCTGGTGCTTCTATTTTTTTCAGAATGCCCCCAATCATAATAAACATAAGATCACACTATCATGTTGGCTTATAATCTGCAGTAAATTCTTCCTTCCCAGTTGCTATAGACACGCATCACACTTGTACGTGTAGTCTACTGAAACTACTAATTTTTAAGTTTGATTTTGTGGGACACGGATTTTGTATTTTTAATCATTGTTTACATTTTGAGGCTAACTAATGGGAGACAATCAAAGAAATAAGCAAATTATGCAAAAAAAATTGCTATAGATTTTGCTGTCAAAACATTATTAATATTATCAAGAGCAATAATGAAATTAAGTATTATTTCTTTAAAAATTGGAATAATAATTTATGGGTTTATGAAGTATAACGAAATGACAAACGCATATCTTGTTCTAATAAGGGATATCTATACTGCCGTTTGTTATTTTATTTATTTTTTTTGTTAAATTTAAAGATAATCATTGTTACCATTATCAGACGGCTCATTTGTCATAAATGATGCATAGATCACTGTTGATCACTTATGGATTAGGGTTGATAGATAATTGACTAATAGAGTATTGTCTCCTGTGAACATTGTAAGACTATAAATTTTATTACTTTCCCAATTGTAAAATTATTTTAGCAAATTGAGCATAGGAGTCGTCCGAGATTTTGTAAGAAAATTATTCAATGATGATATTATAAAGCCGTTATTTTTCTGGTTGATTTTGGGACTTCTTCAATCTTTTATTAATAAAAATAATCTTATCATCATATAAATTATAAAATTTAAAATGTAACAATGTTTATAATGAGTTAAAATATAACTAATCAACGATCAATCAACATAAATTATTATAAATTAACCAGTCATCATGTGTTAATGGTTAACCATACAATGCAATCAAATGTTAGTTAATGTCAATCACATACTAGTTAATATTACTCATCATACATTAAAGCCAAATAAATCATTTAATAAAATCAATTGCAATTTTAACAAAAAAAATTAATGATACATATCTTACTTATTTTAAAATAAAGGTGTGTGTTTTTGTTATATCTGAAAGATCCATTAGTTATTTTCTAAAAATTTATGTTAAAAACATAATATATGTATTTTGTTATATATATATATATATTGTTAAAATTAATAATTCAATAATTATGTATGAATATTTATTGAGATAGATATTAAATGAAGAGTTAGTACGAAGTCAATACATTATAGTCGTATAAGGAATGAGCAAAATAGAGAGATAAAAATAAAGAGGGGAACACGAGGAGACGAGCTCCAAGTGTGAGCACCGCATTGTCGAAGTCAAAAGCTCCAGTACTACAACGCTAACCTAAGCGCACCACAACGCTAGGTTAAGGTTGCATCCATGCCACAGCATCCAATTTCGGGAAACTTCTATTTTGAACTTGGATTGACTTCTTAAAGTGAGTTTTAAACTCCTGAAAGAAAGAACTCTTATTCTAAATAGGTTTAGGATTTTTTAGATTTTTGTAAAGCAGTATATAAATCTCTGTAATCCCTTAGAATTGATTAAACATTAAGAGATACTCTAATAGATAATAAATAACTAGATAGACACTAAGTGCTTATGTGCATTATGAGTGGAACCATTGTTGGGTGTCTTTGATATTGTCTAGATAAATGGAGCACCATATATATCATTTGAGAGTTCTTTATTATGTATTCATTGTAATCTCTAGATAACTAATAAGAGAGGTTAGGATATCTTGATCCACCATGGATATAGATTGTTGGTGTCGAACCATATAAATTGATTGTGTGTGTTCTTATTGATATTAATTTTATTTTTTTATCTTATATTTGCTTGTGATCCAACGCTTCTGCATCAAGTGAGTATTATGGCAAAGGCTAATCTCTATGAGAGATTAGTGTTAAGCCAAATTCTTTATAAACAAAATGGCATTAAAGCCAATGTTAGATAATACACTTAAGTGCTATTTAAACATGGCAACTCCCGGGCAAGATATAGAGAAGTTCAATAGAATGAATGACTTCAACTTATGGAAGGTAAAAGTTATGACTCTACTAATGAGTTAAAGGTTAGACTCAGCCTTAGAGGACACCCAATCAACTACTAAAAAGAGAAAAAAACTCGTGAAGCCAAACAAGTTAGGTTATAACACTATTTAAAATAGAGCCCACAATACCATAATATTATCATTAAGTGAAAAAGTATTAAAGGATGTGGCTAACGAGAACATGACAATAAATATATGAAAGAAGCTCGACGCTTTATACATGATAAAATTTTTAATGAATCATCTATATGTGTAGAAGAAGTTGTATCAGTTATTTATATTTGAGGGGTCTTCAATAAGAGATTATATTGATTCATTCGATAAGATCATTATAGATATTGAGACAATAGACAAAAAAGATTGAAGATGAAAATAAGACCATCATCTTGTTAAGTTTGTTTCCACCAAATTATGAGCACTTTGTAGATACGCTCATAGGGAGACTCTCACAAAGAAGAATTTAAAGTATTATTAACTCAAAAGAATTGGAGAAGATATCCAAATCTAGCGGTGCAACAGGTTTAGTTGCAAAGAAAAGAAGAATAACCAACCTAGAAAAAAATTCAAGAAGTGTTTTATTTATAATAAGAAATGACAATTTGTAAGGGATTGTCTTAAAATAAAAAGAGGAAAATAAATGATACAATAGTATATCAAGAGGATAAAATCAAAGTTGTAGACTTTTTAGTAGCCTCTGAAGAAAAGTACGTTGGCAAATAGATACTAGGTTCTACCTGTAGTGTCCATATGTGTTCTGACAAATCATTGTTCACTAACTATAAAACCATTAAGGATAAGTACTAATGGGAAATCATATGGCTTGTGAGATTATAAGGGTTAGCAACATAAGGATGGAGATATAAGGTAGAAAACTTTGGGATTTACAAAGTGTAAGGCATGTTCTTAAACTTATGAGGAACTTGATATCCATATGTAAGCTAGATGAAGATGGGTATTCAATTAGAGCGAAAAAAAAAATACTGAAAGTAATAAAAGGATTTTATAAGGATGAATGATAAAAAGTACAAGTAGGGCTGAGATTACCATTGGTGGCTTAACAAATGGTGTTAGGGTAATGTCGACCACAAGGTGATATCCAAACCAGCTCGCTGAAGTGAAGAGGGTCAAAAAGGAATGCACGGCATCCATATCTTATGCAATGAGCATTCATACCTCTAGAGACTAAAGTCGCAAGCCCATAATGAGTTAAGTCTAAAGAAAAACTTAATTGGAATCAGCTCTAAGTGATAGAAAATTGTTGTTGATGGATTTAGAAGCTTTCTTATAGAGAAATTTTGAATCAATGAGAGGTGTGTTCGAATTGGTAATTCAACAATCATGTATGAGCATGAATTGAGATGGATATTAGATGAATAGTAGGCAAGAAGTCCTGTATGCGATGGTCGTGCGAGGAATGAGCAAAACAAAGAGATTGAAGCAAGGAAAGGTACGAAAACACGAGGAGATAAGCTTCAAGTGTGAGTGTTGTGGCGCTAGTTAGTCAGCGTTGCGGTGCCGAGTCAGAAGCCCCAGTGCTACAGCGTGGACCTAAGCATACCGCAACACTTGGTTGAGGTCGCATTCGCGCTGGCCTATAGCACCACGGCACCCAGTTTCAGGAAACTTTCATTTTTTTTTAGCTCAGATTGATTTCTTTAACTGAGTTTTTGACTCTCACACGCAAGAATTTTTATTCCAAATAGGTTTAGAATTTTGTAAGCTTTTATAAAGCACTATATAAAAGAACTAAGAGAGACTCTAAGAGAGAATAAAAATTAAGTAAGCGCTAATTGCTTGTGTTCATTATGGTGGAACCATTGTTGAGTATCTTTGTTCTTATGTGAACAAAAGGAGCATTAAATAGATTCTTTAAGAGTTTTTATATTATGTATTTATTGTAATCTTTAGAGAGTTAATAAAAGAGGTTAGAATCCATTGATTCACTTTAAACACAAGCTATTGGTATCAAACTATGTAAATTAGTTGTATATGTTCTTATTTCTTTTTCTTATATTTTATTGTGATCCAATGATTCCGCATCAAGTGACTATTAGGGTAAAGGCTAATCCATAAGAGAGTTTGATGCTAAGCTTAATTTCCCTTTAATATATATATATATATATATATTGACAAGAGAGAAGGGATTTAAATTCGGAACATACACTAAAATAGAGGTAAATATACTACTAATTTTCTATCATTTAGCTGTTAATACAAGTAATAAATAAATATAAATAATAAGTGTATAATTAAAAAGCGATGAAGAGATAAAATGAGGGTTTGGAATAGCTTGACTCCGATTGTTATTCACTAGGCCAAAGCCCAAATTGAAATTTTTGTTAACCCACTAGTTACATTTACTAGACTCATTTTAAAATAAGCGATACGATATCGCAACAGTCAATTAAAATTAAAGGCAAATGATATTTTTATCCCTCAAATTTGACACAATTCTCAATTTTATCGTACGAGTTTTAAAAAATTCAATTTTGTTATAGTCTGTATTCGTTAGTGAAATTCTATTAGTTTTAACTGAAAATCTTTTTTAATAGTACATTGACAAATTTGCCATCAATTATATGTTAATTGAATATGATGATGTAAGTACACTATACAATATACATGTGTTAAATATTAATAGGCCATTAAAAAAAAGACACATGACATACTGTAATAGGTTCAATAAAATAATAAAATCAAATAAATAAATAAGGAGTAACTCGTCAGTGGCCGACTAGCCACCAGTAACCAATTACAATTTGACTCAAAATTAATATCATTGAACCCAAAATTTTGTGATATATGCGATGGTAGGATTTGTTCTATCAACGGAGCACTATAGATGTGCCAAAAGTGGGAGAAGAATGTGATGGTTGGTGGCGGCCACCGCTGTTCGTCGTTGAATGGCGGGGTGGTGGTGTGCACTGCAGCCACCATTGGACAGATCAATCGCTGATCTGTCCAATGGTAGCAGCGGTGCAAGGCGGTGGTCGCTACCAACCATCATGGGTTAGCAATCACTGGTGAACGGTAGGACGGTGGCATGCGCCGCATTTATCATTGGATAGATCGACCGTCAATCTGTGTAATGCACCGCTCTGTCGTTCGACGATAAATGACAGTAGCCGCCGTTAACTATCACATTCTTCTCTACTTTTGGTACATCTACAATGTTTCATTGATAAAATAAATCTCACAATTGTATAGATTATAAAATTTTGAGTACAATAATATTAATTTTGAGTTAAATTATAATTGATCATTGGTGGTCGATAGGTCACTAATAACGATGACCACTAACTAATATATAACGGAGGGCAAAATTTTTAATATACTTGTAAAAAAAAAATTCAGTCAAATTTAACGAAATTTTATTAACAATTAGGATAAAATTAAATTTTTTAAAACTCATATGATAAAATTGATAATTATATCAAATTAAAGGATTAAAATGTCATTTTTCCCAAAATTAAACTTTAAACCAGAAGATGGCCTTCGACTCTCATTCGGTCCACTAAAAAATTCTCCATGGCTGCTCCACTACTCCTCAGGGGCTTCCCGCTCCTGCGCCTCCGGCTCACCGCAAGGCTCATTGCCTCGCCGCGCCGAACTTTTTGCTTGGCTGCTGATTCAGAGCCGACACTGCGAGAAGAGAACGTATCCTCTGCGGACACGGCCACCGCAACATTGCTGACGGTGAAGGAACCGACCAAGTATCACAGGTGGGACCGGGACGATCCTGATTACAGGAAGTGGAAAGATAAAGAGGAAGAGATTCTACGAGATATTGAACCTATAGTTTTTCTCACCAAAGAGATTCTTCACTCGGACAGGTTAGCTTCTGATCGTTGATACGCATTATCTCCATTATTTTTGCTGGTAACTAAGATTTTTAGTGTTACTGAATCTAATTGTTTATATTATGCTTGCTAAATGAATTTATGTCTTACATGTTGTACAAATTTTTATCTCAAATTTCCAGTGAATGCTCCTTTTACATTTTAAAAGTAAGCCAGGTTAATAGATAATGTTATTCCTATTTTTTTTTTTTTATAAAAAAAATGAGGTGTTTTCTGTTGAGGCATGTAGATATCCAACAGAAAACTTGTGACATGAGAAGTTCCAGCAAATATTGAATTGAATGACAAATTGGACAAACAATATGTGTGCTAATAAATTGGCCAACTTGCATACTTAATTGCAATATGAACAGAGTTAATGATACATGACATACTTATCTTAAAGTGCCAAGGGAAATAAAATCTCCTTTTGTATGAAGAGTGCAGTACCACATCAATTACAAGCCTTTAGCTGAAAATGAATCATATTCACAAGTTGATCATTCCAGTTTTGATTTAGAGAACTCTATAGTGCTTAGCTTGATTTTTTATAAGAATTTTGGGAAAGCTTTTAAATAAAAATCTAAAGAATACCGTTTAACTGTACTTCAACTTTGTAACTTGTCACTGGTGCAACATGTAAAAAGAACAAAGCAAGTTGTAATTTGAATAATAATCTTAAAGAAGTATGTTTTGATCACTAAATTAACGTTGTGAGGTTCATCGTAAGGTATTTGTGAGAGTCGAAATCCCCTCCCCTCCCATTTACTTAGTTCATCTCTAAATCATCTTAACTTGCCACTAAAAACTAAAGTGCTGTATTCACAAAAGACAACACTTACTAAATGCTGAAAAATTGAAAATGGATCTCATTATCATTTGACATAGCGGCTAGGAGTTAATAATTCTTTATAGAGCAGTAATGTTTAAATGACGTCACCCTCTTAAGTTATTCAATCTCTATTTCATCATATTTCATGCTTCTAGGTATATGGATGGAGCACGTCTAACAGCTGAAGACGAAAGAGCTGTAGTAGAGAAGCTTCTTGGTTATCACCCACATTCTGAAGATAAAATTGGATGTGGCCTTGATTCTATTATGGTGAGTCTCAGTTCACGGTATCTATTACAGATTTTTTCTATGTCTCAGTCAAGCTACTTAATGAAATTTCTGTCCTTGCTACTTTGCATTGTCATTCAACATTGATTTTCAGTCTGCTCGTGGGCCAATTTTGGAATTGGTCATGGATACTAAATATGTAAATCTAATACTGTGTTCTCAGTCAAGAATCCTTTACGTCATTTCTTGGTTGATCTCATGGCAAATATTGGTTATCTGGTCTATTTCACACAATTTGAGCCCTTGCTCATTTTGGTCCTTTGTCCTCGTTGCACCTATATCTTGAGCTTCAGTGCACTTTATGGTGGTACATTGATTTTTATTAAGGCTCTAAAAGAGGGACTTTTTCGCATGTCTATTTATTGTTTATTATTCTCAATTAGAAAATTTTGTGCTATCTATTATGTACATTAAGAGCATCTTGTGTGGCAATCACCCTTGTGGATCCCTGATACTTTAGTTTGTTCATGAATTGGTGATGAAGTTAATGCTTTGAAGAGTGTATAGCTAATAGAGTGGATGGTAGTCCCTAGTCTGCTGGTTATCGTTTAACTTCAGATATGGCGTAATCCATTGAGGTGAGGAAGAAATCCTACTGATAAGTTGAATTCTTTGGCTAACATTATCACACGCCCATGCCCATACAGTGCTAAATCATTTCTTCTCTTCAGCCACAAGTGCAATGGCTGATTGTTGAGAGCTAATTACAAACTCCTAATCCTTTATCATCTTCTGTTATAATGCTTATTGGTATCGAGATGCTATGTGAGAACAAATCACATTCTCTATTATGCTTGATGAATCCATAAGTGGCAATGGGAGGAGTCATGATGATGACGTGGATGGTTGTAAAATGCATTAGGCTATCTTCCAGGCATGCTGAGTGGTTTGTCCAACCTCAGCCCATATTCTACTTGGCCAATTCTCATGTGGGTTATTTTACTATCGCTCATGTTGTCTAGGATCAAGACCTCAGTAACACAAACAATCAAAACACTTATACCATAAAAACAAATTTCAAATATTCACCTGTTGGAGGATTTTGAACCTGAAACTCTAAAGGTTCCAACTCATGCCCTGCTAATTGAAGCAGACCCTTTCTGTGTGACTCTGTCAGTAGAAATTAAGTTGTTAAATTTCAAATATAAGATATACGGAGACACACACACAAGTTTAGTTACTTTAGAAGATGCCAACTAGTGATCATGCCAATTTAGGCAAGTTCAATGTGGGGGACTTGGGCTAGCTCAGCCCAATAGACAATCCTAGTGTGTTCATGTTTAGAACAATTTAGGTACATAAGTAGGCAGTTTAGAATTTTTTCTTCATCTTTGACTACTGAGGTTCAATTTCTTTTGTTTCTGATAAATTCTTTTCCTTTTTTATGTGGGGTAGAATTTTTCGACAAAAATGATTGACAAATGTTACTTCACAGATAGTGATCTCACTAGCTTTTGTTGGTTTTCTTCACTTGCTTGCAAGATTCGGTGGGTATTTGTCTCACAGGTGACTGGCATGTAGATCTGCTGGCAAAACCTTTTTGACTTCGTCCTGTCTCACCTTCATTTTTTGTCATGTAGGATCTTTTTTAAAATTTGATTTTGTGTTCTTTTTCCTTATATGACTTGTTCATACTTTGGATTTGTTGTCAACAGATTTGATTGTTGTCTTATTATTGGCAATGTAGTTTAAATAATTGATTTTGTCACCTCAGCGCATATTTTGCATCTAATGAGATTAATATTTGTGTTGTCTTTAGGAAGAAACTAACAGTATGTTTTACTTCTCTCTGAAGGTTGATCGACATCCCCAATTTAGACACTCAAGGTGCCTTTTCGTTGTTAGGACCGATGGTGGATGGATAGATTTCTCCTATCAGAAGTGTCTTCGAGCATATATTCGAGATAAGTATCCATCCCATGCAGAAAGATTTATTCGAGAGCATTTTAATCGTGGTAGTGGGTAATACATGTTAATCCCTGATGCTTATATTGGTTTTCACTATGATTTTGATGCCATTAGATAATGTTGTGTACTAAAATTTTTGCAATTCTTCATGCTGTTAAAGGAACTGCCAATCAATATCAGTAATCTCTACATATATAGCCTAGATATACTGATTGTCAAATGTAGTAGATAATTGTTGACTGGCACTTCGAGTTTGGTTACAAATGAAGACAAAGAAAATGGTGGAAATGAACTTCACTTTGTTGACTTCAGCTCCCCTTTTGTTGGCGTATCATATATGTCCTTAGACTTCACTTTCTTTCTTGTAACCTCGTAGGGGTTCTTAGGTTAAGTAAATTTGCAAAATCCAACACCAGAGCTTCCGGGATAAGAATTTAAAGGGGGTTATACTCAAATATCACCAATTATTTCAACTATTCAAAGGCCATGATAACAGTCAACCAGCATGATAGCCCAACACACATTCACATTGAAGCTACTCCAAGTAAAGCGAAGTATATTCCTGCAATTTTTTAGTGTCATGATGAAGAATGCTCTGGGCCGTTTTGGTATATCTTTGGGCAGAAGAGTGTGATTGATCGTATGATGTTTATACTTTTTTTAAATGTTGGGTCAAGTCATATTATGATTAACCATATTCACCTAGAGATACACGGTTTTAGGTGCTTTAGTGATAAATTAGTTTTATGATGGATGACCCAAGCTAATTGGGTTTTATAAGGGAGTTCATATTTGAAATCTCATAGATGGAAACTAAATTGCTCCAGACCTACTCACTGTGGTCCTAGCAGTAAATTTTGGCCTGAGTGAGGCAGGACTTTAGCAAGTCAAAATAGTCGAGCGCGGCCGGGTACTTTGTCCCTTTGCGAGGGAATTGTCATTCACCTCCAGATATGTGTACGTGTATGCTATTTTTTTGGAGGACAGAGACGTCTTTTACTCTGTAAGGGCCTGGTTTTTGAACGATCAAGGCGCGCCCTTGTTGAATGCAGGTCATGGAACAGAAAATATCATTCACATGCAACTGTAAAAACTAGCCAATTAACGCCAAATATTTTGTAATTAATTTCTTGATTGCAATCTATTGCCGCAAAGAATTTGCTCTTCGCTCGTCCATGCTGTTGCTGTCATCGTCATCGAGCTACCAACTCGATATCTTTAATTGCTCAATATTCAACTGCATTTTCAAGTTCCACCTTTGAGCTACAAGCGATCTAGGAGTCTGATAAAGCAGTACCAAGATTGAAGCAAATTTTGAATTCTGTTGGCCTATAATCAATATCAACAAACACTTCAAGTTATAATTTTTAAAAGATCGAAATCTAGGTCATGCTCAGCATAGACTTTCCCTTACCCATAAATATTTCTTAGGCTGCATCTACAACTCTCACATGGAAATCCGTTCCAAAAAATCCTTGGTGATAATAACTAGGAAGTATTGGTATTTTGCATATACCAAGATTTAAAAAAGGACAAGTAAATGAGATGAACTCCACATGATGAGCAACAAGAGGTCAACTCCTCTCATCATCATTTTACAATTTACAACCTTGCAAGAATGAGCTATGCTATAATTACGGGACAAGCATGATGATGATCATTAGACTTAGGACTATCTGCGCGTGGGCCCCGCAGAACTTGGAGGTCCTCCACGCACACAGCTGGATGATGAAATCCAATGTGGGCCCTCACCCCCAAAAAGATCACATACCATTATTGAATTTCTTGCTAATTCTTAGTACTCATAGGGCAACATAATTTGTTTCTAGTGCTCAACAAATATGGATCAAAATCTTCCCCAATTTGAAGGGCAATGATTCTTAGCTCGGTCCCATCAGCCAAACAGTATGGCTAAGGACATACTGTTTGGTCCCTGTGTGTGCAATAGCTATAGTTTGACGAGTTCCAATGAAGTTTTTAGCTTTCTGTTGTTTGTGATTGAAATGAGTGTAGAAAACGAGCTACACTTTCCGATTTGGAAGTAGAGGTGTGGGCTTTATTTATCTGACTTTGACCATACTGATGAAATTGTTATTCTGTTGTTTTTAAGAGAAAATTTGAAACTGCGTATATACAGATACAGTGTTGGATCAGTTTTTGGTTTGAGCTTTTCGGGTTACGTACTGTGCTGGGTGGGCCGGAAACCATTACATCAACAGCCACTATATCTACCATTTACCACCTTTCAATTTCAAGTCACCTCCGCCATTGATTTCTATTTTACCTGCTTAGCGTCCTGTCATCAATCTCTTATAGCTGCATCTTGGACATCGAGCCTGTAAAAGAAAGAGAGAAAAAATAAAAGAAAATAAAGAAAGCAACATATCAAGGCAAGACCTTATACGCGACACCGTGGCGAAACAACATGCACAGTGATGGACATTCATTGGCATTTAACCTTTTTCCCATGTAGCACAAACGAAGGAATTTTAGAAACTTAAAGACAAAAATACAATGTCTCCTCTCTTTTGATTTTTCACTATGTTGTCAGCTGTAACAATATAGGTGAGTTGGTGAGGCTAGTCACTCTATTTTGCATTATTTTGTGGCTACACCTTTTCTTTTTCAGAAAAGAAGGAAAACCAAAAATCTGAGATGAAAAATAATGGTATTGACATCGCTGTTGCTTGAACATGCTTTACAACTTTGCATTAAATTCCACATCAAAAAACTACAAGATTAGATTCCAGTGGCATGCAATAGCAATGCCTTTTCTTGCTTTTTGCCAAGACCTTCTGCAAAATTGTAAAGCAGGGATGCGTGACATTTAAAGTGCCTCCATAAAAATTGTTAATTGGAGAGTGACAGAGTTAATTTTTTTTTTTTTGGCTAAATAACCTGTGAAAATGGGGAGCTGTCAGCTGTGTGGCCTGTTGTGTCTCTTACGCGTTTGAATGTAGACATAGGACACAGCTACGAGTTACCTCACGAGTAGCTATAATTTTATTTCTTAGCTCTAATTCGTAATTATCTGGCTAATGTATTACTTCTTCTCTGCTTCCGCCGTTTCTGAATTCGGGCTACAATCTGATCTCACTATTTGTTATACAATTGATTGTCGGTTGCTGATCGCTAATTTCGAAATATTGCTCTGTTTATGGACGGCCAATTTGTGGTTATTCAAGTCTTGCAAAACATAGTCTCAAATTTAAAATCATGCATGTTAAGATTTGTCTATACGTGAAAATGTGTCAAGCTTGTAGTTCCAAGAAAATGATTTAAAGCGCGCGGATGTCTGAACGATGATGATGGATGGCCGCTCCGCTTGGATTAGTTTCGCCGATCGCTATGCCTATGCATGCATGTGATAGTGTTATTACATTGCATGAATCGATGCCCGAGATTTCAGACGAAATAACAACTTCAAGCCATCCACACCAAAACTGCTCCCACTCCTCTCCCCCCCCCAACACACACTCTATTTTTTTTTTTAATTTTAGCCCCGAAAGTCTAAACTTACTCAGCTCTGACTTTCTCTAATATTTCTTTGTCCTCCTTATTTTACAAAACATTCGGTGTCAGAATTTGAGCAACAATAGTATTTCGCTATAAAACGATTTTATTAACCTCACTATATTAAACGTCGTCGAATTGGTTATATTTCAGAATTTGTTGGATTTTACTGAACATCTCAATCTCAAAATCAGAAAGCTCGAAAGATTTGTGTAGAGTTTGCCTCCTAGTGAATTACAACTAGGTCCAGGTCCAGCGATATATACAGCAACTCTTTCAGGACATCCATAATTGACACCTGGTATCTTTAAAACAAGCTACAAAAAGCGTTTTGTTTGAAATTTAATTCCAATTATCTTTCTGGATTGGAAAAAGCTCAGTTCTTTTGCTTTCTGCCAATCTGATCCAGAAGTAACTTTCAATTGTCGGGGTCTGTGTAGTGTACCTATCCCGCCCGCGCCAATTTTTCTCTCTCTCTCTCTCTTTTTTTTAAAACCAATTTATTTCTCTTTTGCAAAATAATAAAAAGATAAATTTCAAAATTTTCAAACCCCCAAAATATTCAAAGAAAGCGAACGGAATATGATTCTCTAATCTTGCCTACAACATTTTTAGATCACGACCATACTACTCTCCACTCCTCATTCACAATGGTTGAAGTATTTTCCTTTTTTTGATTAAAAAAATTGATATCCTTAGTTTAAGATATTGAAAATCTATAAAGACAAACTCAAAATAATATTTTAGTGGTGTAACTTAAAATTTTTAACTTTTAAAATGCCAGTGTATAGTATAACTTTATTGAGGTTAGCTCTAAATTTTAATGGACCAATTTAAAATAATTTTTTTATAATCTAACCCAAAAATTTTAGTTCATAAAAGATTTAAATCTCTTTATCATAATAAAAATACTTTATCACTATGAGAAAAAAAAAAACTTATTTATAAAACTTACATAATACATTTAGCAAGGCGGGTATAGTCTATAGAGTTCGCCAGCTCCATCAAAATTAGGTCGAATATCTGCGCTGCGGAATGAAATCAAAGTAAGAATTTTGAAGTAGAAGAAAAATGAAAAATAAAAGGCATTAAAAGGACCGAGGTGGGGTCCTAGGGTACTCGCATCACGTGTCGAGTTATTGTGTTGCATGGCCCATGATTTGGAGCCTGGGACGATAAACACAAGACACTTTCTCCCATAAAAAAACATACAGAGACACCCACAAATAAAACACAGCCTTGGGGTTATTGTGCAGTCCCTCTTCCCCCTCTTACTCTTTCATTTGAAGCAGAGAAAACACAAGAGAGAGAGAGAGAGAGATAGATGCTTCAAGCAAGCTCTTTCTTCCTCGTCACATTCTCTTTTGTATAATGAAACAAGATCGAAACCTCTTCTTCTCAGAAGAAGATGGCTCAACAAGAACAAAACACTGCATTTCTTCTTGATTCTCTCTGTTGTTCGGAAGAGAATTGGGAGGGAGATGAGAAAAGTGACTGCTTTCAAGACGAACTAGAAGAGACTTCTCGTCTTAATATAAATAAACATAATCTGATGCCAACCTTGCAAGAACAAGACTTGTCTTGGGATGATGAAGAACTTTCCTCTTTGTTATCCAAAGAAGAACCAAACCAACTGTATAAGAACCTGGAAACTAACCCATCTCTGGCTAGGGCTCGCCGCCAGTCTGTGGAGTGGATGCTGAAAGTCAATGCCCGCTACTCTTTCACTGCTCTCACAGCAGTTCTAGCTGTCAACTATCTTGATAGGTTCTTCTTCAGTTTCCATGTCCAGAGAGAAAAGCCGTGGATGACCCAACTGGCTGCGGTTGCTTGTCTATCTCTTGCTGCCAAGGTGGAGGAGACACGAGTGCCCCTCTTACTGGACCTACAAGTATGTTCAATATTGAATCTTGCGTTGGGTTCGTTTTCGAAAAATTGGTATTTTTTGTGTATCTGATTTGTTTGCCAATGTGGGGTTCTTTGTTGTTTAGGTGGAGGATAGTAAATATGTATTTGAGGCCAAGACTATTCAGAGAATGGAGATATTGGTCCTCTCCACGCTCCAATGGAAGATGAATCCTGTGACCCCAGTTTCTTTTCTTGATTACATCGCTAGGAAACTTGGGTTAAAGGACTATCTGTGTTGGGAATTTCTCAAGAGATGCGAGCATATCCTTCTCTCTGTCATTTCAGGTAACCCTTCAGAATCTTTCATTTCCATCGGGATCAATTTGGCTCCTACATACCTTACAAATTCAAGCAAGAAATTATTTTGCGATGATTTGTTTTTTAAATACCATGTTGTTCGTTTTTCTTAAATCTCCAGATTCTAGGTATATGGAATATCTCCCTTCTATAATGGCCTCTGCTACAATGCTCCACGTTGTCAAGAATATAGAACCCCGTCTTGAAGTAGAATGGCAGACGCAACTATTGGACATTCTTGGAATCGATCAGGTTGGAGTCTTTTCTGTTTAAATGATGATTTTTGTCGACAAATTTGGTTGGATTCTCTAAATCAATGAATTCTTGTCTAAACAGGACAAGGTAGAGCATTGCAGTAAGCTGATAATGGAGCTGGCAGTAGAAGTCCATGGCAGCCAATACAATAAACGCAAGTTGGGTTCCATTCCGGGCAGCCCAAACGGCGTAATGGATGTGTCATTTAGCTCTGATAGCTCAAACGATTCTTGGTCCGTGGCATCATCTGTGTCTTCATCGCCCGAGCCACTCTCCAAGAAGAGCAGAGCTCAGGACCAGCTCCTGCAGCATGCCGCCACTCCAGATTTTCTCACCATTCGTCGCTAGCTCGTCAAATTACTTTTCTGTCTTTTCTTGTGAAATTATATAGTCTGTAATAATCCTAGACACTGTTCGTTTTTTCATCTGCTAGTTAAATTGCTTACCATCTCTTCCCGATTCAGGTGACCATTCACATAATGGTTTTCGCAATGGGTGTGGGAAATTTGGTTAAATAGAGATGGTTTGCAGTTTATCCGGACGAGAGTTTACTGAACATGAACAATACCAATGAAGAGTCCTTGCTTCAATATGACATCTGTTCCCCTCTAAGGACTTGGGCCCTTCTTTTATGAACAGAATATTTATGTCATTAGCTTATTTAGTTTTCAATATGACATCATTTCCATATCTCACTGTTATGCGCTTTTATGAAATTATGTGACATAGGCATCGGATATGTATGTATGTTAAGGGATTAGTGGGGAAAAGAGAGAGAACGAAAACACGAAGGAGGGTGTTTTTTTGTTTGCATGTGAAGGGAAGAACATGTTGTCGGCCACTGGCATTTTTCTGGGCATTAAAATTTTGTAAATATTGTTTGGGGTTTGACCTCGTTTGAAGAGCTTATATATTTTCTTTGTATTGACTGTTTGAAATGGGTGAAATGACTGCAGCTGGAGCGAGCTTCACAGCTGTAAACACTAAACACTGTCCATTTCTTGATTTTTCTTATACATGATTCTCCCCATCTATTTATATTCTTTCTTTATTAGATCGCAGAACAGAGTTCAAAAAGAAGAAAACCTTCCCACCTGTAGAGGCAATAGCTTTCCATTTTCATTCCAGCATCTAGAATGCATATAAGGTTGAAATATAAATAAAAATGATTTGTTCTGGTGACATTTTTCATGATTATTAATCAGTGATGTATTAAGTACGCATATAGAGTTTAAATTGAAATATAAACTTTATAATTTTTTAAATAATATAATATTTAATAAATTAATAAATTAATTAATAATTAATATTATATAATTATTATATCAATAAAAAATTAATAACTATTTAATAAATAATAATTAATAATATATCATTGGTGATACAAATCTTACATTTTAATTAGTCATAATATAAGAGATAACAGAGAGTTTTGTTTTTAGAAAATGCTTGAATAAATGTAATACAATACTTGTTTTATATACATTGATGCAGTAATATAATTGTACAGAGATAATCATTGTTGGTATAAGAAATTTTCATTGGCAATGCTTAATTTTTAGATTGTTAAATGAGTGGTTCAAGTATCACACTCCAGATTTAAAAGATTTGACACACGACATTACTTATATTCATTTAATAATATTTAAACATTCATTTTAATTTCTTTCAGAATTATAACAATTGAATTATAACTGGGACAATTAGTAAACCGGAGATACGCAGAGTTTTCTCAAAGATTAACACTCTACTACGTCACCAGTAGCAACTTTGCTACCGAAAGCTCAGAATATACTCATTGCAAATTCTTATTTTAAATCAACCAATAACCATACTTGATGAAACTTAAACCAAATCCAACCACACATAATAAAATAATACATAAGTATTTATTCAATAGGGACAAATCAAATATCTTATCTCACGTATCCCCAAATGAAACACTCAGTAACTTAGGGAACCCAAGGAACAGTAAAAGCCTTACCAAATCCGCTAAGCACACATGTACCTTATTTACCTGAAATCACCATAAACTATAATGAGTATAAAACTCAGTAAGCATACTAGTTTGTCATATATTAAATACAAATACATACATGTACACAATGCATATATATAATATGCTGTGATCAATCAAAATTATAATCTTATCAAATCACATGTCATGTAAGCGCTTACACATTCTTTCAAAATATATAATAGGAATACCATCACTCAACTACTACTTAGTAGAACTTACATATCACATATCACATAATGAGCCAAATGTCACTCGTAGGTAACATACCGTATGAGAGGAATAGTATAAGTGAGGTTTTCAAATCACACATATATAATGCTAATGCCCGAAGGTAAAGCGAAACCCTCACCCTGATCATCGGTGAGTCCTCTCACATGCACAAATACGCCACCACACGAATGTGATGACTCACTATTCCTTTAGGTACCAATAGGATCCTCCCTACATACGGAACACATAACATATACCAATCCCGAAGGAAAGACTACACATAAAGGCTCCACAAATCACATAAAATGCCTACTAAGTTAACAGTGAGTTCAAGTACTCTCAAAAACAAAATATTTCTCATGAACATATTACACTTCAAAAGCTTTCTTTGTTAAACACATCTTATTTTGAAAGCTCACTTTCAAAAACACATGTATGTCCATGCTCAATGTCAATGCTCACATTCATAAACATATTTCTTTCACATTTCATATCAAATATACTTTGACATAATATAAACATATTTCTAAACACATTTAAAATATCATACATAGACAATTACTATGTTTATTGTGATTTCAGTAAAAGTCTCGTATATTTATCTCTTAGCACTTTCGGGTACAAGGCTTATTTCTTCTTAACCTATCAATGGAGATTAAGCCTTTCATAAGCCTCACAATTCACATAAAACAATTTAAATAGCTTACAAAATTATACTTATTGCACTTATCACATCAAATTGGTCTAATTACTTAGTTTCTCAAAACCTATCATTCTGACCATTTACACTTAACAAAAATTTCTTATATATCAAATGATGTCCAATTACTCCAAAATCAGAATATATCATTCTTAACTCATATATCCTTCTTATGTATGAATATAATATCATAATTCCTACACAATCTATTCCATAAACACTATCAAATCCAAACTATTATCTTGACAGGATCAAGAGTAAATTAGGGTTTCAAAAGTGTATTTTCATACTAAGAGGCTAATGTTTAGTATTTATGAATTTACCCCCAAAACTTTCAAAGTATTACAATTTGATTCCTAAAATAAATCTAAAGTATTGCAAATAAACTCAATACTAATAGTATGTCCTTAACCTATACAAACACTACTAATAACAATACATAAATCAAGTATCACCTACATATAAATAAAATATGTATATAAATACTTATTCTTACCGATTATAGATACTGGTTACTACACCAGGTGTCCTAAAACTTGCTGGAATATGAATGGTTCCTTTGTTGTCCTTGAATGCCAGCTGCCACAAGCCACACCTAATTTGTCTTTTACTGCAACGCCTTTCGCCTCTTACCAGCACAGCCTTTGATTACCATTTGTTTTTCCTCCATAAACCTGATACAAAATATTTCTGCATATTTAACTTCCCCTCTCAAGCTTAAGGTTCTGGTATTACCTTAAGCTTGGTTTTTAGATAGTTGAATCTTTCTATAGTTAGAGGTTTTGTCATAATGTCTGCAACCTGTTCTTTAGAGGGAATGTATTTGATTTCTAGCTCATTGTTGTTCACTTGATCTCTGATGTAATGCACATCAATTTTTATGTGTTTAGTCCTTGCATGAAAGATTGAATTGTTGGCTAAAGCTGCTGCCCTTTGATTGTCACACCATACAATTGGTTTGGATGTGAGCTTGACATGTAATTCATTTAGCAGAGACTTTAACCATGCTAATTCAGCTTCTGTTTGTGCTAATGATCTATACTCTAATTCGGTGCTTGATTTGGCTACCACCTTCTATTTTCTTGAACTCCATGACACTAGGTTGCCATAAAGGAATATATTGTACCCTCTTGTCGATTTTCTGTCATCCAAATCATTTCTCCAGTTAGCATCTGTGTAGCCTTCTAGTTTAAGCTTTCCATTTATAGTGAAGAGTAGGCCATGATCTGAACTCCCTTGCAAGTACCTTAGGACTCTCTTGTACCTTATCTAGTGTTTCATTTTGGTCTTTGAAGAAATTAACTCAGCTTATTAACACTACATGCTATTTCTGGCCTGGTTAAGGTCACATACTGCAAGGCTCCTATGGTACTTCTATATAATGTGCTGTCTTCAAAGTCCTTTCCCATTTCTTTTGTGAATTTTGTCTCTGTGCTCATTGGTGTGCTATATGGCTTGCATTTCGACATTTCTACTTTCTTTAAAATGTCTAAGATGTACTTATTTTGACTTAAATGTACACCTTGACCATTCTTTTTCACTTCTAATCCTAGGAAGTAGCTCAATGTTCCCAAAACTTTGAGTGAAAAGGTCTGGTTAAGTTTGTCAATTATTGCACCACATTGATCTTCATTGTTTTCAGTCACTAATATATCATCAATATACACAAGTAGCAACACTATATTCCCTTTATCATTAAGTGTGAAGAGTGAGGTATCTGACCTTGAGTTTTTGAAGCCCCATTGCACTAGTGCAGATTTCAATTTTTGGAACCAAGCCCTTGGTGCTTGTTTGAGCCCATACAATGTCTTCTTAAGTCTGCAGACACTGTTTGGTCTTTGTTTGTCTTCAAAGCCTTCAGGTTGAATCATGTAGACCTTTTCTACTAAGTCACCATTTAGGAATGCATTGTTGATATCCACTTGTTTGATATCCCAATTAAAATGAGTTGCTAAACTGATTATTACTCTAATAGTTGCAGACTTCACCACAGGACTAAAGGTTTCTGTATAGTCTATTCCCTAAGTTTGATGAAACCTCTTAATAACCAGCCTTGCTTTAAACCTTGCAACTTCACTATTTGGTTTGTATTTAATTTTATATACCCATTTACAGCCTACACCTTTATATCAAGTCTGCAATCAACTAAAGTCCATGTCTCATTCTTTAACAAGGCTTGAAATTCTTCTGTCATAGCTGCTTTCTACCTTGGTTGCTTGAGGGCCTCTTTTGTATTGACTGAGATGTCTTCATCTGGTGTCCTTACTTGATGTGTTAAGTAAATTTTTGGTTTGAAAATTTCTGATTTTGACCTGGTCACCATGGGATGTGTGTTCTCAATTTGTTGCTGCACTCTCATATTGGTTCTTGTTGATGGGAATGACTCATCTGATTCTTGTGTAGATGTTGGAAAGTGTTGGTTGTTATGAGTTATATTGAATGTCTGATTCTGTGTTTGGAAAGAGGTTTCTGTGTTTGATGGAGACTATGTTTGATTACTGACATGATTGTAAGATGTTCCTTCTTGGTCTGCACTTGGTTGTTCTATATCAGTTATGGTGGCATCAAGATTTGTTTGCTGGAATGGTAGATACATGAACTGTTTGTGTGCACTGTGTTCTAATGACTGTGTTTACTTACTTGTGAATGATGCATCACATTCAAAAAGAAACTCATTCTCATTGAATGTCACATGCCTAGAAATAAAGATTTTACCAATAGGAAGCAAACACTTGTACCCCTTATATTTTGAGATGTAGCCTAAGAAGACACATTTCTTGGTATGAAAATTTAATTTATGTTTGTTAAGAGGTCTTAGATGTGGAAAGCATGCACAGCAAAAGGTTCTAAGGATGTTGTAATCTGGTGTTTTCCCTAGGAGTCTCTCATATGGTATGATGTAATTTAAAACTTGTGTGGGCATCCTATTTATCAAATAAGTGGTTATCTCAAAGGTATGCCACCAGAATGTAAGTGGCATCTTGGCTTGAGATAAGAGTGTCAGTCCCACTTCTATGATTTGCCTGTGTTTTCTTTCAATTTTTTCATTTTGTTCTGATGTATATGGACAAGTGTGTCTCAAATGTATGCCATGTTTTTTCATGTGTGGTTTTAATGGCTTAAACTCACTGCCCGTATCTATTTGAATGATTTTAATATGAGTCTCAAGTTATTTTTCTATGAATTTTTTAATGACAGCATTGTGACAGTGGTTTGTGACTTGTTTTGCAATGGAAAGGTCCAGATGTACCTTGAGTAATCATCCACAATGCCAAGGTAATATTTGAAACCATTTTCGAAGGTGAGGGGTGTAGGACCCCATAGGTATATATACACAATTTCAAGAGGTTTTTTTTGTAGTGTTTTCAGAGTTTTTGATCCTAAGTTTATGGTGTTTTCCCATTTCATAAGCATCACAGAAGGAAAAATTCTAAACTTTATTCAAGATAGATGACTTGTTATAGGACTCAAGAGCCTTTTTCATAATCTGATCACTAGGATGTCCAAACTGTCTGTAAAGAGTAACAAGTTTACTTGATAGGTCTGAAGCATTTTCTTCATTACTAGTGGGAAAAACTAAGCTATCTAAGGACCTTTTTTTTTTGTAAATGAAGCAAATAAAGAAACTGCAGGTTTGTGACTAATGTCATCTGTTAAGACTTTGTGAGTGCCATCCACATCCAACTGATATAGACCACTCTTAGCCATTCCTTGAAGGAGCACCATCTGCATCTTGTCCTTCACAACAAACAAGTCATGGTGAAATTGTATTGTGACATCACTGTCTTACATTAACTTAGATATACTTATTAGGTTTTTAGTCATTTTTGGAACAAAAAGAACATGCTTAAGTATCAATGAATCATTTGTGTGTGGTAAGTGTAATTTGCAGGTTCCAATATGAAAGATATACAGCTTGTTTTCATTACCTAAAACTAGGGTCTGCTTACCTTTGTACTCAGTCCTTGTGGTTAGATTGTTGACGTTTTTGGTAATGTAATTGGTTGCTCCACTGTCAATGTACCAGTTTTCATCTTCTTGTGCAACAACAAATGCGGTGTTTTGTTGAATAGTTGCTCTTAGGGTAAAATCTTATTCATACCTATGCCAGCAGTCCATTGCTTCATGTCCAGCTTTCTAACAAATTTGACAGGTCACTTTTGGTTTGTCTTTTCCTCATTGTTGCTTCATCTTTCCTTTGTTTCCATTGTTGTTGTTATAATTTGGTTTGTTGGTGGTGTTTATGCCTCTGCCATATCCTCTGCCATGAGTTGGTGTTCCTCTGCCACCAACACCTCTTTTAAAATGATTTCTTCTCTGGCCTCCTCTATTGTAAGTCATGTTTGCTTCCAAATCTGAGTTTTCAATAGCATTTCTTTCTAACCTTCCTTCAAAGTTCAATAATGATGCATAAGCATCTTCAAGAGTGATGTTACTCAAGTTGGAGGTTATTATGACTACAACTGGGTCATATTCTAAACCAAGGCCACCAAGAATGAATTGAATCAGCTCAACATCTGATATTGGTTTTCCAAATATTGCTAATATTCCAGCAAGTTTCTTCATCTTTGTGTAGTAGTCACTCATGCTCATTGAGTCTTTCCTTGTGACATTAAGTTATCTTTTCACCTCAATCATGTATGACATAGATTGTGAGCAGTACATCCTTTCTAAAACAAGCCACAAATTGAGATAAGTGCTGCAGTTAGTGACTGAGCTGAGTATATTTTCACTTAATGAGGACAACAACAAGCTGAGTAACAGTTGGTCTTGTTTCCTCTATAGTACATACAAGAGATTGAAGATAGCTTTTTCAACCTGGTTTGCATCATTTATTGTGATGAAACGATTTGGTGTATGTTTAGTTACATCTATGCAGTCATCAAGTTCATTTCCTCTAATGAAAGGTAGAACTTGTGTCTTCCAAATGATGTCATTACTTCTGTCAAGTTTAATAGGCACTGCAAATGTGAGATTATTGGTGGTTTGATTTGGGACAAAGTTTTGTGCACTATTAGTTGATGAATCACCATGGATTCCTGTGCTTGAGCTGGTGTTTGCCATTGTTATTGGCAGCCAAGCTCTGATACCAAGTCAGAATATAAGAGGTAACACAGAGTTTTGTTTCCAAGAAATGCTCTGTATACTACTGTATTATTGCTTGAGTAAATGTAATACAATACTTGCTTTATATACACTGATGCAGTAACAGAATTGTACAGAGATAATCATTGCTGGTACAAGGAATTTTCATTGGCAATGCTTGATTCTCGGATTGTTAAATGAGTGGTCCAGGTATCCCAAAACTTGTTGGAATATGAATGGTTCCTTTATTGTCCTTGAATGTCAGCTACCATAAGCCACACCTAATTTTTCTTTTACTGCAATGCCTTTTGCCTCTTGCCAGCACAGCCTTTGATCACCATTTGTTTTCCCTCCATAAACCTGATACAAAACATTTATGCATATTTAACTTAATTGTGTATATAAAGGGTCTTCGAAAAACTCTAATCCCTCTTTTATCTCAAAAGTCAAAAGCATTGCTACAAGTATTTTTTTCTGCCACTAAAGAGGGGGCCAAAAGCCCTCTCTCCGTCAGCTCCCCCTCTTTTCCTTCTTTGTCTTTTATTATTTTTATAGTTATAATATTTTGCATTTTGCTCTTTCTTTTATTCTTCTCCCTTTGTAGAGATTGGCAAACTCAAATCTGGTTGTGAGCTCTCTTCGTCAGTGACGGTTGGCTACGGCATTATGTGAAAGTCTCGTCATCATCCTCAGGTGGCTATAAAATCATCGTCTCTGCTATGGGTCGCCCTAGCAACCATCGTGTGAAGTCAAAGTCTCTATGTCGGCCATGATTTTTCTTTCATCGACATAAGATAGAGGAGGTCAACACGTAAGCCTTCTCGTTGCCCTCCCCCAACGGCCATGTTGTTCACTAGTGCCGCCATGAATGCCAACTTCAATTTTGTCAGTGTTAAGTTTGCCGGAATCCAACAATTTTCTAACGTTAGACGTCTAACCTTACCAGTTTCTTCTACCAAATACTTGCCCTGTTTTTCGACCACCATAAGCTCTGCTGCCGACTCCTTATTGAATTATTTTTTTGTTGTTGTGTTGATTTTGTGTGTAGGTGGTTAATAGTTGGTTTAGGATTTAATGTATACAATAGAGTTTAGTGTATAGGTATTTTTGTAACTCTCTCCTATACGAGGGTAGAATTTGTGTAATAATCCTCCTATGTGAGATTGTTTTAGTCCCTCCTGTGTGATAGTAGTTTTTTTCCTCCTATGTGAAGATAGATTTCCCTCCGACATAAGGGTAGATATCCCATTTAGGGTAGTTGTAATAATCCCTTTTATGGATAGTTCCTATTATAGGGATTAGTTGGTTCTTTCTATAGGAGAGTAGTAGGTCTGGGCAAACCATAATATATTTATCTTATCTCTGTGTAACGTCTCGATAAATTTCTGATTTTATATCAGAAGCCCTTCATTATAATATTAATGATTTTATCAATGATATTACATTTTAACTTTTAAAATAAAAAATTGTATATAAATATAATATTTTAAAATGAGTAATGTTATATATCCTAAATTATATTTTAAATATCAAATAATGTATTAAGTAATTATTAGGTGAAAAAATAGTATCATGAGTAATTATAAAAATTAATCATCTAATAATTACTTTAACATCTCGTTTAAAATCTAAAGTTAAAATTTAAGTTTTAAAATTCAAAGTTAAAATTTAAATTTTGAGATGTGCAGCATTATTAATTCTTACTGTAATGAGTTAGTGGTTCTCAAAGTAAATAATGATTAAGTTGCTGGGCATTTAAGTAATTTCAAGATTAATTTATTTTGCCCTAAGTGAAAGCGCCACTGTTTAGCTTGTTATATATATATATTTGTCATTTACTCTTCTTTGTAAATAGATTTGAGGGATTGCGATTGCTGTGGCCGTTGGTTTTTTTAGTGGTTTCTGTGAGAGAGAAAAAAACATAATACAGTTAGGGTTTTTGTTTAGGGTGAGTTTTGGATTATTTTGTATCTTTCATCTCTCTTGTTGTGATTGTATTATTAGAAACCTAGTTGAATTAGGACTGTAACCAATCTAAAAAGAGTGTAGAGACTGAACCTCTATTGTTGAGCTCGTAAATGAATATAGGCTACCTTAATGGTCAAACTACTATAAATTGTTGTATGTTTCTTATTGATTCTTATTTTTTGTGATTGTTGGTATTTTGATTCTTGAAACAATTGAGAGTCTTGTGTTGTAGTATTACAACACTTACCTATAACAATCATTTTAAATAGGAATAGGGAATTAGGAGTTGTTGTTTTTGACGCAAGGTTTGCAGGGATAGGTTATCAAGTCTGAATGCAAAGACAGATGTAGAGTCCAACCTAACAAGTCAAAGTCAATGAGAGCTACCATTTGATAAGGGAAAGGCGTTCAGATTGTATTGAAGTGCATACGCACTCTGTTGCTTTCCTGAAAGTGAAAGAAAAAGAAAGATATTCAAATTGTATTTACCCAAAAACAGAGATGGTCTTATAGTCATATTTTACAATATACAATTAACTAAATGATAATGGACTATTAGTTGAAGGTTTTCCCTTGGCATTTGTCAAAGAAAAATTTCACCACTAGAGTCATTTCTTTATCTTATGTTTAGTTAATGAGCCGACGTACAAGGGAATTAAGAATTTGAACAAGTTCAATACTGCTTCCTGGCGAAGAAATTTTTTAACTATCGTTGGTCAAGATTTTCCTAACAAAATTGCTTAAATAATTGGCCCAAATCGATCTTGCTTCGGAATTGTCCATCGTAACCACAAAAGACAACAAGAAGAAGGTTTTGCATGTGCTTTTCCACCACTTTCTTTATTAATTTAACTTAATACACAGCTCTCTAGATTTCTTAGTATATTGATCAAATCTGCTACCCCAATATTTTTATTATCTGATTCTGATCCTATTTATTTTGTGTTTGTATGTATGTACCGTGAACGTCGGAGTAATAATATAATATACAGTTTCCGCCCATATGATTATTGACCGTATTATGTACAGGCACTTGCATCCTTTGCTTAGGGTTAGGGTGAAGTAATGGGCAGGTTAATATGGCATAAAATTAAAGCATGTCACGTTTAAGCTTCTTGTACTTGTTTATTACTCCTTTTTGGCACTTCGGTTTTGTACATATTACTATCTAATGATTTTGATGTAAAAAAATTTGAACGAGCCCCCCAAAAAAAGTACTGGGACGCATAAAGTAGGTTTAAATAAGAGAAGATTAAAAGAAAATTTGGATGCAATTAGATCCACCAAAAACTCACCCACCAAAAGGGAAAAAAGTTGAAAGCTGTGGGATGTTGAAATTGGGAGACAATATCTTTTGATTTTGTATGAGATGTGTCTTTGTTGGTCCTTTGTTCTTTGCTTTTGGTAGTTAGGAGTGTAAGACTGTAGCAATATTTCAACCCAAAAAGAAAAAGAGAAAAAAAAGGAGGGGCAATGATATAGGATATGAATTGGAGATCATAAGGGAGTGAGGTAGTAATTGGCTCCGGTGAACATCTTCTCTTCTTTTACGAACACTGCAATCTTTAAACTCCTCAATGCTCACCAATGCTCACACTTTTGACCTAGTGAGCATTCATTTTTTTTAAAAGTTTTAATATTTATATAAAAAAATAAATTTGGTCTTTATTCACTGCAGAAACGAATAGATTTTCACCATGAGTAAACTGATCGATCATACTCTTGCATCATATTTATTCGATGACCAACCATGAGATTTCGTGGGCAGATTTGGTCACAGCAATCCGTGAATCATTTTTGCAATTTCAGAAGGATTGGTATATAATTATGGTTTCGAAAATGATGAAGTTTGTTGTCTTAAGTTGACTTGCCAACCATTTACTCTAAACCAATAAACTACAACTTGTCTAAACATCGACGGCCATTTAATTCGTTGGCAGGAGTCATTGTTCGCCAACCGGCAGCTCCACCATTGCCTGCGGCTATCTCCTTATAATTGTATATCATATAATTTGAAGATCGATGCATTATAATGAATAGCTAAACGGTAAAGTTCTTATAAAGCAAAAAATTATTGACACTCTACATGTTACATGCACATTTATTATCGTAGGATTAACCTTGGGGGACCTCAAACATCAAAATGATGAATCAATCAAGGTATAGACCTAGATTCAACTCTTCAAATTGGAAGAAATTGTGTACATCAATTATTGTTTAAGAGTGGCACCCAACATCCTAATATATCTGGTCTAGGTAACATTTGTACTAGCACTAACATAAAATTATTGGCGTACGACGAACCAACGTGTGAATATGATGATATTACTTTGGAGAAAGAAAAAAAAAACTTGGGCTCCGGTATTGATGAAGCAGCCCCACTGCTGGGAGAGTGCAGTTCAATTTGGAAGAAGAGTTAAGAGGAATGGGACAATTTAATCCATCTACCTGCCAGTGTCAGAGAGATGCACATTCCATACATGAGCGGTATAATTGTGAATGTGATGAAACAAGGACCCTTCTATAATATTGTGTATCATCTATTCTGGCCACAACAAGAGTGAAATATTTATATGTATTGAGGTCCACAAGATGAGTATCCAATGGGCTAAGCAGGCTGGGCTATTGTTGTTCGTATTAGGAGTCAACATCTCAGGTAAATGCCAAACTTATTATTCAAATCCTTCATCTGCAAAGACATTGGTTTTGTGTGTTAATTATCTCTATCGATCGGTGGCTATTTGTTGCATGCATGGTCAAGGGAAACCGCTATATAGTGAAATAAGCTCTAATTTATTTATTTATTTATTTTCTTTTTTTTAGCTAAGATCCGTACCAGTGGTCCAAGCGAAATATGCTTACTGAATTTCAATCTAAAATACCTGGTTTGTGAATATTCAAATATGAGATATGAATAGAATGAATGACTGGCCACATTACGAGGAAAACATCAAGAGAAAGGCCGAGGACAGTTAATAAAAGGCAGAGAATTGTGAAAGTGTGTAATGGCACAGTGGTCCTGAGGTGTGGGTAAAATGGGCCTGTTGTTCATCCCTGCAAATCTCACATTTATTTTCATCTTTATGGGGATCTTTTTGGTATTATTGTTGTATCTAATACAAGCACTGAAACTTTCAAAATAAATAAATAAATAAAATCCCTGCAAATAACCCTTCAGGCCTCAAGTGTGAAGTGTCCCTTTTTTTTTGGCAGAAAGAAAGGGACATGACTAGATTTTAGAGTATCTTTGGGGTCGAAAGGCCGAGGCTGTTGCCCCAAAAATCATTAAAATTGGCGGCAACTAACCATGTGCCGATGATTTGCTAAGGGATGCCAAGATTTTGGTGTCTATTTTGGAGGCCTAGATTGTCGAACCCTATCATTTTTCTTCAGAGAATTGATTTGTTCTTTGGACTCTATATAAGGAGGAAGATAAGTTATGATCACTATAGCAATTTGGTTGCATATGAACCGGGATAACTGGATAAGAGGTTCCAAAGATCCATGAGATTTTTAATTAAATGACCTCTTCCGATAATATTTGTGCTTAATTTCACCTCTTCAATAACTTTTAAATCGTGGCCGCCTCATTGCACGAAATGTTCTCTAAATTCTTGGGCCGAAAGAGTTTGTCTATAAGTATTATCAAGGTCGATTAATGCAAGACATAATGACGTAGAACTATTCTGAGAATTTACTCTTTAAGGGAGAATAACATCTTTCGTTCAGTATAAAACAATTCTCTTTTGCGTCAGAATGTCTCAGGGCATGTTATTATACCGAAACAAATCTGCAATGGATGGTGTGATTTGGGACAAAATCATGGCCCAAATCATTTTCTCATCGGAAGTTGTAAAGAGAAACTATTATGTAGCCCCTAATTTTGTCCTTTAGATCCCTGTTGCTAGCGAAGTTTGAAAGAAACTAGAAATGCATCTTGCTCGACTTGGCGAAGTGTAAGACATTGGCCCACTAATAACCTTATGGGCCGACCTGTAGCCTTTTGGGCTAAACTGACCGACATCCATCATGACTTGCCCAGTTTCTGTTTCTGAGGTGGCTAATTAAAACGCTCCCTTAATGGTAAGGATATTTTTGACAGAAAAGATTTTAGTTCAAGTGAAGAATTATTCTGATTCGGTAACGTCTGTCAAACCTTTGCACGGTGAAAAGGGAAGATAATATTTGAGATATGAAACTAAAAGCAGATACTTAAACGAGGAACAAAGCAAATATCACGAGAAGTCGAGAATTTACTTATCATTCCCATGATTTTCATGAGGCCCAACTTCATTCCAATATATAATATGTTGGCCGCAGTTTATTAGGATGGCTCTGTCCCACATTAAACACTTTAACCACAAACTCAGAATAATTGCAATTATTCCTGATTTTTACTTTAAACAACTGTTTTGGGGTTCGGTCCTGTCTTTATTTGATGCAGAATTCGAACTTATAAACAATTGCAAAATGACATTTTCCCATAAAAGAAAATATTAAACGCTTTATTTTATGCTTTTTTTCTTCTTTTTTTTTTTGAAAAAAAAATTTACTTTTGAAAACTATATATAATAGTCTTGTTTTGATTTGATGATACTTGGTTGGTTAGCTCGTACATGGGAATAAAGTTATTGTGTATTGATTCCAAAATACTAGTAGAAAAGACAAAAGCATTTACACAGCCAAGAAGAAATTGAACAATTTTAAAACAAATCTTTTTGGCGTAAGCCCAAACTTTGCATCTTTTAGAAACAAATAGAGCATGGTTAATTAATTTTAAAAGGAAAAAAAATATTAATGATTCACGCCCGCGAACCAAGGCATGCGAATTTCAGTTCCAAATTTTCATATTTTTTCTCATTTTCACCCTATTTTTTTTCTCTTATTTATCATATTTCTTCTACATTTAATCGTATTATACTTTTTATTTAAAAAATAAACACAAAAAAATTTAAAATTTATAAATTTCTTAAGAGAGACAATTCAAATATTTAATGGAGAGAGAAAATGAGATAAAATATAATTCAAGGACATAAATGATCTAATTATCAATTTTTTGATTAATATAAATTAACTTATTTATTTGTGAATAAAAAAATTTTAAAAGTATGAGTTATTTATAAAAATTCTCAATTATTTATTGTGTTGGTGACGTGCTGGTGCCATTTCTTTTCATAACTTTTGGGGCCACGTAAATGTTATGTTTATGTATTTATTTTATTTTTTATATTTTATTTATTATATTTTAAGTAATGTTATACATTTAAAGTTGTTTTTAAATTATATATTAAATACTAATTTTAAATTTTATGTTATTTTATTACTTAATAATTATTTAATATATTATTATTTAAGATGTAATTTAAAATATAATTTAAAGTGGCTAACTTTATTATTATATATTTGTAAGACATGGAATCGGTTCGAGGCTCATCGGATAATATAAGCATTCTCAAGTCTTAGTCATCAATCTTAAGCAAATCCAGCGAATCAGCATTCTCATTACATCATTATCCAACGATGGTGATGCGCTCCATTAGGGTTTCCAATTCCTGGAAATAGAGCATTTTGCGAGTCCTGTTACCCTTTTACTTTTCTGAAATTTTGTTCCTGCGCCTACCCTCTTCTACTCAGTTCCTTTGCTGCATTGAATTTGAGCCCCAAAATCAGGGGTTTTCGGTTTACTGTGTCATTATGCTCTTTGGCCCGTGTCTTCAACTGCTGTAATCGGGTTAAATCACTAATATCATATTTAATTTAATTTTTTTACTAATTAATTTGGAAGCCAAGTTGAGTTGACGTTAAGATTGTATTTATTCGACATATTGATGATTTGTATAATTCATTAATAGTATCACACGTAATTATTATTTTAAGATTTCTTAAATCAATAAAATGAAATACAATTTTTTTTTTTGGACAAATTTGACTTTCAATTTGTTTTTAGTCTTAAAGATCTCTTCATATTTATAAAAATTAGAATATATCCATGCTGAATAAAAAAAACATATCCAAGCAAAGTGACGGGTCAAAATATATAAACTGCTATAGACATATGGGATAACGATCTGATCTCATGGTTCATCAAATATATATGGAAGGAAATTAAAATATCAAACTTCAAGTCCTGGAAGAAAAAGAAATTTGAAGCAAGTTTCCTGTTTAAAACTACATACATATATGTTCATTTATGTGCCCATTCACACCTGACTTACTAAATCATATGATATTAAGCAGAAAGCTGAGAAATGGTAAATCTAAATTATATGTTGTTAGATTAATTTAACTTCTTCAAATGAATAATTCTTCTAAGAGGCAAAGACTCTACAATCTACATCGATCTCTCATGTTCCAACTTTAAAGTCATGAAAATCTGGAGTAAGGCCGGGAGAATTAACTAATTATTAGGCCACGTTATATGTGAGAATCTATGATGCATCAACAACTCCATGTATATAAAGTACTATTTTTCGAGTTGCCTTGCAACAACATGATTTTATACACCATTCGATTGAATAAAATATATGTTCTCTCTCTCTGCACACAGCAGGCATCGCATTGTTCACAACTGTAGTTAGAATTACAAAAAATATATTGGCATTCGGGGCAGAATCAGAATTTGAGTTTTTGATTTTTGAGGGTTAAATTGTAACAAATTTTTTTTAAAGTTTTAAAGGTAACTTTTTAAGATTAAGTATTAGTGATGATGTATAGATTTATGAATTTTCAGTATTTTTTTAAATTATTAATTATAATTGTTTTTTCATTACAAAGCTAATAAAAATATTAAACATTATTGTGTTATTAATAAAGATAAATTTTATATTTAAAATTAATAAATTTAAGGTAAAAAGTATAAAAATAAAGATCGACAAAAATAACTAAATACATATAAATTTATGATGATAAGATATTTTTTAAAAACAACATATAAAAGAATTATTAAAAAGATAAAGAAATTCTTGTTCAACGAGTTTGGGCCTAATCTCAAATCACTCTCACGAGTTTAAAAATATTTAAATTTGTTATGGTTCATTAGTATATTTTTATTTGTTTTGATGATTTTCCTAATTTTAATGTACAATGATATATTTAACCTTATTTGTTAAGTTATTTGCACATAATAATTAAAGTAGTAGAATATATTGACAAATTTAAAAATGTAAAAATATTAAATTTTAATTTTTTAAAATAACAAATTAAAGTAGGAAAAACAACAAACAATCGTCAATAGTTAATTTTACAACAGATACAGAATATATTGCAGCCTCAAAAGCAGCAAAAGAAGTTGCATGGATATGAAAATTTGTTGCTGAACTTAGAATAATTTCAAGTTCAATGAATCATATACCATTATTTTGCCATGACAATGGAATCATTGCATAACCCAAACAGTCGAGAGCATATTAAAAATCTAAGCATGTAAAAAGCAAATACCACATCATTAAAAAAAAATTTAATTATAGGAGATGTAATAATTTGTAGAGTAGACTCTATGAATAATGTAGTGGACTCACTTATTAAAGTCTTAACTTCAAAAATATTTGAAAGACATCTGAAGTCAATGAGCATTAGATACAATCGTGAATGGCACTAAAGTAAGTGAGAGTTGTTGAATTTTGTACTTACGTGTCATTCTTTTGATGTATAAATATTTATTTTTGTATTTATATTATCATCATTTCATTAAAATTGCTAATTATATTTAATATATGGTAAGATGCTTGTAACGTTTCAGATATTGTATGATTTGAAGGAGTTCAGATTTAATCTAAAGAAGTTTAGATCAGTGTAAAGAATTAGCAACACTGAGAGTTATAAATGCTTATAGTTAGCACTAAGTTAACAGGTTATAAAAATCAATAAAATTTAAGGAGTTAAAGTTCTATTTGAAATGAGACAAAGACCTAAAAATTTATTAATAATAGCATTATTGCAAAGAGTTGTAAATAGTATTAGGAAATGTCATTATGTAAATATATTTTTAAATACTATATTCCTGATCTATCTTCATTAATGCGGGTCTGTCGGTGAATACCTTATTATATATAGATTAGTGTATGTCTATATTTGGACAGTCCAGATGATTAGTCTTAGTAGACCATAAGTTTAGTGGAAACTCATATAGAGATACAGGTATTCAGTAAGGACTGGGTATTGAACAGACTCACAAGGACCTCAAATAGACATCCCATAAAGCCGTCAATGGAGGGTCTTCTCGAGTTGGGTAATATTCGTGATCCTTTGACCTGAGCACCACGGTGAACTTATAAGTGATCCATCATACTTTAGTTTCACACATGTCAGAAACCTTTTGTGGTCTGACTGCTGGATGTCACTAGGTATAGTCTGATGCTCATAGAGTTCGATGTGTATAGATATAGGATCCATCAGCTCATTTGAGTGAGTAATATATCCTAATACTCTAAGAATCTGTTTCGAAAAGTCTTATGGTCATACGCAATAATACCCAAGAAAATAGTTTTATTCTATGGATCAATAATATCGCAAAAGTATTTTTGGATATTATTTATAGAAATACGAATCTGGAGACAAGTTTATGGTCGAGCATATAGAGATTTGACGGTGTTAATCTATGTCTATACTCTACTATGATATATATGATAGAGGGATTATACGGATATGTTATAACCTTAACTTGTATAATTTAACGCGCCACTTTGTGATATCCATAACATGCGTATGAGATATTGTTCACAAACGTATGGAGAAGTTTCATATGACAAATTAGGCATGGACCTAAAGAGTCTCACAATATAAAGTGTACTCGTTGTGCACTAGGACAACATCTTAGATTGAACAGTTCGATCCAAGAAATTCTAACAAACTTAAATTTTGTTTTAAATTCCCTTATGGTGTATACTTGTCTAGACTTAAATGTTAAGTGCATCACATAATTAGTTAATAATTGTTGTTAACCAATAAGATGTTGACAAGTAGCACAATTTGGTTCATGAATTATTTTTACCATGAATTTATCATTTAACATCATCAGTAAAAACAAGTGAGGTCAAAGTAATTATTCAAATTATTTAAAATAATTAATTAAATATTAAATGAGGTATGTGTATTCATGACATAAACTAAGTGTACACGATGTGTAATTAATTATGTTTGCCTTTAACAAAACATATTGGTGATAATATGTAATGGTAGGGCACTGATTTTTTATTGTAATGCAAATTGCATAAATAATATCACATACCATGACAAAAGGTGGTGGATCAATATGGTGAATGTTATTAATACTTTCACTTAAGCATGTCTCTTGGTAAGTCATGTATAGCACTATATGTTGGGAAGAGAATAGAATTCATTCATTCCATTTGGTGGGAAAAAAAATACATAAGTGAGGGTTGAGAGAGAATTGGTATTAAGTTTTTGGCAAGTGTTCTAAATAAAGTGTTGTAAAGAACAAAACCAAAAATACAAAGTGTTCATACCATTTTTCACTCTAAACATAAACACTTATTGCTGGAATAATTTTGTGGTTGTTATTCTAAATTCACAATCCCACCAATTTGTTGTGAACTAGAATTATGCAACAACACATTTCAAGATGAGCTCAAGACTTGAAGATTGAAATTCTTGAAGAATTAAAAGCTACATTCAATTTAAGTAAGTTTTACTTATATGTTATTTGATTTAATTTACTTAATTTTATATATGAGATATATGCATATGATTATGTTAAATTGAGTGTATTTTGTATATAATACTTCCGCTGCGTGTAATAAAATTTTAAAATTACATGTACATTCAATTAATCACACACTCACTTAACATTATATAGGCTTTAAAACATTCCTATAAATCCTATTTCTAGTTGGAATAAGAATTCACACATATAAAAAGTCTAAATCCTACTTAAAAATGCAAATCTAGACTTAAAAGGAAAATTTGGCACTACGATGCCATGGACCAAAGCCACGAAGCCACCACACCTAGGTTGTGGTGCCCAATTATTGCCTAGACAGGCGACCCAGCCTGGGTCCTTTAAGGTCACGTTCCTAAGTCCTGCACATTGCCCTTTTTGCACTTCAAGCCTCTCCTTACTTCTTGTTCTCAGTTTTTTTTTCTTAACCATGCATTAACTCCTTATTAGTCTTCAACTCAATATTATACTTAAACTCGATTTTGAATCACCAATTTTAACAAATCTCTATTAATTCAAAATATCTTTGGAAGCTTTGCAAAAACCATCCGTGTTAACGCTAAATTACTTAGCGTTATTCCTAGTTAAGTCTTTATGTCGACTTAACTCCAATAAGACTCGTTAGTTCGGTCTCCAAAGATTCGAATGCATTTTTCATTGGATAGCTTTTGTATTGTGATCTCCATTGTCACTCTTGACTTTATCACAATACCTTGGTGACTGAAACTTATTCTTACCAATAGCTCCTTTAAAATAAATTCTGTTTCGATTTGATCCACATAACTCTAGTGATCTAATCTCTAATATTGTTTTTTGGTCTGTATCCCCTCAATCACCTATGTTAAGCCACTTATAGCATTCCCATCAAGCACTTACACCTCATTGTGCTTCTCACCATTCATAATTACTCTAAATCCTTTCATCATTTCTAGTATTCCTTTTTCTGCCTTGAATTAACATCTCATTTGATCTAACACTCCTAAGGATAACAAGTTCCGCTTAATACTAGGAACATGTCTTATACCAAGTAATTCCCTAACTTTTTAATTATGTAACATCATTTTTATACTACCAATCTCAATGACTTGACAAGCCATATCATTATTCATTAGTATTTTATCACCTCTAATGGATATTTAATTGGTAAACATGGATCAATTATGACCCATATGAACACTACAGCTAGAATCAAGTGTCCCCTCACCAGCATACTTTTCTTTAGAAGCTATCAAGGATTTTGCAACTTTATAGTCATTCTCATAGACTATTATAGCATTTTCACATATCTTTGTCTTTCTTTTTGAACAATCCCTAATCAAGTGCTATTTTTTTCTTACAATGATAGTACTACTTGAATTTTCCCCTTAATTGATTTTTTTTCCATCTTTATATTCAACCATTCCTCTTGCAGTCAAACCTGCTGAACTACTAGACTCTGATTTTTTTTTTAATTATTTTAAGTTCAACGATACTTTAACATCAACCATCATTAAAAGTTTTTATGCCATACATAAGTGTATTCATGAAGTGCTTATAACTTGAAAGTAGAGAACACAATAAAATGATTGCTTTATCTAAATCTTCTATATTGATGTTAATTGTCTTAAGATCTATGATAATCTTATTAGAAACGTCAATGTGGACTTTAATTTAAGTTTCTTCAACCATAAACAACCGATACAACTTCTTTTTGACATACAAACAATTCGCCAAAGACTTCATTATATATAATTTATCAAGCTTCTTCCAAAAATTAATTGTTGTCTTCTCTCCAGTCACTTCTTTCAGAACTTCATCACCTAATGATAGAACAATGATACTGTGACTCTCTTTTGAATGATTTCTCTATCTGATTTAGTTTAGATGTCGCAGGTTTCTTCTCTTCGTTGGTTGTTGCATAAGTTTCTTTAAGGGCTGAATTTAACTCTTGACTTGCTAGTAGAGTCATAACATTCATCTTTCATAGATTGAAATCAATTTTCTCATTGAACTTCTCAACTTCATACTTGTGAGTCATCATAGTTAAATAACCTATACTCTAATACCACTTGTCGAGGTTTTTTAGTGCGCACTTTAAAAACCTAAGTGCTTTGTAGAAGTCTTTACTCACTAGTAACTAAAAATTAGGAAAAAAAATTCATACATACAGAGATTAATAATCACATAATTATAGAATAATGATACCAAAATTAATTGTTGTCTTCTCTCCAGTCACCTCTTTTAGAACTTCATCACCTAATGATAGAACAATGATACTATGACTCTCTTTTGAATGATTTCTCTATCTAATTTAGTTTAGATGTCGCAGGTTTATTCTCTTCGTTGGTTGTTGCATAAGTTTCTTTAAGGGCTGAATTTAACTCTTGACTTGCTAGTAGAGTCATAACATTCATTTTTCATAGATTGAAATCATTTTTTTCATTGAACTTCTCAACTTCATACTTGTGAGTCATCATAGTTAAATAACCTATACTCTAATACCACTTGTCGAGGTTTTTTAGTGCGCACTTTAAAAACCTAAGTGCTTTGTAGAAGTCTTTACTCACTAGTAACTAAAAATTAGGAAAAAAAATTCACACATACAGAGATTAATAATCACATAATTATAGAATAATGATACCAAAATTAATTGTTGTCTTCTCTCCAATCACCTCTTTTAGAACTTCATCACCTAATGATAGAACAATGATACTATGGCTCTCTTTTGAATGATTTCTCTATCTAATTTAGTTTAGATGTCGCAGGTTTCTTCTCTTCGTTGGTTATTGCATAAGTTTCTTTAAGGGCTGAATCTAACTCTTGACTCACTAGTAGAGCCATAACATTTATCTTTCATAGATTGAAATCATTTTTCTCATTAAACTTCTCAACTTCATACTTGTGAGTCATCATAGTTAAACAACCTATACTCTAATACCACTTGTCGAGGTTTTTTAGTGCACACTTTAAAAACCTAAGTGCTTTGTAAAAGTTTTTACTCACTAGTAACTAAAAATTAGAAAAAAAAACATTCACACATATAGAGATTAATAATCACATATAAAGCATAAGATATTTATGTGATTCAACAATAAACACCTACGTCCACAGTGGATCACGAGATCTTAACTTTTTTATTACTTAGTTCATAAAGTATTGAATGTCGATTATTGTAGAGTGTATGCATGTGATGTATATGTTCATCATATAAATATACATATCTCATACATATACAAGCACAGTAGAAAAGATTAAAAAAATTATACAATGAACACATACACACATATATACATACATATATATATATATGCAATTAATCAAATTAATTACAGAATTGAGAATTTCATCTTTAAAGTCTTTGGATTAAATTTGTTTAGATTTCACATTAAATAAACTTGTTGATAATTCTAGTAATCAATTAGAGTGTGTTTGATTAGCTAAAATAGCAATATAATCCAGTACTGATTTAACTCTTTAAATCATTTAGATTAACACTTAATCTAATATAAAATTAATTTATTTTATATTTTGTTCAACTCTTAAACAATTAAAATAAATATATTTTAGTTATAACAATTAATAGCTAAATTGGAGAAGAAAATACATAGAGTTCAGCTTTTGAAAATCAAATGAAAGAAAACAATTAAAATTTTCTTTTTTGTTTCTAAAATGGCGGCCACCAAATGTTAAACAAAACTAAAACTTAACTTTTGTTATGAATTTTTAATTTTATTTCACTTTATATACTAAATAAAATTTCATTTCACTTTATATATTAAATAAATTTTAAATTAATTTAAATTTCATTTGTATTTAATTTAACTTTAACTTAACTATATAGTTAATTATTAATCTTAATTAGGTTAACTTTTATTTAATAATAATAAAATAAAATATCTAGATATTTATTTAACTTAATTATAGTTAATAGTTAGGTTAATTTTTATTTAATAATAATAAAATAAAATATCTAGATATTTATTTAACCTAATTATAGTTAATAATTAACTATAATTAAGTTAAATAGAAAATATCTTTAAACCTAACCCTTTAATTAACCATTAACCATGATTAAATTAATTTTTTATTTAATTATTATTTAAATAAATATCTTGATTACTTATCAATTAAATAATCAATAAATAAAATTATTATTATACCCTTACTAAGTTACCAAGTTAACTCAAAGTGGATCCTGCTATAATCATATACTTTAATTAACTTAACTATAGTAATTTGTTGTATTTTTACTGTATTGAATTATTCAATATGGTACGCTACCTAAGTACACAACGAGTACATTTCATATTATGACTCCTTAGGTCTACGCTCGATTCATCAATCAAATTATTTCATGAGTCTGTGAACAATGCCCCACGTACACGTCTCGAATATTACAAATCAGCGCGTTAAACCATACAAGTTGATGTTAGAACGCATACGTATAATCCTTCCATCATTATACCCTGAATGTGCGAGGATATAGATAAATACCGTCGAATCCCTATTTGCTCATTCATGAACTTATCTCTAGATTCGTATCTCGATAAACAATATACGCAAATACTTTTGCGATATTGTTTAACCCTTGCGTATATTGTTTAACCCTAAAAAAAATTACTTTTCTGAATTTATTACTCATGATCATAAGATTTTTTGAGATATAATCTTGAAGTAACGGATATACAACTTACCTACGTAAGCTAACGGATCTCGTATTTACGCACATTGAACTCCATGAGCATCAGACTATACCCAACGACATATAGCGGTCAGACTATGAAAGGTCTCTGATATATGTAGAACCAAAACATGGTGGATCACTCATAAGCCCACTGTGGCGCTCAGGTCAAAGGACCACGAATACTACTCAATTCGAGAAAACTTTTCTTTGACAGCTTTATATGATATCTATTGGAGTTCTCATGAGTTTGTTCAGTATCCATTCATGATTGGATACCCGTATGCCTATAAGTTTTAAGGTCATGGTCAACTGAGAACAACCATTTGATCAGGCAAAAATAAACATACATTTATCTATTTAAAAGGGATTCATCAATAAAGATCAAGAATTAATGCTTGAGAACATACTTGCATAATTACATTTCTTACAACCTATTGTAACTTTTTACAATTATGTCATTATTAGTGTATTCTCAGGTCATTATCCCACTTTAGACAAAACTTCTAAGTCTTCAAATTTTGCTGACTCTTATAACCTGCTAACTTAGCACTACTAATTCTTAGCATTTATAACTCTCAACATTACTGATTCTTATCTCTGGTCTAAACTCTTTTAGACCAGATTCAAACTCTTTTAAATTATACGATGTCTGAAATATTACAAACATAATATTATTTAATATTTAATATTAACGATTTTATTCAAAATATTTATTATATAAATATTAAATAATTAATATTAATACAATATTAAAAGAGCTCGTAAACACCAACTCCAACATAAAAAACTTTCATATCACAAAGATTACAATAAATACCAAATAATCAGAACTCTCAATGATTTATAAGCACTCTCTTACACACTAAAAAAATGTTACATTAACTCTTTATTCCTCCTCTTATTAATACTTTTTTAATATTTAATAATTTATTAAATTTATAAATATTTATATAGATTTTAAAACGTTCATAAAAAAATTATTTTTAATTAAAATAAAAATTTATGCGGGTAAAAATTTTAAAATTCTACTTAAAATTATAAATTTTAACATTGCATTGCATACAGTAACTTCAAGGTCTGCACATCACCTTTTTACGCTTCAAACTCCTCTTTGTTTTTTACTCTTATTTTTACTCCAAACTTCTCCTTATTTTTACTTTTATTTACACTTCAAATATCATCCCTCCAATACATTCTTTAAATATATTTTAATTTCTCATTAATTTTTAACACAAAATTAATATTAAATTTAATTTTAAATTATTAATTCAAACAATGAATTATTAATTTGCTAGCATTAATCGCGATGTTGTCCACCTGATTTATGCGTGTGACAGAAGTTTAGCGTTGGAAATATTGATGCTTTTTTAGTTTTGAGGTTTCCACTTTTGTTGTCTTTTTATGTTCGATTTTCTTTGCAAGGTAAGAGTTTGTCTCCAGCACCTTCCCCATAATTAATTGGCACCTTTTGACATTTAAGTAAAGTAAATGAAATACAGAATCTGATAGGATTAGCCTAAAGAAAATGGCAGAACCAATTAAATGTAGCTAATTTGTTTTCAGAACCTGTGATAAAGAATCGCTGGCCCAGGTTAACATGGAACTGAAATTTATTTGCGATAAAATAAGCTCTTAAAACAAGGAATTTTAATTAACACATAAAGAGTATGCTTACTTTTTTCAGAAACTGAAAATTTTATGCTAACTTTTTCTTCACGCAAACAAGCGAAGCGTTATTCGTGAGACACTGAGACTCCTTGGTATTACTTGTTGCTGCTGCCCCAAACAGCGTCCTTTGCAGATTTAATGGTTTTGGAGACAGCGTCAGCTGCACTGGCCAGGATGCCACCGCTGCTTCCAGAACTTCCCTTGTCGCGTATCAGATGAACCACCCCCACTTTCTCCTTTGTTGCCTCTCTGTCTTTCCCTGCTGGTGACCTGTAATCTACAGTCTCCACTTTGGTTTCTATTCCACCTTGTTCGTTCATTTCTCCTGTTCCCTTCAAAATTACACGAAGCAAGAAAGAAAGAAAAAAACATTACGACAAATTTTCACCCATAGAAAGAAATAATTTGGATAAAATTATAACCAAGAAAATTATGAAACTACAAGGAAAAGGAGACTAATTAAATACTTGTGTGGTACTCATTTTGCTAGATTTTGTACAGTTTTTAAGCACTAGTTTCGGTGGTTGGATTTCTTGTTGAATCTCTATGTGAAAGAAAAACCAAGTATACAAATGGTTCAGTTCCTCTGTAGGGAAGGCATGTGCCGTGGACACGTTTCCTATGAGGTGGCTTCTTCTCCTGGACATATTATAGCAAAAAGACAAAATGTATAGACACGTTAGTGTTTTCATCAGATATGGATATGAATAAAAGTTGTTTGAAACTATTTTGGATTTCTCAAATTAAATGGACTAGATAACCACTAGGGTGCCCAAGAGATGAAGGCCAAAATTGTCACATGCGCAAGGCTCAAGAGGATTTGAGCAGAGTAAAGGGTTGTTTGTTCTTTTCACTTAATATTGAATTTAGCTTAATGTAATTTATTTAATTATTTAAGTTGTTTATTTTTAAAATTTAATAAAAAAAATTCATTAATTTTAATTTAATAAAATAATTTTTTTAAAAAAATTTAAAGTATAAAATGAGAATGATATTATAAATAATGTAATATGTATTTTTAAATATTAAGTAAAAGAAAAACATGTCAGTCATATTCAATTATTCAGCTGTATTCAGCATTAAGCTCAATTTACCTCTATTCAAAATTAAATCAAAAGGGTAGATACTACCTAAGTCATTCGGCTGGCTCCTAACATTCTCTCTTCAGACCATTAAACACCCGGGCACAATTTTGCTGTGCTGGTGCGTTAACAAGTTATTTAAGTAAATTAGAACATGTATCGCAAAAAATCCAAAGAAACAAACTGAATTGCTAGCCCAGTAATAATTCAACAAATCACTGAACTAGTAGAACAGCAAATGATTCCAATACCCTGACATTAACAATACTAATGAAATTAAGGCAATTCCTGATAGAGGAGAGTTTGATAAAAATAGAATCTAATGGAATTGTATATCTGTATAAATCGAGTGAGAAAACTCACAGTATAGACATTGAAAGCATAATCACCATATGAGGACCTATCACGAGAGTATTCAAAATTGTCATTGAATAGAGTGGAATCATGACAACATTGGCTGCCCTATAGCTTGAGGAAAACAAACTCTTCAATAGCAGGTGTCTCCCCAATTTTCTTTAGTATTTCCTTGCTGGGTTCCTCATCCACACCAATGGTCATTACTGCTTGCTCTTGCGGAGCAACCCTTCCCACACTCATGAAATTCACATTTACATTCTCATTACCCAGTAAACTGCCCACCTTCCCAATGATACCCGGTTGATCAACTTGTCTGCACAGTATAAGGCTGCCTTCCAGGCTCACATCGACACCAAAGGAACCAATCTTTGTCAGATGAGGTTTCCCATCCTTCACCCTTCCCTCTACTCTAATTTCACCAAAGTCTGAAATTGCACTAGCAAATTTTGATTCTACATTGGCAATCTGAACCTGAATAAATTCTAATGGATTTTCAGGAGAACCATCCAACACAATGCGCTCTTCAGTTATCCTCAGTCCTCTCTGTTTAGCTGTGAAATCAGCATTCACTAAATTTACAAAAACACTAGAAATAGGTTCAATTATACCCTTGGTAATCATAGCTCGGAGCAGACGAGTGTCAAGATCATCTGGACCTCTGGCAGAAGCATAAATCACCTTCACTGATTTCACACCACTTCCACCTGCAACCAGTTGTACAGCCAGTCTGCCAAGCTTCTCTGCCAGTGCAACATATGGAGCAAGTTCTGATAAAACCTGCAATAACAGGAAAAAATCAAAGGAAAAGGTTACGAATATACACATGAATGAGAACAAGTGCTCAGATTGTAATATAAAAACTGTGAAGAGCTCAAAAAATGCACCAATTGACTGATTTTGTCTCAATTTCATCACTGCAAATTGGGGTGGAGGAGCCAAACTGAATTTTCTTTTACGGTCTTAAGCCATGTAGGAAATTTGATTTATTAATTATTCTGTTATTAATGCACATCCTTCGTATGTTCAATGATTCTATTGTCAACAGATATATGCAAAATGTTGATAAAATAATGCTTTGAATAAGAGAAAACTAATAAGAAATGATTTAGACTAAAAAGTTTCAACTCTTGGTTAGAAAAGTGTCGGGGCATAAATTTTCCATCTTGAAACAGATTATCATTGAGAGTAAATATAAATAAGAATAGAGACATAGATGAGATGATACCTCAGCAGGAATCATGGGTGCATTTACTGCAGTAGCAGCTAGCTCCCCTTTCAAGGCCCTAACAACAGCTTCTGCTATTTCAGTGGCAACACTTTCCTGATTACATCAACTAAGATTCATCAAGCCACTTACTCAAAAATCAGAAGAAAAAAATATGATCAGATTCAAGATAGATGGCCATTCGTCAAGCACACCTGTGCCTCTGTGGTACTAGCACCAAGATGTGGGGTCACAGTAACATGTTCATGTAGCACCAACTTATTGTCTTTTGGTGGGGGTTCTTCTGTGAACACATCGAGGGCGGCCTGCACAAGCAAAGAAATTGTCATCTTTTCCCTCCATGGTTGCATAGAATAATTAAGAGTGTCATTTCAATGAAGGAAGCACCTGAGCAACGATTCCGGAATCCAGGGCTCTCACTAGAGCTTCCTCGTCTATCACACCACCACGGGCAACATTGACAATACGGACTCCTTTCTTCATCTTAGAGAAAGCTTCATCACTGAACATTTTTGATGTAGCAGGGGTGAGTGGCATGTGCAATGAGATAAAATCGGCAGTTGATATGGCTTCCTCAAAGCTCAGTAGCTCTACACCAATAGCACGAGCACGATCAGCTGGGGCATAGGGATCATGAGCAATCACATGCATCCCAAGGCCCTTAGCCCGTCGTGCTACTTCTGAACCAACCTTTCCGAACCCCATCACAGCAAGGGTCTTTCCCACAAGCGACACACCTACATATTTATTCCTCTGCCACTTCCCTGGAAACATCCAACCGCCACAGTGAAATACTGGTCATAATATTACAAGCTATTTCTAATCTTTAATCGGTATTAGCTACAAAGAACAAGTTAGACTACCAATTTTACAGAATTTCAACAATTAGGGCATAGCTTTTCCTCTAGTAAATTAATGAAGAGATAAATGAATAGTAAGCAAACATATGGATCCCGTACGCACAAGATAATGAAAAGCTTCGTTAATTTAAAGCACACGAACTGTTCGAATAAATATCTAAATGAATAATTAGGATGGTGACCATCACAAACCAGCTTTAATGGAAGCATTAGCCTGTGGAATATTCCTAGCCATAGCCGCAAGCAGCGCAATCCCGTGCTCAGCGGCTGCAATGGTGTTCGCCGTAGGGGCATTAACGACAAGGCAGCCATGCTCAGTGGCAGCCGACAAATCAATATTGTCAATGCCGACACCAGCCCGGCCAACAACCTTAAGCCGTCCGCCCGACGACTCGAACACCTCGCGAGTGACCTTAGTACCACTCCTAACAATCAATGCGTCGCAAAGAGAAATCTTAGTGCAGAGCTCCTCGAGAGATAAATTGTAAGAGCAGTCAACGTTGGCGAAATTTTTCAAAAGGTGAAGACCGGCTTCTCCAAGTTTCTCGGCGACGAGGACTGTGGGTTTAGAGGATATAAATGTGGCGAAAACGGCAAAGCGTTTGGTCGTTTTGCGGAGGGGAGGGAGTGCGATGGTGATAGGGAGAGCTAGTTTAGACGAGAGAGTTGGTTTGTCTGGAGCGAGCATCAAATTCCTCGTTGAACTTGAACATGCCGCTGCCATTTCGCTACCTTTCCTTCTGAGAATTTTGACGACTTGTGCCTTTTAGCTTTAGAGGTGAATACGCAATTATATGCTGCCACGTCAATAACCCAATATCTTCAATGTAAATATTAAGGAATTCATGCAATCCGATTTTTAATTTCACAAAGTGGTTTATTAAATCTATATATATATATAATTCTTCTCCATTTGCGCCATTTTAAAGTGCGAAAATTTAGTTTATCATTATATTTTAATTACAAAAAAATTTAATAAAATTCGGACCTAAGAATGATATTAGTATATATATACGTACATGTCCTTAAATTGCTTTATACCAGTAACTTTTGCGGTTCGTGAATGATTTAGCAATGTTATATTTAAGGTCATAGATTTATCCTTTTGTTTTGCTACGTGTTTAATTGTTTATCGATTATCTTTTCGAAGTATACTAAACCCATACATACGCAAAAAAGGAAAGAGAAAATGAATGAAATAGAAAGAAAGAAGAAACCAGACTGAAATAATATCATTATTCGGTTGGAATATGAAATTAATTATAGAAAAAGAATGAATCATATATTATTTGGACAAAAATACCTTTTAATTTTAATTTTATATGTAATTTTAATAAAAAATTTAAATTAAACTTAATTCATTTTTAAATGTAAATTATTTCATGGTCCATTTGAGAATGCTTCTAACAAAATACTTTTTATTTTTATTTTTACAGTGTTTTGGTTATTAATATTTCTTTATAAAAAAGGGTTAATGATTAAATTATTGTTGACCGAAAAATTTAATCCTCTAAGTCAACAAATTTTAAATTTATTTATGAGAGAACAGATTTGAGCCTTTGCTATAGAGCTCCGCTGAAAGCAGGCCTACATTTGGTGACTTTAATTTTCCTGCAATAAGAGAATAAAGCAAATTTTTAGATCATATTGGTGGTTGTTTCGACAAAGACCCTCTATACTTGTCAGTGAGAGGAACAAAGTATGACAGGTGCTTAGTTTAAAGAGTTTTTAGGCAAGGTTTCATTACCCTTTACCATTGTGTGGCTACCTCTTTTATAGTTGATCCCTAATGTTTCATCCCGAGAATTATGAGCGAGACATAGTTAGGGTAATTAGATTGATCCTCATCCTAAGGTTCACGTGCTTACCTTACAAGATGAATATTTTAACTCAAATCCCATGATTCCTAGAACCTTCCTTACCTAGTAAAGATTTAGGGTTGTTTTAGCTTGGGGAGATCTTAGCTATCTCATTGGATTCTAAGTACGAGTATCAAAGAGCTTCCCGATTGTGGTTATTGTTTCCCAAGTAGTTCCTTTAAGGCCTAGGCTTTGGTTCTTGGTTTCATGCGTCATTGATTCGATCCAGTTTATTGAGATAATTTCTATCCTCTTAGCCTATCACGGGGGTATGAATCTATACTTTGGGCCTTAACACTTGGACTGATTTTCTATAGGAAACAAGGATCTCGTAGTTTTCAATTTTGACTAGTTAAAGCTGGAAACTAATTCCTTTTATTTTGACTGGTCAGCTTGAGATACTTAATAAGTTCGTGTCTTTTTGGGGATAATAGATTGAGGCTACTCAGGGAAGATTTGTCGAATATTGTGCTTATGCAACTTGTCAGTGTGTCCCAAGGCAGTCTTTATCCCTTAAGATCTTTGCATTTAATGTTGGTGCCTTTTAACTGTCTTTTTGCAGCCTCTGAATTTTTAAACTGTAAAGTCATGGATGACGTGTTGTAATTCTGAACTTGGATCTAATGAATTTTATTGCTTGAACTATCGTGTTTGGTTAGCTGAGGGGATATTTTTAGCTCAATGTGCTATAGTCCATTTGAATGAATGATGAGGATTTTGCAGGTTTAGGGCTATAAAAACATCTCTTGCAGGCTCTTTTAATATTTCTTGTTCACTTCATTTTTTTCTTCTTCAGCAAAGGAGAGAAAAAAAAATGTGTTTCCTCCATTTTTGCAAAGGTTTTGCTAGTTTTCGTGCCTTTCTTTGGTTAGTTATCTTTCCTTTCAGTCATTTTTCTTCCTTTTTATACCCTAACATTCCTTTTTGCCTAGATCAATGGTGCTTTTATTGCTCTAATTTTTTCTCCTTTATTTATTGAGAATCGTACTTGGTGTATTGCTTTGGTTGTGGATGTGTATTATACTACTCTTTTTACCTATAAAATAAATGCCCAACAATTTCTTTAATGGCTTCTAAAAATAACAATACTAGTCTCCCACTGATTAACTTGGAAGAAGAAACTAGGGTTGAGAAGATCTCTTTAGTTAAGAGGACTTACAAGATTAAAAGGAGAATGGTTCTGGAAGTGGATCCTCTTTTTCGATGGGTACGAGGGTTTTTGGGCTAGCTTTGGTCATTGTTGGGCCTATAGGGACGGGTAATGATGTTCAGCCCATGGATAAGCCTGCTCTTGAGATAGGTAAGGGGTTAAAAATGAAGAATTTTTCGATGCTCCTCTTGTTAACCCTAAGGAGCTAGAGTTTGAACTATACCTTAGGTATCAGAGGTTTCATATGACTGATGAAGACTTAGGTCACCTTAAACTTAGGTATAATATTCTCGACTCAATAACCTTGTACGTCTCGAACCTTGATGATTTGTTGAGTCGAACCAAGTAGAGTGAGGTACCTTTACACGCTAAATTCTTTAAGTTAGGGCATAGACTCCCTATTGCAACCTTACTTTGCTGTGATAGTAGCTCATTTGGGTGTAACTCTGTCCAAGTTAGGCCCAACCTCTTCGTGGTACTTGTATTATTTCAGGCATAGTGCTTTGAAGAGCATGGGCTTTTATTATTTTTCAAGTAAGGGCAGGATAATCTACGCCCATTTTTCAAGAACTATGGTACTTGTATTATTTCAAGCATAGTATTATGGAGAATATGGGCTTTTATAATTTTTCAAGCCATGGCGATCATAACCTCATCCAGAATCTTTCTTCTACCAACAAGGGTTGAAAAGAATATTGGTTATTTGCTAGCGGTGAATAGGGTTGAAAAGTTCCTCAACCTCGATGAGGGATTTGGACCATTTCCATTGTTTTTTCTTTGGAAGTGGGTCATCTTCTTGTATATTCTTTTTCTTTTTTTTTTTCAATTATCATTTGTATTTTCTCGAGCATACATGTATTATTTCAAGCATAGTGCTATAGAGAACATGGGCTTTTATTATTTTTCAAGCCATAGGGGCTTATAACCTCGTCTAGAATCTTTCTTCTACCAACAAGGGTTGGAAAGAATATTAGTTCTTTGCCGACGATGAATGGGGCTGGAAAATTCCTCGACCTCGAGGAGAGTTTGGACCATTACTACTGTTTTTTTTTTAAGCAAGCAATCTTTGTGTATATTCTTTTACTTTTACTTTTTTTCAATTATCATTTGGCTTTTTTCACTATAGCTTGCTTTCTTTCTTATTCTCTCTCTATATAGAAACTTGAGCGACTAGTCTGAGCATTTTTTAAGTGCGTCGGGTTAGGATTGAGGCGACTTTAGCACACTTATGTAGAGTACATATAATTAATCTTTTTTTTTTTTTAATTTCATTCAATTTACAAACTCATATAATTAGACCTTCTATAGTATTGCATCTAAACAATATTCCTCTATTCATCATTTACAAAAAAAATACTATAAAAAATACTCTTTTTTAACATTAAAAACAAGCAATGTATATAAAAATATATTGATATAATTTATAAGGAACATATCTTTTCTCAATTCCAATTTTTTATATATTATTTTGTTTTAAAGAGGTTGGATATGAAGTGTTTTTTTAAAAATTTTGTTGCAGTTTTTTTTTTAATGTATAAATGATGGGCATGTAGAATTAATAGGTTGTGTTGTTAGGCCTATATAAATGAATTAAATGAGATTGTAAAATAGTCATCACAATTTATTTTTACTAATAAAGATGAAGCATTTGAAGTAATGTGTAAATAAACTATTAGTCCTTAAAAGAAAGTCTTATTTAATTAAAACTCATTTATATTAGTTCTTAGATCACATTGGGACTTTAAAAGATCCGGAGACAAGTGTACATGATCAAAGATCACATTAGTCTGGTTGTTAAATGTAAAAACTCAATCTTACAACTCAAAATAATTATGGAGAAAAAGAAAATAAATGAATATTTTTTTGCTAGGACATTGGGTTTAAGATAGTAATTTATGTCAACGAATTATATTTGTGTCATATTAATATAAGATATGAATATATTTTTATTGTATTTGCATATAATTTGTTTATTAAACGAATCAAATACTTAAATATAGATTCGATTCGTTAAATATTTAAATGATACGATATAGCACAGTTAGACACGTTTAAATAAATTGATCAAATTTAATTTATTTATGTAATTATACATAATTAACTTATAATTATATTTATTTAAATAAATAATAACACTTAATTTGATTTGTTTTAATAAAATATTTGATTTATTTATTAAATATAGTTTTAACAAATATAATTTATTTATTAAATACGATTTAAATAAATTAATGAATCGTAAACTTTAAAAATATATTTGATAAAATTAATAAATAAATAACATAAAAAAATATATTAAATTTCATTTATTAATATTTATTTAAAACGTGTCAAATTGCGACGAATAACCATCCTTAATTTAATTGGGTTGCACTTTTCCTCGACAAGAGGCGATCAGTCTTGCTAAGATTTCCCAGGTAGGCCAACGTGGCCTATGACATGTTGAGTTTTAACCTTTATTAATTCTAATACTAGGAACTAGGGCCCATAACCCTCAATCAAATTTGTCAGATCTAAATGGTGGTTAGCTGGATATTTTCATTTGTCAGTTTACCAATTTGGTATTAGACATGAACTAGCCATACAATCCCTCGAGTGCTAGCTAGATGATTAATTCGTTGAATTATAACTTCATGAAAGTGCTTCCAGCACTCTTACCAGTAAAAATAGATGATATCTAAAAAAGTCTTATGATAAAGAATTTTATTTTTATTTTTAAATTCACTCTTTATCTTGAAGAATTTTCTTGGTAATATTACGAGGAGAAGTAAAAAGTACATAAATCAGCTCCTTTTATCTGAAGGCTAAATCATCAACAAAGATGTCAGCAATTCAAGAATCAGAAAGTAAGAGATGAAATTAGAAAATTTTCTTGGAGCACGACTGTAAGAGCCGGTTTTAATGGAGTTGGGAAGGGACTGAAGGAATGTATCAGCCAACATTTCTCCCAGTCGAACCTGGGCAGGAGTGGTGAGGTGCAGGGCGTCAGGCTCGAGCGGTAGGCCCTTGGCGTCTACGAATCGAACATTTTGGAAGTCAATGCTTAATTGGGCTTTTCTTACTAGCTCCACAAAAGGTCCTTCTCCTGATGCTACTGCCACCTACCAAAACAACCACCAACACATCATTCAACTGTACATTACTTAACCAGTAGTATATTTGTTATTACTTCTGGTCATATATTATTATTTATTAAGCAGTTGGCCGGCCCCAGATAATTTTTCTGTAGTACTATTTCAATAGTTTGCTGTCATAAGCTCCAAAACCTTTTATTTTTATTTTTATTTTCCCACATATTTAACCACGTAATGAAGCTAATGTCCGGAATCCGGGACCGACGATTTTAAAATATGAATTCTGAAATATCTTGGCTTTCTGTTGAGTCTTAGCTAGTACTGATATGAGATCCACGGAATCAAGATTCCCATCTAAAGTGGTCATAGTTATTTGCCCGCTACTAAAAATTTATTGGCAGAGCGTGATCTTCGCCAAGTTGTACTAAGTTTATTCGTTAGAACCAAAGAACTATCTTATAATGTCTAACTTACAATTTTTTTTTTTAGACTCAGAGGAGATTCAAACTAAAAATCTTCGCTTTATTAAATGAACACACTGCAGACCTTTATTATTGGGTCATTATAATTTTTTTTTTTTATAATTTTACGTTTACATAGTTGAAATATTATGTCTTTATTATTAATTAATATTATATAACTAATATATTAATAAAAAAATAAAAAAAAATTAACAACTACCTCACAAATAAAATTCAAAGAGCAATTATTGTCTCTTCCAAAATCTGCCTCTTGAACTTGAATAGGCGTAAGATCTGACTATGAAATAATTGAATCTCATTAATTAATTAAAAATACGATTCAATTTTCAACCAAGATTGGCAAAAAGCTCATTCAATATAAAATCAAATTAAACTGATCTGAATGAAGAGTATACCCGGATTATTGGGAGCAAAGGAATCTGCAGATCAGATCGTAAATCGGTGAAGAACTTTTCGGTCCTCCCTTTAAATAATTCCGCATCCTCAAGATAAATCGTATCACTCTCTCCTTGATACCAAAGAATCGCTCTAATCAAACCTCCACTCTGCAAAGCCATCTGAGCCCTCTTTATCATCTGCTCGTAAAGAAAATTTCCTTTTCTCCACTCACTGATATTAGTTCCACCAATAGCACATGGGACCAGACCAATCACTCCGAAACTCGGGTTCTTGGTCAAGATCGCATTGGCAAAGGGCATCCCTGGTCCTATCCCATTGGTCTTGGTCACATCAATATCGGCATGAAGTGGTTCGTGGGCTTGAACCCAATTGAGTTTTGCGTCGAGTCGGAGGATTGATGGATTTGACTGACACTGCGGAGGGATAATTCCGTCCCAGGTTACGGTGTTTGTCTTTGTGTTGTTAGTTACGCCGCCTCGTCCGGCCATGTTGCTTTGTCCGGCTAATATGAATATGTTTTGCGGTAGTTGCAGCTGTTGTTGGTATTGGGGCTTTACTGGACATGCTTGAGAGAGAAGGATCAGAAACAACAAGAAGCAAAGCATTTCTGGAAATTACTTTTATGGCTTTTGCGGCGAGATATGGCAAATGGAGGGTCCTCTTTCTGAATCTATCTTTCGGATTCATGACATGTTGAAAGCAAAGGGTTACTTTCCTTTGCTTGTCATATAGTTTATTGTTTGGTTCTTATTTTCTATACTCTTGACATTTTCGTGCATGTGGAATTAAATTTTAATTTATCGAAATATTCACTTTACACACTTTCATGTTCCATCAACAAAGGAGGACATCTAGAAAAGTCAATATTTATTATAATTACTTGATAAACAATTCTATATATAATCGTTTTTTCTCTTGCGAAAATTTCGAAATGTGATTCTTCGATGATAATTTAATTGATTTCTTGAATTTAGAAAAATAATAATTAATAATCCCAGACTAATAATAACAAATTAATCATTGTATCCAAAAAAATAAGAGTTCGCATTGAACTACTTGGAATATTTTTTTGAAAAACTTCCTTCCATTTCGTAATTTTAAAAGCAGAAAACATAATAGATGTAATTAACGAAAGCCATAAATAACATAACTGTACATTTAGAAACCATATGTATTATGAGAAAGGCATAAAAGTACATAAATTTAAATTAAGTTGTAGTTTGAGCAGAATAATCAAAAGATAGGCAGCATGCCTAGCGAGACCAGACCAATAAATCTAAAAAAATTTAATCACCTCTCCAAACTAAAACACTGATAATCCTTGGAGTCACCAGTAACCACGAGCAAAATCAAACCCTAGATAGACCCTGCACCCTCCACAACACACGGCATGATAGATTTTGTTAGAAATTAGAAACAAGTTGCAACTTTAGAAAGAAAGACTAGACTAATTTCCGAGTCATAGTATATAACGACTTTCCCAAATAACAACTCTAGGGCTGACGTATTGGCAATGACATAAACTCTTTCTCTTTTGTCAACGTGGGATGAATCTCTACAATCAATTCTAGAAAAAAAGTTTTAATTAAACACAAGTGGGAACTGGGAAGAATAAGAATAAAGCACATAATATTTAATTTATTTTTTTGCCGATCTTCGTTGTAATATGACCACGGGACTAAAGTAAATCATCATCTCGGGTTCATATTCCATTATATATACTAGTTAAATGAAGGCCAAAAATGAACAGAGAGCATCACCATTAGGTTATTGTCTTGCATTTCCGGGGAAACGGAAACTATTAATATAATCGCAGATCATGGCATGCACAAAATTTAAAAAATTAAGCCAATCTGCATAAAAATATCAATAAATTGAATCGAGATTCTTAATCTTTTATCACTTTATGACAAGTTGAAAGGATCATCTTTCGTTGTCATTGGGAAATAGTCATCATTGGCTGTTCATTGTCATCTTGGAAGTGGCCTGTTTTGGAGCCACTCAAGTTTATCTGAATAATTCATTCCACCAAGAGGAATAGAGCTATCACGCGGGCTTGGTTCTGGCCTACTTCTGTACTCTAGGCCCAATATTTTTTAGCCCAAAACAAAAAGAGTGGAGGCCTTTTTTTAAAAAAAAAATGAAAGGGAAGAAATTCCATTAAATAGCCAAATCATCTTAGAGGAAAATCCTCTGCAACTAAAGATTTAACAAGTATTGGAACACAATTGTTCCAAATAATATCACTATCTAAGCGTAATGCAAATTTTGCAAGACTATGAGCACTTGTATTTACCTCTTTAGAAATATTATAAAAAAAAAAGGTATCAACACCATACAAGATAGAGAAAATATTGTAGAAAGTAATGCCTAATTCTGAACTAGGCATACGATTGGCTAATAAAGTATCAAGATAGAAGAAACATCTGACTTTATTTCTAAAGATGAGAAACTAAGTTGCTGCATTGCAGAAATACCTCTCAAAATAGCAATAGCTTCAGCCACCTAGATCGATAACAAAGCACGTATCGGAGCAGCCCCCACATGCAAAACAACCCCACCATGATCAAGTGAAATAATACCTAGTCCGATGACCTTCAGGTCGTGATTTAGGGCAATATCCATGTTAGCTTTAATTACGATAGGCTTTGGAAACTTCCACCGATCTGATCGATCGACTGTAGGGGTAACAAAAAGCATTCAAGTAGCTTGAAAATCCTCTAAGAACTTGCTAGCCCATGGAATACATCCCCTTTGCCATCCAGTTATGAATAAACGAGTTCCTAAAAAATCAAAGCCTCTACAAGATAATAGTTAACAATTCCATTTGGCTTTCATTTAAACAACTCATGCATAAAATAATAAAATCTCGAAATGAAGTTTTGGTGGAGCATTGGATTACCTCCATGAACTCACAGGATTTCAGGACTTGTGAAAGTGATCAACATAACCATTGTGCATAGATTGTACTCTCACTAATACTACCACACCTAGGACATATATCCTATACTAAAACATGGTGAGACTTTAAATTGAAAGAAGTTGGGAGCCAACCATGAGATGCCCCACTTGCCATTACAAAAGTGATTAGCATTTTTTACATTAAAAAATAAATTTTGGTTGATAATTATTTTAAAAAAATACTATCAATTCTACAGAAAAACCACTCATGCCAAACAAAATAATTAAAATTTTAAATTAAAATTAATATAATGATTAATTATAATTATTTATTATGATTTATAAAAATTACTTATTCATAAAAGTTGATTGATTATTACGAGTCGATTTTCTGTTTGATGAAACAATATTTATGTTATAAAAGAGTGCGAAAATTTGTTGATGATCCTTTGCTCCAATAACATCTAAAATTCCTCGAATAATGTAATATTTCATATTGGATAAATTCTTAACTCTTTCATTTTTATTAATACTACATAGAATGTTCTTGTGAATTCAACATAAGTTTTTTTTATTTTATATTAAATAAGTATTTCTAATTTTTTATTTTTTTTCTTAAAAAAAAAACTTAACCTTAGACGGAATGTGAAGTTTCAAAAGGCGCTACCACCACAGATTCACAAAAGACTTTTTGAAGCAATTAGCAACATCCTGTAGCTGACCAGCAAGTTAATAACCACTTTTTACAATATAGTGGCCTGATTTATCATAAACTTGTCCGGTTAATTCAACTCATGCAGAGGAAGAGGGAGACTAAGGTTAGCTTGCAAAATGAGTGGAGATTATTAACATCCATATATCATTAATAATGGAGCTATTCTATCCTCCCTTTTATCTCATCAAACTCTATATTTAAAAATATAGTATTAAAATTAAAATTATTACGATTGAAGTTTGTATTAGGGGTTAATTTGAGAGAAATCATTTTTTTTAATTGAGAGAGGTAAGATGCATTGTAAGGCCCGTTATCATTAGGCCAAAACCACAAGTGCCTTTGAGAGACATCTTTTAAATAAATAAGTACAATATTTTGAATACTTTATCGAGAATCTTAAAGTTCATCATCACTAATAATTTACTTCATTTTTTATTTTATTTTACTTTGCCTAAAGAAATCGGCTTCATTAATTACGAGGGATTTGAGTTCTCAGTGCTGCTAAAATTTCAAAAATACAAGTCTACGCCTTGATAATTAGAAAATGCAAATCTTCTATGAATGCATTAAAATACCCTTATCTAAATATAATAAAAGAGTCCGTCTCAACCCTAGTTGTGAAAAAATTTCAAAATCCTTTTAAGAGATCTCAACTAAGTCATTGCCCATTGTAGTTCGTTTTCATCGGAATCGCCATCTTCACCATTGGGAAGCACCTTATACAAAGAGTTAGGCCTTTTTTTTTAAGTGAATAATTTACTATTTCACGTGCATATGTGTTTTTATATATTATGATTTGTAAAATTCAAACAAAATAAACTAAAAACTTCAACAAGAACTATATGAAGAAAAATATTCAATACAATTCTTATTTTAGGTCAATTTCTAATGCAATAATTTCCAACACAACTTCTAATGATTAAATTCAATTGGTCGTAATTGAGAAATAAAAGTTAAACCCTGCAAAGTAGTTAAGTAATTCAAATTTATTACTGAGATTAGTGATCTAATAATGAGGATTTTTACTCAACTATGATGTTGTGGTGGAGCTAAGCATACACAATGATATCGTCAACTAATATAAAATTTATGTATACTGATAGTCTAATAATATAGATTTATACTCGACTATATAGATATAGTTGAATAATATGAACTATACATGTATATAATTAGGTAATATGAATTGTACACGACTTAGAGTTAGGTAATAAATATTTTACATCTATATAATTCGGTAATATAAAGTTACTAAATTCTGTGGTCGAGTAATATAACAGAAAGTCATACAATTTCTTTTCTTCTTTATTTTGGTTCTCAATTACGAGGTTTTCACATCATATCTTTCTGTTGAAGATGGGAATGAAAACAAAAAGGAAAAATGAACCTGAACTATTAATGAAAGAAGTCAATCTTCAAGATGAGGGTTTCTAAATGAATAAAATTTTAATTGGGAAGTAATTGAAGATTTTCAAAACCTCATATTTTGGCATTGATTAGACTTTAAAAAGTTAAATTTCTCCTGCCAATTAGTTCACAAAATTATTTTTGCTGTAAGTGAAGTTAGATAATTTTACAATGTGATCGAGATTGGAAGAGAAGATGTGAGATTCTTTACTGAAGAATTTGCATCTGTCATAAACCATGGAGGTTTGAGAGATTAGTTATATTTGTAAGCAGTTTGATGTTACTTATTTCTGCAAGTAGCTTGTGTTTGACTTGTTCAGAGATGGACCATTGAGGTTTAAAAGGTTGGTTATTATATTTGTCTTATGTTGTTGCTATTGCTTTTTAAGATATTGACATTATGTCAATGTATTTTTTTATTAACTGTAATGTCTAATAATAATTTGCAGCCGATGTGGATAGAAATGTTGATATTTAAAAGAGTATTTTAAATAAATCAATGTATATCAAAGTTATTAAATATAGAAAAAGAAGCGAGAAGAGGAAAAGTAAGAAGAAAAGAAAAAGAATGCTTAAACAGAAATCTGATTGTGCGCCGTAGTGTCCGAGACAGAGATTAGGGCACAGTACCGTTGCTTGCTAAGTATGCATACATACTGCTCTTTTCCCTTGGCAATAAAACCCTTAGGTTGTGTCACGTACACAATTTCTACCATTAAAAAATACATTGTTCATATCAATTTGCCTTAACTTCCAACCTCTTGTTATAGCCAATCTGAGTATAACTCTCACTATACTTTGTTTAACTACAAGACTTAAAGTTTCAACAAAATCTACTCTCAGTGTTTGATGAAAAACTTTGACAACAAGCCTTGCTTTGTACCTAGACACACTGCCATTTGGATTCCTCTTTACAGTAAAAATTCATTTGTTTCCCATTACTTTGTGATGAGGTTCTTGAGGTACTAATTTCCAAGTTTTGTTTTTCAGTAAGGCCTGTAACTCATCTACCATTGCACCTTTCCAATGAGAAAAAATCAAAGCTTATGCAGCTGTTGTTAAAGTAGCATCTGGGTTGCTTAGAATTTTGGACAACAAAATTTTAGCTTGTAAATACTTACTTTAGACCTTGTAATCATAAGATACAAATTGACAGAAGTATTTAAGTTAGCTTCTGTGTTGTGTTCTCCATCACTAGCTTGTACCTTAGTGGTAATAGGGTTTATTATCAGTGTGTTTTGGTCATTTGTTGTGTGTAGAAGTAGAGTGTTGGTTGATTGTGTAAACCTGTGTGTCTGTTGTTGAGACTGAGTGTTGATAGGATAGTCATCTAAATGAATTGCTTTTTCAGTACTCAAATCAGCTGTAGGTATTATTATAGGAATAAAATCATATGGAAATAAGAAATGTTGTTCTAAGTTGGTAAAGACCGGATTTATTTTGGACTGTTTTTATCTAAATCACCAAAGACCCATGGATAGAAAAAGAAATTTAGACTCGTTAAAGTTGTTGACGTGGAAGCAAACAAATAAATAAAATATTTTTTCAAGTAATATAATAATATAGAACAAGTTATTAATGAAATAAATAGAGAATGGAGTAGAAAAAGAACACACAAAGAATTATGTTGTTCGGTAACTTGCCTATGTTCACGGTAGATTAAAATCACACTCTTCTCTTATTATGAATCACAAGGCACTCACAAAGTATATCTTTTATAAGAAAAATCATAAAGAAAACTCTCTCTCTCACTCTAAGAATTTTCTCTCACAAAAAACCACTAAAATCTCTTGTTTATCACAAAAATTGTCAAGAAAATGTTTACAAGCCAATTGACAGCCTTTATATAGGTCTTGGGATAACCTAGGTTTACCCTATACATGTGGGAGTCGTATTAAGGAGTCCTAAAACAAGTGGGAGACGAAATAAGGAAGTTTTCTTATTTCGGGATACTGTTCCCATCTCCAGCGCCGCCGCGGCGTTGGCGCGCTTGTGCTGAGGCGCTGGCCTCCTGGCGCCGCGGCACTGGCCTCTTGGCGCCGTGGCACTGGCCTCCTAGCGCCGCGGTGCTGGTGCCTGGTGCGCCTTTCTTCATTTTTTACCTCCTTTCGCGTCCTTCTTCGATCCGTGCGCACCCTACACATTTGACTTGATCTCCAAATCATATTCTGATGATTTTTAATCAACAATCTCACAAATCCCCTCCTTGATTCAAAATCATCCACAAAGCAACTTGATCTTTCATTTCCGCATCTTCAGTCACCTTCACAAAGTAGTGACTCCGGTTAAGTTCTTGCATAGGACGAACTTAACCGAGGGTAGTGGCTTAGTCAATATATCAACAGAGTTTTTAGATGACGCTATCTTTGTTAGACTAACTTCACCACTTTGGACAATCTCACAAATGTAATGGAGCCTCACATCAATGTGCTTCGACCTCTCATGGAACACTTAATGCTTGTTTAGGTGTATGGTACTCTGGCTATCACAATACACACCGGTGTTCACATCTCCACTAGCCAATACCTCCGCACATATGCCTTTTAACCACACGGCCTCCTTGATAGCTTCTCAAACAGCTATGTACTCTGCCTCTGTGGTAGATAGTGCAACCACATGTTGTAAAACTGATCTCCAACACACACTATACCCAAACATTGTGAATACGTAGCCCGTCAACGATCTTCTCTTGTTAAGATCACCTGCATAATCTGAGTCTACGTACCCTCTTACCATTTCATTGATGTCCTCCTCCCTCTTATATATTAACCCGTGATTTAACGTTCCCTTGAGATATCTCAGAATTCACTTTACTACAAGCCAGTGATCTTTTTCCGGATTTGCCATGTATGCAATATTTTGCACAAGACCAGTTTACTGCAAGCCAGTGATCTTTTTCCGGATTTGTCATGTATCTACTTACCATATTCATAGCCCGTGCTATGTCTGATCTTGTGCAAACTATTGCATACATGATGCTCCCCACAGCGCTTGCATACGGTACTTTGCTCATCTGTAGTTTCTCCTCATCGGATGTCAGCGACTGTGCTGTTGAAAGTCTGAAATGCATGGCCAAAGGAATAGAAACAACCTTCGCGTTTGACATACCAAACTTCTCCAAAAGTTTGACTATATATCGCTGTTGGGATAAGAAAATAACATCTCTTCTTTCCCTCACAATATCCATACCCAAAATTCTCTTCGCTGCTCCCAAATCCTTCATTTCCAACTCGCCACTCAACTGCTTCTTGAGCTTTTGTATTTCTTCCATGTTCTTGCATGCGATCAACATATCATCGACGTATAGAAGCAAATACATCATCCCACAACTTATGTTCTTGAAGTACATGCATCTGTCATACTTGCTCCTGCTAAAACCACAGGCCATCATAAACTCATCAAATCTCCTATACCACGGTTTAGGTGATTGCTTTAATCCGTACAATAACTTCTTTAGCAAACAAGCATGATCTTCTTTTCCGGGCTCCTCGAACCCTTGTGGCTATGCCATGTATATCGTTTCTTCAAGCTCTCCATGTAGAAAAGCTGTCTTTACATCCATCTGCTCTAGATGTAAATCAAAGTTTGCACATATGGCTAACAAAATCTTAATAGATGTATGCTTGACAACTGGAGAGAATATCTCATGAAAATCGACTCCCTCTCTCTGAGTAAAACCTTATGCTACTAACCTAGCCTTGAATCTCATAGGCTCAATCTCCGGTATCCCCTCCTTCACCTTATACACCCACTTGCACCCGACTACCTTCTTTTGAGGTTTCTCCACCAACTTTCAGGTATTATTCTTCCTAAGAGAACAAATTTCTTCTTCTATGACTTGCTGCCATTCTTTCTTGTTTTCACTCTTCATAGCCTCACCATATGTCCTAGGCTTATCATACTCAAGAGTGTAAGCAGAATTAAAAGCATGAGCAACTAAGTCTGCTTGTGCATACCTAACTGGTAGGTTAATCGTTCTCCTTAGCCTATCTCTAGCAAGTTGGTACTCTTCAAGTTCCAACTCAGGAGTTTTAGTCTTCTTTTGGGTGGACTTTGAGGAACTCGCCGGTGTTTTTGGTTCATCTTCAAGGATCTCCTTGTTGAAGTGTTGATCTGGGGGCATAAAAGATCCATTTTCAAGCTCTACTTCAACTTCTATTGACTCGGGTGCTGAATCTTCCTTGGTCACAGGTTCTTCTTTCTCATCTTCTTGGGAGGTTTTCAGCATCGTCATCTCATCGAACGTCACATCACGGCTTATGATACTCCTTGGTGGTGTTAAGTCTTTACACCACACTTTGTATCCTTTTACTCTTTCGGGATATCTTATGAATACCCATTTGATAGCTCTAGGTTCCAACTTTCCCTCTAACATGTATAAAGGCAAGGCAACCAAATATTTTAAGATAGTTATACTTCGAAAGATTGCCAGACCATTTCTCTTCTGGTGTCTTGAAGTCAATTGCTGAAGTGGGACTTCTATTAATTAAGTAAGTTGTAGTGACTACAGCTTCTCCCCAAAATGTCTTAGAGATCTTCACATTGGTAAGCATGCATCTAACCCTTTCAAGTAGGGTCATATTCATCCTCTCAGCTACCCTATTCTGCTGCGGTGTTGATCTTACTGTTCTATGCCTTGCAATCCCATACTTAGCATAAAACCCATCAAACTCTCTGTTGCAAAACTCGAGGCCATTGTCAGTCCTAAGCCTCTTTACCCTTTTGCCAATCTGATTCTCAACAAGGGTCTTCCAAGTCTTGAACACATCAAATACTTGATCCTTACTCTTCAACACATAAATCTACAGCTTCCTCGAATAGTCATCAATCAAGCTGAGAAAATACCTGGCACCACCACGAGTAGCTGTCTAAGCTGGTCCTCAAAGATCCGAGTGTATGTAGTCAAGAGTCTCCTTAGTCTTGTGCTCGCCAGTACTGAACCTTACTCTATGTACTTTCCCAAGCACACAATGCTCACAAAACTTTAAAGGCTAGAACTTATCCTCACCAAACGCCTTTTGACTATATAACTCCTTTAGGTTTCTCTCGCCTAAGTGTGCCAGTCTAAGATGCCACAACTTGGTTTGCATACTCTCATCATCTACATAGAATAGTGCAAAACCGCTCACGACTTCACCCTTAAGCACATAAACACCTTTGTATTTCTCTCCTCTCGTTAGCATTATGGAACCTTTCAAAACTCTTAAAATCTCTTCGTCGATCCTAATGGAACACCCATTCTGGTCTAAAGTCCCTAGTGAGATCAAGTTTCTCTTCAAGTCAAGAACATACCTAACATCTGTCAACTCTCTCGCTCGCCCATCATGCAGCCTAAGCTTAACACTACCAATTCCCATCATCTGACATGCAATGTCATTACCCATTAACACCTTACCACCACTAATGGGCTGAAAATTTATAAACCAAGACTTGTGCGGGCACATGTGAAAAGTACAACCAGAATCTAAAATCCATTGTTCAGAGTTCATACCATCAATAGTGACGAGTGTCTCTGTGCTGTCATAGCTATCATCATAGGCAAGCGCAGCATCCGCTTTCTTCTTGTCTTGTGCTCTCTTCTCAGGACAGTCCTTTATGAAGTGCCACTCTTTCTTGCAACAATAGCACTTCCTAGGAGTCATAGACTTCGACCTTGAGCCCTTTTTCTTCTCATCTCTATATGAGGGCCTTCCTCTTACAGATAAACTTTCTGCATTGCCTTCAGTCTGCTTTCCTAATAACTTTGAGTTTAATGATGATTTCATATCACTCATCGTTAAACTCTCTCTGCCGTAGAGTAGCGTATCAAAAAAACTCTCAAAACTCTTGGGGAGTGAACTCAACAGGATAATTGCTCTATCTTCATCTTCTATCTTGATGTTAATAGACTCAAGATCAAGGATGATCTTATTAAAGGCGTCTATATGATCTTTCATCGGCGTCCCCTCTGACATGGACAGCTGATACAGCTTCTTCTTTATATGTAATATGTTGGCTAACAATTTTCTCATATAAAGAGAGTCAAGCTTCTTCCAAAGACCTATTGCCGTCGTCTCACCTGCTACTTCCCTTAGTACTTTATCGCTCAATGATAGAACGATTGTGCTATGAGCTCTTTCTTGAATGTCCTTTCTTTCTGCTTCAGCTCTAGATGACTCTGGCGTCTTCTCTTCATCACTAAATGGAGCTGCAGTCTCCTCTAATGCCGAGCCAAGCCTTTGGCTCACTAATAACGTCTTAACCTTTATCTTCTACAGATTGAAGTTATTCGTACCGTTGAATTTCTCTACCTTATACTTGGGTGTGGCCATGTCTGCTTAGAACCAAAACTCTGATACCAGTTTGTTGAAGCGGAAGTACACAAACAAGCAAAAAATTCACCCAAGCAATATAATAATGCAGAACAAGTTACTAATGAAATAAATAGAGAAGGGGGTAGAAGAAGAACACACAAAGAATTACGTGGTTCGGCAACTTGCCTACGTCCACGGCGGATTAAGATCACACTCTTCTCTTATTATGAATCACAAGGCACTCACAAAGTATGCCTTTTACAAGAAAGATCACAAAGAAAACTTTCTCTCTCACTCTATGAATTTTCTCTCACACTAGGAATTTTCTCTCACAAAGAACCACTAAGGTCTCTTGTTTATCACAAAAATTGTCAAGATGATGTTTACAAGTCAATTGACAGCCTTTATGTAGGCCTTGGGACGACCTAGGTTTACCCTATACATGTGGGAGTCGTATTAGGGAGTTCTGAAATAAGTGAGAGACGAAATAAGGAAGTTTTCTTATTTCGGGATATTGTTCCCGTCTCTAGCGCCACGACGCTGGGATCTCATCGCTGTAGCGCTGGTGCGCTTGTGCTGAGTGTTGCGGCGCTGACCTCCTGGCGCCGCAGCGCTCAGGTTCTGGACTGAGCGCTGCGGTGCTCACGCCTGGTCGCCGCAGCGCGAGCGCTGGTGCGCCCTTTTTCATTTTTCGCCTCCTTTCTCGTCCTTCTTCAATCCGTGCCACCCTATGCACTTGGCTTGATCTCCAAATTATATTCCGATGATTTTTAATCAACAATCTCACAGAAGTCATACACAAATAACTTTTATGTTCATCATTATATCGAAGAGTGGTAATTTGTGTAAATGAATTATATTTGTGTCGTGTTAATTTAGAGTATTAAAAAAAATTTAAACACGAATACGATTCGTTTACTAAGTGAATCAGACAATTAAACCTATATTTAATTCGTTCAATAAATGAATAATATGACACGACACGATTAGATAAGTTTAAATAAATAAATTCAATTCAATTTATTTATGATTCGATTTGTTTACAACTCGATTCATTTATAATTCGATTCGTTAATGATTCAATTTATTAATAATTTATTTAAACGAATAATCACAAATAATAAAATTTACATCAAAAATTAAATATTTAATACATCAAATAATAAAATTATTCTAATACAAATAAAAAAAAATTCATCCAATATATTTAAAGAAATAATTCATCATACATCACATCCACTAAAAACAAAACCAAACTAATAAAATAAAATAAACACATTGACAAATAATGTGTAATCAAATAAACAAAACAAACTAATCTAGTCAAATTAAGAGAACAAATTTTTTCAATTTTTTGTGATGAACATATAAAATAAATTGTAAATTAGGAATAAATTTATTAGCTCTTTGAAAATTTTTAAAAAAACCAACAATAAAACCTAAAACATCATAACACAATTATAAAATATATTTTAATGATAATATCAAAACAAACATCCTAAATCCATAAATCTATTATCCTCAAACAAAACCCTTGATTAAAAAAAAAAATCCTTTTCAAACCAGTTAATACTCTAATCTGTTAGCTAAGTTATTATTCACTTGTAAGCTGCTCGTTGATTTAAGATACCCAGAAAATTGAAGATTGGTTTTAACAGCATAATTGATATTGTATCATAATAAATGCTTGGTTTTAACAGCATAATTTTTTAATATATCATCTGATATTGTATACCATATTTTTAACCTGCAGGCTTTTCAAAAGAGCTTTGGAACTTAAAATAAATTTTTTTTATCGAATAGCAGAATTTTATTTTACAAAAAAATGAGAAGTTGGGAAGATGCAAAAACAAATAATAGTCAAAATTGAACAATGGCGTCAAATTATTAATTGACCTTTTAAGTAGTGCGTTGTAGATATTAAAATTGTCTATTGATAAAAAAAATCTAATATATCAGTAAATATAAAAAAATCAAATAAAAAATATAAAAAAAATCCCTTCTCTTTTAACACAATCGCAATAATATATAAATAAATATTTAAATGTTAACTCTTTACTTAATCTCTAAAAATATATTAAAAAAATTTATTTGTATATTTACCAAGATATCTTAAGCCATTAAAGTAGTTAAAGAAGCAACTAATATAAAATTTTCAGATTTTTAACTACATAAAAAAACTTAATAATAGATAAATAAAGAAAAGAAAGAGAAATACCTTGGGTTAAGAAGAAGTTTAAGGGACGATTAACCCAGTAAAAATCAATGAAGGTAAAAAGAAGAAGATGTGCAAGAATTGGATAAAAGAAAATTCATCAAGTCTGTCTCACTCATGTGCAGCGTGCAGTTATAAAGAAGTTGAAGAAGAATAAAAAAATTTATGACAAAAACGATGTTGCCCAATTTTAATTTATTTTTTTTAAAAATAAATCATTAAATTGGTAAAAGAAAAATAAAAAAGGAATGTGGTGGGCATAGATATAACAAAATAGAGACAAAATTATTATATTATTTTAAATAAAGTTAAAAAATATATTATTAAAATATAAAATTGTACAGTAAATAAACAGTAATGTGTCATAAATGAATTCACGAATTACATAACTCAACGTATATTCAACACGATTAATAAACAGATAGCACGAATACAATTCGTTTATTAATCGTGTCAATTTATTTTATTATATTCACTTAAAGTATGTTAAAAAATTATGTCGTGATTCATTTTTTCACCCTTAACTATATCTCATAAACACACGTTTTTCAGTTTGATAGTTGAGCTTATGCTTATAATAAGGTCATAGGTATGAATAACAGGTACAACCAAAGATTTTAAAGAATTATAATCTAATTTTTTTTTTAATAAAAGCTTAGGTGATTATATTTCAATAAATAGCTAGGCATCCTATTAACAAAAAAAGTAGCTATTGAGAAAGCAAACTACCAGTATTTTAATAGCATATCACTTTGTGTTAGTAAATTGATCAATTTCTACTACATATCTATATTTTTTTCTCTACCTTTTTATTTTGATGACGTGTATAAGGATAAGAAAATCTATGAGTAATCCATTTATCGGCTAAAAACTTTTTTAAATTTCTATATTCTCCATCAAAGTCTGATTAAACTATTTTAATTTTCTCATTTAGCAGTCTTTCAATGTGTAATTGAAAGTTTTGAAAGACTGATAACACTTTGTGATTTTTTTAATGAAAGATAGGACCGAGTGAATCTTGTGAAATCATCTACAAAACTAACATAATACTTATATTCATCTCCTGATATCAACCTTGTTGGCCCTCACACATCTGTTTGAATGATTTATAAAGGTTTCTTGGTACTAGTTGCAGACAAACCAAAATATAATCTATGACTTTTACAAGTTGACAAGCAGAATATAAGAAATCTAATTCATTTGTATTCAATAACTTTTGCATAATGCAACTTGACAGTATGTGTCTGAGATTATCTTTGTTTGGATGACCAAACTTTTTATGCAAAGCTTTAATAATGCTAACAATGGATTTATTACAATGATTGGTAAACAAATGGCTAGATTATTCAGGTCTTGAACCAGACACAGAGTTATTTATACTACATTTAGCAAAAAGTGACACTTTTAAACAGAAAAAATGAGGGTTTCTGTGTTTAGAGAGGGTTCTAGCAAAGTCAGATGGCATCAATTGATAAAGCCCTTATTTATCAATTATTTAAAGAATAACATTCTCCTTTACATCCTTTACAAGGCAAATTTTTTTGTTAAACTCAATTTTCAAGTTATAATCAGATGTAAATTTAGAGATGCTAATAAGGTTTTTTTTATCATAAAAGGCACATATAGAACTTGTTTGAGTTTAAGTGTTTCTGAAGTTAATGTAGACATAATACATGCACCAATACTTAAAATTTTAAGTCTACTACCATTGCCTACTTTGATAAGATCATTACCTTTGTATTCAGCCTTTACAGTTAGATTGTTGCTGTTGTTGGTGATGTGATTAGTTGCACCACTATTTAGATACCGACCATGATTATCATTGACTGCTTCAGTTGCTGGCACTACTACATATATTGTTGCTTGATTTTGTTGATTGAATTTATTCTGAACTTGTTGTATATAAGGCTCAAAGTCCTCATTGAATCTATTCCAACACTTCAAAGCACCATGATTAGTCTTAAGACATATTTGACTCTATGAGAATATTAATTGAAAATCATTGGGATATGATTTAGAGAACAAGCCAAGTGCGTAGGGTACGCACGAATTAAAAATGGACGTGAAAGGAGGTAGAAAATAAAGAAAGGCATACCAGACGCCAGCGCTGCGGCGACCAGGCGTGGATGGGCGCCTGATAAGGGTATAAAAGCATTAATATAATTTGTACCCAACTTTTATATTTTCGTTCAAATCATAACTACTTGGCTATTTAATTGTGATTTTTTATCATAAATATATACACGATAGAAAATGTGACGCATAACAACAAACGAGAGGCGAATCGGAAGTAAAACGAAGAAGTTACGCTCAAAATACGAAATGGGCACCAAAACTGAGCCCCACGGCGCCCACAACCCAGCGCCGCAGCGCTCGGGATGGTGAACAATGTCGGGGGAACAGTATTTTGCTACAGTAACTCGTAAACAGTATTTTGAAAATAAAAACCTATAAATAGAAAGTCAAAAACTCTAAGAATGAGGAAAAAGAGAGAAAAGAGGCAAAAACTTAGAGAGAGAATTCACAACACAAATCAAAGATCAAAGCTAAAAATTAAAAAATCAAGATCAAGATTCAAGCTTCAAGTCAAGATTGAGGGAGAAGCACATCATGGAGTCACTTTGATTAGTTTTTCTTCTCTTTCTTTATCATTATATTCTTATTCTTGTTGATCTTTATGAATTAGTTTAATACTTTTAGTTTTGTGATGGGTTAATTTGTTCATCTAGGGTTAGACTATGTAAACTTAGTATGGATTTGAATTGTGTTAATTTTTAGTTTATAAACTTGATAAATTCAATTGATTCATTCTATCTTGTGTTTAATGCTTTCATTATACCTGATCAATATTTTGGATGATTGAGGAACCATGATGAACTCGACGAAGGGATTCATGTGTTTAGCCTAGGATAGTTTGATGCATGATCATAAGGTAACAACTATGAGTTTCATCTAGGATAGACATATACCTAGGTGGCATGTATGGTATAATTTAGACTCAAACTTAATTAATTACATTATGATTTGATTACCATAGACATATAGGTGATTGTTAAAATGCGTAATATAATCACTTGACCATCGACAGAGGCTTGTGATGAGATTAGTATCTAAGGCAATCAGTTGGTATTAAGGGATTAACTAAGTGGTTAATAAATCCAATGAAATACTATGGGACAAGTCAAAACCCTAGATTATCTTTATTTGTGAATTCTACTCTTTGCTTTTATTCAGTTAATTGAGATAATTAGAGTAGTTAAATAAATTTCAGATTTTAGTTTTTTGAATAAAAGTTAAGTATGTATAATTTTAGTACTTGATTTATAAAATTAGATTGCATAGCCCCTGTGGGATCGATATCTGAACTTAAAATTCTATATTACTTGATATGATAGCGTGCACTTGCGCTTAACTACTATAGCACAACCAATCAGCGTCGCGGCGCCCAATCCAGTAACTGAGTGCCGCGGTGCCAGACAACGAGCGTCACGGTGCCAGGAGACGAGCGCCGCAGCGTTCAGACGGGAGCGCCAGCGCCGCGGCGCTGGAGACGGGAACAGTATCCTGAAATAAGAAAACTTCCTTATTTCTTCTCCCACTTGCTCCAGCACTCCCTAATACGACTCTCACACCTATAGGGTAAACCTAAGTCGTCCCAAAGCCTATATAAAGGTTATAAATTTGTGATCATCAATTGATCTTTGTGATCAAGGTATAGTCTTTGTGATAGGTTGAGAAATCTTAGTGATCATCAACAATCTTTGTAGTTTTTTGTGAGAGAAAATCCCTAGAGTGAGAAAGAGAGAGTTTTCTTTGTGATCTTTCTTGTAAAATGTATACTTTTTGAGTGCCTTGTGATTCATAATAAGAGCAGAGTGTGATCTTGATCCACCGTTGACGTAGGCAAGTTGCTGAACCACATAATTCTTTGTGTGTTCTTCTTCTACCTCTTTCTCTCTTTATTTCTTAATAACTTGTTCTATATTATTATTTGTTTGGAAGTTATTTTTTTACTTGTTTATGTGCTTTCGCTTCAATAGACACACTATCTTAAACCTATTCTGATTATTGAAATTCTATTTACCCCTTCCTTTGCCTTTAAAATTGTTCTAAGCAAAGTTTTTTGCATTAATTGTGTTCAGTCCACCATTTTCTATATTATAATTACCTTTATTATCATTGAATCCTCTTCTAAACTTTCCAACATTAGCTATGTTTGTAGACATACCACTATTGTTTCCTATAGTAGAATTAGAAATTTTCAATCGACTCTCTTAATTGAGTAAAATAACATAAATCTCTGCTAATTTCAGCTCCTCATTTCTAATTAATACAAACAGTGCAACTGGATCGTAATCAGATCCCAAACCAGTCAAGAGATATGTAATCAAGTCATGTTCTGACATAGGTTTACTAACCATTGCAAGGATATCAGCTATACCTTTGACTTTAGATAATATTCATTCATATTTAGGTTTCCCTTTCTTATAGTTTCTAACTGTGACCTAAATTGAGTAAGTCTAGCCAATGACTAACTACTAAACATTTATTTTAGGTATTTTTAGATCCCGTGAGAAGACTTACATTGTATTATCGAGCTCAAAACGGACTCAGACATTGCTGAGAAAAGCCAACTCATCAACATTGAATCTTGTTTTCTCTAAAGGTTGTAGTAAGTATTAACAGTAAGTAAGATTTCTAGATTTGAGCTGGTTAAAGCATTGAAACGATCTGGACAAGCTTTTTTACCAATTAAGAATTCCTCTAAATCATTGCCTCCTACTAAAGTTAGGATATGAGATTTTCATAAAAGAACATTATTATTATCAAGTTTTATTGTGTTAGAGAAAGTAAAGCTGTTGTTTTTATTAATGGCCAGTTCATCTAATGATTAAAATCTAAAGTGTGAGTCTAATCTGAGGTTGAATTGTTTGTCATAACTTTGATACCAAATAAGAAAAATAAAGTGTTTGTTTGATCATAAAGTATTTTTAGAAAAGTTTAAGAACAAACAATAAAATTACTCCAAATAGAAAGAGAAAATTTCAAGAGTTTATAGAGGCAATGAGCTTCTGATTTTATTAGAATCTTTGTATGAAATGAATTACAATACATATCTGGCTTTTATGTTATGTCTACAAGCAAAAACAAATTAAAGAACTTTTGGCGGAAAAACAAGTTTGTTGTAACAAACTATCTAATTAATTATTAAATTAGTGCCACATCATTAATCCATGTCATCTTCGATCCACGCCATTCACAGAGACATCATCATCTAAGCTTCCATTATATAATTGATGACTCGAGGCTTGTTGATGATGTTGCTATCTAAATGCTTCTCTTTTGCATTGTCATATGGTTATTACTATTGCAGCTTCTATTTTCACAGAGGAACCTCTTTCTGAATCTATCTTCCAGCTTCAAGACATTCAAAGCAAAATGGTTATTACTTTCTCTAGGGATTTTGACACATACCCCCCCTTGAGATCTAGTTAAATAACACTTGGACTGCATGAATAGAAAATTTTAAACTTGCCCTCTCCTAAAAATAATGAAAGTTAGTTCAAACGGTTAATTGACTACCACTTTATTATGAAATGATGCAAATGCTCCTAATGCATTGAAATGGTTGCTCAAATTCTGACTTCTGTGGATATTTCTTTTAATTGTCAAAACTCTCTTCGTCTCGAGCCAACAAAAGCAACGTCCCCCTTTTAAAATTTTTTCCGCCAAAGAGGTGGCCATCGGCCCCCTCTCCAGTGGCCCCCCTCTTTTTCTCCTCTCTGCCCTCTCCCTTTTCTCTTAGGTTTAGCAGTAACCACTCTGTTTCTTTAGTTTTTTCTCATTTTTTCTCTTTTTTCTTCACGATTTTCCTCATTGGGCTTCCTTTGTTTCCTCCATCTTCATGTGTTTCGGTTGGTCGGTTATGCTCTTGCTAGAATCTATTTTTGGCCCTTGCCGAAGCCATCTCGATCAATGTTTTCCTTGGCCAAGCCGAGCTATTCCAGCCGTTGTAGTTGTCCTCAAGTCCGTCGTGTTTAATCTTTTTCAATTGAGTAACAAGATCGGCGACCCAACTCTATGACTTTAACGACCGGCCTTTACCAACATCTTCTGGGATGGGTGGCCTTGGATCCATCTGAAGTTGTTTTCGGCTTGAATCTGGTTGACTACCAGAGTACCCCGCCGAAAATCGTTAAGAGTCCTTTAGCATCACATCTCTGCTCTTTTTGACATTTTTTTCTGACCATCGTGGGGAGTTTTTATTGTCAACCGAGCATGCCAAATTCACCGACAGTCAATTTATACCAAAGTTGGTGAAACGCATTTTTTAGCGATCCATATTGATTTACGACCTGCCTTTAATTGTGTTGGTTGTAAGATTAGAACTTGTAGATTGGAATGGAATGTATTTTTTATGAACTGTTATTTGTTTGTAATAACTTTAATGAGAATTTTTGTGTCTGTTGAATGATACTTTTGTACTTTTTTTTCTTACGCGAAAGTAATTTTTTTTTATAAGTATAATTTTTTTTTTTGAAAGGTAATAAAATCTTCCTATGATAGGGCAAAACTTCTCACCCTCAATAAAAATAATAAAATTTATTTATAAATGATTCCTAATTTAGAGTTGTTATCTCCCTTTAAAGTAAAAATTTTAAATTCAAATATTTGTTAATTTATTATTTTGATAATTCTCTATTTTAAAGAGACAGTAATCTTGTAATATGTTTAATTTTATTAATAATATTATAAATTACTTTTAAAAAAAAGTTCTGACTTCTGTAATGTTAGCTAGAAACTTGGGAGCACTTTATGTCACAATAACTATTAAAAATCTGGTAAAAATACATGTTGTCAACAAAAATCACTTTTTAATTCTTGCCTATTGTTTCGTCGAGCTTAAGCGGCAGATATATTATCCAGAGCTGTGAAGAGACCTAAAGTAGAATTTTATGGATCTGTCATCAATGGCAGAGGTTACGAAGTCTTTGTGTTTAAAACAAAGTAGAAAAAGTTGGGTGCAATATTTGTATGGATTTTGTACTGTGATTTGTCATTTGTGGTTGCAGGTTCGCAGTAGAAGGTAGAGAATCCTTGTTATTAAAAAATTATTTCCGAAATTTAGTTGCTGAACATATTTTATGCCTTTCTGAATTTACAAAAGAGAGAAGATGTCAATGCTAAATGGATGCACGATGGGTAATTTTCCACCATCTTCTTCACCTGGATCCCTTGGTAGTATAACAAAATAGAATAAGAGTTATCAAAAAGCAATATTTCAAAGTCTTTCTGTTCCTTTAACTGAGTTACCGTAACCTGAACTGTTTATCTTTGTTAGATGGTGTGGTACCTCCAATATATAATAGATTCTCTCACTTTAATTTCGTCCTTGTAAAAATGACTTTTTTATTCCATTATCTTACCCAAAAAATCGATTTTCAAGGAGAGGAGAATTTGTTCAACCATTATGGGTCTTCTTCTTTAATGTGAAAAGGTTGATTTAATTTTGTCAAATTGATTTGATTGATTTGCCCTTAACACTCCTAGTTTGAGTTAACTTCCTTTTTCTCTAAGGGGGGATAAGTTTTAAATTTCCATTTCTGCCATCTATGTGTTATTTCATCAACCCTCAGGCGAGGTATATGTTAAAAGCCTCTGTTGTGCACGTGGATTTAATATATATATATATATATATTTTTTTTTTTTTTGGGCTTCACTGAGCACATCTGAAGAAAGTCAATGTATATTGCGTTTTTTTAGATAAATAATTCTATTCACAAGCTATTTTCTCTCCCAAAATATTTTGAAATTTGAACGTTTAATAATTATTTGATGATTCAAACAGAAGTGTTCACAATAAACTAATCGGAATACTTTTTGAAAACTTTCTTCAATTTCATAAATTTGAAGACAATAAAAGAAATTGATGATGTAAGTCATAAAAAGCCAAAAATATGAAGTATGATAAGGCTTATCAGTATATAAATTGATGTACTAAGTTCTAGTTTCAAAAGATTTCTCAAAGGCTAGGCAGCAAATCTGGCAGGAGAAGCTGATCTAAAAGTTTATTCCTTAACATGATACATCTAAGTTGGAATTTAAAAAGCAAGACCAGTCTAATTTTTTAAGTCAATTCTTCTTAACAAAGGATGATACCCAAGTAGCAACCTGCACGTCAATCATAACATATTAAGTCAATTCTTCAAATTAAAAAAAATTAAACGAAAAAAAGAAAAAGAAAACCGCTTCCCTTGAGATTCATCACAATTTGAAAAAAAAAAATGTAGTACGAGGGATGGACGTATCATGCAGGCTTGGCTGTAGCCTGACTCAAGTATTTAAGCCCAACAGTGCAATAAGCCAGCCCAACAAAAACACACTGGCGTTCCGCAGTAATTAGTAAGGGCTCATGCAAAAACTAATAACTACGAGAAAACTATCAATTTAAAAGTGAAAAATCTGATGTCATCTACTACGGGGCTTCACCGACCAAAAATGAAGACGAGTAGAGAAAATGTATTATATGCAGTAAAAATTCTCTTGCTTTGGCCAACTGCGACATTAATGAATAATGACTCGAAGCAGCTTTCGCCTTCTTACTTTGGATCTGCGAACAGTGTCTAAGGGCATCAATTTTTAACTTTTAGATATTTTGCTCGTACAATATTTACATTCAACTGGGTTATAGGTTTCAACTTGCGCAGTGCAAGGCGCATGCAGCTTTTGACTGGGTCTGAATCTGATAGAGAAGGAGAACTATTTAACTAACTAACACACATTACACAGTCCCAATTGGAGACATTGAGCATTGCCTTCAGAATCGGGCGCGCGTGTCAACTTACATTCATATCATAAATTTCGGCTGTACTTGGCGGCCAAGAAAGATTTCTTACTACTCTTACACCTTGATCAAGAAGCCGAGAAACTGGTTATTAAAAACGTTCTTATCGTGTGATTGTCATAGATATTAGACAAATGTCAAAGCCGTTTACTTATCTGTTTATCTCATAATTATATCGCTCAACCTATCATATTTCTGCCAACCCATTGACTGTAATGTTGCAACCATTCGCAGGAGCTAATGGATCCCTTTTGACATGACCCCTAATTTGATTGTTTCCTGTGGCCAATACGTAAACAAATTATGGAAATTGTTTATCGATGGAGACGTATAGACTTTTATTTATCTCGGCAGATCATTTGCTTTCTAAATCCCTTTGATTATCCTTTCAAAAAAGAGAAAACTCATTTGATTAGATATATAACAGAAAAAACATATTTCAGTATCCAATTTGAAAAAAAAAATGTTAGTTGTAATCCACTAATTTGATTATAAAATAAGGACGCCGATAAAAGATGTTCTTTACCTAAAAACATTAAAAAAAAAAAAAACAATTATGGTGGAGAGGAATAACGATATAAAAAGAACAAGTTGGGTGACCCTACGGCTCCAACGGCCGATTCCTTTCCCATCCTTAGCCACGCTTGATTTGTTGCAGTCAATTCTACGATGGGTCCTTCTCTTCTCTGTTTTATACGATTTAGAAAAATCAGCACGAGAAACACGATATCATTTATCAAGACTATCTCCTCTTTTCTCTTATTACGGTATTTTTATTGGTATACAATTAAGGCCAATATCTTGCCTCATGAGTTACTCAGGTGATCACTAAACTGCACACTAATCATAGTCACTTGAATTTGAGTAAACGAAAAGGATAAAATTTGATTAATCAAAAATATCTAACTCTCAACTAAACCTTAAAAAAAGAACGATATCTCGTATAATTGTTCTGAAACCGCAACAAGGAAAGCAAAAGGCCGGCTCGAAACCAAAAGCAATAATATGAGGGAGGGCTGGGGAATCAAATGAATTTCGAACAACACTAATCATAAAAAGTTTCTTTCTATCTCCGTAGTGGTGATAGAGCAATTAGAGTGATGCACATAATTTCTGAGCAACAAAATACACGTCCTATCATTTTTAACAAACTCAGTCCCATTTGCACTTACGTGTATGAATGACCACGCCTTCAGTTGATATAGATAAGTTTCTCTTTTTTTAAAACATTACAATAAATTTATTGATATTTAGAATCAGATATTTATTAGCACCTACAATAATAGTATTCATAATGGCACAGCCACAAAACTAAACATAGAAAATATATCTTATACATCTTGAATTAAGATTTTTGAATATAATATATTCTATTCTTTAATTTGAGCGTCGAATATTTAAAAATAAATAGATGAATAAATCAAGACCATATTTTTAGGACGTAGCTATTGATTTAAACTTTGAAAAAAGAAGGGGCAATGGCAATGGCAATGTGAATCAATAAGGTAGCATTGAAAGCAACTTTACTATAAAAGTAATATGTGAATGTTGGGGACCAGAGGTTGGTTTGTAACCCAAAGTTTCTCTAGCAATAATCGTTCTCTTAAGTTTTTTAATCATGCAAATATTAAAATCCAGTAACCAAATCTGTTATGTTGACTACCTGCCTCCCCACAGTTCTTTTAATTTTCTAAGAAGCATGGAAACTCCACTATCCATTTCATTTCTCTGTAGTCTTTGATAGAAAGACACCCATTTTGTGGGTCAAAAATTCAGAAACTGTTTTGTCTTATCTTAGATGCCATATATAAATATAAAATAATTGCTTACCAACCAATACTATTTAATAGTATTTGTCTGCGTGTTGGAAATCAGTTCGTTGCTGAATAGTAACAATTTTAAGGATTATTAATTTGTATTAGGCCACTCAATTTGGCGAGCTGTGCAGCTCATGTTGTTCTCTACAGTTACGGTTCCTACAATTAGAGTGCATTGCCGGGACTTACGTTTTGCACACAAGTGTAACAAAAAATCAACAGTTAAAACGCGAAGGACGATAAGACTTGACACTTGCACGGCGTAAAACGTCAGATGATCACAACGTACTACGAACGGATGCAAATGCAGCGGAAAATCATGAAAATGGGGCCCAAATTAATTCGCGAATCCCAAGAGTATGATTACCCATTAGCCTTTGGAACTCGGGTTGAGCTGGCAACGATTGACGTGTCACTAGTTTTCAAAATCCTACGGTTAGGTCCGTTAAAGTTTCCAAAAAGAACACCGGCCACTTCACACACTTAGGGACAAAAACTAGGGCACCTGGCGCACGGATTAGGAGTTAGGTGGCCGAACAATGTGCAATATTAATCTGCTAGCTGTAGGATGATTAATCATCATTGGTTGAGTCCATGTGGGCCCAGATGTGAAGAAATTGAAACTCGATATTTATGGGTTGGTCTCCATCACATGCGCACCAATAATTTAAGAGAGAATAAGAAGATCAGTCCTTTAGTTTAGTCTTTGGCTTGTGGAATGTGGACACTTTGGTCAAAGCGCACGTTTTTCTCTTATGTCTCTACTCTACACATTGTTTAACTTCTATCGTAAGTTTTACTCCTAACATCCCCTCTTGTTCATACTTCATACCATATGATTTTTACCCTGAAGCAAAGCCAGCTTTCGTGGGTTTTATATTATTGATTATTTTTCCTCTCATTTATGCGATTGATGATTTTTCGGATTTTTTTTAAAATATATATTCAGCTAATATTATTTAAAATTTCTACGATATATTGATATATTTTTACACTTAAATTTATAAAAAAAAAATACAAGAATTAAAATATTCAATAAACAACAACTAATTAATTTTATCAAATATCCACCCACTCTTATATAATAACTATCTATTATAACAATTACAATTTAAAATCACTGACTATAAATATCGAAGGAACTAATTAATTGTTTGGTAAGGTAAAGAAGGATGATTTACATTTCAGTCTCGTGGCTATTGCCTAAAATCTTTATGCGATGGTAAGATTGGTTATGTTCATGTAATTATGCTCGAATCTTTCCAGCTTCAAGCTTCATGCCTAAGAAAACAATTCCCAGTCGGAATGGTTATTTATCTTTAATTTTATATTTTCATTCATTAAAGACATTGAATGACAGCGGCGATAAAGCTCAAATTCCTTTTTATTTATTTACATGGTCATTACTATTTGCAAACTAACCGAGTAGAATGGATGGGCATCCACCAACTAGTAATTCTATGAACTGAATTCAATCATTAAAAAAAAAAGGTTGTTTAACTTATATTAAGACAGTGGAGGCTCTTGCCTTTTGTATCATCACCAATCAATACTGCAATCCAATGACTAAAATCCTAATGATTCAGTGCCCCAGCAGCATTATAGTAGCATCATCATCTTATTTCTTCTAAATTTATAACTAAAATTGTGTATTTGGTGTAGGAAGAATCCCCACACAGCCTTTATTAATACTGCCCACTTGGGTTTATTGGGAATTGTCTATTTTTTTTTTCTTTTTAATTTGTTATCTTTGTATATTACTATTAACCTAATAGCAGAAGCACTGCAGTCGGAGGAAACATCCTACCTCTTTCGATACCATGTGCTTTAAGGCACCCCGATATCCTATAACTATTTTTAAATTACAGGACTAATCCGTATTTAGTTGTACTTAATATGTAAAGTTAACATTTCCAAAAACACTGACAATGCCACTTGTTATACCATTAAAAAAACCAATTACTCGAGGCATAATTGTGAGAATCCAATGTATAATATTGTTTCAAAAAGGCAAGTTACAGCCCACAAGGCGTGCCCATCACTGGGACCATTGTGTTCGCAATAACTCCCCTACATGAACCAGCCCGGCAATAGCCAATAATTTTAATACCAGATCTTGAATACGAGTGCTATCCAAAAGCTAGACTACTTCATGTGTGAGATATTTTAAATACCTCCAAAAACAATTTGTGGATTACTCGAGTATTATTTGATACGGTATTGGATTGGGATGGGAACTAAATTGCATATGTTTTAATTATATTCTCCCTGGATTTCAGGTTCGAACCTATTTTATTAAAATTATTTAGACAACTTTTTAAATAAATAAAAAAAAATTGTCTTTATTTTAATAAGATTTTTTTAGAGTGTCATAAGCAAATAAAAAAATTAATATCTTTAATTTAATAAGATTCTAATAAGCATATCTTAATTAAAAAAGTCTTTTTAATTTTTAATTTCATTTAAATTCTACGACCCACATGCTTATTACTCTATATATATAAGAGATAAAACAAGACATCAAGACATCAATTTTTTCTCTAAAATTTTTTACATAAAACAACTTTTTCTAAGCCATTAAGAGAGGATGGCAGATCTATTTTTTATTCGAATTGACTATCTCTTTAATTTTGTAAAATATTTTGTCTTTATATATATTTGTTGTAAAATTATAAATAAAATAGTATAACGAGTTCATCAAATTTAATAAAATAGACGTAAACTTGCTTTGCCTTCATAAACTTTTACCGTAAAATCATTTATAAATTTATAATTCAATAATGCTAAAATCATGATTTAATAATGTAATGAACTTATTAAATTTGATAAAATAAACTTAAACTCAAATTAAATTAAATCGCTATAAATTTAGTATTTTATTATATCTTTTAATTTTATTAATTTTTACCTTATTTTAAACAATAAAAAAATTCAACTAATTATCTTCGAGACGACGAAAATTTGGAGTCTAACAAATTATAGTATAAATAACAAATTAAAGTTATTTAACAGTAATGAAATGGCATTACATTAGGTGGCACGGTGGCAGATTGGAACTGTCACTAGAAAATGGGTGTGGACCTCACGTGAGGTGCACACGTGTGGAGGATTAAGGCACGTGATGGTTCATGGGAACATTACCGGTACGGCTAAAGGACAGGGTTAGGGGAGGGATGGGAGCGCGTGGCACGTGAGAGTGGGATGTGTATGGCCTTAAGTAGTCTTGTACAGCTGTTTCCCGTGTAAATCATCACGTTGAAATTTGGGACCTTTGCTTTTTTATCCCCTTTTTCCGTTTTTTCTGTTTTCTCTTCCTACTCCAAACGCACTCCCTTTCCTAAATTAATTAATACATCAAATATTTTTATTTGTGCCCAATAATTGCTTGTTTTCAGCGGTGGGAAATGGCTATTTTCAAACAGTTCATTAATTGATGGAACATTGTAATCGAAAATCAAAATTTAGAATTAACGGGTCTTATTATATTAACACAAATTTATATGTTAAAAGGAACATGCTAAGTAAATATTATATGATAATTTAAAATATAATTTGAGATGTTTAATATTATTCGTTAAATATGTTTTTTTTTATTTACATAAAGAGTAATGTTAGAGATTTTAAAATTTTATTCTAAATTTTATTTTAAAAATGATGTGTCAAATAAGTATTTAAAAAATTTAAATTATTTATTATACTTAATATTTATTTGACATATTATTTTTAAAATTAAAATTTTAGAATGCTTAACATTACTCTTACATAAATTATATTTAAACTATACTTTTAATTTTAATTATATTATCATTTTTTATGCATTTAAAATATAAAAATCTTACTTTTTAAATATATTTTAATTATTTAGATGATAAAATAAATACAGTCTTAAGAGTGTTTTTATCTTTTAAATTAAATTAAAAAATAATAGTATAATTAAAATTAATAATATTATCAAAATGTAATTTATGTAGACCTTAGGTGATGACAATATTAAAATATTGAATTAATATCTTTGACTTAAAGGAATGATTTTTTAGATGAACGAGTCTTAAATTTGTTGAGGGATAATTGAACTTTGAACTTTGTCTGGACTGAATTAATAAGTACAAGTATGGGTTTCCTGTTTCTCGCGAACTGTAGAGTGTTGAGATTTGTGCTTACGTGCCATCCCATAATGTATAAATATATAGTGATTGTATTTATACAATTATTATTTCTAATAAAATCGTTAATAATATTTTTATTAAATGGTAAGATGCTTGTAACGTTTTAGACATTGTATGATCTGAAGGAGTTCAGATTTGGTCTAAAAGAGTTTAGACCAGGGCTAAGAGTCAGCAACGCTAATAGTTATAAATACTAAAAGTTAGCAAAATTTAAGGAGTTAGAGCCTTGTCTGAAATGGGACAATGACCTAAGAATATATTAGTAATGACATAGCTGCAATGAGTTGCAGATGGTGCTAGGAAATGTCATTATGCAAGTATTTTCTCAAACATAATGTTCCTGATCTAATTTCATCGATGCGGGTCTATCGGTGGAACACATTAATATAGATTAGTGTATGTCTATATCTGGATGGTCCAGATGGTTAGTCTTAGCAAACCATGAGCTTAATAGGAAGCTCGTATAGAGATGCAGGTATTCAGTAAGGACTGGATATTGAACAGACTCACGAAGAGATCCAATAGACATCTCATAAAGCCGTCAATGGAAGGTCTTCCGAGTTGAGTAGTATTTGTGGTCCTTTGACCTGAGTGCCACGGTGGGCTTGTGAGTGATCCACCATGGTTTGGTTCCACACATATCAGAAACCTTTCATAGTCTGACCGTTGGGTGTCGCTGGGTATGGTCCGATGCTCATGGAATTTGGTGTGCATAGATATGGGATCCATCAGTTCATATGAGTGGGTTGTATATTCTAATACTCTAAGATTGTATTTCAGAAAGTTTTGTGGCAGCAAGCATAAACCTCAGAAAAGATATTCCGGAGGAATAAACAATATCACAAGAGTGTTTGTGGATATTGTTTTATGAAATATAAATCTGGAGATAAGTTCGTGGTTGAGCAAATAGAGATTTGACGGTGATGATCTATATCTCTGCTCTTCAAGGATATAAATGATGGAAGAATTATACGAATATGTAATAACCTCAACTTGTATGGTCTAACATGCTAATTTGTAATATCCGTAACGTGTGTGTGGGACATTGTTCACGGACGTATGGAAGAGCTCTATATGACAAATTAGGTGTGGACCTAGAGAGTCTCACAATATGAAGTATACTCGTTGTGCACTGGGGTAGCGGATTGGATTGAATAGTTCGATCCAATAAATTTTAGCAAAAGAGAACGATTGTTTAGGGATCCCTCGGATTGTACATTTGTCAAGACTTAATTGTTAAGTACATCACTTAATTAATTAACAAGGGTCGTTAATTAATAGAATATTGACAAATGACAAAATTTGTTCCATGATTTGATTTTACCTTTTTACCATTTAACCATGGTAGTAAAAATTAGTAAGGTAAAAAGTAATTATTCAAAATTGTTTTGAATAATTAAATCATATATTATTAGATAATATTATAATATATATAGATCATCGCATTGTATTTTAATACATTGAGGAGCCTAGATGTTGGCCATTTAATTACCCATTATAATTAAAGTAATTATAATTGTTAGGTAAAGATTAATTTTGGTGGCCATTATTCTAGTGCTTGGTTTAATTAATTCTAAATGGGAGACCAGCAATAAAATTGGTGGAGCACTTCATTTTGTTCATTTTTGTTTAATCAAAGTGTTGAATAAACAAAATGAATTTTGGCAAAACAATTGAATTCATTTTCATTCAATTTTTGGAGAAGAATTTGGCAATGACAAGGAAGAGAGGTAAGAGAGAGTTTTGGTTTTTGTTCTTTCAAGTGTTGAAAAAATAAATAAACTTCTCTTCATCTCCTTCTTTAATGGATGGCCAAAAATGAATGATATGTAAATGGAGAAAAAGATAATTATTTTGCAAAGAGTTGTTCAAAATAATTATCATATAGAAATTGATTCTAAGAATAATATACAAGAGTTGTATGTTAAAGATTTTTAATTAATATAAGAGTTGTATAGAAAATATTTACCATCTCCGTTTAAGAAACAAAAATTGTATTCAAAATAGTTTGAATACAAGTGCTGAAAATTCTAAATACTAAGTTACCATTGTAGCTCCTTAATCCCACCAAAAGTTATGGACTATAATTGTTCAACATATACTTCAACGTGAGCTCTTCACATGGATTATTGAAGAACTTGAAGAATTTGTAAAGCTACCTTCATTAGGTGAGTATTTTACATTATGTTATAATACAATATTGTTCATCATGTTTATATTTGTATAATTGTTATACTTGTTCATATATGTGATATATGTTGTTCATCATGTTCATAATTGTATAATTGTTATACTTATGCATATATGTGATATATGTTGAATTTGTTAAAATGGGTGTATTTTGTAACATGCTTCCGCTGCGCATATGGTAATTTTTGAAATTACGCATACACTAGTATAATCACACACTCTATGATAAACACCCAACATGGAGAGGGGCCTACAAAATGATAACACAAATACAAGCTTAAAGGTGGTCTTGCCGATGTGGGTTTCGGCGAATACGCTCCGATATTTAAATCAAAAAAGGAAAATTTTTCTCTCTTAAAAAAAATGACAAAATAGGAATAAAATATTTTCTAAAGACTGGGGATCTTATTTTTCCTTTTTTTATTCTCTTTATGATCTATGAGAATTTTTTCATCATCATTTGTCGTGTTTCCCTCTTTTTTCCTTTTATAGCGATGGCCTTTAAGGATTTTGTGGGACTTTCTTTTGCAGTATTTATGTTTTACGCAGGATATTTTCTATTGTACTTCTGACACACGCCACGTATTTTTTTATTGGCCCCCCGACATACGCCGAATATCTTTTCATAAATTTTTTGTCCTCGTTCTTACCCCATATCAGATGTCACTTATGATGTGTTAAGCATATTCCTCGGGTTTGTCTCTGCTGGCGTTTTCGGTTCAAGCAATGCTTATTTTGGTAGGCTCATGTCAGATTTTGAACTGCTCTCACTTACTGGTTTGATATTGACGCAGAACTCCTATAACGAAGTTGCGGAATGTAGTCAGTACCTGTTCGGCCATAGTCTAATTAGGGTCAGCAGATGCCGAACATGTTTCATTATTAGCCGACCAAATTCCTCGCATCTGAATCGGTTCTATTGTTCATGAGTTTGTCTTCGTTGAATTCTAGGCCCTTAGGTCTAAGGGTAGGAAAAGGGGGATTTTCAGGGGGGAACAAGGGTCCAGATATTGGTAAATTAGGGAGTTGGAACTCACTCAGGAGCTCCATGTCTCTCACCTCGTCCGTTAATGGCGATCTTCTCTCTATTTATTTTCTCTTCTCAAGAGGCTGGTCCTTCTCCATTCTTTCAGCCAAGAAGCTCTCTGACTTTCCTTCCAAACTGCGGACCTTACTTTTCAAGGCCCAGTTCACTCTGTTGCCGGCTCTCTCTCCACCAATGGCTCCAGCCTTTCGGGCTTCGTCTCTCTCCTTTCGGAGGTCGCCTAGCTTAGCTTGTTTGTCCCGGTCAAATTGCGTAAAGTCTTCGGTCCTTCCCTTTACTCCTTCTGTCTTTGAATCTCCTCATGAGATTCCCTCCCACGATTTCTTACTCTCAGCTGTTTGTCATTAATTAACTCAGTCGTGGCTGCATTAGTTCATCTCTTTTCTCCCTCAAGGTTCTCAACTCTACTCTTATTTCAGGGTGCAGAGAGCTTTCTATTCAAGGGAGAGGTCGGTTTGGGTTTGGGTTTTGCTCTCCAACAATGTGATTCTTGTTGGCGGATGATCGTTCAACCATTCTGGAACGTTGCTTTTCCTGACAAAGTTTTTTGTTCAATGCCCACAAACGATGCAAAAAATTGTTGATCTGAAGAAGTGGTTCCTCGGATCAACGAGCCTTAAATTTGTTGAGGGGCAATCGAACTTTAGGCCTCGTCTGGACTGGACCAATAGGTACAGGCTTGGGGTTTTCTATTTTCCGCGAATTGTGGAGAGGGGCCTACAATGACAACACGAACACAAGCTCAAATGTGGTCTTACCGGGGTGAGTTTCGACGAAGATACTTCGATGTTTATGTCAGAAAAGAGGGAATTTTCTATCTTAAAAAATATGACAAAATAAGAATAAAATATTCTTTTTGGGGACCGGGGGGGGGGGGGGGGGGGGGGGGGATCTTTTTCTTCTCTTTATGTTATATGTGGATTTTTTCATCATCGTATGCCATGTCTCCATCTATTTCCTTTTATAGTGAAGGCCTTTCAGGATTTTTTTGGGCTTTCATTTGCAGTATTTTTGTCTTACGCCAGATATTTTCTGCTGTACTTCTGACACACGCCAAGTATGTTTCTATTGCCCCCCTGACATACGCCGAATATCATTCCAGAAATTTTTTATCCCCGTTCTTACCTCATGTCAGATGTCACTTCTGATATGTTAAGCATATTTTTCGAGTTTATCTCCTCCGACGTTTTTAATTCAAGTGAAATTTATATTAGTCGAGTCAAGTCAGATTTCGAATGGCTCTCCCTTACTGGTTTGATATTGAAGCGAAATTTCATAATAAAGTTATAGAATGTAGTCAGTACCTGTTCTATCGTAGTCGCATTAGGGTCAAGTATTTGTTGACCGACCAAATTTCTCACATTCAAACCAATTTTATTATTCTTGAGCCTACTTTGCTTGAATTCTAAATCTTTGAACTTACACGTAGAAAGAGCAGAATTTAAAAAAAAAAAATACCATGGGACTAATTAAATGAGTTAACAGGAAACCTGATGATGCATGAACCACCTTATATAACTGCATTAATTATTATTTATAATAATACTACATTTTATTTTAAATATTGTGTTAAATAAAGATTATTTAATAATATTAGAAAAAATTTAAGAGTATTTATAATAGGATTACTTATATTCATTAGATTTGATTATTTTATTTAATCAAACTATCTAAATTAATTTTGATATTAATTTAAGATTTATTAAATAATTATTAAATAGTAAACTATCTAAATTAATTTATCTTATTTTTATTTGTACAGAGTGTTTTTCCGACCTTATTGCTTCTTTTCTTTATTATTCTTGTTTTGTTTTCTGCTTTGCCTTTTTTTTTAACATACAAGTAAACTTGAATCCTTTTTGTCTGTTGTTTAGTCACCATTATTTACTAATAAGTATATATTTTTTAAATCCCTGATCGCTCATTAATACTTAAGGTGCTGTAGACCACTTAATATTATTTGAACAAATTCCCAATTTCCATGTAAAAAAGAAAAAAAAGGAATATTTAAATCAATCAATTAAATGGATATGTATTCAACAAACAAATGAAGCAACTGCAGAAACTCCCTAAAGCGAAAAAACGAGCAGTAATAAATTAAGCTGGTAAGGCGGTGGAGGCGGTTTTGGCAGTTCACGAGAAAAGAGAAAGACACCGTGATCCTTTCAAAAAAAAGAAAGACACCGTGACTGACATGTGGCAATGGGCGGGTAATAGGGATGGCAGCAGACGGGTTTATTACATATTCTTCTAAAATTATATCCATATTCTCCGAAAAAATAAAATATCATATTCACTGATAACAGTACTGTTATCAAACTTGTATTTATAAATTTATACGTATTATCAAATTCGTAATAAAATATTTACAGTGAGTTTTAAATTAATATAATAAAAATAAAAATATAATATTAATTTAATATTATTTTTAAATTATAATAATTAAAATAATATCAATTATACTTTTAATTTTATTTATATTAAATGTTATAATTTTAATTTTAATTTTAATTTTTATTTTAATTACATTAAATATTTTAATTTTAAATTTAATCTCAATTTTAATTACGATAAATATTATAATTTTAATTCCGATAAATATTTTAATTTTAATAACATTAATATTATAATTTCAAATCCAATTTCAATTTTAATTACGTTAAATATTATAACTCCAAATCTAATTTAAAATTTAATTACGTTAATATTATAATTATAATTATAATTTCAATTTTAATATCAATTATGTTAAATATTATAATTATTATTTCAGTTTTGATTTCAATTAAATTAAAATATTATAGTTTCAATTTCAATTTTAATTTCACTTATGTTATAATTATAAACCAAATTTTAATTTTAATTATATTAATTTTATAATTTCAATTCTAATTTTAAATTTTAATACGCTAAATATTATAATTTAAAATTCAATTTCAATTTTAATTACGTTAACTGTTATAATTTTAATTTCAATTTCGATTTTAATTACGTTAAATATTATAATATTAATTCTAATATTGAATTTAATTATGTTAAATGTTATAATTTTAAATTTAATTTCAATTTCAATTACATTAAATACTATAATTTCATTTCCAATTTCTAATTTCAATTTAAATTTAAATTTCAATTACGTTAAATGTCATAATTCTAATTCTAATTTCGATTTCAATTACGTTAAATGTCATAATTTTAAATTCAATTTCGATTTCAATTACGTTAAATGTCATAACTCTAAATCAAATTTTGATTTCAATTACATTAAATTATTATAATTATAATTCCAATTTCAATAGTTAAATGTTATAATTTCAAATTTAAATTCAATTATGTTAAATATTTTAATTTTAATTTCAATTCTAATTCTAATTTTATTTACATTGAATATTATAATTATTGTGTTAAATGTTATAATTTCAATTTTAATTTTAATTTCAATTACATTAAATGTTGTCATTCTAAATCTAATTTCATTTCCAAATTCAATTTCGTTAAATGTTTAATTTCAATTACAATTATAATTTCAATTACGTTAAATGTTATAATTCTAAATTCAATTCTAATTACGTTAAATATTAAATATTTTAGTTCTAATTTCAATTATGTTAAATGTTATAATTTTATTTTTAATTTCAATTACAATTATTAGTCCATTTGAACTAATTTTATTTATTTTTATTAAATAGTATAAGCAACATCAAATAAATTTAAATTTTTTGATATGAGATAAAAATAAATATAAAAATAATTAATTCATATTTTTATTTTTATTTTATTTTTTTAAATATAATATGTACAGATATTTGTTACAAGTATTTGTAAATTTTTTATTAAAATTATACTCATATTAAATTTATTATAAATTTTAATTTTATATATTAAATTCGAATCAATTTCACTTTAAATTTTATTAAATTTTACAAACAAATTTTAACGAATTTATAAATTTTGTTGTCATTTCTAATAGCTAGTAGGCCGTTAGAGGTAGAATATTTGAAGTAGGGCTACATCGACAGGCTGGACCGACAGAATTGTAATATCCTTTCGTCCCCCGATTCTGCTACTTAACTTTGTCGTTTTGTGTGCTAACTCAGCATTTCCCTGCGTCCCTTTCTTTCACATAAACACGAAATTGCTCTCCAGCCTGTTCTCGGTCAAAGTCATCTCATCCCCCCACTCCCATGTACCCTTCATTTGTTTCTTTTTCTTTTCTTCGTATTTATTTAAATTTTTGTAAACGATCAGATAAAGATCACTCTCACTTGTTGCTTTTAAAAACCACTTTGTTTGTTTTTCAAATTTAACCTCCCTTACAACTTCCGAAACGGCCACTTAAAAACTTTTAAAACAACGATATTTTATAAACGATAATTAAAAATAAAAAGAAAAAATAGGAAAAATACCTGATGTGGCGTGATTTGGGTGTGAACTTGAGGAACTCTGAATTTGTGGCAACTGCACGCAAGGCAGTTTTGATGGGAGTGATTATACGTGTAAGTTGGAGAGGGCAAAATGTGACGCGTATTAGTTTGACAGCTGTATGCTAGAAACTGCCTTGCCTGGAACGATCCCCCACTCTCAACGGCTATGACCGGTCACTGTAACCGGTACATCCAGTCATCCTTACGGACCTTATCCTTTGGGATATATACCCCTCTTCACTCCCCAACTCTTTCCTCTCTCAGACCCAAGGTGAGGCGCGGCCTCCACCGCTCTCCAAACAAAATTTAAATCTCCTCCTCTCAAATTCTTTGAATTTTCGAATTTCATTTTCTCTTTTAGTTCATATAATAGACCTAGATTTGCTTTTTTGGTTAAAAAAAAAATTTGTGTTCTTAATCCATGTCTTCAACCAAAAAACATGTGGATCGGATCAAGGGTCCATGGAGCCCTGAAGAAGATGAGGCCTTACAAAGGCTGGTTCAAAGCTACGGTCCTAGAAACTGGTCTTTGATCAGCAAGTCGATCCCTGGTCGGTCGGGAAAATCTTGCCGGTTACGTTGGTGTAACCAGCTGTCACCTGAGGTAGAACACAGACCATTCACTCCTGAAGAGGACGAGACTATAGTCCGGGCCCACGCTCGGTTCGGTAACAAATGGGCCACCATCGCTCGCCTCCTAAACGGCCGGACTGATAATGCCATTAAAAACCACTGGAACTCGACTCTCAAGAGGAAATGCTCTTCGATGAGCGATGATTTGCATGAAGATGCAATTAATCCGCAGCCCTTGAAAAGATCGGCTAGTGTGGGGCCTGGTAACAATGTTTCGGGTCTGTACTTGAACCCGAGTAGCCCATCCGGTTCCGACTTGAGCGATTCGAGTTTACCTGGTGTGGCTCAGTCCCCGGTTTATCGCCCTTTGTTAAGAACCGGGTCCTATGTTCCGGTTGAGACCTCTTCTTCAACCACGGATCCACCCACCTTACTCAGCCTCTCGCTGCCTGGATCCGATTCATGCGAGGTCTCGAACCATGGATCCGGGTCCGGATCTGGATCTAACAACATGGCCTTGAACTCGACCCAGATGGTACAGTCCCAGATGGCAACGCAAGCTTTGGCAGTGCAAGCACAGAGACAGGCACAGAGTGAATTTGGATATGAGAAACAGTTTTTCAGTGCAGATTTTTTGGCAGTGATGCAAGAGATGATAAGAAAAGAAGTGAGGAACTACATGTCTGGGATTGAACAGAACGGGCTATGTTTGCAGACTGAAGCTATAAGAAACTCTGTGGTGAAGCGTATTGGGATTAGCAAGATTGATTAATAGAGAGAAACAGATTAGTTCAGTTACTTGAGAATCCGACGACCATCAAACTAGACCGAGCAAATGAGGAAGAGACCTGAACCAAAAAATTGTGACAAGAAAAAAAATCTTTGTTCTTTTTAGTTGCTTTATGGTTACTTTGTTATACAAAATAATAATTAATGCTGGTAGTGTACAGAGGACAGATTGGGGAATTAAGAGAGAGCAAACAATTTCCCTTTTGAATACAAGACCACAAAAATTTGAAAGCCAAAAATTAATTTGTTTTTATCATGCACTTGTTTGCGGGAAAATATTTTTTAGTAAAAATTTTGTTCAATTAAGTTGGTTTTAAATGTTAGACAAAAGAACGCGACAGTTTTTTGCTTGCTTGCATGTTTTGAATCGAAAGCAAAATTATACACTACAGTTTTGTTTGGAAGCGAGAAACCGAAACCAGAAAAAGGTCCTTGCATTATTTTGTTTGGTAGTTGGGCATCTGGGCAATCCGGACAAGTCATTTGAATTAAACAGCATGTGAAAAATTTGGAATATATAAAGAAGTTGCTATTTTAGTTGGACTGTTCCTAAATCAAGACTCCTCACATTGATTGTATTTTCTGAATAATTGCAGCCCTAATGTTGTGAAACGAGAATCGGAAAAATCCGGAAATGCCCTTAATCATTTGGTTCAGTGTGTGGATTTGCGGTACGTTACAATAAGGTTCTATTCTGGAAAAAGCTCAAGAGGGAGTGAATTTGAGAGAGCTCTTGGCCGAATGGTAGGTAATCAAATATCTGAGCCTAGAGAATGTATGCATCTTTGGTTAAATCTTGGCTCAACAATTAAGAGGTGCCTACTGAACTTTCAGACTGTTCATCAACGTGATACCAAATCCAAGAGCATGATTATTTTTTTTTATAACTAGAACAGTCGAGAAATGTTTTTATGATGGACAAATATTTTATGGCTTGTTTGTTACTATGAAATTAATTATGTCGTCTAAACAACAACGTTGCCTGTGCTCGTGGTCTTATATATTCCCTCGCAGATTGGAATGCCTAATCACAACCAGTGTGACATGTTAGTGGCACAATTCCGGTTGCAAATGCCTTATCTTTGTATATTATGAAGAAAATACAGAGATTCAATTCTTTTTCTTGCTTGAACTTGTCAGAACACATATTTAAAATCCTCTGAAAATGTTACTGTATTAGGCTGGACTGGTTGTATTACTGGGACTAGTTGACAGTCGATCATGAACTGCAGTACTTCAATTTTATTAGCTTGCCACCAGGAATGGTAAAATTCGAGTATGAGTCTTAAGTTTTATCTTATTCGGATTCGAATTTTTTGAAGGGTTTCAAAATTAGGGTTTCACCCATTTTTTGGGTGTTGGTCGGGTCAAGATTTAGACTAAATTGGGTTTGGGTACTCGAACCTCAGATTTAGTTGGATAATTGTGTCTTTTTTTTAATAAAAGAATTTTTTCTTTACAATTCTTTTGTCATTAAATTCCAAGTATTTACTATGTTAGACCAATTGTTAAGATTGTATTAATATTTTATTGAACTTTAATAAAAAAATTATCTTGTAAATAAAATTTGAAACTTATTCTCCTACATTCTTTCCAATATATTTATATTAATTTTTAAACAATGCTAACATATTAATATTTTGGTTGTAATAATTCAAATTAATAAGTCAACTATTCAATAATTAAAATATTTATATAAAAAAGGATAATAATATTTTTTCTACACAACTGATAAATGATTGTTTTCTGTTGAGCAAAAACTTCAGCAGAATTTTATTTATAAAATTAACAACTCAACTTGTTACTACTAACAAAATATATGCAATAATGCCAATATTTAACAAATAATTAAATACTATCAAAATAATTAATTTAACCAAATAATACCACACCAACTCCAACAAAACAAATCACTTCCAATTTTTCAAACCACAACAAAAGTGCCAAAAAAAAAAAAAACTAAATTGCATAACATAAAGTATAAGTGTTATACTTATTATCCAAACTAACTTAAATCCAACTAGGAACAACATAGAATATTAGTATAAGTTCATAAGTTAATAATAACCACGTCCAAAATAACATGAAAAACAATTCAAATTCATAATAAATAATGGGCCAGTTCAAAGTTGTGCTAAAATTTCATCAATCCATTCTTTGTGATAAATAGCTCAAATTCCAGATTAGACTTATAAAATAATTCAAATTAACAAAAACAAAAAAATCATTAAAATTTTATTATTAATTTATTGACAAATAACAACAGTAGTAAAATAATGAATTATATAAGTTGTTCGGTTTACCTTGCAACTCAGTTCAAAATCAATGTTAAGTATACATTAATGACTTTAGAGTCTTCAAATAAAGTCTACTACAATATGAACTCAAATGTTTATCTCTTATGCTAAAAGTAAACTAAAAAAGCAATGTTCGAACACAAAAATAACCAAGAAATCTCTAGAACTCTTAGAAAGTAATGGATATTTGCCTTTGTTATTTTTTTATTAGGACAAAATATTAAAATTAAGAGTTTCATCAGTAAATTCATTTTTAAATAGTGATCCAATTTTGATTTATCCTGTGGATTTGTCTAGACAAGGAGATAAGGAATGTTTGGATAAGAGAAGTTAAACATAAAATTAAAATAATTTTATTATTTTTTTTCGTTAACTTTAATAAAATATTTCATAATAGTTAAGTATCTAATTTTTTAAATTTATAAATATTACTAAAATTAAACATTTCCTTGAGAGTATTTAAAATAATATTTCATAATGAAATAATATTAACATGAATTAAAATTTAAATATATTAAAAGTCATAAAGTAAAGTTATTACCTTAAAATTTGATTACGCAAGACCCACGTACTATCAATATAGCATGTCATAACAACTATAAATCATTATCTATAAATCTGATGGAATAACAATCTTACCATCATAACTATCTAACAAATGCATCATCTTCTCCTTATTAATGTCATATAACTATAAATTTTCATTTTTATTTGTGTTTTTACTTACAAAGAGAGTTGTGGTTGCAACGCATTTATTAAATTATGAAATCCTACATACTTAATAAATGAAATCAACAATTCATGCAAGATAATCATTCAAGCCATTTTAACCTTAAAATTTGCCATATCACATTTAGACTACTCACTGTAAGTATCATCACAATATTTCTATCCTCATAAGTAATTTTTAGTCCCCCGATTGTAGTACATATACTTCATACTTACAAATTACATATACTTCATACTTACAAATTACATATACTTAATTATTGAAAACATTTATAAAAAATATTGTCAAACATCTGAACTTGCCCTACCTCCTTTATCCGTTATTGATCCTCTTCCTCTTTCTTCTCCCGGTTATGTATCCGATCTAGTTTTTGTTATATTTTTCATTTTTATTTCTATTGTTATATATTTTATATGACCTTGCTTTTATCTGCAACCACGATCAACTCCTTTATCTCTAGATGTTGAATGCGTTTGAATTTCACTATTATCCTTAACCACATTGTCATTCAAACTCAAATGTACTCTTACATTCTCAACGTGTCTCTTGACTTTATAAAATAAATGTCCACATCATATAACAATTCTTGTTTATCTATTTTGTTGAAGCGAAAAAATACAAACAAGTAATATTATTCAAATAAAATAATATAGAATAAATTATTAAAGAATTAAAAAGAAAAAAATGTAGAAGAAGAACACACAAAAATTATATAGTTCGGCAACTTGTCTACGTCTACGGTAGATCAAGATTACACTCTTTTTATTATGAATCATAAGGCAATCACAAAGCAAGCATTTTACAAGAAAGATCACAAAGAAAGCATTTTACAAGAAAGATCACAAAGAAAATTCTCTCATGTACTTTAAGAATTTTTTCTCACAAAGAACAATAAAAATTTCTTACTTGATCATTTAGATTTATTGGATTATCACAAAGATGTATTATATGATCACTAAAATGTGTTTACAAGCTATTTAAGAGTCTTTATATAGGCTTTAGGACGTCTTAAATTTACTCTAAATGTGTGTGAGTCGTATTAAGGAGTCCTGAAGCAAGTGGAAGACAAATAAGGAAGTCTTCAATTCGAAAAACACTTCCCGCCCCCAGCGCCGCGGCTCTCAGGTGCTGTTCTGGGCGCCGCGGCACTAGGGCTCAGCCCCCTTCGTCTTTTGCCTCCTTTCGCGTCTGTCTTCGATCCTTGTGTACCCTATGCACTTGACTTGATCTCCAAACCATATTCCGATGATTTTCAATCAATATTCTTACAAATCCCCTTATTGATTCAAAATTATTCACAAAGCAACTCGATCTCTCATTTCCGCATCTTCTGTCACCATCACAAAATAGTGACTCCGGTTAAGTCCTTGCATAGGATGAACTTAATCGACAGCAGTGGCTTAGTCAACATATCAGCAGAATTTTCAGACGACGCTATTTTTGTTAGACTAACTTCACCACTTTGGACAATCTCTCGAATGTAATGGAGCCTCACATCAATGTGTTTCGACCTCTCGTGGAACACTTAATGTTTGCTTAGGTGTATGACACTCTAACTATCACAATATATACCGGTGTTCACATCTTCACTAGCCAATACTTTCGTGCATATGCCTTTTAACCACACAGCCTCCTTAATAGCTTCACCAACAGCTATGTACTCCGCCTCTGTGGTAGAGAGTGCAACTACATGTTGTAAACTTCAACATACACTATACCCAAACACTGTGAATACGTAGCCCGTCAATGATCTTCTCTTATCTAAATCACCTGCATAATTTGAGTCTACATACTATCTTATTATTTCACTATTGTCTTCATCCCTTTTATACATCAACTCGTGATTTGACGTTCCCTTGAGAAATCTTAGAATCTACTTCACTACAGGCCAGTGATCCTTTTCTGGATTTGCCATGTATCTACTCACTACACTCACAGTCTGTGCTATGTCTAGTATTGTACAAACCATTGCATATATGATGTTTCCCACAGCACTTGCATACGATACTTTACTCATCTGCAGTTTCTCCTCTTCGGATGTCGGCGACTGTGCTGCTGAAAGTCTGAAATGTATAGCCAAAGGAGTAGAGACAGCCTTTGTATTGAACATACCAAATTTCTCTAGAATTTTGAGTATATATCATTGTTGAAACAAGAAGATAATTTCTCTTCTTTCCCTCACAATATCCATACCCAATATTCTCTTTATTGCTCTCAAATCCTTCATCTCAAACTCGCCACTCAATTGCTTCTCGAGCTTCTATATTTCTTCTATATTCTTACATGCGATCAATATATCATCGACGTATAGAAGTAAATACATCATCCCACAACTTATATTCTTGAAGTACACGCATCCATCATACTTGTACCTACTAAAACCACAAGCCATCATAAACTCATCAAATCTCTTATTCCACTGTTTAGGTGATTACTTTAACCCGTATAATGACTTCTTTAGCAAACAAGCATGATTTTCTTTCTCAGGCTCCTTGAACCCTTGTGGCTGTGTCATGTATATCGTCTCTTCAAGCTTTCAATGTAGAAAAGTTGTCTTTACATCCATCTGCTCTAGATATAAATCAAGATTTGCACATATGGCTAACAAAATCCTAATAGATGTGTGCTTGACGATTGCAGAGAATGTCTCATGAAAATCAACTTCCTTCTCTTTTAGTAAAACCTTGCGCAACTAACCTAGCCAATAATCTTATTGGCTCTATCTCCGGTATCCTCTCATTCACCTTATACACCCACTTGCACCCGACTAGTTTCTTTTGAGGTCTCTCCACCAACTTTCAAATATTGTTCTTACTAAAAAAAGTAATCTCTTCTTCTATGGCCTGCTGTAATTCTTTCTTGTTTTCACTCTTTATAGACTCACTATATATCCTAGGCTCATCATACTCAAGAGTGTAAGCAGAATTAAAAGCATGAGCAACTAGATTTGCTTGTGCATACCTAACTGACGGGTTAATCGTTCTTCTTAGCCTGTCTCTGGCTAGCTGGTACTCTTCAAGTTCTATCTCAAGAGTTCTAGTCTTTCCTTGGGTAGACTTGGAGGAGCTCGTCAGAGTTCTTGATTCTTCTTCAAGGATCTCCTCGTTGAAGTACTGATCTGGGGGCATATCAGATCTATTCTCAGGTTCTACTTCAACTTCTATTGACTCGGTTGCTGAGTATTCCTTGGGCATAGGTTCTTATTTCTTATCTTCTTGGGAGATTTTCAGTATTGTCGTCTCATCGAACGTCACGTCACGTCACAGCTTATGATACTTCTTGGTGGTGTCAAATATTTACACCATACCTTGTATCCTTTCACTTATTTAGGATATCATATGAATATCCTTTTGATAGCTCTAAGTTCCAACTTCCCCTTCTTATGATGTATAAAGGCAGAGCAGCCAAATATTCTGAGGTGGTCATACTTCGGAGGATTGCTAGACCATTTTTCTTTTGGCCTTTTGAAGTCAATTGCTAAAAAGGGACTTTTATTAATCAAGTAAGTTGCAGTCACTACAGCTTGTCAACAAAATATTTTGGACATCTTCGCATTGGTAAGCATGCAACTAACTCTTTCAAGTAGGGTCCTATTCATCATTTCAGCTACGCCATTTTATCGTGGTGTTGATCTTACCATTCTATACCTTGCAATCTCATGCTTGGCATGAAACCCATCAAACTATTTATTGTAAAATTCAAGGCCGTTGTCAGTTCTCAACTTCTCCACCCTTTTGCTAGTCTGATTTTCAATAAGAGCCTTCCAAGTCTTGAATGAATCAAACACTTGATCCTTTCTCTTCAACATATAGATGCACAGTTTTCTTGAATAGTCTTAAATTAAATTAAAAAAATACCTGGCACCAAGATGGTGTGATTTCTATATTAAGCGTAAGTGCACGCTATCGGAAACACATAATATAGAATGAATAGAGTGTCGATCCCACAAGAAAATTTGTTGTATTTCTAACCAATTACTAAAATTGTATCTTATCGCTTTTATCCAAAAGATTGATTATTAAGAATTGGTTGATAAAACTTTAAACTAAAAATTATCTATTTTATCAACTATAATTAACAATCAAATTCGACAACATATCTGACAATATATGACGAAGATCTAGGATTATAGCTATCATTTAATAAGATTTTCCAAACAATGACGCCTCGATTATTATTCCCTCAATTTAATTGTTGGTCACAACACTAATCTCACCATGAGCCTCTTCCGATGGTCAAGTGATTATACAAAGATCTATTATTCTCCTATAGTCCTATGGTAATTAAATAGATCAAGATTCATTAAGCACTAGTTGTATTAACCATACATGCCATCTATGTATATTCCTATCCTAGATCGAAACTCACAACTGCCACTTTGTGATCATGTATCAATTTGTCTCGGGCTTAACAATTAAATTCCTTTTCCAAATTTATTTAATCATTACCAATTCATTCAACATATGACCAGTATATCAAAGGCATTAAGATCCAACAAATTGAACAATAATTGAGTTCATAATAATCGTCTTCAATATATCAATCCATCATATTAAGGTCAAGGCTATAATCCTAGAAATTAAACTTAGATCAACATGATAATAACATCAAGATCAACAATAAATATAAACATAATATAAACAGAACAATTCGGATCAAACCAGAAAAGATTGAAGCAAAGGAAGTACAAGTTCAAGGATTAATCTCGAATTGACCCTTCAAAATGATCTTGATTTGGAAGATCTTGTGTAATCTCTCTACCAAATATTGTTTGATTGTTGTTTTAGAGTTCGATTATCAATTAAGGATTATTTTTGGGTTAGGAAGGTGTTGGGGTTGAGAGAATTTTACGTGTTTTTCGAAGGGGTCTGGAAAAATTACTCCAGGGGGAAAAATGTAATGTTTTTATACTTGGACACTAACGCTGGGGCGTTACACGAAGAACGCTCCGGCGTTAGTCTAACGCAGGGGCGCTCTGGTAAGGAAACGCGAGGGCATCTATAGCGCTGCAGCGTTCCACTGTAAACGATGGGGCATCGCGATCTAGATCCAAAATTTTGCCCCAGCGTTGATGTCCTCCTCGTAGGGGCGTTCTTCATTGTTGCTTGAACGCTGGAGCGTTCATTAACAGATGCATGGGTGTTCTTCATGATAGACAAATGCTGGGGCTTTGTAAAGTTTAATGCTGGGGCGTTCATCACGAGTTTTATATTTTTGTCATTTCGGTCCCTATTTTTCAGTGGCTTTCTTTTGCCTCCAATTTGTTCCCTATATCTTCCATTAGTTCCTATTTCCATCTCAATATGATCAAAACTTGTAAAATCAACAATCAAAACATAAATAACTCTGAATTTACTTTAAAATGAACAATTATTAAGATAAAATAAGGTCATAATATGTATCAAAATTATACTCATCACACCACTACGAGCAGCTGTCTGAGCTAGTTCCCAAAGATCCGAGTATATGTAGTCAAGAGTCTTTTTAGTCTTGTGCTCGTCGGTACTAAACCTCAAGTCAGGAGCATAACTAACATCTATCAACTCTCTCACTTACCCATCATGCAGCCTAAGTTTAACACTACCAATTTCCATCATCTGACATGCAATTTCATTACCCATTAACACCTTACCACCACTATTGAGCTGAAAATTTGTAAACCAAGACTTGTGCGGGCATATGTGAAAAGGACAACCAGAATCAAGAACCCATTGTTCAGTGTTCTTACCATCAGTAGCTGATAAGGGCAAATTTGTCATATATTTTCTCATGTTTTTATTATTGATATTTTATGATTTTATGAGAATAGATGGCTATTTATGTGTTTTATTGTTATTTATAGGGACTTGAACGAAATTTAAAGAAAGAACGCAAAAAGAGCGAAAACAGGGACTAAAATGCAAAGTTTTTAAAATATGAGTCCAGCGCCCCCGCGCCACAAATATTGTCGTCCCAGCGCTAGAATAGTGATCGAAATAAGAAATACGATCTGTTCAAGTCGCGTCTAGCGCCCCGGCGCCATACAGTCACCGCCCCAGCGACGTTCTATCGCCCCAGCGCTATCAACATACCGCGCCAGCGGTGAAGCCGTTTTCACGCAGCGCCCCAGCGACAGATGCATAGCCCGCCAGCGGTAGTGCGAGTCCTAGTCCGACGAGAATTGAGATTTTTAAGCTCATATCAATCCTTATATAAAGCCACTCGTTCCCAGCCTTCAAGAATGAATCCAAGACGACCCATGAGCACCAAGAATATAGAGCACAAGTCTTGGAGAGCAATAGGAGCTTAATTGAAGCAACCTTAGAGAGAGATACAAGACGTTCTTCGGCATCAAGAGTTCCTAGGCAGTGCAATTAAGAGCAATTCGACGTCTATATCGGTTTGCGATTGATTGTATCATGTTTTATTTTTATTTTTACTGCTATTCTCTTGTAACCATGAGCTAACTTATTTTCTAGGGTTAATATTTGAACTCAATATGTGCGCTTAACTTCCCATATCTTTTAGTATTTAATAAACTTAGTCTTTTATTATTTAAATTACTTGTGTTTAATGCTTCAATATATCTGGCCAATATATGGTGAATGAATTGGTAATATTTTGATAAACTCGGAAGAGGAATCAATATATTTAGACCTAGGTAATTTGATGCATGATTGTAGAGTAACATTCAATGTTGCATATGCAAGTTTCAATTTAGGATATGAATATACTTAATTGACATGTATGATCAATAAGACCTAATCTTAATGAATCTTAGTTTATTACAAGTACCATAGGAATATAGGTATTTGGTAAATTAGGGTATACTTGCATGACCTTAGAAGAGGCTTGTGAATACATTAGTGTCTTGATCAATAATAAAGACTAAGTAAGTTAAATATTAGAGGATTAATCATTAAAAAGCATATTGAGGGATAATATTAATCCTAGGTTTTCTCTACATTGCTATCTTCTTATTCTCTTTGCATTGTGTTTTTACTTTTATATTTTCTACATTCATTCTTAGGTTTTTATTTATCTGAATAATTATTAGGAAGATATAATTTTAATAATTGGTTAAAAAAAACAATTATCCCTGTGGGTTCGACATCCGACTTATTTAGTCTCTTTATTACTTGCATACGATAGTGTATACTTGCACTTAATTTATGATATAGAAATATCGCATCAGTAGCGACGAGTGTCTCTGTGTTGTCATAACTATCATCATAGGTAAGCACAATATCCGCTTTCTTCTTGTCTTGTGCTCTCTTATCAGGAAAGTCCTTTATGAAGTGCTCCTCTTTCTTGCAGCAATAGCACTTCTTAGAAGTCCTAGAATTTGATCTTGAGTCATTTTTCCTTCCATCTCTATATGAAGGTCTTCCTCTTACAGATACAATTTCTGCATTGCCCTCGATCTACTTCCCTAGTAACTTTAAGTTTAATGATGATTTTACATCACTCATCGTTAAACTCTCTCTGCCGTAGAGTAGCGTATCAACAAGGCTCTCATAACTCTTGGGGAGTAAACTTAACAGGATAATTGCTCTATCCTCATCTTCTATCTTGATATTGATAGCTCAAGATTAAGGATGATCTTATTAAATGCGTCTATATGATCTTTCATCAACGTCCCCTCTGACATGGACAGCTGATACAACTTTTTCTTTATATGAAATCTGTTGGCCAATGATTTTCGCATATAAAGCAAATTAAGCTTCTTCCAAAGATCTATTGTCGTCGTCTCACCTGCTACCTCCCTTAGTACTTCATCGCTCAATAACAAAACGATTGTGCTATAAGCTCTTTCTTAAATGTTTCTTTTTTTCGCTTCTGCTTTAGATGACTCTGGTGTCTTCTCTTCATCACTAGATGGAGCTGCAGTCTCCTTTAATGCCAAGCCTAGCCTTTGGCTCACAAACAATGCCTTTACCTTATTCTTCCACAGATTGAAGTCATTCGTATCGTTGAATTTCTTTATTTTATACTTGGGTGTGGTTATGTCTGCTTAAAAAATCAAGCTCTGATAACAGTTTATTGAAGCGGAAGCACACAAACAAATAATATTACCCAAGCAAAATAGTGCAGAACAAGATATTAAGAAATTAAAGAGAGAAAAGGTAGAAGAAGAACACACAAAAATTATGTGGTTTGACAACTTGCCTATATCCACAGCGGATCAAGATCACACTCTTCTTATTATGAATCACAAGACACTCACAAAGCACGCCTTTTACAAGAAAGATCACAAAGAAAACTCTTTCATGTACTTTAAGGATTTTCTCTCACAAATAAGCATAAAGATTTCTTATTTGATCACTTAGATCTATTGGGTTATCACAAAGATTTGTTCTATAATCACTAAGATGTGTTCTATAATCACTAAGATGTGTTTACAAGTTAATTGAGAGCCTTTATATAGGCTTTAGAACATCCTAAGTTTATCCTAAACGTGTGAGAGTCGTATTAAGAAGCTCTGAAATAAGTGGGAGACAAATACGAAAGTCTTCAATTTGGGAAACACTTCCCGAGCCTAGCGTCACGGTGCTCAATGCTAGTGTACCCGCTTGGACGCCTCGACGCTGACCACCCAGCACCGCGCATGCTCAAGTGCTGTTCTGGGTGCCGCGGTGCCCATACCTGGGCACCGCCTCCTTCATCTTTTACTTCCTTTCACATCTATTTTTGATCTTTGTGCCCTTTACACACTTAACTTAATCTTTAAATTATATTCTAATAATTTTTAATTAATACTCTTACATATTTATTGTATCACCTAAACATAATACATTAATGAAACAAGTTTACTAAGATATTAAGAAAAACAAAATACGAATTTGAGATTATAAATCTAAGCCATATAAATAACAATTTAATCAAAATTCAATTAAAAAATTTTAATCAATCAAAATCTAAAGGAATTAATGCAAATTTGAGATGATCAATCAAAATTCAAATCCATATATATAAAAGCAGCAATTTAATCAAAAAATTAAATTAATTGAAAATTTAAAAAATTAACACAATTTTGAGATGATAGATCGTTATTCGGCTAACTAGCGACTGAGCGACAAATGACAACAGCGAGAATGACTATTGTCTGGCCCGCTGCTAGTGGGTGGTGCGGTGTGTAGTGCAACTGTGATGCTTGATTGGGAACTTGGGCTTGCAGCGACGGTGGCACAATACTGGTGGTGCTTGCTTGCTCGGTCGTGACTTTTTTTGTTGAGACTTTTGAGTGCCTGAAAGAGAATTAAAATGAAACGAGCGTTACGCTGACATAAACTCCAAGTTTTCGGGCCAAGTTTATGCGGGTACAAAAATACTCGCACTCGGTCCGAACCCAGAAAAAAAAATAATACCCGCATTACCATCCTTTCTTGCCACTTGCATCTTTAATCACATTGCACGTAGATACATTGAAGAATAGCACTCTCCAACATGAATTTGACTTTTGTATTTGCATTCCTCAACTGCATTCACAAAAGTCTCCTTGGACCTTTAAATATGATAACGTGTACCACAAAAATATGAAAATGGGCCTTGGGCCTTGGGCTTTTTGCCTCCTCATAATCATCTTATATATGATGAAGAAATCTCATGTTTACATGTTTAAAATACGAATTTGAAGCACTTTTGTGAGTTAGTAGTAAGCTCTATGCACAGAATGCATTTACTTATTGATGCGTGAGTTCAAATTTTAAATTTTATCAAACTTCAAAACATATCCAAAAGAATTTTAAAGAAAAGGAAATTGAAACTATACATTATCATATAACTTTACAATAGTTAAAAAATTAACTTCGATTGAATTATACAATCTATATAGTTTTAAATTTGAATTTTTTAACGTATGGACGTTTATATTGAAAAATAGCTAATGTAGTAGAGTTCAAATGTCAAGACAAATATACAGGACCGAAGGCTCCCATATTGAATTTTCTGAAATGAACTAATTTTCCTTGAGGTTTTAATTTAACATTGACAAAGTTAAGAATTATAAGCTGAAGTTTTTGCTATTATAAAACCTTCAGCCACTAATTGTACTTGTATTAACTTCGCTTGAAAATTAGACAAATTTATACTAGTTATTGTATTTAATTTTCTCAAAACTTATCATCAGGGACAAAGGAAGGTTCTGAAACTAAAATAACAAAGGGAGATCAGAGTTATAATATTTAACTTTGTTTGGTTGGATTTTTTATATAAAACATTTTGAAGTAAAACTTTTAAAAATAAAGCTTTAGAAAAGTATACACACACATATATATATTTAAAAAAGTTATTATTTGTTTGATTGTTAATTAAAAAATTCATTTGAAGTATTAGATTGTTTAGTTACACATTGTTAAAAGTATTTATTTGTTATTAAATTATCAAAAAGAATATTTATAAATATTGAATATATTTATTTATTCAAATTTTAAATAAATTAACATAGATTTAAATTTACCTTGTGTTTCATTAAATTTAATCTCTTAAACCATAAGAATCTAAATAAAATTAGTACATAACAATCAACCAATCAAATAAATTATTGTATTTTGTACAAAAATTAAAAATAAAATAAAATAGTATTTATTAATGACAAAAAAATTTTAATAAAGAGTTTTGGAGAGACATAATAACTGCAAAGATATAGAAATATGATATATTTTAAAAAAATATTAAAAACATATTAGTTAAATAGAGTTGATTTTTGTTAAGAGTACATTTTAGATTAAGATAATATTGTTAGGATATACGAGACATTATAATAATATTAAAAAACTCCCAAAATCTCTATTTTTTAAAACTCAAAATTTAACTTTTTATAAATAAAGACAATAATTTTTTTTATATTTTCAAAATCTAATTTTCAATTGTAATTAAATATCCTAAAAAAATTAATATTAAAAAAATTCATTTGAACAGTTTAAAAATCCAACGGAATAGGCATTTAATGCTGCGACTAAACTCAGAAGAACCAAAATAAATTTTGCCAAACAAATCAATAACTACTCCATTCAGAGTCTCCCCATTGTCCTATTTCTTTCTGGTCTCCGACAGGTAGAAGTAATGATCTCCAGTTGCACAAATTTGACCAATAAATGTTAGCACTAAAATTAGGAAAAACACAATGACTTACATTTACATGTTCGTCAATTAATTTGATGAGACGTGTTGGAAATGTTCCTGTAAATGGCTAGAATACAGATTCAGTTTAATAGACCAGAAAGACTCGATCACGTGCCTGAAGGTCATAGGAGAATTGCGATTCCCCTCCTTCATATGCATTGTCTAATGGAATTTCGGCTATTACTTGGAATGAATGAGGAAAAGTTTTGCACAATTAATGTAATGAGAATAAGTTTTAATTTGATGCATTTGCTAATGATGTTGTTTTAATTTTTTTTTTCTTGTGATCGGAATAAGAAAGAAGCTAAATTTAGAAGACAATTACCAATTATCTTGTAATAATTTGCAAATTTTATCTGGTGAATAGTTCTCCTTTGGATGAAAAAACTATATTTAGGCACACGAATTAACAGACAGCATGCAGCATTTTCTCTCGTGGCTCTAGTTAAAATTTCCCATAGATATTACAGTTTTCCATTTCCTAGGACCAAATCGCATCGGTTTTGTGTACTTGTGCATATTATGTACATCCAAAACAGTAGGCTGAAGGAATAGAATTATAGAGTTTTTAAGTTATTATTTGACCTGTTAACGAAGTTTAAGTTAAATTTCACCATTGACTTCAAACCAAGTCGATGCGTTCAAAGAGGTACGAGGATTTAATATTTTCTAGTTTGTCTATTTGGGGTACAGAGATTATTAAAGTTCATGGTGTCATAAGTAAGAAGGCGCATAATATTTAGAGTATGGCTATCTTAATTTTCTTCCTGCTTTTTTTTCTGGCGCAAACTCTATCTTTATCAACAAATGTTCTCAAAGAAGGCTCATCTTTATCCGCCGAGAAATCAGCGATTATTTGATTTAAAAAATACTGAATTTACTCGGCAGGGTTTTTCCACTTTGGCAACAATACTTTTTGCTTTGCCTTATGGTTTACAAAATCCTCAAATCTAGCCGCCGCTTGGATGGCTAACCGGGACAACCCCGTCAATGGAAAAGGCTCAAAGCTTTCGCTCATGACGAACGGCGATCTTTCATTGACTGATGCAGGTGGAATCCCCATCTGGAACTCAAAAACTTTTTCGCCAACTCCAGTTCAATCAATCCTTTTAGACACAGGAAATCTTGTTCTCCGTAATTCATCATCAGTTACTCTCTGGCAAAGCTTTGATTCACCAACAGACACTCTTCTTCCCGAGCAACCACTCACCAGAGGCACACAACTTGTCTCATCAAGAAGTGGATACAACTATTCTTCTGGCTTTCACACGTTTTATTTCGACAATGTCAATGTCCTGCGTCTACTTTACAATGGTCCTGAAGTTTTCCAGTGTCTATTGGCCAGACCCTGCTTTCACGGTGTTTCAGGCTGGCAGGACAACCTACAACGACAGTCGAAGAGCAGTATTTGATAATTTAGGCTACTTCCAATCATCCGATAAACTTTCGTTTACGACAGCTGATTTTGGCCCGGGCCGCAAAGAAGATTGACGCTTCATTTCGATGGCAACCTTCGAATGTATAGCCTAGAATAGGCAACAAGGAATTGGGCTGTTTCTTGGCAAGTCATATGTGAGAATATTCATTAAAAAGTATCGGAATATAATTTGAAGAGTAAGTCAAGTGTGTAGGATGTGCGAGAATCAAAGATGGACGTGAAAGAAGGCGAAAGATGAAGGTGCGGTGTCCAGATGTGGGCGCTACACGACCAGGTGACCAACGCTGCGGCGATGAGTGCTGAGCACCATGGTGCTTAGCGCGATGACAATTTCTCATTTTAATACTTATTTATTTTATCTCACTTACTTCAGGACTCCTTAATAAGACTTCCATACGTTTAGGATAAACTTAAAACTTCCTAAAACCTATATAAAGGCTCTGTATTAGCTTGTAAACACATCTAAGCGATCAAGTAAGAAATCTTTGTGATTAAGTCTTCTTTATGATTCTTAGTGAGAGAAAATTCTTAGATTATAATAGAGAGTTTTTTTTTGTGAGTCTTTATTGTAAAAGACATACTTTGTGAGTGCCTTATGATTTAATAATCGAGTGAGTGATCTTGATCTGCCATGGTCGTAGGTAAGTTACCGAACCACATAAATTTGTGTGTGTTCTTATTCTACCGTTTCTCTCTTTAATTCCTTAATTGCTTGTTCTGCACTATTTACTTGGGTGATATTACTTGTTTGCGTGCTTCTGCTTCAACAAACTGGTATCAGAGCTTAATTCTAAGCAGACATGGCCACACCCAATTATGAGGTAGAGAAATTTAAAAGTACGAATGACTTCAATATGTGAAAGATGAAGGTAAAGACATTGTTGGTGAATCAACGGTTAGGGTCGGCATTAGAGGAGACTACAGCTCCATCTAGTGATGAAGAGAAGATGTCAGAGTCATCTAAAGCTGAAGCAGAAAGAAGAGACATTCAAGAAAGAGTTCACAGCACAATCGTTCAATTGTTGAGCGATGAAGTATTAAGGAAAGTAGCAGGTGAGACGATAGCAATTAGTTTTTGGAAGAAGCTTGACTCTCTTTATATGCGAAAATAATTGGCCAACAGATTGCATATAAAGAAGAAGCTATATCAGCTGTTCATGTCAAAGAGGATGCCGATGAAAGATTATATAGACGCATTCAATAAGATCATTATTGATCTTGAGTCTATCAATATCAAGATACAAGATGAAGATAGAACAATTATCCTGTTGAGTTCACTCCCCAAGAGTTATGAGAGCTTTGTTGATACACTACTCTATAGTAGAGAGAATTTAACGATGAGTGATGTAAAATTATCATTAAACTCAAAGTTATTAGGGAAGCAGATCGATGGCAATGTATAAATTTTATCTGTAAGAGGAAGGCCATCATATAGATGTGGAAGGAAAATGGGCTTAAGATCGAAGTCTAGGACTTCTAGGAAGTGCTATTGCTACAAAAAAGAAGGGCACTTCATAAAAGAACTGTCCTGAGAAGAGACCACAAGACAAGAAGAAAACGGATGTTATGCTTGTCTATGATGATAGTTATAAGCGTAGAGACACTTATCGCTATTGTTAGTAAGAACACTGAATAATGGGTTCTTGATTCTGGTTGTACTATTTATATGTGCCCCCACAAGTCTTGGTTTGTAAATTTTTAGCCCATTAGTGGTGGTAAGGTGTTAATGGATAATGACATTGCATGTCAGATAATGGGAATTGGTAGTATTAGACTTAGGCTGCATGATGGGCGAGTGAAAGAGTTGACAGATGTTAGGTATGTTCTTGACCTCAAGAGGAACTTGATCTCACTAGGGACTTTAGACCAGAATGGGTGTTCCATCAGGATCGACGGAGGGGTTTTGAGAGTGTTGAAGGGTTCTATGGTGGCAATGAGGTGAGAGAAGCACAAATGCATTTATGTGCTTAAAGGTGAAGTCGTGAGTGGTTCTGCATTATTCTCTATAGATGATGAGAGTATGCAAAGCAAGTTGTGGCATCTTAGATTGACACACTTAGGTGAGAGAAACCTTAAGGAGTTATTTAGTTAAAAGGCATTTGGTGAGGATAAGTTCCAACCTTTAGAGTTTTGTGAGCATTATGTGCTTGAGAAAGCACATAGGGTGAGGTTTAGTACCAGTGAGTATAAGACTAAGAGGACTCTTTACTACATTTATCGAATCTTTGAGGATCAGCTCAAACAGCTACTCGTGATGGTGCTAGGTATTTTCTCAGTTTAATTTATGACTATTTGAGGAAGCTGTGGGTCTGTGTGTTAAAGACTAAGGATCAAGCATTTGATGTGTTCAAGACTTGGAAGGCTCTTGTTGAGAATCAAACTGAAAAAATGGTTAAGAGGTTGAAAATTGACAATGGCCTCGAGTTTTGCAATAGAGAATTTAATGGGTTTTGTGCCAAGCATGAAATTACGAGGCATAGAACGGTAAAATCAACACTACATTAGAATGACGTAGCTGAGAGGATGAATATGACCCTACTTGAAAGGTTTAGATGCATGCTTACCAATGCAAAGATGTTCAAACAGTTACTCGTGGTGGTGCCAGGTATTTTCTCAGTTTAATTTATTACTATTTAAGAAAGCTGAGTGTCACGCCCTAAACCCAGAAAATTCGATGCACGACATCGCTTACTTTCATTCGATAATGTGCACTCATAAATAATATTACATAAAATTTTAAACTTTAATTCAACATAGGAATCCTTAGCAAGTTGCTAGTAAGTTCAACACTAAAATTAACCTATAACTTAACATATAAATATAAAATTATATTGACAATATTTAAATATTCATTTCAATTTCTTTCAGAATTATAACAATTAAATTATGACTGGGTCAATTAGTAAATTGGAGATATGCAGAGTTTTCTTAGAGATTAACATTTTACTACGTCACCAGTAGTAACTTTGTTATCGGAAGCTCAGAATATATTAATTACAAATTCTTACTTAAAATAAATCAATAACCATACTTGATGAAACTTAACTCAAATCCAACCACATAATAAAATAATACATAAGTATTAATTCAATAGGGATAAATCAAATATCTTATCCTATGTGTCCCCAAATGAAACACTCAGCAACCTAGCAACTTAGGGAACCCAAGGAACATCAAAAGCCTTGTCAAATTCGCTAAGCACGTATATACTTTATTTACCTGAAATCACCATAAACTATAATGAGTATAAAACTCAGTAAGCATACTAGTTTTTCATATATCAAATACAAATACATATATGCACATAATGCATACGTATGATACGTTGTGATAAATCAAAATCAAAATCTTATCAAATCACATGTCATGTAAGCACTTACACATTCTTTTAAAATATATAATAGGAATACCATCACTCAACTACTACTTAGTAGGACTTACATATCATATATCACATATCACATAATGAGCCAAATGTCACTCGTAAGTGACATTCCGTATGAGAGGAATAATATAAGTGAAAATTTTAAATTACACACAATAATGCTCATGCCTGAAGGTAGAAGTCAAACCCTCACCCTGATCATCGACGAGTCCTCTCACATGCACCAATACGCCACCACACGAATGTGATGACTCCCTCTTCCTTTAGGTACCAATAGGATCCTTCCTACATACGGAACATATAACATATACTAATCCCGAAGAAAAGGCCACACATAAAGGCTCTACAAATCACATAAAATGCTTACTAAGTTCAAGCATCCTCAAAACATAAAATGTTTCTTATGGACATATTACACTTCAAAAGCTCTCTTTGTTAAACACATTCACTTTGAAAGCTCACTTTCAAAAACACATATATGTTATGTATGTCTATGCTCATATTCATAAACACATGTCTTCACATTTCATATCAAAATATACTTTGACATAACATAAATATATTTCTAAGCATATTTACAAAATCATACATAACAATTACTATGTTTAGTGTGATTTCAGTAAAAAGTCTAGTATACTTACCTCTTAGCACATTCGACTACAAGGTTTAAATCTTCTTAACCTATCAATGGAGATTAATACTTTCATATGCCTCAAAATTCATATAAAACACTTTAAATAGCTTATACAATTACACATATTGCACTTATCACATCGAATTGGTCTAATTACTTAGTTTCTCAAAACCTGTAATTCTGACCACTTACATTTAACAAAATTTTTTTATACATCAAATGATGTCCAATTACTCCAAAATCAGAATATGTCATTCTTGACTCATATATCCTTCTTATGTATGAATATTATATCTAATTCCTACATAATCTATTCTATAAACACCATCAAATCCAAACTATTATCCTGACAGGATCAAGATATTTACTGAACAGTATTTAATCTCCTAATTTTATAAAATCATATACTAACTCAAAAATTATAAAACTACCATATCTCAATTCATGATAAATATTTCACTTCAAAATCACTGCCAAAAGTATTTTAAAACTATTTTATTCTATAGCTTTAAAAATCTGTTAATCAAATACTGCAATGAGCTGATACTCTTTAGAAAATCAGAACAATTTAACCACATTGATCTAAATTCTCAATTCTAAGTATATTACATTATACATATAAACGTATCATATTTCATAAATTCGTAATTTTTTGAAGATCATTAAGCAGACCAAAAATTATTTGTCATTGTATCATACTATTAATACAGAAAATTTTTAGAATTACAGGGTCATTTTGATAAATTCACTATAAATTCAATTTTTGAAATTTTAAATCGATTCGAAGTCTCAAATCATTCTAAACATGTCTCATTTTATATAATCAAAATCCAAAACTAGAATCGAAGCATAACAATTTATAAAATTTCTGGATCAAGAGACTATCAAGTAAAAATTCTACAATTCATTATGATTTATCAAGCTATCTATATAGATCATTATCAATTCTCAAAATATCTTATGAAATATACATCAAATCCTCAATTGTACATATTTTCAAAATTAAAACTTAAAGAAATTAACTAATTTAATACCAAGAAATTAAGAAATGGTTATAATATATCTCTTAAAGTTTAAATTTCAACTTTCTTCTTCTTCTTCTCTTTCTCTCTTTTCTCACTCTAAAAGAGGTAGCTCGATCAAAATGAGTGAATTAGGATTTTAAAAGTATATTTTTATACTAAGAGGCTAATTTTTGATATTTACAAATTTATCCCAAAAACTTTCAAAGTATTACAATTTGGTCCCTAAAATAAATCTAAAGTCTTACAAATAAACCCAATACTAATAGTACATTTTTAATCTATACATATAATACTAATAACAATACATAAATTAAGTATCATCTACATATAAATAAAATATAATATTATACATATATATAATATTTATTCTTTTCGGTGTTGGATAAGTGGTTACTACATTGTGGGTCTATGTGTTAACGAATAAGGATCAAGCATTTAATGTGTTCAAGACTTGAAAGGCTCTTGTTGAGAATCAAACTGGCAAAAGGGTAAAGAGGTTGAGAACTGACAGTGACTTCGAGTTTTGCAATAGAGAGTTTAATGGGTTTTGTGCCAAGCATGAAATTACAAGGTATAGAACGGTAAAATCAATACCACATCAAAATGACATAGCTGAGAGGATGAATAGGACTCTACTTGAAAGGGTTAGATACATGCTTACCAATGCAAAAATGTTCAAAGCATTTTGGGGAGAAGCTGTAGTGACTACAGCTTATTTGATTAATAGAAGTTCCTCCTTAGCAATTGACTTCAAGAGGCCAGAAGAGAAATGGTCTGACAATCCTCTTAAGTATGACTACCTCAGAATATTTGTTGCCCTGCCTTTATATATATTAAAGAGAAAAAGTTGAAATATAGAGCTATCAAATGGGTATTCATAGGATATCCCGAAGGAGTGAAATGATACAAGGTGTAGTGTAAAGACTTGACACTACCAATGAGTAACATAAGTCGTGACATGACGTTCGATGAGACAATGATGCTAAAAGCCTCCCAAGAAGATAAGAAAGTTGAACTTGTGCGCAAAGAATACTCAGCACCCGAGTCAATAGAAGTTGAAGTGGAACTTGAGAGTAAATTTAATATGTCTCCAGATCAGTACTTCGACAATAAGATCCTTGAAGATGAACAAAGAACACCAGTGAGTTCCTCCAAGTCCACCCAAAGAAAGACTAAGACTCCTGAGATTGAACTTGAAGAGTACTAGCTAGCAAGAAACAGGCTAAGAAGAACAATTAACCTATTAGTCAGGTATGCACAAGCAGATTTAGTTGATTATGCTTATAATTCTGCTTACACTTTTGAGTAGGTTGAGCCTAGTGTCACGACCCGATTTCTCGAAACCGTGCGGCCTTAGACACTCGCTAGTGCTAAGCAGCCTACAAGACCTCAATTAACCAAAGAAAGAGATGAAGAAGAAGCACACCAAGTGTTTGAGAGAATGCTCTCATATTTTATTACTAAATAGAGATTACAAAGCTATAGAACTACAAGCTATGAGTATTTCTACAATTTGGAGGATGGTTTCTCAAATGAGAACACCACCTATTTATAGCTAAAGCTATATACAATGGACGGCTAGGATTAACTCAAATCCAATGGTCCATATCTAAAGAGGAGAATATGCTAAGGAATATTCTAAAGATGCTAACTACCAAAAGAATATCTCATGGAATATGCCTTTTCTAGAAAACTCCTCCACCTACCACATGCAAGTGGCTTTAACCCAAATCCATTTGCCCTTCTAGAAGCTCTAGCCCATTTAATCCAAAATGGACTAAATACTCCATTGGTGGTCCTGTCGCGCGCCAAATACTCGAGTAATTGCTTGAAAATATTAGGGGCGTGACACTAGGATATATGGTGAGGCTATGAAGAGTGAAAACAAGAAAGAATGATAGCAGGCTATGGAAGAATAGATTAGTTCTCTTAAGAAGAACAATACCTGAAATTTGGTAGAGAGACCTCAAAAGAAACTAGTTTGGTGCAAGTGGATGTATAAGGTGAAGAAGGGGATAGTGGGGATAGAGCTTACAAGATTTAAGGTTAAATTAGTTGCATAAGGTTTTACTCAAAGAGAGAGAGAGAGAGTTGACTTTCATAAGAGTTTTTCTTCAATCGTCAAGCACACATCTATTAAGATTTTATTAACCATGTGTGCAAACCTTAATTTACATCTAGAGTAGATGGATGTAAAGACAGCTTTTCTGTATGGAGAGCTTGAAGAGACGATATACATGGCACAACCATAAGGGTTTAAAGAGCCTGAAAAAGAAGATCAAACTTGTTTGCTAAAGAAGTAGATATATGGGTTAAAGCAATCACCTAAACAGTGGTATAAGAGATTTGATGAGTTTATGATGGCTTGTGGTTTTAGTAAGAACAAGTATGACGGATGCGTGCACTTCAAGAATATAAGTTGTGAGGTGATGAATTTGCCTCTATACGTTGAGGATATGTCCATCGCATGTAAGAATATAGAAGAAATACAAAAACTCAAGAAGTAATTGAGTGGCGAGTTTGAGATGAAGGATTTGAGAACAACGAAGAGAATTTTGGGTATGGATATTGTGAGGGAAAGAAGAGATGTTATGTTTTTGTCACAACAGTGATATATACTCAAAATTCTAGAGAAATTTGGTATGTCCAACGCAAAGGCTGTCTCTACTCCTTTGGCCATGTATTTCAGACTTTCAGCAGCACAGTCGCTGATATCCGAAGAAGAGAAACTGCAGATGAGTAAAGTACCATATGCAAGCATTGTGGGGAGCATCATATATGCAATAGTTTGCACAAAACTGTAAGTGTGGTAAGTAGATACATGATAAATCTGGGAAAGGTTCACTGACTTGCAATGAAGTGAATTTTGAGATATCTCAAGGGGGATGTCAAATCACGTGTTGATGTGTAAGAGAGATGAAGACAGAAATGAAATGGTAAGAGGATATATAGACTCAGATTATGCAGGTGATCTAAACAAAAGAATATCGTTGATGGGTTACGTATTCATAATGTTTGGGTGTAGTGTGTGTTGGATACCAGTTCTACAATATGTGGTTGTACTATTTACTACAGAGGCAGAGTACATAACTCTTGCTAAAGCTATCAAGGAGGCTGTGTAGTTGAAAGGTATATGTATAGAGGTATTAGCTAGTGAAGATGTGAACACTGATGTGTATTGTGATATCAGAGTGCCATATAACTAAGCAAGCATCAAGTGTTCCACGAGAGGTCAAAATACATTAATGTGCGGCTCTATTATATTCGAGAGATTGTCCAAAGTGGTGAAGTTAGTCTAACGAAGATAGTGTCGTTTAAAATCTTACTGACATGTTGACTAAACCATTGTCCTCGATTAAGTTCATTTTATATAAGGATTTAACCAGAGTCACTACTTTGTGAGGGTGACCGAAGATGCGGAGACGAGAGATCGAGTTACTTTGTGGATGATTTTGAATTAATGAGGAAATTTGTGAGAATATTGATTGAAAATCATCGGGATATGATTTAGAGAGTAAGCCAAATGCGTAGGGTGTACGAGAATCGAAGATGGACGTGAAAGGAGACGAAAGATGAAGATGCGGTGCCCAGCGCGATGACAATTTTCCGTTTTGATACTTACCCATTTCGTCTCTCATTTGTTTCAAAACTCTTTAATACGACTCCCACGTGTTTAGGGTAAATCTAAGACTTCTTAAAGCCTATATAAAGGCTATCTATTGGCTTGTAAACAGATCTAAGTAATTCAGTAAAAATCTTTGTGATTAAACATTCTTTGTGATTTTTAGTGAGAAAAAAATTTTAGATTGCAAAAGAGAATTTTTTTTTGTGAGTGTTTTATGATTCACTAATAAGATTAAGTGATCTTGATCCACCGTAGACATAAGCAAGTTACCGAACTATATAAATTTATGTGTTCTTTTTTTATTATTTTTTTTAATTTCTTAATTATTTGTTATGTATTATTTACTTGGGTAATATTGTTTATTTGTGTACTTCTATTTCCAACACTATATTTAAACTGTGCATGATTCATGGTATCTGCGGATCAAACAGTTTGTGTAGTTTTGTTCCGAAATCTGGGAGGACATGCTCTTGCTTATCTGGATTCAAGATGAAAAATAACTTTGGATTGGTCTCATGGTTGCGAACTTGATCTTGAATTCAAAATCTCTTGCAATCATACTGAGGTCGGTTTTCTCCGACTCCCACATGTTGATTTCTATGGCTACGATATTGGCTACACAGAAAATTCCACGATCAATAATTGTGAAAAAAATTGCTTGGAATCGTGCGATTGCAAGAGTTTCATGCTCTTGTTTCGAGGAGGGAAATACAACTGTTATCGCAAATTCCTCTTGGTTAATGGACACCGTTCGTCTGACTTTGACGGAATCACTTATTTAAAACTGCCCAAAGCTAGAAATTTCGCTCTGAGTAATGACAGGTCCCAAAGCATGGATTGTCGAGGCGTACGTTCAATAGAACTCGATAGAACGTACAGAAAACCAAATTAAATGAAACACTGAGGTTTCTGCGCTGGTTTGCATGTGGTATTGGAGGTGTAGATATGGCCTGCGTCTTCTCGGTGTGGTGTTTCCTGTATAGGACCGATAACGAGCCAGAAGCGACTATGGAAGGCTACGTTCTCGCCGCAACTGGGTTCAAAAGATTCAGTTACTCTGGGCTCAAAAAGGCTGCGCCGGGTTTCACTGAAGATATTGGAAGAGGCGCGGGAGGCATTGTGTGCAAAGGCACCTTACCCGACGGACGAGTTGCTGCGATCAAGAGACTAAATGAAGCTGGCCATGGCGAAGCCGAATTTCTAGCAGAAGTTCGCACCATTGGGAAGCTTCACCACATGAATTTGATAGCAATGTGGGGATATTGTGCAGAGGGAAATCACAGGCTCTTGGTTTACCAGTATATGGAGCATAGATCATTAGAAGAAAATCTTTCTTCCAGGGCACTCGAATGGAAGAAACGGTTTGAAATTGCGGTGGGCACTGCAAAAGGTTTGGCTTATTTGCATGAAGAGTGCTTAAGAGTGGATTTTACACTGTGATATAAAGCCACAGAACATACCATTGGATTCCAATTACCAACCAAAGGTGGCAGATTTTGGCTTGTCGAAGCTGTTGAACAAGGGTGGCCTTAATAATTCAAGCTTCTAGAGGAACTAGAGGTTACATGGCGCCTGAGTGGGTTTACAGTAATCTGCCCATCAGCTCAAAAGTTGACGTCTATAGCTATGGGATTGTATTGTTAGAGATGGTAACGGGAAAGGGTCCAACAGGTAACCATACCTTTGACAATGCAAGATTGGTAACTTGGGCGAGGGAGAAAATAAATATGGCCGCTGCTTCAAGAGAGTGTTGGATTGAAGAAATTTTGGAGCCCTTATTGGCCAGTGAATACAACAGAAATGAGTTGGAACGTTTGATTAAAGTGGCTCTGCTATGTTTAGAAGAAGACAAGGACGCAAGACCAACCTTGAGCCAAGTGGTAGAAATGCTTCTATGCAAAGAGGATGATTGTTACAAGCTCTTCCCTGAGGCACACGAACATCAATAATTACTTCGCTTTTTTTAGCTAGTGTTTTAATAGTTTTGAATCGGTTGCTGCTGGCTGCGCCTGATGCTTAATTTCTTTCCTGTATTTTCCTAGATCAAAAAGGTTTTAGTTGTGATTTGTGATGGTCCGCTAAATAAAACGTCGCCAGAGTTGTTGATTTTTAGTTTCGGTACAATAATGGCCTTTTTCAAATTACTATTGAGATTTTTGAAAATGTAAATTCAATCTAAATGTTTAATAAAATAATTTAAAATTTCTTTTTCGGCAGATTTGTTCCTCTCATAATCATTTAAAAAAAATTCCGAGAAATTTATTTTATTAAATATTTTTTAAAATTAGCTTTTGAAAATATCAATATATATAGAGGATTGATTTAGTGGGTGACTGAGTTTACCACTCGATAAGCTCCACGGCACTATTTGATAGTGTTTTTTTTTTTTCGATGTTATTGTTGAAACAATACTAATATACTACAGAATGCTAACACGTATCCACGAACTCACCAAGTAGTGATTTCCATCACTTACTAAATTAGTCCTTATATATATATTGTTCAGGGTCAAATCTGATTAGGTTTGCCCTAGACTCCATAAACACTTAAGAATTTATTATTGAGTGTGGAAAAGACTGTGCTGTTGGGCTTGTCTGTGTCAAGGTAAGAGTTTTGTCAATTGCTAAGTGGTGAAAGATGTGATACTGAGTTGGGAATCATTGAGAACTAATTGAGTACACAACAAATGCTAGGTTAGAGGCGGTCACCAACGAGGTGGCAAGCGATGGCCCCCCGGTGCTCAAATAAGAATGCAACTTAGTGGCAAAAGTTTTCCAAAAGTTTTTGTCCTAAAAAGAGTTTGAAAAAGAAGGAGAAGATTTTTTTCTTGTGTGGTATCCTCAGTCGCGTATGTTAATTGAGTTCAAAAATTAGAGATATGTTGAATATGGAAGGACAAGAACTTAAAAGAATTCCCCATGGAGTTGACACACAACGACACATGATTAGAGAGTTTCATATTCAGTACGAGTGTTTTGGAGAAATGTTAAGGATAAATGCTACTCGATAATTATTCTCTCTAAAGCTTGGAGTACAAGTGCATTTTTGATTGGACAGTTTATGGAAGAGTTGACTTTGAGAGCAGGCAACAACATGTGTTGACTCCTAAGTTTCAGTTGGTACAGGCTTATCTCACTTAATTTCAAATATATCTCATCTCTTTATCAATAAGGAAACAAAGTATTGGTGACTGTCGAGAATCTAATATACGTGGATGTATGCATGTATAATTGTATTTATTATATAAAATACGTATCATATATATATTTAATGCTGCGGAATTATCAAATCATACAATAAACACAATAAATAATATATTAATCATATTAATATATTAGAAGAATTGAGAAATCATCATAACGTGTAACGTTATACATGTATATCCTGAGAGTTCGCATGGAGACCAACTCATTGGCAATTCTAATCACTAACTCAGTGGGCTTAATAAACTAGAACAATAGCTCTTTAATCTAGCATGAGATTAACCCATAACACCTCAAAATAATTGATTACGTGTATTTTTTCTTTTTTCTAAAAGAAAATAAAATGAAAATTGAAGCAATTAACAATTGCTTCTTTCAGCATCAAAAGAGAAATGAAAAATTTTCATTTCCTTCCATTTCTTCTTCTCTCGGCACAACAAAAAGGAAAATAAAATAATTTCATTTTTTTCTCTTCACGACCTTACAAGAAGAATTTTCTTCTTCCCGTATCACACACATTTATCTCATATATATATATATATATGTAATAATAATATTATATATTATAAGATACTACACATGGCAACCATTTAGGAAAAATAATAATATTATAATAAATAATAATATAATATAAAAATACTGGTTGACTACTATTTAGCAATATATAATATAATAATATTATATTATATAATAATATATTATAATGAAATATTTTGATTATTTAATAATTAAATAATTATTGTGTGAAATGACTATTTTATCTTCATAAATAGTTATAAAGTCTACCCCTAGTGGATTCTACCATACCTGCACTTGGGTAAAGTCAACCGAGTGTCTACATTACACTACGTGTCATTATACAATTAGCAAATAATAATTATTGACTGATTGTTATATTTAACGCTTATATACAGACATGCACTCCCGTGGTAGTGCTAGATATTACTAAATTAAACAATTTAATTCGATACGCTGCTCCAGTGCACTCCATATCACGGGACTCCATAGATCCACGTTTGATTCGTCAAATAAAACTAGTCCATGAGTCCGTGAACATTGCCCTACGCACACGTCACGAAAATACAAATTAGCACATCGATCTTTCAAGTTGAGGTTACAATGCATACGTATAGTCCTTTTGTTATAATATCCTGGATGTGCGACGATATAAATTATCATTGTCAAATTTTCATGTGCTCATCAATATTTTATCTCCAGATATGTATTTCACTGAACAATATATTAGAATTTATACTCATGTGCCATCCTATTATTGTATGAATATTTTATTTTATAATATTTATACAGTTCATTATTTGTTAAATCGCTAATTACTATTATTAAATAGTTCAATGCTTGTGACGCTATAGACATTATATGATCTGAAAGGGTTCAGATTTGGTCTAAAGAAGTTTAGATCAATGTTAAGAGTTAACATCACTGAAAACTATAAATGCTAAAAAGTTAACATGTTATATTAATCAGTGAAGTCTAAGAATTAGAATCTTGTCTGTGATGGTACAAAGACTTGAGAATACATTAGTAATAACATAGTTACAAGAGTTGCGATAGGTGCTAAGAAATGTTATTATTAAGTCTATTATCAAATTATATGTTCTTGGTCTTAATTCACCGATGTAGGTCTGTCAGTGGAATCCCTTTTCATAGACCAGTGCATACTATACCTATATAGTTTAGATGATTGTTCTTAACTGACCATGAGCTTATTGGAAGTTCGTATAGCATATACGTGTTCAGTAAGGACAGAATACTGAACAAATTCAATGAGGACCCCAATAAACATCCCATGAAGCTGTCAATGAAAGGTCATCTCGAGTTAAGTAGTATACGTGATCCTTTGACCTGAGTACCACGGTGGGCTTGTAAGTGATCCATCATACTTTAGTTCCACACATGTCACAGACCTTTCACGGTGCGACTGGTGGGTGTCTCTGAGTATGGTCTGATACTTATAGAGTCTGGTGTGTATATATATTGGATTTGTTAGCTCACATGAATGAGTTATATATCCAGATACTCAATGACTGTATTTTAGAAAGTCTTATGGCCATAAGCAACAAATTCAAGAAAAAAGTTTTCTACAGGGTTAAACAATATTGTAAAAGTATTTGCATATATTGTTTGTTAAGATACGTGTCTGCAGATAAATTCACGGATGAGCATATAAGAATTTGACAGTAGTGATCTATATCCCTGCTCTTCTAGAATATAATTGGCAGAAGGATTATACGTATACGCTATAATCTCAACTTGTATGGTCTACTGCACTGATTTGTAATATCTGTGACATTGACATAGGGCATCGATTTCGGACTTACAGAATAGTTCTGTTTGACAAGTTGGGAATGAACTTAGAGAGTCCCGCAATATGAAGTATACTCGTTGTGCACTAGGGCAGCATACTGGATTGAATAGTTCGATCCAGAAACTTCAAATAGACCAAACATTTACTTAGGTCTTCCTCCGTTCGTGCACGTATCAAAACTTAAGAGTTAAGTACATCAATTAGTTATTGACCAATGAGATATTGACACATGACACATTATGGACCAATTATTGTTTAACTTAAAAATTACCAAAATGATCTTATTTATTGAACAAATAATATCATTATTTTATTCATTAAAATGTTTATTGAATAAAATAATAATAATAAAAAATAATATTATTATTTATATTGAAACCAAACAATTCATTTTTTATTTAAATTAGCATGTGTTTATACCATGATTTAATATGATTAAATTATTTATTTAATATTAATTAAATGATATAATAAGTATAAATGGGTGGCACTTATAAATAGTGTTAGGGTTGGTGCTTACGTGTCATCCTTGAATGTACATATACTTGTGTATTTATACAAGTGTACATTCTCATTAAATCGCTAATGTCCATATATATGGTATTATGTAATGTAACGTTATAGACATTGTAGATCTGAAAGAGTTCAGATCAGATCTAAAGAAGTTTAGATAAGGGCTCATAGTTAGCCACGCTGAGAAATATAAATGTTAAATGTTAGCACAGCTAAGAGTTAGCTGGTTATAATACTCAGTATATCTAAGAGTTGAAGCCTTGTCTGTAATAAGATATAGACCTAAGAATATACTAGTAACTACATAGTTATAAGAGTTATAATCGGGTGCCAGAAAATGCATGTTGCACAAGTATGTTCTCAAATAATTATTCATAATATATTTCTACCGATGCAAGTCTGCAGGTGGATACCTTTTTATATAAATCAGTATATATCGTACCTATAGGGTATAGATGGTCGTTCCTAGCCGACCGTGAGCTTGGAGCTCGTATTAACATATGGTATCCAGTTTGGTCTGGATATGAGACAGACTCACGAGGGCCTCCGATAGATATCCAATGTAAGTTGTCAACAGAGGGTCCTCTCGAATTGAGTAGTATACATGGTCCTTTGACCTGAGTGCCACAGTGGGCTTGTAAGTGATCCACCATACTTTGGTACCACGCATGTCACAAACCTTTTATTGTGTGACCGCTGGGTATGGTCTGATGCTTATGAGGTCCAGTGTGTACAGATGTAGGATTTGCCAGCTCCCATATAGAGTTAGATATTCAGATGCTTCGAGATTATATCTCATAAAAATCTTGTGGGCACAAGTATTAATCCCAGGAAAGAGTTCCATTAGGGTAGAATAATATGGTAAAAGAGTTTGCGCATATTGTTCAGTGAGATACGAGTCTGGAGATAAGACATGGATGAGTATTAGGAAATTTGACGGTGATAATCTATATCCCCGCACATCTAGGATATCATGACCAGATGACTAAACGTATGCGTTATAACCTCAGTTTGCATGGTTCAACGCACTGATTTGTTGTATCCGTGACGTGTACGTGTGGCATTGCTCACGGACTCATGGAATAGTTTCATTTGACGAATATGGCGTAGGACCTAAGGAGTCTCACGATATGGAGTGTACTCATTGTGCACTGGGGCAGCATGCCGAATTAAATTATTTAATCCAGCAATATTTAGCACTACCACAGGAATGCGTGCGTGTCTGCATTTAAGTATTAAATACAACAATTAGTTAATAATTATTATTTATTAATTATATTATGACACGTGACGTATTGTAGACTCTCGGTTAAGTTTATCAATGTGTAAAATTTGAGACAAAATGGTCAAATCTCATTTTAATTATTAAATAATTAAATATCTCTCTTTTTTATATTATATTATTATTATAATATATATATATATATATAAAGAAAGAGAAAGAAGAAGGGAAGTGTGTGTGTGAGCATTTTTGCTCGGGAGAGAGAAATGGAGCAAAAGAAATATAAAAGGAGGAGGAGGAGAAGAAGAAGAAGAAGAGAAGAAGAAAAAATAAGGAAAAAATAAAATTGTTTCATTTTTCTTTATGTTTCTAATTGAAGCAATGTTAGATTACTTCAAATTCTTCATTTTTTTTTTTTATCTTTTTGGAGAAAAGGATGAAAAACACACATTAGTTATTTTAAGGATTAAGAGTTAATCCCATACTGAATATGAGACTGCTGTTCTAGCTCACCAAGCCCACCGTGTTGGTGACTAGAATTGTCCGCGAGTTGGTCTCCATGCGAACTTCAAAAACAATATGTGTATAACGTTACACGTTAGAGTTAGTTCTCAAACTTATTAATATATTAATGTGATTAATATATTTTATTTATTGTGGTTATTGTAAAATTTACACGCTTTTGCCGCGTTAGGCAATAGATACAATAACACATGCATACACCTACGTGTACTAAATCCTCCGCCAACAAATAGTTGGCCTTAACATATTTTTTAATAATGATAAAATATTTTTCATTTGGCTTAGATTTATGCAAAGTTTATTTAAATAATTTTTTATTTTGTTTTATTTTCATTTGGTTTTATTGTAAATAATAATAAACAAAACATTAATGACAAATATTGACCTAGATAATAGATACCATTATGTGAGAAAAATAATAAACAAATGAAAGAGTAATATGTTGCTCAATTGATGAAGGAAAAAATTGGTCATGACATTAAGAGTGAGAGAGAAGTAAATTTAGCTAAGTGTTAGAAAATTCTCTCAAGTGTTGAGATCACAAAAACACACATCTTTCATTTTTCTTTCCATTTTGGCCATCTATACTATAAGGTGGGAATAAGGTTTCAAGAGTTGAATCTTTTGCTAGAAGAGCTGCTATTCTAGCTTCCTCAAGCCCACCTTGTTGAGAAACTAGAATTGTGAACGAGTTGCTTTAAGGCGGATACTCCGGTTCGACCATATACCAAAGGCTTGACAAGGTACTATTTCTTAATCTTGAAGTATTTTACATTTATGAGATAACATGTAAAAGTTCATTTATGTTTATCATTGAGTAATTTATATGTCATGCCCCAGACCCAAAAGATCCGACACACAACATCACTTACATTCATTAAATGTATGTGCACTCATAAATAATATTACATAAAATTTCAAATTTTAATTTAACATAGGAATCTTTAACAAGTTGCCAGTAAGTTCAACATTAAAATCAACTCATAACCTAACATATAAACATAAGTTTCTATTAATAATATTTAAACATTCATTTCAATTTCGATTAGAATTATAACAATTGAATTATGACTTGGACAATTAGTAAACTGGAGATACGCAGAATTTTCTCAAAGATTAACATTCTACTATGTCACCAGTAGCAACTTTGTTATCAGAAGCCCAAAATATATTCATTGCAAATTCTTACTTAAAATCAACCAATAACCACAATTGTTGAAACATAAACCAAATCCAACTACACACAATAAAATAATACATAAGTATTAATTCAATAAGGACAAATCAAATATCTTATCCCACGTGTCCTCGAATGAAACACTCAGCAACCTAGCAACTTAGGGAACCCAAGGAACAACAGAAACCTTGCCAAATTCACTAAGCACACATGTACCTTATTTACCTGAAATCACCATAAACTATAATGAGTATAAAACTCAGTAAGCATACTAGTTTTCATATATCAAATACAAATACATATATGTACACAATATATACGTATAATATGCTGTGATAAATCAAAATCATAATTTTATCAAAATCATATATATCATGTATATCCATGCTCACATTCATAAACACATGTCTTCATATTTCATATCAAAATATACTTTGACATAACATAAACATATTCCTAACTATATTTATAAAATCATACATAACAATTACTATGTTTATTATTATTTCAGTAAAAAGTCTAGTATACTTACCTCTTAGCACTTTCGGCTACAAGGCTTAATTTTCTTTAACCTATCAATTGATATTAATCCTTTCATAAACCTCAAAATTCACACAAAATATTTTAAATAGCTTACAAAATTACACATATTGCACTTATCACATCGAATTGGTCTAATTACTTGATTTCTCAAAACCTGTTATTCTGACCACTTACACTTAACAAAAAAAATTTATACATCAAATGATGTTCAATTACTCTAAAATCATACTATATCTTTCTTCACTCATATATATTTCTTATATAAGAAAATCATATCATAATTCCTACACATTCCATTACATAAATACCATCAAATCCAAACTATTATTCTGGTGGGATCAAGATATTTACTGAACAGTAGTCAGTCTCGTAATTTTATAAAATCAGATACAAACTCAAAAATTACAAAACTATCATAGAATTACTCTTGACACATATTTCAATCTATTATAAATATTTCACTTCAAAATCCCTGCTAAAAGTATTCCATAGCTTTAAAAATCTGTTAATTAAATACTGCAATGAGCTGACACTCTTTAGAAAATCGTAACAATTTAACCACATTGATCTAAATTCTCAATCCTGAGTATATCATATTATACATATAAAATTATCATATTCCATAAATTTGTAAGTTTTAAAGATCATTAAGCAAATAAAAAATTATTTGTCACTGTATCATATTGTTAACACATAAAATTTTTAGAATTTCAGGGTCATTTTGGTAAATTCACTACAAGTTCAATTTCTGAAATTTTCAATCGATTCAAAATCTCAAATAATTCTAAACATATCTAATTTCATATACTAAAAATTCAAAACTAGAATCGAATCACAACAATTTATAAAATTTTTGGATCAAGAGACTATCAAGTAGAAATTCTATAATTCATCATGATTTATCAAGCTATCTACATAGATCATCATTACTTCTCACAATATCTTATGAAATACATATCTAATTCTCAATTATACATATTTTTAAAAATAAAAAATTAAAGGAATTAACTAATTTAACACCAAAAAATTAAGAAAAGATTATAATATACTTCTTAAAACTTAAATTCCAACTTTCTTCTTCTTCTTCTATTTCTCTCCTCTTTCTTTCTCTATTTTTTCACTCTAAAAGAGGTAGTTCAATCAAATGAGTGAATTAGGGTTTCAAAAGTGTATTTTTATACTAAGAGGCTAATTTTTTATATTTATAAAGTTGCCCCAAAAACTTTTAAAGCATTACAATTTGGTCCCTAAAATAAATCTAAAGTCTTGCAAATAAACCTAATACTAATAGTATGTCCTTAATCTTTACAAACACTACTAATAACAATACATAAATTAAGTATCACCCATATACAAATAAAATATGTATATATATATATATATATATAAATAATTATTCTTACCGATTGTGGATACTGGTTACTACATTATATTCCGTTCATCCGCGACGCATATATGTATGTGATACATATGCTATATTTGAATGATAAACACAAACTCATATGCATGCACCATATGTTTAAAATCACTTACATAATATATGCAAACTCTTTTACCATATTGTTTCTTCCACCCTGATGGAAACTATTTTTCGGAATTAATGCTTGTGGCCACAAGACTTTCTAAGATACAGTCTCGAAACATCTAGATATCTAACTCCCTATGCGAGCTAACAGATCCCATAGCTATACACACTGGACTCTATAAGCATCGAACCATACCCAGCAACACCCAGCGGTCACACCATAAAAGGTCTGTGACATATGTAGAACCAAAGTATGGTGGATCACTTATAAGCCCACTGTGGCACTCAGGTCAAAGGACCACATATACTGCTTAACTCAAGAGGACCTTCCATTGATGGCTTACATTGAATGTCTATCGGAGGCCTCGTGAGTCTGTCTTATATCCAATCCTAATTGGATACCCATATGTCAATACGAGCTCCAAGCTCACGGTCGGCTAAGAATGATCATCTATACCCTATAGGTACGACATATGTTGATATATATAAAATGGTATCTATCGATAGACCCGCATCGGTAAAAATAGATCAGGGATAATTACTTGAGAACATACTTGCGCAACATGCATTTTCTGGCACCCGATTGCAACTCTTGTAACTATGCAGTTACTAATATATTCTCAGGTCTATGTCTTATTACAAACAAGGCTCCAACTCTTGAATTTTCGCCGAGTATTATAATTAGCTAACAATTAACTGTGCTAACATTTAACAATTATATCTCTTAACATGACCAACTGTGAGCCTATAACTAAACCATTTTAGCTCAGATTTGAACTCTTTTAGAACATTCAATGTCTGTAATATTATATTGTATAATACCGTTTAAATAGGTATTAACAATTTAATACAAATATATATTTATATAAATACATAAGTATATGTATATTCAATAATGACACGTAAGCACCAACTCTAACAGTGACATGCTGACATAGCAATATAATAGTCACCCTTCAAGATTACACTTCCATGGGACATTATCCTCTTATCCTACTATCCTAAAATTAGGTTTCTTAATGATTTGTGGTGGGGCTTGGTGATGATGTGGAGAGTAAATTGAATTTGCTAACATGTCCTTTGACTGTGGCACCGAATGATGTCATAAAGAATAATTTGACTTTATTGACTTGTCCTTTGACCATTAGGATGAATGGTGACGTAGATGCCTATATGAGCCCCATTTTATGTACACGACAAGTTTGTGGAGGTTGATGGGCTTGGGATTTTACAATGTCCGGTGGCATAGTCCTGATTTAGGCCAAACAACTATTTAAGGATGCAAGCTTGAGTGGCCAAGTGACTTCTTAGGAGCGACCCATGTGTTGGGATTTGTGCTTACGTGTCATCCCATAATGTATAAATATATAGTGATTATATTTATACAATTATTATTTCTAATAAAATCGTTAATATTATTTTTATTAAATGGTAAGATGCTTGTAACGTTTTAGACATTGTATGATCTGAAGGAGTTCAGATTTGGTCTAAAAGAGTTTAGACCAGGGCTAAGAGTTAGCAACGCTAATAGTTATAAACACTAAGAGTTAGTGGTACTAAGAGTTAGCAAAATCTAAGGAGTTAGAGCCTTGTCTGAAATAGGACAATGACCTAAGAATATATTAGTAATGACATAGCTGTAAGGAGTTGCAGATGGTGCTAGGAAATGTCATTATGCAAATATGTTCTCAAACATAATGTTCCTGATCTAATTTCATCGATGCGGGTCTATCGGTGGAACCCATTAATATAGATTAGTGTATGTCTATATCTGGATGGTCCAGATGGTTAGTCTTAGTAAACCATGAGCTTAGTAGGAAGCTCGTATAGAGATGCAGGTATTCAGTAAGGACTGGATATTGAACAGACTCACGAAGACATCCAATAGACATCTCATAAAGCCATCAATGGAAGGTCTTCCGAGTTGAGTAGTATTTGTGGTCCTTTGACCTGAGCGCCACGGCGGGCTTGTGAGTGATCCACCATGCTTTGGTTCCACACATGTCAGAAACCTTTCATGGTCTGACCGCTGGGTGTCGCTAGGTATGGTCCGATGCTCATGGAGTTTGATGTGCGTAGATATGGGATCCATCAGCTCATATGAGTGGGTTGTATATCCTAATGCTCTGAGATTGTATTTCAGAAAGTCTTGTGGCCGCAAGCATAAACCTCGAAAAAGATATTCCGGAGGAATAAACAATATCACAAAAGTTTGTGGATATTGTTCTATGAAATATAAATCTGGAGATAAGTTCATGATTGAGCAAATAGAGATTTGACGGTGATGATCTATATCTCTGCTCTTCAAGGATATAAATGATGGAAGGACTATACGAATATGTAATAACCTCAACTTGTATGGTCTAACATGCTAATTTGTAATATCCGTAACGTGTGTGTGGGACATTGTTCACGGACGTATGGAGGAGCTCTATATGACAAATTAGGTGTGGACCTAGAGAGTCTCACAATATGAAGTATACTCGTTGTGCACTGGGGTAGCGGATTGGATTGAATAGTTCGATCCAATAAATTTCAGCAAAAGAGAACGATTGTTTAGGGATCCCTCGGATTGTACATTTGTCAAGACTTAATTGTTAAGTACATCACTTAATTAATTAACAAGGGTTGTTAATTAATAGAATATTGACAAATGACAAAATTTGTTCCATGATTTGATTTTACCTTTTTACCATTTAACCATGGTAGTAAAAATCAGTAAGGTAAAAAGTAATTATTCAAAATTATTTTGAATAATTAAATCATATATTATTATTATATTATTAGATAATATTATAATATATATAGATCATGACATTGTATTTTAATACAATGAGTGGCCTAAATGTTGGTCATTTAATTACCCATTATAATTAAAGTAATTATAATTGTTAGGTAAAGATTAATTTTGGTGGCCATTATTCTAGTGCTTGGTTTAATTAATTCTAAATGGGAGACCAATAATAAAATTGGTGGAGCACTTCATTTTGTTTATTTTGTTTAATCAAAGTGTTGAATAAACAAATGAATTTTGGCAAAACAATTGAATTCATTCATTCATTCAATTTTTGGAGAAGAACTTGGCAATGGCAAGGAAGAGAGGTAAGAGAGAGTTCTTTGAGTTTTATTCTTTCAAGTGTTGAAAAATAAACAAACTTCTCTTCATCTCCTTCTTTAATGGATGGCAAAAAATGAATGATATGTAAATAGAGAAAAAGATAATTATTTTGCAAAGAGTTGTTCAAATAATTATCATGTAGAAATTGTTTCTAATATTAATATACAAGAGTTGTATGTTAAAGATTTTTAATTAATACAAGAGTTGTATAGAAAATATTTACCATCTCCATTTAAGAAACAAAAATTGTATTCAAAAGAGTTTGAATACAAGTGCTCAAAATTCTAAATACTAAGCTACCATTCTAGCTCCTTAATCCCACCAAAAGTTATGGACTAGAATTGTTTAACATATACTTCAAGGTGAGCTCTTCACATGGATTATTGAAGAACTTAAAGAATTTGTAAAGCTACCTTCATTAGGTGAGTATTTTACATTATGTGTTATAATACAATATTATTCATCATGTTTATATTTGTATAATTGTTATACTTGTTCATATATGTGATATATGTTGTTCATCATGTTCATAATTGTATAATTGTTATACTTATGCATATATGTGATATATGTTGAATTTGTTAAAATGGGTGTATTTTATAACATGCTTCCGTTGCGCATATAGTAATTTTTGAAATTACACACACACTCGTATAATCACACACTCTATGATAAACACCCAAACACCATGTGCCTCTATAATTTCCTTAACATATAGATATATATATATCGTAAAAACCAAAATTTTCTTATACTTATTATTTAATTCTAAGTTTATCTAATAATAAACATATATTATATAATCTAGATTATTATAAGTTAGTATAACAATGTTTGTAGTCAAATTTGATAAGCTAAGGACTAGTCGTCTTTTGAGTACAAACGAGTAAGGATTTATTCTTGTGAGGGAAAGCAATAGCTTAGTAAATTTTACCAGAGCTCAAGAGCAGTGAGTGTAAGACCTCTTAGAGGAAGTTTTTTTCTCAACTAAGTCAGAAAAAGTTACTTAGGTTGTGCTTAGGGTCAGATGAAGTATTCAAAAGATGTGGAGCTAGCCAAAGAAGATCTCAAAACATATTTTGGAGGCGAAGGTAACTTAAGTTTCATAGGATGTTTAGGAGATGACTTGAGTTAGAGCTGAAATTAATAGATATTTTAAGGAGTTTGTAACAAAGTAAGACTAAGCAAAGTTTATTAGAGCTGAGCTTACAACTCAGTAATGGTGCAGAGAATGATTTTTATGTCAGTAACTTAGTAAAAAGAGTTAAGGTTCGGATTAGGTGTATGCTGATATCAATCTCATAATTTATAAGTTAAACACAATCTAACAAGTATTTAATAAGAAAATACAATATAAAAATATCCAACACATAAATTTACGCGGTTCAACTTAAAGTTTATATCTACAGGCAAAGCTCATAACCAAATCCACTATATAAAGGGGATATTGCAGGATATAGATTACAATAAAAGTAATGGACTTATTGTTGGAATTTGTGCTTACGTGCCATCCCATAATGTATAAATATATAGCGATAGTATTTATACAATTATTATTTCTAATAAAATTGTTAATATTATTTTTATTAAATGGTAAGATGCTTGTAACGTTTCAGACATTGTATGATCTGAAGGAGTTCAGATTTGATCTAAAAGATTTTAGACCAGGGCTAAGAGTTAGCAACGCTAATAGTTATAAACACTAAGAGTTAGTGGTAATAAGGGTTAACGAAATCTAATTAGTTAGAGCCTTGTCTAAAATGGGATAATGACCTGAGAATATATATATTAGTAATGACATAGCAGCAATAAGTTGCAGATGGTGCTAGGAAATGTCATTATGCAAGTATATTCTCAAATATAATGTTCCTGATCTAATTTCATCGGTGCGGGTCTATCGGTGGAACCCATTAATATAGATTAGTGTATGTCTATATCTGGATGGTCCAGATGGTTAGTCTTAGCAAACCATGAGCTTAGAGGGAAGCTCGTATAGAGATGCAGATATTCAGTAAGGACTGGATATTGAACAGACTCATGAAGACATCCAATAGACATCTCATAAAGCCATCAATGGAAGGTCTTCCGAGTTGAGTAGTATTTATGATCTTTTGACCTGAGCGCCACGGTGGGCTTGTGAGTGATCCACCATGCTTTGGTTCCACACATGTCAGAAACCTTTCATGGTCTGACCGCTGGGTGTCGTTGGGTATGGTCCGATGCTTATGGAGTTCGGTGTACGTAGATATGGGATCTATAGGCTCATATGAGTGGGTTGTATATCTTAATGCTCTGAAATTGTATTTCAAAAAATCTTGTGGCCACAAGCATAAACCTCGGAAAAGATATTCCGGAAGAATAAACAATATCACAAAAGTGTTTGTGGATATTATTTTATGAAATATAAATCTGGAGATAAGTTCATGGTTAAGCAAATAGAGATTTGACGGTGATGATCTATATCTCTACTCTTCAAGGATATAAATGATGGAAGGATTATACGAATATATAATAACCTCAACTTGTATGGTCTAACACGCTAGTTTGTAATATCCGTAACGTGTGTGTGGGACATTATTCACGGACGTATGGAGGAGCTCTATATGACAAATTAGGTGTGGACCTAGAGAGTCTCACAATATGAAGTGTACTCGTTGCGCACTGGGGTAGCGGATTGGATTGAATAATTCGATCCAATAAATTTCAGTAAAATAGAACGATTGTTTCGGGATCCCTTGGGATATGCATTTGTCAAGACTTAATTATTAAGTACATTATATAATTAGTTAACAAAGTTGTTAACTAATAGGATGGTGACAAATGGCAAGATCTAAACCCTTCATTTTGTTTCATGATATATTAATAAAATAATACAAAAATAATTTTTGATTTATTTTATTATATTAATTAAATAATCAAAAATAGTTTTTGATTTATTTATTATATACTTTTAATGCACTAAACATTATTAAATAGTTTATTACATTAATGTTATTTAAATGAATTTAATATTTAGCCATTATGAATGGTGGAGGATTTCTTTATATTGCATGTATTAAAATAAACCATTAAATGAATTTAATTCATTTTCATTCATTGAAGTGGACGTCCATGTTTTGGCTAATGGAGGGAACACTTCTTCATTTATTATTATTCTTTTAAGCATTAAGGAAGTGGAGGGACCTAGGCATATTGTTAATAATATTGAGTAGGAGACCAACTAAAATGATGGTGGGGAAATCACTTCATTTTGTTTGGCCATCAATTGAGAAAACAAGTATTGAATGAATTGAATTCATTCTTACAATGTGAAGGTCTCGGCCAAGAGAGGAGGAAGGAGAGAGAAATACCTTGTCTTGTTTTTCTTTCAAGGAGTTGAATGATAAGTGTGTGAAATTTTTTCTGGTTTGATTAATCTTACACACTTGGATAACTTAGCAATGACAAAGAGAATTTATTGTTGTTGTGTTTGTAAAGTGTTACCAACAAGAACAAAAATAAAAGATCATCTTCTTCTCTTTCCATGAATGGCTAAACCACATTCATATTTATGAAACAAGTATATGTATTCAAAGAGGTTGAATACAAGTTGCTGAAAAATTCTAAAGCTACCATTCTAGCTCCATAATCCCACCAAATGTTACAGACTAGAATTGTTCAACATATACTTCAAGGTGAGCTCTTCACATAGATTGGTGAAATACTTGAAGAATTTGTAAAGCTACTTTCATTAGGTAAGTATTTTACATTATGTTATAATACAATATTGTTCATCATTTATTATTGTATAATTGTTATACTTATGCATATATGTGATATATGTTGAAATTGTTAAAATTGGTGTATTTTGTAACATGCTTCCGCTGCGTATATAGTAATTTTTGAAATTACGCATACACTCGAATTATCACATACTCGATAATACAACACCCAACACTTATAAGCTAGCATTTTATATGTTGTTCTCCTATTTGGAGTTTTAAAGGCACTGTCATGCGCTTTGATGTAGTTTTCTTAGTAAGGATAAAAGGTAGTTCTTTGAGATTTATCAAGTGATTGAAGGTTGCCAAGAGGGTAGGGCAAACCTTAATATGGAAATAAAAAGGCAAGGAGCTTTAAAAGAAAAGAGAATATGGTAGACATGAAAAAGTGGAATAATGAATAAATAACTTCCTCTATCATTCTTGAAGAAAGTGATGTTTATATAGTGGGGATTAATGTGAGCTTATTAGGCCACTTAGATACTTTTTATTATAGAAAAAAAGTGTAGTATCTTTAAGGCTAATGTTATATTTAACTGAGAAGGAGGAGGATGTTTTAGAGTTGTCATGCTTATGAAAAGATAGTGAGGATATTCTTATTATGCTAATGAATATATTACTCTAAGTGTCATTATCTTAAAAGTGAGGTTAACACATGTCATATTAAGAATGGATATTAGTGATAGTCCGGTCCTCGCTCAATGTTACTTGGTAATTTTGTGCTGATCAAACCTTCTGTGGATAGGGCAGCAATAATGTGACGCTTCAAGATTAGTTTTTTATTGATTGCCCATGTGATCTTATCTTTAATGAGGTATTAAGGTGAATGATAGCCTTTGTAGTATCATCTGCAGTAATAGATAAATGTTTATAGTCTATTCTAAGTGCTCTGCAAGATTACACCTATTCTTTTATGCCCTCTTATCTCTTCCCTTACTAGTTGCTCTCTAATATGGTTCTATGAACTGATGTGGTAAGTGTGAAGCTCAGTGGTGACATGGCACTAAGTTATTATACTGATATCTTGTTTTGATAGTTTGATTTCTACTTGTACGCTAATATAGTAAGCATTAAGTTTTGTTGAGATCCCTCATCAAATGGACTTGGCATAGAATACCCCATCACACTAAATGAAAAGTATTGATTGGTTTATAAAGCAATATTTATAAGGTTGTGGTGGTCAATCTCGTGCAAAGTTCAATCTTGCTTTCAATAAGCCACGTGTTAGTTTATTATTAGTCTATAAGGCAATCCAAAATTTTCAACAACAAATAATAATAATAATAATAATAATAATAATTATTATTATTATTATTATTATTATTATTATTATTATTAACGTAATGATTCTAACGGTAGGATTAAGCTTAAAATGAAAATGGATAGGCGTAGGCTTAATAGTGAACGCGGAACCCCCTGTTTATAGATATGAGATCAATGATTTAAAATAAAAAAAGACAAATATTGAGAGAAATAGTTAAACTTCTTTATTATGTTGCAAAGAGAGATTGAAGACGAAGATTTTCTAACGCAGTGCAGGCACTAAATGCATCATCAAGATCATACACACCTACAACATTATGATAATAAAATTGACTAATGCATATAAACTAACACCATTATTATTATATTTGATTGCTTCTATAGTAACCAGTATCCACAACTGGTAAGAATATGTATTTATATATATATATATTTTATTTATATGTGGGTGATAATTAATTTATGTATTTTTATTAGTAGTGTTTGTATAGGTTAAGGACATACTATTAGTATTGGATTTATTTACAATACTTTAGATTTATTTTAGGGACCAAATTATAATACTTTAAAAGTTTTAGGGGCAAATTTATAAATACTAAAAATTATCCTTTTAGTATAAAAATACACTCTTGAAACCCTAGTGTACTCATTTTTGGGTCGAGCTATCCCTTTAAAGAGAGAAATAGAGAGGAGAGAAAGAGAAGAAGAAGAAGAAATTAGAATTTTAAATTTTAAGAGGTATATCACAACTACTTCTCAATTTATTGGTGTTAATTAAGTTAATTCCTTTAAGTTTTGATTTCTGAAAATATGTATAATTGAGGATTTGATGTGTATTTCGTAAGATATTGTGAGAATTGATGATGATCTATGTAGATAATTTGATAAATCATGATGAATTATATTATTTATACTTGATAGTCTTTTGATCCAGGAATTTTATAAATTATTGTGATTCGATTCTGGTTTTGAATTTTGACGATATGAAATTAAACATGTTTAGGATCATCTGAGACTTTGAATCGATTGAAAATTCTAAAAATTGAATTTGTAGTGAATTTACCAAAATGGCCATGAAATTCTGGAAATTTATTATGTTAATAGTATGATACAGTGTCAAATAATTTTTGATCTGCTTAATGATCTTAAAAAATTACGAATTTATGGAATATGATAATTTTATATGTCTAATATGATATACTTAGAATTGAGAATTTAGATCAATGTGGTTAAATTGTTATGATGTTTTAAAGAGTGTCAGATCATTGCAGTATTTGATTAACAGATTTTTAAAGCTATGGAATAAAATAGTTTTAAAATACTTTTGACAGGGATTTTGAAGTGAAATATTTATCATGGATTGAAATATGTGTCAAGAGTAATTCTGTGGTAGTTTTATAATTTTTGAATTAGTATCTGATTTTATAAAAGTACGAGACTGAATACTATTCAGTAAATATTTTGATCCTGACAGAATAATAGTTTGGATTTGATGGTGTTTATGAAATGAAATGTGTAGGAATTATGATATAATATTCTTATATAAGAAATATATATAAGTGAAGAAAGATATATTCTGATTTTGGAGTAATTAGACATCATTTAATATATAAGAAAATTTTATTAAGTGCAAGTGGTCAGAATGACAGGTTTTGAGAAACTAAGTAATTAGACAAATTCGATGTGATAAATACAATATGTGTATTTTTGTAAGCTCTTTAAAGTGTTTTGTATGAATGTGAGACTCATGAAAGGATTAATCTCTATTGACAGGTTAAGGAGATTTAAGCCTTATAGTTGAAAGTGTTAAGAGGTAAGTATACTAGACTTTTACTAAAATCACAATAAGTATAGTAATTATCTATGTATGATTTTGTAAATGTGTTTAGAAATATATTTATGTTTTGAGAAAGTATATTTGATATGAAATGTGAAAGAAATATGTTTATAAATGTGAGCATTGACATTGAGCATGTACATATACGTGTTTAAGAAAGTGAGCTTTCAAAATAAAATGTATTTAACAAATAAAGCTTTTGAAGTGAAAAATGTCCATGAGATACGTTTTGTGTTTTGAGGATGCTTGAACTCACTATTTACTTAATAGGCATCTTATGTGATTTGTGGAACCTTTATGTGTGACCTTTCCTTTGGGATTAGCATATGTTATGTGTTCCGTATGTAGGGAGGATCCTATTGGTACCTAAAGGAATAGTGAGTCATCACATTCGTGTGGTGGTGTATTGGTGCATGTGAGATGACTCACTGATGATCAGGGTGAGGGTTTAACTTTTACCTTCAGACATGAGCATTATATATGTGTAATTTAAAAATCTCACTTGCACTATTCCTCTCATACTGTATGTTACCTACGAGTGACATTTGGCTCATTATGTGATATGTAAGTCCTACTAAGTAATAGTTGAGTGATGGTATTCCTATTATATGTTTTGAAAGAATGTGTAAGCGCTTACATGACATGTGATTTGATAAGATTATGATGTTGATTTATCACAGCATATCATACATATGCATTGTGTACATATATGTATTTGTATTTGATATATGAAAAACTAGTATGCTTACTGAGTTTTATACTCATTATAGTTTATGGTGATTTCAAGTAAACAAGGTATATGTGTGCTTAGTGAATTTGACAGGGTTTCTACTGTTTCTTGGGTTTCCTAAGTTGCTAGGTTGTTGAGTATTTTATTTGGGGACATGTGGGATAAGATATTTGATTTTTCTCTAATGAATAAATACTTATATATTAGTTTATTGTGTGTGATTGGATTTGGTTTAAGTTTCACCAAGTGTGGTTATTTATTGATTTTAAGTGAGAATTTGCAATGAATATATTATAGGTTTTCGGTAATAAAGTTGCTACTGGTGGCGTAGTAGAGTGTTAATCTCTGAGAAAACTCTGCGTATCTCCAGTTTACTAATTGTTCCAGTCATAATTCAATTGTTATAATTCTGAAAGGAATTGAAATGAATGTTTAAATATTATTGAATAAATGTAAGTGATGTCGTGTGTCGGATCTTTTAGGTCTGGGGCGTGACAGCTTCCTTTTTATAATTATTTATTTATTTTAAATATTATTTCATCGAATCTTTTAAGTCTGGGGCGTAACAGCTTCTTTTTTATAATTATTTATTTTTTAAATATTATCTCCTATATCCTTAAAGTAATACTTGATTTTAATAATATTCACAAATTAAAAAAATTAACAATAATTCTCAATTATTAAAAAATATTTTATCAAAATTAAACAAAAAAATATAATAAAATCATTTCAATTTTATATTTAACCTTATTCAACACATGCTAAATTAATTAATATACGTGACAATACAATTGTTGACTAAATATCCCTTATCCCGTATCTAAACGTCCTTGTTCTAATTTTAAATCTAAGTAGACTATTCAATAACCTAAAAGCAAAGTCAACTACAAAAACCCTAATTATCCCGTTTATAACCAAATACAACTTAAATTGATCCTTATAAAAGTCAAATCATTGAAGCTAAACCCCCCACTGTCCTCCTCCACCACCAACAAACCCAACAATCCTTGCAAAAATGCAAATGTTGTGATTGGTTGCACGCAATAGCTTTAGCAAATTTCGGAATCGAAATTCAACACTCGCTATATACAAAACTCTTTCGAAAAAACCGAAACAACTTTGGCTCTATTTCAATCAATTCTTAAAAGAAAATTCTCAAATTTCTAGCAGGCTTTAATCATGGGCACTTCTCAAAGCTGTGAAGATTACATCTTAGATTCCGATTATAAAGAATCAAAATCGAAAGAATCATCATCCCAATACAAGGATGCAAAAGAAACAACAAGCTTTTCTTCGGGTTCCAAAACCCTAAATTCTATCGTTGAAGTAGATACCAAGCTTAAATTTTAAACTCAAATACCCACTAATGTTAAAAACCCAGTTAAGGTTTATCTTTATATTAGGGGCAACACGCTCAAAGCCAAGTGGGTCAACTCTAATAAGTTGACATCTTATAGTTTCATAAAGACAAATAAAATCGATGGTGGAAATGACTCTGATGATGATGAAGAGAGTGAAAATTGTGGTTTAGATGATGGGTTTTGAAAGTTGGGTTGAAAGTTATGGCTAAATTTTTAATAGAAATACAGTTAAAAATGTTTGGAGATCAACAAAGAATTGATTTTATTGATAAGGGTGTGTGGGCATTGAAGTTTTTGATTCAGAGTATAGGAAGTTTATACTGAATTTCAAGATTGCTTGTTTGAGAATGTGCATGGCCTTGAAGCAACCAAAGAAAATAAAGTGAAAGTTTATGGAAAGGATTTTATTAGGCAGGTTAAGCTTGAGGTGGCTGATAATTAAATGTGGGAGGATGTTGATGATGGTGTAGGCAAAAGCCCTGCAAGCGTGACACCTTTATTAGGGGAAATCGAGTTTTGTTGGAGGAATTTAAAGAGCTCGCGAATGATAATTTAGTCATATAACCACCATTAATCTACCATAAATGTATTAGATAATGCGCGAGGGGCAATTGAGTCAATTTTTATGCACTCTAATATATAACTTATTAATTTTAATAGAAAATGTTTTAATGATTGACATTACTTTAATTTTTTTAATTTATGAGTATTATTAAAATTAAGTTTTATTTTAAAAGTGTTTTTTTTATTTTTTTAACACAACTAATATATAATTAATTTAAAATTTTATAACATTATTAAAATTTCTCTTAATAAAAGAGTAATGTTATACATTTTAAATTAATGTTTTAATCTCTTTTATTTTAAGTAATGTATCAATTATTAATAGATGGTAAATATTAATAATTTCTAAAATAATTAACCACATATTCTCAACATCTAATAAATAAATGATAAATTATTTGGGATACTAATTTGAGATATGTAGCAATATTATAAATAAAATATTAGAAGAATAGTTGATTTAAAATTTAATTAAATTGTCAAAGATCTCTTTGTTTATTGTAATTTTAATAGAGAGAGCTACAACGCATCAAATGGTCCGTTGTCGTCCAGCGGTTAGGATGTCTGGCTTTGACCCAGAGACCCGAGTTCGATTCCCGGCAACGGAATTAGTTTCTTTTGTAGAGTTGCAGGGTCCGTTTAAAATACGTATACTAGTCAACCCCGTCTATCCCTTCGATAGTAAATTTAGTGGTTACAAGTAACTGTGTGCCTATATTTGTTGCATTTTTAAGATCTCGCTTAGTCCTTCAGCTCAAAGAAGAGTTTTGTACCACTCATGGTTATTTCAGCTTTTCTCCTTGGTCTGTCTCTCTTGCAAACTTGTGCTCTATCTTCGTCAACAACATTCCATGCACTAGAAAGAGGAGCCTCCCTCTCTGTTGAGAAACCAAATGACACTTTGATTTCTGAGAATGGTGTTTTCTCCGCAGGGTTTTTTAGTGTGGGTGACAACGCTTTTGGCTTTGCCATATGGTTCACAAAGATTCTGCCAAATCACAAGACCGTGGTTTGGATGGCGAATCGAGACCAACCAGTAGGAATCAAATCAAAGCTTTCATTATCAAAGAATGGAAATCTCATCCTCATAGATGCGGGTCGAAATGTTTTCTGGTCTACAGGCACTTCACAGTCCTCGGTGAAACTGCAGCTTCTCAACACTGGCAATCTTGTTCTATTGACTTTGGATGGTAATGCTACTTTGTGGCAAAGCTTTGATTCACCTACAGATACTTTACTTCCTCAGCAACTGCTAACTAAAGACACGTACCTTATATCGTCAAGAAGCCAAACTAACTACTCTTCGGGTAATTATAAGCTTTTCTTTGACAACGATAATGTACTTCGTCTTCTTTTCCAGGTTCCAGAAATAACCAGCATCTACTGGCCGCCTGTTTGGCTCTGGCCTTATGAAGCCGGAAGGTCCACTTACAACAGTAGTAGAACTGCAGTGCTTGATCCATCTGGCCATTTTATTTCTTCCGATGGTTTAGAATTCTCGTCAGCGGATTTTGGCCTTGGGCCACTGAGACGATTAACACTTGATCCTGATGGTAATCTTCGGTTATATAGCTTTGATGAAGAGAAATGGGTTGTTTCATGGCAAGGCATTCCTAGAGCGTGCAGGGTTCATGGCGTCTGTGGAGAAAACGGTGTGTGTACTTACGGTCGTGGTCTTGGCAGGAGATGCATTTGCTTACCTGGCTACAAAGTGAAGAACATCTCAGACTGGTCTAGTGGGTGTGAACCGGATAAATTCAAATTTTCTTGCAACCAAAGCGACTTTGGTTTTCTCAAGTTCACTCACGTTGAATTCTATGGCTTTGATACAGCCGCAATTCCAAACGTTACTTTGCAAGAATGTAAGGAGAAATGCCTGAATATGTGCAGCTGCAAAGGTTTCCAGTATAAATTGGACAAAAAAATAGAGTCTGATTATACATGTTACCCCAAGACTTTACTGTTTAACGGACAACATACACCGAGTTTTAGCGGAGATATTTATTTGAAGCTGCCGAAAGCTAGTCCGTTCTTCAACAAGACGACCGTTACGGAATTAAGGTTAGATTGCTCTCGCCAAGTCAAGCAGACGCTAAACAGAAGTTATGACAAACTCCAAAAGAACGGGACATTGAAGTTTTTGCTTTGGTTCGCATCTGCAATAGGAGTGGTAGAGATGATCTGCATTTTCTTGGTGTGGTTTTGCTTGTTAACCAGTCAAGAATCTAATGCCATAAAGCAAGGATACCTCATTGCTGCCACTATATTCAAAAACTTTACGTACGCTGAGCTAAAAAAGGCCACAAAGGGTTTTACTGAAGAGATTGGACGAGGAGCAGGTGGTGCTGTATATAAAGCTCTACTGTCCGACGGACGTATTGCAGCTGTTAAGCGGCTCAATGAAGCTAACCAAGGGGAGGACGAGTTTCTAACAGAAGTAAAGATCATTGGGAAGCTTAACCACATGAACCTGATAGAGATGTGGGGATATTGTGCCGAAGGGAAGCATAGGCTTTTGGTTTATGAGTACATGGAGCGTGGATCATTAGCAGATAACCTCTATTCCAGTTCACTTAGCTGGGGCAAAAGGTTTGAAATCGCCTTTGGCACTGCAAAAGGATTGGCTTATTTGCACGATGAGTGCTTGGAGTGGGTTCTGCATTGTGATATAAAGCCGCAAAACATACTTTTGGACTCTGATTTCCAACCAAAGGTGGCAGATTTTGGCCTGTCTAAGCTGCAAATTAGGGGAGGCCAAAATAATTCAAGCTTTTCAAGAATTAGAGGAACTAGAGGTTACATGGCTCCTGAGTGGGTTTACAATCTCCCCATCACCTCAAAAGTTGATGTTTATAGCTACGGCATTGTTCTGATTGAGATGGTGACCGGAAAGAGCCCATCAGCTGCCTTCCAAACCTTTGAGATAGAAGGGGTTAAAGTGCACGCAACATTACTCACCTGGGTGAGGGAAAAGAAAAATGAAGCTCCTACAACCGAAGCATGGATAGAAGAAATTGTAGACCCGATGCTTGGCTGCAACTATGATGTAAATAAGGTGGAAATTGTGGTTAAGGTGGCCCTGCAATGTGTGGAAGAAGACAAGGATGCAAGACCAAGCATGAGCCAAGTGGTAGAGATGCTGCTGTCTTTTGAGGATGGACATGCCTGAAAATTTGTATGCCAACTAAAATTGGTAGTAAAATGAACATGCCGCCAAAGATCTTCTATATGAATCAAGGACATGATCAAGAAAAATAAATAAATAAATAAAACTTTCGCATTGCGCTTTACTAATTTATCCCAGTATGGTTGATGTTGTAAGAATCGTAATAATGCGTTGTTACAACGGATGCTTATGTGTTGCAGTTTATAAATATATATTTCCTTTTTCTGATGTTATGATGTTGTAAGACATGAAAAAAGAAGTTACTCATCCTATACATCTTTCATATATATATATATATATATATATATATATATATATATATCATGATAAGCTTCGAGTATTTACGAACTAACAATTGAGGTATTCATTCAAATTGATAAACAAGGGTAGAATATCATTGCCAAAGTCATTCACATCATATTTAAAGCTCTTTCTAAAATTTGGACCTAGCTTCTTCATTCTCTTGTTAGGTGTAACTCTAGTCCTTCGTATAGCATGAATTTTGATTTCATCTTTGTCTAATTCAGTCACCATATCTTCATCGAAATATTCATGGTTACTATCTCCTTCTCCGTCCTCATTCTAAAAGATTTTGATTGGAAAGATAAAATGTGTAGAAATAATGGTATTAAAGTGGAAGAACATAAATAAGTAAAATTTTTATTTAAATAATATAATAATAGAGAATAAATTATTAATAAATAAATAAAGAAAATGATAGAAAAAGAATACATAAAGAATTATATGGTTCGACAACTTGTTTACGTTCGCGGAGGATCAAAATTACACTCTTCTCTTATTATGAATCACAATGCACTCATAAAGTATGCATTTTACAAGAAATATCACAAAGAACATTCTCTCTTACACTCTAGGGATTTTCTCTCACAAAGAACTACAAATATTATCACTAAGATTTGTTATTGATCACAAAGATGTGTTTACAAGCCAATTGGTAGTCTTTATATAGGTTTTGGGACGACTTAGGTTTACCCTATACGTGTGAGAGTTGTAATAGGGAGTCCTGAAACAAGTGAGAGACGAAATAAGAAAATTTCCTTATTTCGGGATACTGTTCCCGTCTCCAGCGCTGCGGCGCTGGGATCTCGTCGCTGCGGCGCTGGCGCGCTTCTGCTAAGCGCTGTGACGCTCAGGTTCTGTTCTGGGCACCGCGGCGCTGGTGCCTGGTGCGCCCTTCTTCGTTTTTCGTCTCCTTTCGCGTCCGTCTTCAATCCGTGCGCACCCTACGCACTTGGCTTGATCCCCAAATCATATTCCAATAATTTTTAATCAATAATCTCACAAATCCCCTCCTTGATTCAAAATCATCCACAAAGTAACTTGATTTCTCATTTCCGCATCTTCAGTCACTCTCACAAAGTAGTGACTCTGGTTAAGTCCTTGCATAGGACGAACTTAACCGAGGGTAGTGGCTTAATCAACATATCAGCAGGGTTTTTAGATGACGTTATCTTTGTTAGACTAACTTCACCACTTTGGACAATCTCACGAATGTAATGGAGCCTCACATTAATGTGTTTCGACCTCTCATGGAACACTTGATGCTTACTTAGGTGTATGACACTCTGGCTATCACAATACACACCGGTGTTCACATCTTCACTAGCCAATACCTCCGCGTATATGCCTTTTAACCACATTGCCTCCTTGATAGCTTCTCCAACAGCTATGTACTCTGCCTCTGTGGTAGATAGTGCAACCACATGTTGTAGAACTGATCTCCAACACACACTACACCCAAACACTATGAATACATAGCCCGTCAACGATCTTCTCTTGTCAAGATCACCTGCATAATCTGAGTCTACGTACCCTCTTACCATTTCATTGCTGTCATCATCCCTCTTATACATTAACCCGTGATTCGACGTTCCCTTGAGATATCTCAGAATCCACTTTACTGCAAGCCAGTGATCTTTTCCCGAATTCGCCATGTATCTACTTACCACACTCACAGCCTGTGCTATGTCTGGTCTTGTGCAAATCATTGCATACATGATGCTCCCCACAGCGTTTGGATACGGAACTTTGCTCATCTGCAGTTTCTCCTCATCGGATGTTGGTGACTATGCTGTTGAAAGTCTGAAATGCATGGCCAAAGGAGTAGAGACAGCCTTCGCGTTTGACATACAAAACTTCTCCAAAATTTTGAATATATATCGCTATTAGGATAAGAAGATAACATCTCTTCTTTCCCTCACAATATCCATACCCAAAATTCTCTTCACTGCTCCCAAATCCTTTATTTCAAACTCGCCACTCAACTGCTTCTTGAGCTTCTGTATTTCTTCTATGTTCTTGCATGCGATCAACATATCATCGACGTATAAAAGCAAATACATCATCTCACAACTTATGTTCTTGAAGTACATGCATCTGTCATACTTGCTCCTACTAAAACCACAAGCCATCATAAACTCATCAAATCTCCTATACCACTGTTTAGGTAATTGCTTTAACCCGTACAATGACTTCTTTAGCAAACAAGCATTATCTTCTTTTTCGGGCTCCTCGAACCCTTGCGGCTGTGCTATGTATATCGTTTCTTCAAGTTCTCCATGTAGAAAAGCTGTCTTTACATCCATCTGCTCTAGATGTAAATCAAGATTTGCATACATGGCTAACAAGATCCTAATAGATGTGTACTTGACAACTTGAGAGAATATCTCATGAAAATCGACTCCTTCTCTCTGAGTAAAACCTTGTGCTACTAACCTAGCCTTGAATCTCATAGGCTTAATCCCCGGTATCCCCTACTTCACCTTATACACCCACTTGCACCCGACTAGCTTATTTTGAGGCCTCTCCACTAACTTTCAGGTATTGTTCTTCCTAAAAGAACAAATTTCTTCTTCCATGGCCTACTGCCATTCTTTCTTGTTTTCACTCTTCATAGCCTCACCATATGTCCTAAACTCATCATACTCAAGAGTGTAAGCAGAATTAAATGTATGAGCAACTAAGTCTGCTTGTGCATACCTGACTGGTGGGTTGAACGTTCTTCTTAGCCTGTCTCTAGCAAGCTAGTACTCTTCAAGTTCCAACTCAGGAGTTCTAGTCTTCTTTTGGGTGGACTTGGAGGAACTCGCCGGTGTTCTTGGTTCATCTTCAAGGATCTCCTTGTTGAAGTGTTGATCTGGGGGCATATCAGATCCATTTTTAGGCGCTACTTCAACTTTTATTGACTCGGGTGCTGAGTCTTCCTTGGTCATAGGTTCTTCTTTCTCATCTTCTTGGGAGATTTTCAGCATCGTCATCTCATCGAACGTCACGTCACGACTTATGATACTCCTTGGAGGTGTTAAGTCTTTACACCACACCTTATATCCTTTCACTCCTTCGGGATATCCTATGAATACCCCTTTGATAGCTCTAGGTTCTAAATTCCTCTCTTTAACATGTACAAAGGCAGGGTAACCAAATATTCTGAGGTGGTCATACTTTGGAGGATTGCTAGATCATTTCTCTTCTGGCGTCTTGAAGTCAATTACTGATGAGGGACTTCTATTAATCAAGTAAGATGCAGTCACTACAGCTTCTCCCCAGAATGTCTTGGACATATTTGTATTGGTAAGCATGTATCTAACCCTTTCTAGTAGGGTCCTGTTCATCCTCTCAACTACCCCATTCTGCTGCGGTGTTGATCTTACCGTTCTATACCTTGCAATCCCACGCTTGGCACAAAACCCATCAAACTCTCTATTGCAAAATTCGAGGCCGTTGTCAGTCCTAAGCCTCTTTACCCTTTTGCCAGTCTGATTTTCAATAAAAACCTTCCAAGTCTTGAATACTTCAAAGACTTAATCCTTACTCTTCAACACATAGACTCACAGCTTCCTCGAATAATCATCAATCAAGCTAAGAAAATACCTGGCACCACCACGAGTAATTGTCTGAGCTGGTCCCCAAAGATCCGAGTGTATATAGTCAAAAGTCCCCTTAGTCTTGTGCTCGCTGGTACTGAACTTCACTCTATATGCTTTCCCAAGCACACAATGCTCACAAAACTTTAAAGGCTAGAACTTATTCTCACTAAACGCCTTTTGACTATATAACTCTTTTAGGTTTCTCTCGCCTAAGTTTGCAAGTCTAAGATGCCACAACTTGGTTTGCATACTCTTATCATCTACAGAGAATAGTACAGAACCACTCACGACTTCACCCTTAAGCACATAAACACCTTTGCGCTTCTCTCCTTGCATCACCACTATGGAACCTTTCAAAACTCTTAAAATCCCTCCGTCGATCTTGATGGAACACCCATTCTGGTCTAAAGTTCTCAGTGAGATCAAGTTTTACTTCAAGTCAGGAACATACCTAACATCTGTCAACTCTCTCACTCGCCCATCATGCAGCCTAAGCTTAACACTACCAATTCCCATCATCTGATATGCAATGTCATTACCCATTAAGACCTTACCACCACTAATGGGCTGGAAATTTGTAAACCAGGACTTGTGCGGGCACATGTGAAAAGTACAACTAGAATCAAGAACCCATTGGTCAAAGTTCTTACCATCAGTAGCGACGAGTGTCTCTGCGCTGTCATAGCTATCATCATAGGCAAGAGCAGCATCTGCTCGCTTCTTATCCTGTACTTTCTTCTCAGGACAGTCCTTTATGAAGTGCCCCTATTTCTTGCAGCAATAGCACTTCTTAAGAGTCCTAGACTTTGACCTTGAGCCTTTTTTCTTCCCATCTCTATATGAGGGCCTTCCTCTTACAGATAGACTTTCTGCATTGCCCTCAGTCTGCTTTCTTAATAACTTTGAGTTTAATGATGATTTCACATCAATCATCGTTAAAATCTCTCTGTCATAGAGCAGTGAATCAACAAAACCCCCATAACTCTTGGAGAGTGAACTCAGCAGGATAATTACTTTATCTTCATCTTTTATCTTAATGTTGATAGACTCAAGATCAAGGATGATCTTATTGAAATCGTCTATATGATCTTTCATCGGCGTCCCCTCTGACATGGACAACTGATACAGCTTCTTCTTTATATGTAATCTGTTGGCCAACGATTTCCTCATATAAAAAGAGCCAAGCTTCTTCCAAAGACCTATTGTCGTCGTCTCACCTGCTACTTCCCTTAGTACTTCATCGCTCAATGACAGAACGATTGTGCTATGAGCTCTTTCTTGAATGTCTCTTCTTTCTGCTTTTGCTCTAGATAGCTCTAGCGTCTTCTCTTCATCACTAGATGGAGCTGCAGTCTCCTCTAATGCCAAACCAAGCCTTTGGCTCACCAATAACGCCCTAACCTTCATCTTCCACAGATTGAAGTCATTTGTACCGTTAAATTTCTCTACCTCATACTTGGGTGTGGTCATGTCTGTTTAGAACCAAAGCTCTGATACCAGTTTGTTCAAGCGAAAGCACACAAACAAGTAAAAAATTCACCCAAGTAATATAATAATGCAGAACAAGTTATTAAGAAATAAATAGATAAAGGGGTAGAAGAAGAACACACAAAGAATTACGTGGTTTGACAACTTGCCTACGTCCACGGCGGATCAAGATCACACTCTTCTCTTATTATGAATCACAAGGCACTCATAAAGTATGCCTTTTACAAGAAATATCACAAAGAACAATCTCTCTTACACTCTAGGGATTTTCTCTCACAAATAACCACAAAGATTATCACTAAGATTTGTTGTTGATCACAAAGATGTGTTTACAAGCCAATTGGTAGCCTTTATATAGGTTTTGGGACGACTTAGGTTTACCCTATACCTGTGAGAGTCGTATTAAGGAGTCCTGAAACAAGTGGGAGATGAAATAAGGAAGTTTCCTTATTTCGGGATACTGTTCCCGTCTCCAGCGCTGCGGCGCTGGCGCGTTTCTATTGAGCGCTGTGACGCTCAGGTTTTGTTCTGGGCGCCACAGCGCTAGTGCCTGGTGCGCTCTTCTTCATTTTTCGCCTCATTTCGCATCCGTCTTCAATTCGTACGTACCTTACACACTTGACTTGATCCCCAAATTATATTTCGATAATTTTTAATCAATAATCTCACAAATGGCACAATAGCCATACTGACAACCGATTCGAACAGTTGTCAACACTAAATTATTTCTAAGGACCCTACCATGCTCTTGAAAAAAATAGTGCTTATTTTACGTACTCAAAAACTTTTTATATCTAAAATGAGTAGAAAGGGCGTTATTTCTAACCTATGAAACTCTAAATTTTAAACCTAACTATATATGAATAGTAGTGAAAGTCTATTGTCAGCTGGAGAGACTGCAACCATCCTGTAGTATTATGACATGTTTTTATTCATTGCATTGCAGCTATTAAATTATTTGATAAATTTTTCTAGATATATACAAGACATTTGATAAAATTTAATTAATTTGTTACACAGATGACATGGTACCTTTTTCTATATAATTAAACTTTTCATATTTATAATAACAATTTCATAGTTTTGTGAGATGTTATGAGTTCATTTATTCTCATATTACAATTTTCACATTAATCATCAATATATGCATCTAATAATACTTATATTTTCAGCTGCCTATTTAATGTTTATCTCCATGTCTTAAGATAGAGAAAGTTTATTATGTATTTATAAATATGACATAACATTTTTAACATAATATGTTACATAATTTTTTAGAATGTTAGATTAATTATATTTAATGGCTCAAATTGTTGGTTGTAAAAAATAAAGTGCCATAGATCATGTCTTATGAGATAATACAATTATTTAGCGGCAATGTTGATATGATGTATTTTTAATTATTAATTTATTAAAAAAATATTATTTTGATTCTTAATTTTATTGTTATATATTAACTTTATTTTTTATTTTTTAATATATATTATGTTAATTTTTATAAGAATTTTTTTAATTATTTTTTCTCTAAAAAATTATTATTTTTCTCTTTATAAAGACTAATATGATATTTATTAAAAAAATATATAAATTAAATTAATATATATTAATAAAACCAAGAATCAAAATGTCATTTTCCTAATTTATTTTTGCCAAATTTCTAACGGAAACGCATGGATGAAGTGGTATTATGGAATGTATAATAAATTTTCGTTCCTAAGAAGTGGTAGATGGCACCATTATTATGGAGGACCCCGGGAGGAGGACGTAACGACTAAAGAGGTTAATGTGATTTGATGGGGAAGTTGCCGTCGAGAAGATGCCATTTCCAACTGGATGGACCTGGGCCCTTGACGTTAAGAGGTCACTTTCGTGAATCAACTCAGACACGTTTGGAATTGAAATGCCTTTGTCTTAGGTTTGGGTGTCCCCACAGTTGCCCTTAATTCAAAGGAACCCGGACTTTTAGTTGGTCAAATGAACAGACTGACGCTCCGTTATATTAACCGATTGGGGGGTAATATCATCAGGGTCCTTAATATTTTACTTTTTCATGAATATTACATAATCTGTCCTTTATTATCACATTAGTCCTACAAATATATATATATATATATTATTTTTAGACTTAAATTCATTCTTTAAGCTTATCACACGGGAAGTCATATAATAAAATAAATTACATGTGAAATAATTGGATTATATAGAGGTAACATATGGTTATTTTTAGTTTTTTTAAATATTTATAGTACTATAAATAATATAAAAAAAATTCACAGATACTATAAAGTACAAGTATTTATCACATCAATTATTTTATATATAACATAAATATTTAAAATGAATAAGAGAATTGTGTATGTGAAATGATATAAACGCTTGTTGATTTATTATGATAATTGCTGTTATGATTTTAGAATTTATGAGTATAATCACATAAATTAAGAAATAAATAATACAAATAATTATTATGAAGGTTCATAACATTCAAAGTGGCCCATAATAGTTTCGATAACATGCTTTCATCATATTGAGAAAATTTATAATGCTAAGTGACTTTGGCACTGGACGTTCCCAAAATTGGTACTATCGGGTCGGGTGAATTCAATAATAGACGCATGTTGGCATTTCAGTTTTCCTTCCCCTTTCAGGACCTATCCGAAAGAGAATCCAATATTTCTTCTTCGTGGTCGTGAATATCTGAAGAGGGCGAACCGCCCCGTGAATATCTTTCCTATTATTGTACTTATTTTTTCATAATACAATATTTAAATAAGGTATAACAAGCATGAAATATTATTATAAACTTAAAAGAATATCGCACAACTAATAATGTCACTAATAAAAGTAGTAAAATACATGAAAAAAGTAAACTTATTTGACATATTAAAAATATAACATAAAATACACAAGTAAAATTAGGTACTTTAAGAGACTGAGAATGTAATTTTTTTTTTTAAATGTTGGTTAAATTTATTATTTGAAATGTCTGTACTAAATATATTTCCCTATATTTTATTAAAAAATAAATTTTAATTTTATTATAAAAAATGAAATAGTATAATTCATAATAGAGGAACATGCAAAAGTTTAGACATGGAGAGGTAGAGTGAAAATTAGATACTATTTTTGTTTTGCTAACAACTTATTAAAAATAAATATAATTTTTGTGTGTTTAAATATTAATACAAAATTTTTGAAAATAAGAACTTTTTATATAATATATGTTAACTTTTTAGTCATATGAATTAAATGTCTGAACGATAACAAATTTTATACTAGTTGTATTATATTAGTCTATTGTGCATTAAAGGATTAAGTTTGTAAGAGAGGCATTTTATGTGCAAATAAATTTCTTTTGCTAACTCAAGAATTTTAAGACTTTAGTAAAATAAGAGTGATTTTTAAAAATTATACTAGCACTTTGTAATAATTGTATTAGCTTTCAAATAAAATTTATAAAAGTTAATTTAGAGTTGTCTGCTAAAGATTATTGCAAAACATTCAAGTTTGCTCATATTAAAAAATGAAGGAAATTTTTTTAAAAATAACCTTATAATTTTACAAATATTTTTATTAGCCAAATAAGCTGTAAAGGCATATATTTTCCATCATATGTATAATATAATATTAAACAAAACATATGAATGCTAAATTTAATAAATTTAAACTTAGTTTAAGCTAATTTATATTTAAGAATACAATTCAATATTCAAAATTTGAATAATTATAAAGTTTGAAAAAGAAATAATGTTGAATGGGAGAGAAATAAAGTGATAGAGAGGAAAACCGGAACAAGTTGCATCATGGGTGGTTGTAACGTGTTTATGATTGTTGATCAAGATAGCCAAGATAGCCAACAATTGCGGATCTGTGACAATTATCTACGATGCAACTCATTCCAGGTGTTACTTTGTCACTTTATTTCTCTTCCATTTAATTTTGTTTCTCTTCCAAATTTTATCAATATTTTAATTTTGAATACTAAACTGTATTCTTGGAGATGGATTATCTCAAATTGAATTTGAATTTGTTAAATTTGGTGTTCATTTATTTTGTAACACTATATTAAGCATACAAGGACAAATATATCTATTTACAATTTATTTAACTAATAAATAGGCAATTAAAAGGTGGTCAATAAAAAATATTTGTAAAATTACAAGGTTATTTTTTAAAATTTTCAAAAATGAAAGCAGTTGATTAGTTTGAAAACTAATTTTATAATCGGTTCAAACAAAATATAATTATTGTGTCTAGAGCTCAAATCATCTAATAGGCTTCTTTCCAAATCAATCGAGATACTTTTTAAACTAATTGAGCCACTTTCTAAATTGATCGAGTTGCTTTTATATTTTTTTAAATTTATCTAATAGTTACTTTTAAACTCCAACGACTAATTTTTCAATTTGTCTATAAATATTTCATTCATAAAAGCTCAAAACACATGAATATCCATAAAGCCCTCATCATGTAAAATATTTATTATAACAATATTTGTGTTAAATTTACTCTTAAGTATTTTATGAGAAATACTTTGAGAGTTAGGAGATATATATATGCATTGTAAAAATTACATTGGTACCTAAGAAATTAATGGTAAGTATGGGTCGGTTATGTCCAATTTTGGCCGGGAATCGGCTCTTAATTTTTGATTCTTTTGTTAAGAAGAAAAAAAAAATCAGAAAAAAAAAATCGTACATATCTTAGGATCAAACCGCCTTTTTCCAGTTTAATTGCTTTTCAAATTTGGCCCAATTGGGCCACCTTAAAATTGCGGGCTTTATTCTTTCTTTTTTGGGTGATGGTCCAATTTGAGTTTAAATAATTTAGACTTTTTAAAATTCTTTCTTAAAAAATTTATTAGGCCATTTCGAACATAAATTTTAGGCTATTACATATTTATATAGTTATTATTTACTTAATTTAAGATAAATTTAAATTTTAAAATTATTAATAATAACGAAACAAATTCATTTATAAATTTATCTTATAAAAGTATTCAATATTAAATATTTCAAAATTAAAAAATATATATTTTATAAATTTTTAAAAAAAATATATATCGTCCAACAATTAATACAAACGTAAAATAACATATAATATTCATTATTCATCAACAATTAATATCTAATTATCCCAAATTCAATTGTTCATCAAAATAAAATTATCTATTATGATGAATTTATTGATAAAATATTATTTCTCGTGCATGCATAATGAAATAAATCAGGATTAAGTCCTAAATTTATAAATAGTTGAAAAGACAGACACAATGAGTTTGGTCTTGATTGTGGACAGTGCACTGGGATTTTTCCACAAAATATTTTATAAATTGTTCACAAATATGCTCCGCCAATTTGTAAAGTAGAAGCATAAACTGATGAGAGAATACAAACATTCTCTTGATACAGCTTCTAAATGAAACATTTTACTTCAATAAGCTTCTTCACTTATCCAATTCAGACTACTTACTCTTAACGCGCATTCAATATCAAAACCCTTGCTACGTAGGTAATTTAACTTCATTTCCAAACTCTGCCTATAGTTTTTGTTCATTCATTGCACATCCTAAACTCTGTCACTAAAGCTCCATCTAGACGCTCTGGTGGTGGAAATGACAAAGCAACTGCATACAATGTCATTAATATCTTTCGATCGAATTGTAGTTGGATCCAGCACCATTAATTTAATGCTTGCAGTTGCAGAGGACATTCCTAAAGAAATATACTGAAACATGCGAATTCAATTTTTATCCAGAAAATATTTTATCGACAAGGGAATTTCAAAACAAGCTCTTTCATTTCATTTTAGCAAACAATTAAAATTATTAAAAAATAAAAAATAAAATAAAATCAATAAACCCTTGAAAATTGACAAGCTGCTAGCTGGAGGATGACAAGTTGGAGGTGGAGAGGCTAGTGGCTGGGTGAGGCGGTTAGAGGCTGGCGACTGTCGGACTCGGACGGCCAGCAACACAGAAAATTGTGGACTTTGCAGTTGGCTATGAGTTGCTCGTAGGCTTTTCGGCAGCTGAGACGTGAACAGCAGGCTGGAGGTAAAGGCTGGCGGATGTGGGCATTTCTTTTTGGCAAAAGAAAAAAAATTAATGGAATATGGGCATTAAAAAAATTATAATTTTATCCCAAAATGATTAAATAAATATTAAAGCAACCATAATTAGCAGCATTTTATGAAGAGTGCAATTAATCTCGAGATGTACCAATCATCCTAATAAATTAATGTATACAAAAATATAATTTGCCAAACTCTTTACTTCTCAAAAAGTAATTGAATATTAATTACTTATGTTAATAGATTAAGTAAGTCGCTTTGATATGAGCCATTTCATCACCTTTTAATGTAAGATTATGTTTTCTTTTTATAAAATATAATAAACAAATAAAAAAACTATTGAATTAAATTAATCAAATTAATTGATTACAACTAGAAAACATATAAGCATGTTTCATTTTAAAAAAAAAAATATTGATTTAGATTTTAGAGTACAAGTTGGCATACCAAACTGTGGCCCTTATTTGTTAAAATAAAATAAAATAAATAAAAAATAGAATAAAACTTTGGCCCTTAATTAATGTTTTTATTAAATTAGGATTTTTAAGAAGATACCTTAAAAGTTACACAGCTTGTATGCAATGTTGCAAAACAAAGGGAAAATTCAGCTTCTCGTGACAAACTGTCACCAATTAAAAACTTAATGAATAAATAATTGATAATTAATTATATGATAGGGAGTTGCTATACTTTTTAAAGAACTCATCACGTAAAATGTGAATGCGATTAGATTAAATTAAAATGAAAAATAAATAATCAATGATTGAAAATAAGACGTGAAGTTCAAACATAAAACTCTGATGATTGTATTATATATATATATATATTACGAACCTTGATAGTATGACATAATTTTATTAATAAAATTATTTAATTGGAGAGACATAATAAACTTTATCGTATATCGTATTAGTATGACATGCAAATAATTTAAACAATGCATATATTCCTATTAGTATATCTATTAGATTTTATGACTTGAGCGAGTTTAAGTTAATTTTACGCTACAGATTTTAAAAGGTTTAGTCACGTAAAATGTGAATTTGGTAGAATTAAAATAAGAGAAAATTTTAAATACGAAACTCTAACAATTATATTATGTTAATTAGTCTTTCATTTGAAAGTTTAAATTGTTATATAAAGTTCAATATTAAATTTTAAGTCTCGAAAGTACAAGAAAAGTTTATTAATAAGAATATAATGAATCTTACCTTTCATTATACGCAAATAACTTTGAATAATACATTGGGTGTATTGAATATTAGGTAAGAAATCAAGTCTCACAATCAATTTTGTGGCAAATTAGAGTTGAATGGCATAATTCTAACGGTAGCAGCTAGTAATTAAGCTGATGATTTGCTACGATTGTTGATAAAGAAAAGCAATTCCCAAAAGCCAAAAGCAAAAAGCAAAAAGCAAAAAGCAAAAAGCAAAAAGCAAAAAGTAAAAAGTAAAAGAAAAGCTCGAATCAACTTTTTTTAATTTTCACCCACAAAACCCTAATTACCAACCACTGTGCATGAACCAAACTATTCAAAAAAGATCACTTGACCATCTTCTAATTCATCCATTACATTTATATAATCCCCCCAAATATTCTGATCATCACTTCCTTTTCATCAAATATTTTATAATTTCACTACAATAAATTTGGCCTTTAGCCACAAAAATTTTTGTGCGGCCTATAGTGATATTTAACCACAAAATTTAGTTTCATAACTAAATAACATAAGATAATAAATAAATATTTAAAAAATATAAAACCACAAATTTTTCGTGGCTAAAAATTACTTCATTTAGCTACAAAATGAATTTTCGTAGTCAAATGTGTTTACTTTTATATCTAAATGAGCTGATATTTAACCATAAAATTATAATTTATGATTAAATGTCACTACATTTAACTACAAATTAAAGTTTTATAGCTAAATATAATGATATTTAGACATGAAATGAACCTTTGTGGCTAAATGTAGTAATGTTTAGCTACGAACCCTCAATTCATGACTAAATTTAAGATTTTTAACTACGAAGTTTTAATTTGTGACTAAATATAGTGATATTTATCCACAAAACTTCAGTTCGTGACTAAACAAAGTATCTTTTGGCCACGAAATTATATTTTATAATTTTAATTGGAATCGGTATATAATTGAAATTGTATTTTACAAATTGAAATGTGATTATTAGAATTGTAATTTGAATTAGAATGTAATAATTATAAACATAATTATAATTATAATTATATGTAATTGAAGTTAGAATTGAAATTGTAATTGTAATTAGAAATGTAATCATAAAAATTTAAATTTAAATAGAAAATATAATAATTATTAACATAATTGGAATTGAAATTAAAATTATATGTAATTGAAGTTAAAATTATAAAATTTAATATAATTAAAATTGAAATTGAAAGTATAATATTTAACGTAATTAAAATTACAATGGAATTTAAAATTATTAAAGTTTAATACAATTGAAATGAAATTATAACATTTAATATAATTGAAATTGAAACTAAATTGGAATGTAATTATTATTACTAAAAATTGAATTAGAATATAATAATTATAAATATAATTGAAAATAAAATACTAATTAGTATGTAATTAGAATTAGAATTAAATTGTATTTATAATCCAAAATGTAATTATTAGAGTCAAAATTTAAATTAAAAATGTAGTAATTATAACGTAATTGAAATTGTGATTATATAGAATAAAAGTTAGAATCGAACTCATAATTATAATTGAAAATGTAATCATAAGAATTGAAATCTAAACAAAAATAATAATAATTATAAATGTAGTTTGAATTAGAATTAAAATTAGAATTGTATATATTTGGAGTTAGAATTAAAATTGTAATGTAATTGAAAATATAATAATTAGAATTAAATTGTAATTACTATAATTGAAATTTGAATTGGAATGTAATAATTATAAATAAAATTGAAATTGAAACCCTAGGTATTTGATTGGAATTATAATTAAAATTGTATTTATAAATCAAAATGTAATTATTATATTAGAAATTTAAATTACAAAAATAATAATTATAAACGTAATTAGAATTGGAATTGGAATTGTATGTAATTAGAGTTAGAATTGAAATCATAATTGTAATTGAAAATGTAATAATAAGAATTAAAATTTGAATAAAAAATATAATAATTGTAAATGTAATTGGAATTAGAATTAAAATTGTATGTATTTGAAGTTAGAATTAAAATCGTAATTAAAATTAGAAATTTAATCATAAGATTTAAATTTGACTATAAAATATAATAATTATAAACATTATTAGGATTGGAATTGTTTGTGTTTAGAGTTAAAATTAAAATCATAATTGTAATTAAAAATATAATAATTAGATTTAAATTATAACTATTATAATTTGAATTTGAATTAAAATGTAATAATTATAATTGAAATCGGTATGTAATTTGAATTATAATTAAAATTGCATTTATAATCCAAAATATAATTGGGAAAAATAATCACATACTTCAATTTTCTCATTTTAATAACAAACAAATAGATAGCACCAATCATTTTCCAACCCTATTACTAATTTTCTATATATAAACCTAGTTACTACTTTACTAACCCTAACAGTAACAAAAGTGCAGCTCCACAATATTTGTTTTGTTGGCAGCTTCTTTGTCTCTCGCTGATCTACTCAGACACTCCCACTCTCTCTCGCCCATCTGCTCTGCCACTCTCTGTGAGTGCATTTTTTTTGTTTTTGTTTTATTTTTTGTGCAATTTTTTTTTTTTTGTATTTGCTGCATTTTTCCTGCATCTTATTTCGATTCCTGCATTTTCTAACAAATTAATTAGCTCATAAATCAGCTTAAGATTCATCGCCATTTGGGGATAAAATATTTTCGGGATTCACCATTTTAATGTATTTGATCATAATGGACATACACACAGTATTTGATATTTGGCTACTTTTCATAAATTTAAAAATCTAAGCACTGCGTATTGCTATTCACAACTGAAAAATATTTTAAAGATGCCAAATTGGATGAAAACAGATGATTTTATACTAGAAAATAAGTACCATGCCTTCATGTTCTAATTATTATATAAAAATAGTAGAATATTATAGATTTGTTGAAGTTTGAATACAATATGGACTCTATTGTTCATCTCACGTTTTGTTTATATTAGTAGGATTCTTTTGAATGAAATTTTATATTAATTTTCTTTTATATATATTAATATTTTAATTAACAACTTTAAAGATGAAAAAGTTTGATATTGCTTATGGTGTTTGAATTTTATTTTTAATATATTATAAGGTGTTTATATCTAAAATATAAGGGAGATGTTTTCAAATTTTTGGTAGATTGATTTTATTTTTCTAAAATTTTGAAATATTATTATAAATTTTTATTAAATATTGTATTAAAATATACTCTTTTTTTCAAGAAAAGTGTAAGAAAAATTTAAAAGGTAAATACGAAAAATATACTTTTTAATTAATTTATATGTTAAAGTGATAAAGTTATTATTTTGTTAATATTTTACTTTTAGTATTTGTAGGAGAAGATGAAACAACTTCTGACAAAGGATGTGAACAACGTAGTGATAAGCATTTATCTCAAGAGGTGTTTAGAAAAGAAAATTCGTACTACTCATAATTTGGAGTTAGGAGGCAATCACATCTATAAAAAAATTGGTCAAAAGAAGTCAGCATTACATAGTGAGTTAGAGACGACAAAGATAGAGTTGTAAGAGATTAAGATTATTGTGCAATCCCAACAGAGTATCGTTGATAATTTATTTAATCGACTTAAACAATTTGAGACTGTTATTAGTAAAATTCTTTCAATTGATAGACATTCTTCATGAGAGCAATATTCACAACTTCAATTATGATTGTCAATCTTTATTTTTATTTTGTACTTGAATTACTGTTTATTATACTTTGTTGAACTAATTAATAAAAATAAGTATTTTTTATTTATATATTCTTAGATAATTATAATATATATTTATTAAATTATTTGTAAAAAAATTTATAAATATGCATTCATAATTAATTTAAAATATATAAATATAAAAGTTTAAGATACAATAATTATAATATATTTTAATAATATTTAATAAAATAATTTTGTGGCTAAATATATTTAACCACAATTTTTTTGAATTATACAATAAAGCATTTTGTGGCTAAAAGAAATTTACAACAAATATTTTTAAACAATAACATATTTAGCTACAAAATATTTCGTGACTAAATACAATATTTAATCACAAAATTTTTATGGCCAAATAATAAAATATTTAATAATAAATATAAATTTCGTGACTAAATAGAATATTTAGCCACAAAATATATCGTGGCTAAAAGAGAAAATATTTAGCTATACTCTAAAATTCGTGGCTAAATAGTATATTTAACCACTAAATATATTCATAACTAAATGTGCTATTTTGCCACAATATATTTATGGTTAAAATATACATTTTTAGCCAATAAAGGCTTTACGGCTAAAATTTATTATCTTTAGCAACAAATATTTTGTAGCTAAAAAGATATTTTTAGTCACAAAAAAGATTTAATCACAATGTTCATAACAAATATTTTATTCCTAATAATGTTAAGAGTCAACTATAAAACAACATTTAGCTATAAAATAAATTTGTAGCTAATTATAATTAGCCATGACATATAAATTTTGTGGTAAAATATAATTTATCACGCATTATAGGAGATAAAAAATTGCCACGGAAGTTTTTTTTGGTTAAAAAGTTTTAGCTACGAAAATTATAATTTTAGTGATGAAAATTGTTACGGTTAAAAGACAAATTTTGTATAATGTTTCATGCCTTTGATTAGTTTATTAAGTACTCGAAACAAATTAAATTACAAAAAAAAAAAATTGATCTTTTCACAAAGATTTTAATTATCATTATCATGGTAACTAAACTTAAACCATAAACAATTAAAACGTGTTTTGTGCTCTTAGCGTCAAATCAGAAACAGGATCAAAGGACAAATACTTATATGCTTTGTTAACGATACGTGAATAAAAATTAATTTATTTTGATTATAAGAAATTTATTGTGAATTTTTTTTATTAAAAAAAAGTCTAATTGATTATAATTTAATTGCAACTCATTAAATTGATCATAAATAAATCATGACAAGAACATGTGTTTATTTTTAATTTATCAACTTTCAGCATCAAAATGATCCGTATAAAATAGTTCTAGTTTTAGATATTTACGTCGTAAAATATACGTCAATAATTCATTTTTTGTTCATTTTTAAACAAATGAAAGAAAGTATAAATTTCTATTATTTAATTCGCCTAACAGTTTGGTTATTTGTATGCATACAGAACAAAGCTTTATTGGTTTATTTTAATACAAGCTTTTTAAGCTTTTCACTATCAAATATCCAAAAAAAGCAAATATTTCAAAGTAACAAACCAAGGCATTAGCTGGGTTGGCACAATGATTTGGAATAGATTAAAATGAGAAATTTGAAGAATGAAAGTCCAAAAGGAGAATCAAATTAAAGAAGAAGAAGGAAAAAAAAAAAAAAGGTTAATAAGGGTTAGGTTTGGTTAGGTTTAACAACCAATAAACTTCTACTGTATAACAGCTATAATTTTAAAGTCACAACATTAAAAATGTTTATTAAATACTTTAGCTGCCGTATCTATAAAGATATATATAAATATTAAAATAATTAAAAAAGTTGTTAGTTATCTTTTTTTATGTTTGGAATTCTTATTAGTTTTCTTTCTGATTTTCAATAAGTAGTATTAAAAGGGAGTAATTAATCATTTTTAGACAGAAAAATAGAACTACAAGAAGGAAACTAATAAAAATACTGAATAACGTAGGAATAATTGTCAAATATTAAAAGGACTCTTATTAATATAAAGAACCAAATACAAAGGGAAGAACCCATAAACCAAAAAAAAAAAAAACAAAAACAGAAAAAGAAAACCCAAAAATTGGGGAATTGTGAGGCCAACCATTGCTTTATTTTCATCAACTACCAAAGTAAAAAAGGTGACTAACAAAAGCATGTGTTTTGCCCTAGGTTTAACCAACACAATGTCATTTTGTACAATACAATGTTCTTGTCCATATCATTTTACTGAAACCCTACATATGTCCCCATCTCATTGGCTCTCATTTTTCTCTAGATTCTAGCCCCTAAGAATTTTCCAACTAAGACTCAAACTCTACCCCTACTATAAATCCTCCCCCTCCCCATTGAGCATTGCATGCAATCAAACTCAAAACATAAAACACACACTTACAAACTTCAAACTTCTGCCACTCAATTCCTCATCAATTAGCGCTGAAATTTTTTGTATTTTCCTGATGAATATGACTTTCCACAAGCAAAAGAAGTCTGGATTCTCTCTATTCAGCATCTTCAAGTCGAAGCGGGCAGTAAGTAATCGGAGAGTATGGGAGGATTCATCATCATGGGATGATACAATAAGAGTCTGGCCAAGTGATGAAGATAAAGGTCGATGGGTTGCTGAGCCTGGAATTGATAGAAGAGCTTCTGCTTTCATTGCCAATTTCCATGAAGCTCGCATCTCAGAATCCGAACGCCAATATGCAGTCTATCAAAACAAGTTCCAAATTAAGTAGGTTTATATATACATACATACATATATATATATATATATATATGCTTTCGTTTGTCTCTTTGTTATGAATTCGTTTCAACCATATGTTTATAGCTTGTAAAATCATAATAAATGAGAATTAGTACAAAAATTTGTACATGTTCTTGTATATATCTTTTCCTTTTTTATATATATGTATTCGAAACGTCGGTTCAAGAATCTGATATGATTCTTATCAGAGGAAAAACCCATATCATCATCATCATAAATATCTCTTCAAGATCTTGTAATTCTTGCAAAATGTGTTTAATTTCTTTACTGGTTTGATACATAACTTGGTTTTCTTTTAAAAAAAATATTTTTTCTGGCTAATTTCGACCATACGAGAAAACTTATTGAAAAAGAATAAATCCCCGTTCATTTTTCTTGAATTTCTTATATTGGATTCTAAAAAACAATTAATGCCGAAGGCTCAAAGCAATTTGGTTTTGAGTGATCATACTCTGGATGGAATATCTTTGAGAAAATCAATAGGAAATTTCCATTATTAATTATATATACATTCTTAAATTGAAAAGTAGATATATGTAAACACAAACTAATTAAATTAACATGAAGTTACTATTGCTACTGCGGCATTTGATGTACCAAAGTTGAATTAATATTCGGAATTGAAGGAATCTTGTGGCTCCTCCAGATTTTATATACATTAGTTGGGTTTGTTTTAACTTTATTTATTTACTCATCACTTTTTTATTTTCTTTTTCAGTCTTATATATTAATGCGATTCTGAGTTAAAAAAGCAAAATGCATAGAAATTGTGTAAGGAGTCTTCCGGAGGAATCTGGACACATTTCCAAGAAGAGGGATTGTTGTTTCTTCTGTACAGCATTTTTGTACTTTCAACACCTTATTTTTGTTTTTAAACTTTTTACAAGAAGGAGGAAATGTTTTTCTCTTTTTTTTTAAATTATATTAAAGTAAAGAATTTAAGATTTAATTTAGAACTTTAATTTTTTTGCACAGCAGAATATTCTGTCAATCAAGTAAAGAATAACAAGAATTTAAAATAGAAAACAAAAAAAGTATAACACAATCTTACATGGTTCGGCCAATTGCCTACGTTCACAGTGGATCCAAAAATCCTAACCTCTCTTATTATAACTTCCTAGAGATTTTACAAGAAAAACCCAATGAAAAACCCTCAAAAGGACCTAAACGTTTAGTGAACCCTTATTCTACCACGAACAATGATCACTCAAACAACGATTCCACCCTAGCGCATACAAGCACTTAATATCTACCCAGTTCTTCCCCTCTCTTAAAGTCTCTCTCAATGCTTAATTCTGAAATCAAGGGTTTACAAGTGTTTATATAGGGTGTATTTCGTGCCTACTAACCCTATTCTTTGTTGGAGTAAGAGTCCACTTGTTTTGGAAGTCCAAAACTTCCCAAAACTAGAAATCTCGAAGAAAAATAAACTTTTCCATGCATTCTGGCGTCGCGGCGCTCGTCCCTGGGTGCTAGGCATTATCGCGCCTATCGCTACGGCGCTGAAAACCCAACGCTGCGGTGCTGGGTTACTGTCTTGGGAGCCGCGACGCTTAACCATTAGCGCTGCTGCGCTTAGCCCTGTACACCTATCCTGAGTTTTCTTACTTCCTTCGCGTCTTTGAGTCCTGTTTCGCTTCCCCTTTTATATCCCACATGTCCTAGACTTCTCCATACATGTCATACACGTTCTAGAATTCTTGTAACTCTTTATTTTGATATTCATCTCAATTCTTGTTCAACCAAAATTGTTGAATCACCAATTTTTCAACAACAGATTTTATTTATCTCTTCATTCTTTTTTTAAAAAAAAAGAAAACTTGCTTTCTCTTCTTCCTTTTAGCTTAGCGAATAAGTCTTTTGATATATATTTTTTAACTTGCGTCTAAAAGGGTTTTAGCAACCACATTTCATTGCTAGAGTGAAAGTGTGTATGCATATATATATATATGTTAGAATTTAGTGATTTAAAAATCGTATTTGAGTGTGATTTTAAGTTGAAGACTAATAAATAGTTGACACAAGGTTGATGACGAATCAAACATATGAGAAAAGGATAAAAATATAAAATCAGAAGTAAGGAGGAGTTTGGAGCACAAGATAAACACTTACATGATTTAGGGCCGTGACACCAGCCTGGTAACACCTGGGTGCTACAGCTCTAACCCATGGTGCCACAGCGCAAGCTTTCCCATTTAAGCTCAAATTTGCATTATTTAATAGGTTTTGGACTTTCAACTAAAAATAAGGTTTCTAAGAAAATATTAAAGCCTATATAAACTCTTATAAGCTCATTAGATTACAAGCATTAGAAAAAGAAGTCAAAGAGAGAGAATAAAGAGTTAGAGAGTGCTCGAGTGCTGGGTATACAATAGAGTACTGTATAGGGAGCCTTAAATATTGTGTGTATAAGAAAGTGCTAATAAATCATTTAAAGACCTTATTTATTATTGTATTTCTTAGTAATCTCTTGTAAAGAGATCTTTGTGATTTGAATAATAAAAAAAATTAGAATCCCATGATCCATTGTGGATATAGGTGTTTGTTATCAAATGACGTAAATTCTTATATCTTGTGTGCTTGTTTATCTTTAGTATATGTGTAATCTTTTTTATTCTTATTTTACTTATAAGCAAAATTTTTTGTATGAGTTAGAATTTTAAAATGCTAAATTACCAACAAGTAATATTAGGCACGTAAAATTCCAACAATTTTAATTATTGATATGAGCAAGGTTTGATCTCTGAATCTTTTGTATCATTTTAACAAGCTTTAATAGTTAAACCATTGACATTGACAAAGTGAATAAGAAATAAAAACGCGAAAAGATAATTGAAACCAAAGTTTGAGAATAATCTTGAAGGAAAAGAAATATGTGACATTACCTTCTATTTATGAAGAGTGACCAATTACTCTCCTATTAGTTATCATTTTCTCTTCTAAAAAGTGACCAATTACTCTTTTAAAGTAACGGAATATTAAAAAATAAAGATAAAAAATAATTGGTAATTTCAAGATTCTACATATAAGAGGTAACTAGCAATTTTTTTAATTGTAGGAATCATACTCCCCTAAGTTAACATAAATGATAAGAAGAAATCTTATACCCTAACTAGACTCTAAGAAAACAAAATTAAATAGCTAAATATAAACAATTCTTTAAAATAACTTAACCCTAATTTTTATATAAGAAAATTCTCAAATGTAGACGTTCGTAATTTATAAATGCGGACTTAACTTAACGGTACCTCATAGAGTTATATATTCATTGGAACGTGAAATTGTGAAGTAACTCTCTATTCTATGTAGGGCATAAAATCTAAGTACATTCACCTTTCAACATTGTCAAGACCATGCATACTTGAAATCTTAAATTAATAGACAGCTAGATGATTTGAAAACCCAATTTGAAATGAAATATCGGGCTTCAGAAGTATTGAATAGGCATCAGTTGCACAAAAGTCTTAATTATTAGCCACATCATGGGGGAAAGAAAAGAGATGCTTTATTCTCGAAAGAGGCAGTGAATAAGTCTACTTCGATTAATTTGAAAAAAGGGATGGCAACGGTTTGTTTCACCTGAATTTATGTACCACTTCATGCAAAAAAGATCACATCCTATAGCATTTGGCCAATGAATGTGAGTATCAATATCATTCATTATTAGAAATTTTCAATTTCTATTCTATGGACATCACACCTCTATGTGCGTCCCTTTCTATTTCATTTGGGGGCATGACATTACCTTAATTGCAAATATATTGTCTTCATCATTTGATATTCATCATGAACGTGGTAATAATGTCTTGGTTAACATACAAGATGCTTTTATGTATAATTACTTAGTTGCATGTTCATTTGCTTCATTATGTTCAGGGGGGCATTATGACTACTTGTTACATGACTTGTTAATTTTCTTTGGTCAATAGTTTCACAACATGCTGGCACAGTTTTGAAGTTTCAACTACTATGAAAACAAAGAACTTGATTATGAAATAACAGTAAATGAGTATTTAGTAAAATAACTTTTAAAGTAAATTGACTCTAATTTCGAATGCTCAAATAGTTATGCAATAAAATTAATTTAACTTTAAAAGCAACACTACAATTTATATTCCCAACGAAACAAATATCTCTCCCTTTTTTATTTTAATAAATTTTCTCGTTTTGATGAAGTTTAATAGAATAAGAAGGGAAAAAAAATCCACTCACTAGTTCTTTTTGTACTTTATATCTTATTTTATTGGAATATATGTGATTCTAATTATTTAGTAAATAATTTGTCAACAATAAAAATTCTTAGTTTTTACTCACAATGATATTTGTAGATCACGACATCCAATTCACTAAATTTAGTGTTTGTATTTTTATAGATTCTGTAATTTTTGCGCTTCTCTTCTTTCTATATATGAATGGTTCATAAGCAAAATAATACACAAAGCAGAAGAAATCACAAGTGATTCCAGGCTTAAAGTTATTGGTAAATGGGTGTTGTTTTAGCGTTGTCTATAGCTGTATGAGAAATTGTGACCATCTATGTTAGCAAAAGTTATGCTTTTTTTTTCAATTCTTTTATTAGAGTCTAGCTATCATGTGCTGTCCCTTAAGCTGCTGATCATTTTAAACCCTCCAAATTCTTTCTTTTATACTCCACTATGAAAATATGATTATTCTCCTCTTTTGAACCCTTTTTCCCTCTATATATCCACTCTCTTTTCTAGTTATATTTTCCTCCCCTTTCCTTGATTATGATGTTTCTTCATTTAGATTAAACAAAGCTTGTTTTAAGAAAATTCTTAAAGAGCTTATTTATCTACAGCTTCAAGAATATAATATATTTAGTAGGTTCAGATATTTTGATTTGTGTGTATGTATATGTCCCATCAAATCTCATCTTCAGGCAACAGAAAAAACTAAAGCCCTTCTTGCTTTTCATTAGCAAATTTTATTAGTGAACAGGAAATTCAGATTCTCACAGTTAGATGAGCACTAAGAAAAATATCCCACTTTGCCAACTGTAACTTCTCAAACTCGTACTAAAGCAATGGTCCTTAAATTAAAGAAATTATACTAATCTTGTATTAGTTCATGCATGCCAAATCAATATTTTCTTCGATGATAATAATAATAATAATAATAATAATAATAATGATGATGATGATGATGATGATAATAATGATGATGGTGATGATAGTGATGACACTTAGTATTATAGTATAAGGAAAAACTCCTCTCCTTGATAAATCTTGTAAAAGCTTTACTCTCTCTTTAGTAGGAGTAGCTTTTCTATCTTTTTTAAAAAGTTGATTTTTCAAATAAAATCTCATATTTTAATATATCGAGTGGTCCGACAAATATAATAATAACAATGAAATTGAGTTATTCTTAGTTTTTTATAAGAAAGAGTAAATGGTGATTTTCATGCGAAAGTTGTAAAATTAAATTTATATATTTTAAGATATAGTATTTGATTGTTTAATTAATATATTTTTTTGAGATAATTAATATGGGAGATTTATAATTTTAGTGCTCAAACTCATTGTTACGAGATAAATGGTTACATTTTTTAATTATATTAAGTAAAACTAAATCTCTTTCTGTTTTTAATGTGAGAATATTTTACTAGTTGAAATACCTGAAACCTGCAACATGATTTGATTTCCATTTATGTAGAATTATGTTTAGATGTACAATTGTCTAATTTTTTTTTTTAAAGTTTATATGGAGATGAAAATTTTCACTTACTAAATATTAAGTTTTGTTCTCATATTTTCTTTAAAGATAATTGCGAGTATAAAATATATTCACAACCACCTAAATTATATGCAAGTAACATGTATATATATATATGTGCCTATGTTTATGTATACTCTTATGTATATAATAATGATTCTTAAATTAAATTGATCATAAAGATTTTATAATTACTTGTAAGACATAAATAGGCTATATGAAGATTAGTGTGAGTTTGTTCTTTGGTCATTAATCAAATAGATACCCATAATAGTTGAAAGGAAGGTTCAGTCATAAGATCCCCAATGTTCAAGGTCAAGAAAGCAGCAGCCATAGCCACCAAAAGTTGCATAGTAATCAAAATATTGTTTGTTTTATTTATTTATTTATACATTTATATACATATAGTGCTATGCTATTACAAAAAGGAGAAGAAAAAAGAAAGAATCACGTTGAATGCTGAATGGGAATTTTGGAAATTCTTTTTCATTTTGAATTAATTCAAGGCCACCAAATGAGGCTTCAAAATTTCATTCATTTTACATGACTTGCTGACCAATCCTAAGCACTAGAAGAAATTCTACTCAGCATTTTGAATGCTTCCATTTGCATTAGAATTTTCTTGGGTTTTCATTTCTTTTACTTGGGTACATAAAAAAAAAGGTACTTTTAGAAGCAAAAATAAGTAGAGAAACAAAGAAGGAATTTTGACGCACAAATAAACCTTCTTCTTGTAATTCTTGCCTTTCTTTTTTCTTTTTTCATGCGTAAAAGATTGTTTTTCACAAATGCTATCCAAACTGATCTTTTCTTTTTGCCTTTTTTTTTTCCTGATGTTTACATAACGATTTTTTTTTTTTTTTTGGTATGGGAACATAGTTTGGGCTTTGTTCATCGTTTATTTCTCATTACCTTAGCCAAGTATTTTCATATCACATAATCAATATATGCCCATATCATATAAAAAATAATGACCTTTTTTTTTGTCAAAAGCAAGTTCAATGTGCATATATACTTCATTTTAAATAAATAAATAAATATACTTTAATCTTAGAACTTAAAATAATTATAATCGACATGTTTTTTAAAAATAATTTTTTAAAGAGAATATTTGAATTTAGAATTTTAACATTAATCAAGAAGTATGATTACTATTAAACTACATTATAGTTATGTAAAGAATAATTTTATGAGAAGAATGCTAATCATAATTGGCATTTCTATTTATGATAGTAAAAATAGATAGCAAGAATTTTGTAGGACTGGCCGAAATTGGGTTCGGTTGATTATCGGAACCGATCAATCCTACTCTTTAGAACCGATCAATCCTACTCTTTAGAACCAAATTGAACCGATTTGGTTTAGTTCAATTTTTAATTTTTTTAAAATTTTAAGTGTTTTTTTTTCAATTTAAACCAAACTGATCGATTTCAAATAAAATAAATTGAATTTGAACCAAATACTAAAATTCGGTTCAGTTTGGTTTTCAATTAAACCAAATTGATATTCACCTTTAAAATTTCGTATACCTTGAAATTTTCATTAATATAGGTATGGTACTAATAAAGGTACTATATAAATCAAAACCTTATTAATAGACATGATTATATTTTAATCTTGAATATATCTCAAAATAATTACACATTAATAAGCAACAAAATATCATAAATGAGGAAAAATCAACAATATAAAGCCAAACATATTACCGGTACCTTGCAACTTTCACACGTACTAATTCATTGTTGCATACTTTTCTATATGATAATAAACCAAATATTCAATTGTTGAAATGAAAGTAATTAAACAAGCAATAAATTTAAAGAATATAATATAATTCAAGTAATTAAAAATTTTAGAGAGAAAAAATAAAAAAATAACACAGAATTTACATGATTCGGTAATTTACTTACGTTTACGATAGATCAAGATCACACTTTTTTATTATTAAATCATAAGGTATTTACAAAGTATGTCTTTTACAAAAAAGAACTCACACTCTCTTGTAAACTATGAGTTTCTTTCACTAAAAATAATAAAAAATTTTATGATCATTAAAATGTATTTACAAGTCAATAAAGAATTTTTATATAGATTTTCAATCGACTTAAGTTAACCATAAATTTGTGGGAGTCATTTTAAAGAGTTTTAAAATAAATAAAAGATGGAACAAAATGAGAAACTCTTTTTCTTCCATCGAGCACTGCGGAGCTCACCTTCTATCTGGGGCGTTGCAACCCCATTACTCGATGCCATGACACCCACACTTGAACACTAATCTTTACATTTTTGCCTCCTATTTTCGTCGGTCTTCAATTTTTGCATATTTAACATACTTAACTTGTTTACCAAATTATATTCTAATATTTTTTAATTAACTTTTTTCACACCTCTCAATAAAAAAACGACTTAAAAATTGATGTTAATATTGTTTCACGTATAAACATTACTAACTAACAAAGAAAATGTTGTATATTATTTCATTGTGTATACATATTATTTTTTGTATATATATATGTATGTATGTATATATACTTAAGAACCTTTATTTGTCTCATTTATAGAGTATGCAAATGATTTGATTGATAGTGAAATGAGAGATTATTTTAACCTGTACATACCTACGAATTTCATTATTTTATTAATGACTCTCTTAATCAGTCATGTCATTATTCATTCAATTTCTTAATCAATATATTGTGAAGGCTCCATTCTCTATTGGACCGTTGAGTTGAGTTGAGAACTATTTCCATCTCCAACATCAAATTCAAAAATCATAACCACACAATTTAAGATAATATTTAGGATAATCTGATTTTTTTATTAAAAAATATTAAGATCAAAATTAATAATTAAGTGCATATATATAAATCATCAAATTAGATTTTTAATAAATAAGTGTCAAAAGATCGTTTAAAAGTTAAACAAGTTTATATATTAGGAACAATTCAATGGTCATAATCAAATAAGTAAATATTAGAAGAAAAAAAAAGAAAATCATATATTAATAATAACTAATATGATCATATAACATATCAAAATCTTTGTAGAGAGAGTATTTAGAGAACTGATTTATTTATTTAAGTACATGATCAATTTCAAGAGATGTACAGAATCTGCAAATAGTATTATAACAATAATAATAAATTAAAAACATATAAAACATGCCCTAAAGAAATTAAATAATTAATCCCTCAAACCCCATAACACATCAAGCAAACAAACAAATAAACATGTGATCCATCCCAATTTGAATTATTATTGTTATTACTTTTTTAATTTCTAAGGGTAAAAGGGATTAGTCCAAAGAGTGTTGTGGCTGCAGCTGCCATCCCCAAATGGCAACATCATTTCATCTCCACCAAATCCCATATGCTCTTGTGGTTGATTCATCAACAGAAACCATTGCTGTTGCTGCTTCTGCTGCATTGCATCCATCATATTGTTGTTCATCTGATGATCAAATCGTGAAGAAGAACCACCCTTCTCCATGATCTGCTACATGATTATCTCCCCACCACCACTTGTTGCCATCGCTGCAGTAGCAGCAGCCTGAGATGATGATGATTAATGATCAGCCACTACTGTATTAGTATTAGTAGTAGTATTTGTAACAGTCTTGTTTAGGGTTTTCATTCTCTTGCAAATCTCCTTCAGGTTTTGTTCAATCAACCATCCAACATCATTCAATTCTATTATGTTCAAACTCTGCAACAATTCCTTCCCAATCAGCCCCTGGAACATGACATGAGTGATCTCCTTCTCTCTATTGTCCTTTCTCTGCTTCTTCAATTGCTCATTGGCTTTGACAATCCTTTGCCTCAAGAACCCGTCTCGGGCATCTTCTTGAACTGCGACAGCACTCGATGGACACCCATTGGCGAGGGCCAAATCTCAGGCTGAGAGTCATAAGGGCTGAAGATGATGGCACATGCATCGATCCCGCACAAGGTGCTGAGTTCACTAACCTTCTTCATCACAGCTCTCTTTCTTTTCTTGAAGATGGCTTTTCTTACAGAATCATTGGCTATGAAGGCAAGTTTCACCTTCTTTCTAGTCATAGCTAAAAAGGGATTTGAAGAGGAGAATTGGAAACAAGAGAAAATTATAAGAAATATTTGAAGCTTTTTTTTTTCCTTTTTCTTTTTTCTTTTTTCTTTTTGCATCTTGCCCTATAGGGCTTATGCTTCATATAGATATGATTCATATGAAAGAGATACCCAAATTTATTATTACAATATCATGACATTTGATACATCTTTCTTGTACATATTTATGATACTTAATTGAAAAAAAATTTCACTAATTGGGTAGCCTCTCTCAAATTTTATCAATAAAATTAATCTTCTTCTATTTGACAAAAATCAATTACTCGACAACATTAATGTTATAAAATCAATTATTCAACAACATTAATGCTATGTTTACATAATTGAAATATAAAATTTACATCTTAATTGATTTGACATCTTATGTATTTATTGTGGATTAGTATTGTATACATATCATATTAATAAGAATTTAAAAGATCAATAATTACCCAATAAGTAATAATCACTAATTGGTGACACATCAACCTAAATTTAAATATTATATTTTAAGTAGATAAACATAACACTACTCGCCAACCACCCATATGGCCCAATGATTGATGCAAACTAAGGGTGGACAAAAAAAATAGAGAATCGAAAAAGTGAACCGAACTGGTCAGTTTCGTTCGGTCCGGTTCAATTTTTTTAATAAAAAATCGGTTCGATTTTTTTGAAAGAAAAATTGACCGGTCCAGTTTGGTTCCGATTCTGTTTTTCTAAAAAAAATAATAAAAAATAGAAAAAATCGGGAAAAAATCAAACCGAAAATTAAAAAATTTATAATTTAAAATAAAAAAATACTGAAAAAACCAAAAAAAAAAAAAGAACCAAAATGAACTGAAAAAACCGAACCCAAAAAAACTAATTCGGTTCGGTTTAATTTTTTTCATTAAAAAAATCAAACTTGACCGCATCCACCCTTAATGCAAACATTATGATTTTTAAGGTGTTGAATTTGATTGAGTCCAAAGTTCCTCCAGTTGTCTAGAAATTTTGTTTTTTTTTTTAATTATGGAAAATTATTGTTTACTTTTTCTTTAATTGTAGAGGTTGATACTATATTAATTTATAATATTATAATATTAAAAATTAAGATATATACTACTTGTATCATTTTTTATATTAAAAAAAAATCTAACACTGCTCACTTTAAACATCAATATGAATAATAAAACAACATTTTTTAACATAAATAAAATTAAACTTCTTAAAAGTGTTGTTTATAACTTTTTTTCTCAAATCAAGTGATACATCATTCGTTCAATAGATGACAAAATTTTATAATTTGCACTAAATACATAATTTTGTAAATTTAATTATATATATAATTAAAATCGAGAGTTCTTATATATCATGTGGACCTTTGTATTTTTTTTTTTTTTTGTTTTGTGTGTTTTCTAATAATTCTTTGTACATATTATTACTTGTTTATATTCTAAAAAAATTCATCTGATTTATTTATTTGAAAGAAAATATGTAAAATATCAATTTATTTGATAAGTTTGGGTGCCCAAATAATTGCAATTAGAACAATGGATATGATAAAATGTGAGACCATGGAGATTAAGGTGGCAATGTAATTGACACAATTTAATTTGGTGAGTTGGTATACGTTTATTTGATTTCTTTCGCTAAGACAACTTATTATATATAAATTACCTAGAGATTGAATGAATCATGGCTATTGATTACAAAGACAGAACCTTCTGTATCTCATTCACACATTAAATCATTATTATATTTTAGTGTTTTTGGAAGTTAATCATGAGATAATATTTGCATTCAATTCCATTTATGAAGACATAAATATTTTTGAGTGATCTATCTCTATATTTCTAATGCAATGTGTTCTGGAATTTTGCAAGCAAACAATCTTGATTTTACAAACAAGACCAACATTATTCATTAAACTAAAACTTCTACCCAATACTTCTGTAATTTAGTAAGAACTTGTGGCAATGCTCTAAAATTTCATCTCAAACTATTTTTAATAAAATAAAATAAAAAAAACCTTTATTTTAGGAAGATGTATAGAAATGTAATTTTGATGAGAAATATCAATTAGTTTATGTACTTCATCAAATTCATGCCCATGTTCTTATTATATCTTACAATCGGTTGTCAGAAAATTTGATAAATTTTACATAATTATCTTAAAATCTCAATCAAATTTATGTAACATTAATAATTATTTTATTAGAGTAATTTATAGAAACACTAAACTTATATTCCATATTTAAGAGGATATTTATGTGGCATCCGATTTCTTTTTTATTAACAATAAATAGATTAAAAGGTTAGATCTTATGACACAAATTTCAAGTCATCATTTTTAAAACTCTCTACTCGATCCAAATAAATGCGTTTTAATCAGTGCATTGAATATAATGTTTATATTTAGGAGTGTACGTTGTGAGGGTTGAATCTTAACATTAAAATTAAAATATAAAGAGCTCAAGTGTCAAAATTAAACACTTATATTAGTTAAGATATAAAAATATCCATTCACAAGGATTTAAATTATAAATAAATGTTTATTTCTTTAAAAAAAAAAAAACAAATTGGGTTTGGGCCTTCCTAATGATAATATAGTTCACCCCATTATGTTACTTAGATTATAATAGGCTAACTATTACACGCCAGTACTGGTTATAATAGCTTATGAGATTTCAAACAACACAATTATCTTAAAATTTTGATCAAATTTATGCAACATAATAATTGTATTATTAGAGTAATTCAGCGAAATATTGATCTTATATTCCATATTAAAAGCATATTTCATGGGCTGATCATACGATTCATTATTTTATTAAAACAATAAATTCATTAGAAGATTAGATCTTATGACATAGAGCAGTAACACAAATTTCATGTCATTATTTTTAAAACTTTTAACTCAATCTAAATAAATATGGTATAATAAAATACATAAATATAAATTCTCAAGCTTATCTTAATTCTTTTTATCTTTTTTATTTTTTTCATGTGCTGATCCAACTCCAAATTTATAATATAGTGGGAAGACATAATTTTTGCAAAATTCCTTATATCTTTTCTCTTTGTCCATACAACCAGCGATTGCTCTATTCCGACGAATCTTCGTGTTGCAAGTCCATTTTGGTGCCACGAAGCAGATGACTCCTCTGATGATTTAGGGTTTAAAATCATTAGACCTAATCAACACTGTAGATAGAGAAAGTGCAATCGAAGGCAATTCAAGCATACCTATTTTCATTTTTCCGATGACTGACGGATTTTGATGGTCATGATGTCTGCCAGCGTTGCATCGATTAGCGGCTAAGTCCAGAGGCTGCAGCTAACCAGCGACTGAAAGTTGCTATTAGGTTCTTTTTTTTTTTTTAACTTTTAATTATTTTATATAATTTTTTAATAATTTAATAAATACTTAAAACATTAAAATTCTTTTTTTTTTTAATTGTTTTTAATTTTTATTAACTAGTTACCTACTTACGTTACCCGTCCAATTTCTTCCCCCCCAACCCTATAGTTAAACAAGCAATTTATAAAATTAATAAATTTAAGACAACAATATTTTAATTTACATTAAATATTAATCAAACTCCTCTCCCATGTAAGAGGGACTTGAAGACAAAGTAGAGTTTTTGATAATTTTTGGATCTAATGGAGTATTTTTCTTATTTTAATCAAATATGAGAGTGGGCTTTTATAAAATTTATTTAAAAATATTATGTGAGTGACATGCATGAGTCGCCGCTCACTTCATTTCATAGCGACAACTTTTGCTTTACAATTTAAGTTGTTAATATAAACCTTAAGATGGCTTCTTATTAACTTGGTTTCAATACTAACAAGTTAGTATTATGAATGATTATTTTAATTATGAAATTCTCTACTAAACAAGTTCCAAAAAATCAACGAGATATCTAATAATTAGATAATAATGAGAATATATGATCATACCTTCAAATTTCGCTTCCAACATGGTAATCCGATAACCATACACATCCACACTTCCTAACTAATACTAAGTGTTCAATTAACATAAAGCACAACAACCAAGTATTTAATAAACACTATTTTCTCTCCACGACAACTGTGCCTTTAAAACCACATCTTTACAACAAATGTTCCCTGATGTCAGTTAATTCCCACACAATCGACCATGGAGACATTATTTAAGGTTATTTATTAAAAAAGGATGGAGAGGGAGAGAGAGAGAGAGATAAAATTGTCCCACATTCTCACCCCCGGGCATTTTAGCCACTCCCCGATGTTTATTTCAGAAACCTAAAATGAATGCACAAGCTGAGAGGAAGAGGCAAACAAAATGGAGCTCTCCACATGCAGGGAGATTTACCATAACTGGCTTGATTGTGATCAGACTTCAATAATGAATAATAACAACAGCTTCCAGTCGTTATAATGTAAGATAGATAGATAGATAGATAATCAAGTGTTTGATCAATATCTCCCACAAAATTTACAAGGCAAGCTAGTCGGCAAATTCCGCCTAGCATGTTACTTACAATACAGGCATAACCCTAGACAGTACGGGATGGGATTATTGTATATAAGCTTATCAAACATTTTTAGAGACATGCAGCAAAGCAAATTCAAGTTTTAATGCTTTCTAGCCTAAACAATACAAGATACAAAATGGGAGAATAATTTATCAACAGTAGTTCGATGGTGTTATGTACAGATTGTCATTAGACGTGTGCCTCAGCTTAGTCATCTTCTTGTTTGTTGGTGCTTGTTTCAACATCTTCTGCAGCATGATAAATAGCAAGGAAAAAGGCACTCTGATGCTTTTGAAGGAACCTGCATGATAAGTTCAGTGATCTGTCAACCAGAGTATGATGATGACAAATGGTCATTCTCTTAAAAAAAGAAAAATGATTAATAAGCACCTCCCAGAATCAAAGATCTTGACGGTATATCTTTTACTTAAAGAATTACAAAAACTTTCTTCTGAATGTAGAGAAACATTTTGGTGAGTAAAACACGATGCCTGTAATTCTTTTAAAAGCTTAATTTGACTGAAGTTTCCGTACTAACCAAGCCTTTTACTTTCAAACGCTCATGATAACTTTATTGATGCAAAACCTAATTTCAGAGGTATGTTTCGGCATCGTAGACAATTAGAGAAGATAAGCTCTGACTTGTACATGTGCATGTACTCTTGCTTTCAGCAACAACCACCCCTACCCAGATACATATATGTACTTCATAAGATAAATCTGCCTACAAAAGATTGTCTCTAAAAAGAAAATGTCTTCGTGTAGCAAAACAGAGAAAAACCGAAAGACAGATAATAGAACACAGGTTCAGCCCAACTTAAAAAGAACGATAAAGAGCTCTTACTTGAGAAAGTCAACTAACTTCTGCAGTAACTCGGTCAAGGTCTGCTCTTCAATTTTTGCGTGGACCAATAACTCAGGCAACTTAACTACAAATCAGTATATTCGCATCAGAAAATTAAAATCTGCTACCAACTTAATATGACGAAGATGATTAGAATACAATTTATGTCCCCAAGAACAATACTGAAGACAGACCAAGAATCTGACATGTAGAAACAGCAATTTTAACTAAACAATCACATAACATAAAGAAAATAAACAACGGATAATAGACCACCAAAATTGGAACTACTTCCCAAGCAAATGTTTAGAATCTAATAGCATAAATATTCCCATGAATAATCAATGTGAAGAATCCTATTTAAAGCAACACATCATAGATAATGGAGGTTGAAACTACATTCTTTAACAAACAATAGATGTAATAAAAATAATAATATGGTAATTGCTTCACAGAAGTGAATATCTGGAGGAGTATATGATATTTCAGCACAAATTGTTTTGTCAAGCACCGAAGAATAGTCTCACCAAAAAGGCGTAATAGATGTTCAGCGCCATATACAGTAGAGGGTGAGACATCAGCAGCCACAGCATCTTCATATTGTTGACGCTCAGTCTTGTACAGAAGCATTATTGGCAAAGCTTTATCAAAGTAACAACGTAATCCTTTCACAATTTCACCAGTTGAATCAGCTTTCCTACATCCAGTAAATAGTGATCAGCTGAACATTCGATAATGCAGAACAGAGAATTTTCACCACTCAACAATACAATTAAATGCAAAGTCTAAAACATTGAATAAGACAAAAGAATATGCTTTATTATGTATGGGATCAGTTGTTTCTGCCTTTCATGGCAAGTTCAAAACATATGATAAAATACCGAGATATTGAGGCATACTGCAAAAGAATTAGTTAGGAATATACATAAACTAATAGCAGGTAAAACATGGCCTTTTTTTTTTTATTGTCTGTGAACATGTCTAGGTTGTTATTCAAAAAGGATCCTGCCTCAGCAAAGAATCTGCCAACTATAGTAACGAGTAGAAGAAAAAGAATGAAAGCTGAGAAAAATCAAGAGTTAACTTACAACCCATCCTTCTTCAACCTGTAATCACAATATTTCTCCAAAATATCGATCACATTTGGAGTGCGAGGAAGTTTGACAAGCTGCACAATATAAATCAAATCCTTAAAATGTTATGAAAGCATAGATAGGTATATCTTGGATGCAACACTTAGAAATTAGACATTAAGTACACCATACAACCTTGAAATAACCAGCTTCACTTTGGCTACACCATTACATTATAATGAGTAGAGACAGCAAATGAGTGAAGAGCTAACAAGATATGCCACACCCATCATTTGACTCCCTAGTCTTTTCTAACTATCCAAGCAAATTCCAAAGTAACTGAAGAGCTATTTAATGCTAATCACAAATGTTCAGATGGCCAGACAAGCAGTTTCAGATTTCACTGAAATTGCTAGTTAGGTGTTATTTAGAAAGCATAGAAGTATCATTCACATTGCATAAAGAACCACATTAAAGAATTTAATCTACTATTTTATATATGCTGATCGTGAGCAAAGTATAAGCTTCAATTAATGATAGGACAAATGTGAAACAAATACCATTAAAATGGAAGAAGTTAATCTTCACATTAAAGGTGTAACAATTTTCTTACAAATAGATATGGCAGTTAAAGGAAGTCAACATCTTTCATAACCATAGAAGGGAGACCACACAACAGTCGCTTGTATGAAAAACAAAGTGATGCCAATAATTCATTTCCTTTACTGTAAAGATATCATAATATTGTTGACGCTGGCACAAATTTGTATATACTAGTTTAGGCCCAGTTTTGATTTAATTAGGCCCATTTGAATATCTTTTCAGAATAGGAAGTTTAAGTTTGTATTCTATTAGGATTCTATTTCCTTATTAGATTATGACAAAGAAGGGTTTTTGTAAGCCAATATAAAGGCACAGCAAGTAGTTTGGAATATATCATTCATTCATTCATTCAATACAACAATACATTTTTTCTCTAATTTAGTTCTAATTTTCGTTCTTGCTTTCAACCTAAAATTTCATCCTAGTGGCAACCAATTACTTCACTAAGTGGGTAGTAGCAATTCTTTTGAAGACTGTTACACAACAGTCGATCATTAAATTCATCAAAGAAAACATCATATACCAACATGGCCTACCTGAATCGATCACAACTAACCAAGGGACAATCTTCAGGGGAGAAGAGATGGTTGACTTCGCTAAGGAATGCTGCATTAATTTGATACGTAATACTCCTTACCATGCTCGATCAAATAGACAAGCCGAATCCACTAACAAATCCCTCATCCAAGGTCTAAAAAAGGTGATTGAGGGCAACCTAAGGGCCTAGCATGAGAAATTGCAGGAAGTGTTGTGGGTGAGCGGAATCAATCCTAAGATTGCTACGAGAGTCTCTCCTTATCAATTGGTCTATGTTCATGAAGCCATGGTTCCAATGGAACTCATAGCCCACTCTATAAGGAGACAACATCAAGACATGCTAAGTGCCGAAGAATATCAAGTCGTCACAATGGAAAAATTAGACAACTTAGATATGGATTACTTTAAATCGACTTGAGGTACAAAATAAGAGGGTCAAAAGAGCTTACAACAAGAAGGTTAGATTAAAATCCTTCAAGGTGGGCAACTTAGTATAGAAAGTCGCCTTGCCATTAGGCTCGATAAAACAATCTTTGGGCAAATTTAGCCCAAATTGGGAAGACCGATTTAAAGTTTCTAAGATTGTAGGCAAAGTGGCATATCTACTTGTTCGATTGGAAGGAGTTGAACACCCAAGGACCATTAATGGTAAATACCTAAAGATCCATCAGCCTATGATTCGGGAAGGAACTGATTGAACAAGTTTTTTTTTCTTGAGATTGATTTAGTGGTTGGTTAAGTTAAGATCATAAGTTTACAATTGGCCGATTACCTATCTATCTATCTATCTATATATATATATATATATATATATATTAATCTTTTTATGTAAGCCGATTTTTTAAAATTCGGTTTAGCCCTTAATAAATAATCAAAATGAAAAGTCAATTTCATGTTGAATTGGTTGGACATTACTTATTGAATTGTTGGATCGATAGCTGAATAATCTGGTTAACGACCAAATTGCACAAAACATATGGGCTCGATCCCTTTATTAGCCAAAATTAACTTTAAAAAATATTTACAAACAGCCCTTTGGCCGACCACAAAGTTATCAATACAAGGAATTGTTAATAAAGTGCAACGGTGCAAAGCTGACATCAAATCAAGGTATTTGCTTCAGGGCGGAGAAGAAATCAGCAAAGGCAGAGTCAACCTTCTTGATCTCCTGCTCGGCTTGGGGACCTTTTCATTCTTAGCTTTTAGGCTCTTCTTCAAAGCCGCCTTTTTGGGACAATAATTTAAAAGCTATTGGGCCAAGTTTTGAGATGTCTTCGTCCATTTAGCCTATGCTGCTTTCAAGTCCCGAAGCTCGCCTTCTAAAACATCTATCTTAGCCTTGGCCTCAATACTTTGGTTGCCTAGCTAACGAATCTTAACTATACTGCACCTCAAGCTAATCTAGATCCTCTTTTTCCTTTGCCTCCTTGTCCTCTTGAATTACTCGGTGGCCGATTGTTTCTTCTTGGCATAGGAAGTGAAAGAAGCAACAAAGTCATCTATCATCGTCTTCAGGTTGACTGACATTGTCTCTGTTGTCACATTGTCAGAGACGAACTTTAGTTTTTTATAAAAGCCAAGAATAGCTCGATCATCGAGAAGCAAATCAGGACCCTGAGACTTTAGAGTCTTCATGTAGTCAATCTCAGCCAAAACTTGAGAATGGGAGATTGAAAAAATTGGAAATCGACTGGATGTGGCTTGAGCCCTCGTCAGATTCATCCTTTTCTTCAGAGGATAGCTCTTGTAAAATCATAGAAAGAATGTCAGCAACAGAAGTTGCTCCCTCAAGCTTGAAAGGTGACTTTGAAGAAGGCTTGGACGGTTTAGCAGGCCGAATAGGAGGAATGTCTAAGGCCGACTCTGCAACCTTGCCTTGAGGAGCATCAAAATTGTGCTCGTTAGACTCTTCGTCCCTAATTGGAGTTGGGACAAAAGCAGACTTCACACTTGGAATCGACCTAGACTATTTTGATGCAGTTGAAAACTTAGAGGCCTCCTTTATTTGAGAGCCTCAAACAATTTTGATCTTGGTTGCCTTACTAGTCTGAGAAAAAGGGAATTGTCAGACCAATTTTAACACAACAAACCAAAGCAGCTGAAAGGAAATTTCATACTTTCTGTCTTTTTGGAGACAATGTCACCTCTTCATCCTCACCCGCAGGAATAATCCCTTCAGCAGCACGGCTTCTACAATACAATCGGCATTGGTTTAAAAGGTTAGAAAGATCAGCAAAACATGATAAGAAAATCAATTAGTACCTTGTTGAATTAAATCGCTGAGGACTATGATCGACTCAGGGTCAAATCATAACTTATCTTTATTAAGATCTTCTAAATACAAGCCAATCCAAGTTGGTCGATTTTTTCCTGGGATTTCACCAACAATGCCGAATTTGGTAATTAGAATTGGAGGCCTTGGATCCATAAAAGGCCGATCAAAGAAAATTTCATTAAACCCAGGGCCGCCAATTTGAAGCCACTTTGTTTGACATTCAATAGCCGACTGTTTATGTTTCAATAGCAGCTTTTTCTTCCCTTGTCGACATAGACGTTTCATTTCTTTTAAATTATTATAATTATATTTAAAACCATAATACCTTTCAAAAGTAAGAATTTCTTGAAAATGCTTACCCCTAGTCCTCGGCTTGTCGACTTGCACAGCATCAACAGAGTTAGCACTCTCATCATCATCAAAATTGTACAATACAAGTGCTTCATAAGTGAAAGTGTGGAATTCAACTATTTGTGCCTAATAATCATAAAAAAGATCCAAGTCGACCAAAAGAGATTGGGAGATCAATTAGCTGCAAAGACTTTTTAAGAGAGACTAATACTTTTGAAGTTTCCTTCACATAGAGCAGGTCCTTAAAAATAACCCTAGACCTAAATTGTTAGTTAGCAGAAAACAGGTTGAGATGAGGGACGGTTTGGACACAACCTCATTGCCGACTAACCTACTGAGGATGATATGTTTCAGTTTCACTCTTATTGTTATTAGCTGCCGCTATGATGGCTCCATGGTGCAAGTCTCTTGCAATCAAGCAGCTGACCCAAGATTTGTGCCAGATCGCATCAAGATTAGCATTCTTAGAATTTGGCGACTTTTGCAAGACCACCTCGTCCACTTAGGGTAAAATTTAGCAAGTCCGAGCCGACAGAAGTCCTCGTCTTCAAGATGAATAGTCGTGTAGAAATACTTGAAGAAAACTTCAAACGATCATGTTGAAGTCGCCATTGAATTAACCAAGATGCATAGCAATTGACTCGGTTTGCAAAAGGCCCTAATGTGGTCTAGAAGAAATGCGAGAAGTAAGCCGACACCCAGAAGTAAAGCATTCAAAGTGGTCCACCAGCATTAGTGAAGGTTTTCACAACTTTGGAAAGTAGAATTTCATACATACTCCTATAAAGGTAAGAAAGGAAGAAAAGTCCTAAGGCCAATTCAATTCCATCGGGTAAGGCGACGACAACCTTTAAGTATTTCTTGGTGATTTTCTAAGAGGGATTATATAGGCCGTATTTACATAACCAATATATGAGGAAGGTGACATGTTCTAACCTAGACGGGGAAACCAACTTCTGTCAAAATTACCCATGAACTTCTCTAAGCTTAACTCAACTTTATTGACTTCTAAGTCAATTTCACCAACCGATAACGAGGCACTAATATCTACCCCACAAACAAGAATATTAAATAGGACAGCTAGATCATACATAGTTAAGGTCATAAAGCCGAACCTAAAACAAAAGGTATTGCATGCTTTTGACCAAAATAATAATAAAGGCGACAAATTGCATATGGGGATCAGATACCTAAATAACTAAATAAAATCCTAAATCCCAATCGATTTCCAAATAGGGACAAAACGTGGTTCTATGCAATTTAGCCACCCCTTCAATTCGGCAGAAAGTTTAGGCCAAGATCTAATCGCCCTTTAAGGTCGACCAAATAGCCATGTTATGGGGTTGACTAAATCTCATGGGATCGGCTTTGTAAGCAAAGAAAAACTTTAAATATTTGGGGATGATTTCATTGTTGTAAGGACCTAAAAAATGTTTTAAGAAGAATTGGCAATGTAGGAGAGTACCTTAAAGTCGACTTTGTCAACCTCGGGAATATCTTGGGCGGCAGCACTTAAGGATAAAAGAGTGTCAATAGCCTCAGAAGGCTTTGATTTGGATGCCATTGAAGCCGACAAAATAAGCTAGAGCTGAAAAGAAAAGTGTAAAGATGGATTAAAACACATTCAAACAAGAAAATAGAAAGTGAAGAAAGAATTAAAGATCAAAGGATTAAAAGGTTAAAGAAACTTACAAAAGAATTGCTTGAAGATGGTGAAGAACAGAAGAACACTTTGAAGATTGCCTAGATAGGTTGAGAGAAAATGATTCTTTTACTTTGGGAAGGAGATAAAAATGATTAATAACCATTGGGTTTTTATGGATGAGTTTTTGCGGTAAAACATGGTTTCAAAAATGAGGCATCATTTAATGCAGAGAATGAAAAGACAGCCTTGGAACAACTCATTAAGGTAAAATCAGCCTTGATATGTCTTTAGAATGGTAAATCGGCTTTAACATGACAAAGATAGGATAAATTGGCTTCAATATGCTCCCGACGGCTTTGACATTTAGAACGAAAGTTGTTTTAAATTGGCTAATATACATTTTCAGAGCATTTTTACCTTGCTAAGCCGATTTCCTTCTACAATTCATGCACTTGCTTGACTACCAAAATTCTAGTAAAATCGGCTTCATAAATATTAAAGGGAATCACTATGGAAGCCGACAAAAGGGTGACCGTGAAGCATCAGCTTTATAGAATCGACTTGGTTGAATTAGACATAAGTGTCGACATCGATTAAATGAGGTTCTAGGCCGACTTTATAAGGATGAAAGCCCTAACAAAATATTTTTTGATCGGCTTGCAGGGGGCATTGTTGACGCCGACCTAAATTTGTATATATTAGTTTAGGCCCAGTTTTGATATTCTTAGACCCATTTTAATATCTTTTCAGAATAGGAAGTTTAAGTTTGTATTTTATTAGGATTCTATTTCCTTATTAGATTATGACGAATTAGGGTTTTTGTAAGCCTATATAAAGTCACAGTAAGTAGTTTGGGATATATCATATATCATTCATTCATTCATTCAATATAACAATTTTTTTCCAATTTAGTTTTAATTTTCGTTCTTGCTTTCAACCCAGGATTTCATCCTTACTTGTTGATACTCACAACCCAAGTTTTGCGACCTTGCTTGCTGCCATAGCCCTACTGTCGAATTTTTCTTGTGCCTGAAGTAAACCAAAATTCTATAATTTGCTTGCTATTTCATTCCTTTATGGCCCAGATTTACTCTAAATCTTACTCGCTGTAGGTTGAATTAGGCTTTGCTTAATTTGACAAACCCTAATCTCAATTCTTCACAAATCTATAGTACTTTTAGTTCTAGCAAGACATTGAACATACACAAATCCTGTTAATTAATTTTACGCACGAACAAATACGTATGCTAATAAAGTCATTTGCATTATGCCATGAAAATTGGAATTAAAAACCCAATACCCACGACAAAAACCAAAAAATAAATAATAAATAAACAAATAAAGAGATATACATCAAGAGAAAATAATGAAGGCCAAAAGCACTAGTGAATGCATATAGAAGTACCAAAAAACTCTATTCTAACAGAAACTTGTGCGTCATAAAAATCTTTAAAGATCTTAGGTATAATGACAACTTAGAATATAACTACCTTGCCCAAATGTGTAACAAATTCGCAATCATCAACTAGTTGCTTCTTTAGTGGAGGCGGGATTTGAATATTCACAGCATTTTCTGCAAGTAGGCTGCTCTTTTCCTAAAAATTGACAGGCCACAAACTTAGGAAATAGAAGCAGAAACCATAGATAGAAATGTTACAAAGAAACTTTAGAAGTATAAAACAAAGAAATTCTAAAGATGTTTAAAATAATAATTAAACTAGCATGTATCAATCAAACGAATTTTCACTTTAACGAATTACTATAGAAAATAGATATGCATGCAATTGGCACAATGGAAGTTGCTTATTAGCAGAGAGAAATCAGGGCATACCTTATTCAGAGATTCATTCTTTCTTTTCTTGCCTCTTCCAGCTGCATATAACAAGAGTAGCTTAAAGAAAGTCCAATATAACCAATAACATCCATGAAGTACTCCTAAACAAACTTATCAACAATGAAAGTTCAAATTCATATTTAAGATCAGAACTATTATAGGTAGTATACTAATGCAGCTAAATTAAAGAATGAATGTAACCAATAGAACTTCTTGGTTTCATCTGGGAAGCATGCCCTGGCTTGAAATTCTTCTCTGAATCCTGTTTCTTGTTGATGACCTGCTGCCTACATCTGTTCTCTTCTGTATCTTTCATCAAACGATCCACACCAACCCATTCGTCCCAGCTGATGAAGAAAGAAAATTCAAACAATTATAACTTGTTGAGTTGGTTATTGGGAGAGTAAGCCATCAAAAAATAGCAGAAGGGCAATTATGTCAACTCAAGAAAAAGCAATAACTGTTTCATTTTGTTGGTTGTATAATGGTTAATCGAAACTTTGTCAATAGCTGTAAAACCATATTGTATCTAAAAAGTTTATAGTTTATCGAAACAAAAGAATGTCAACGACAATATCAGCAATCAGAATAATTATTACTGCAAAACTAGTGTTATAAAGCTAAGCTAGCAAAAAAAAGAAAAATAAATGCATTAAGTAATTGAACCAATTGTAACTACAATTCCAAGTTCCCTCACTTTAAACATTTGGAGTGAAAAGGAAAATGTTTTCAAATAAAGACCTTCAATTTCAAAAATAAAATAAAATAAAAAAGAAACCGCCTTCCTCTCTCAGGAACAAAAATTAAAATTTACAAAATCAACAACTATCTGGTCAGTAATGGCAACAGGAAGATGGTACTCACTTTTTGCTCCACCCCTGCAAAACAGATTAAGATTATGCCATCAAGACACTATAATTACAGCATCCTATTCTTTCACAAATTCAAGCAATTAGTAACACAGAAGCAAGCAAAGAAAAGCCGATACTCACGAGGTAATGAACATAATACCTCCATTGCTTCATTCGGTATTCAACTTTTTTCACCTTGCAATTAATTAAATCACAAATAAGCAGATGGAATTTAACGTGCAATTTTCAAACATTTGAACAATGAGAATTAATGGTATGGAAAACCAAAAATTTACCTTAGCTTCGTAAACGAGAAGGTTGTGAAAAGCGAGAACCTTTTCATTTTCTTGATAGGGACTAGAGCCGGGCGACGGAGGGCGCTCCTCGTCGGTCTCCGTGTTCTCGGTGTCGGTGACCGTCTTTGTGGCCTCCTCGGACTCCGTGGCTGAATTGTCATTTGGCTCCGTGTTCGAGCTTCCCATTTTCGGCTTTTTTTTTTTTTACATAATTTTTCTTGAAGGCGAGCAGGAACAAGACAATCCAAACAAGCAAAAATATATGACAATATTTCAAATTACCAAGGCGAGTGTCTTAAATCTTAATTGCTGATGCTGTCTCATGGATGGATGCAATAATCCGGAGATGGTCATATAGAGGTTTTCCGAGGGTTTTTAATTTTATTTTATTTTATTTTATTTTTTGAAAGGGTTTTAATTTTAGTTGCTTTTGAAAGTGAGTGGCATAATATAATATAACATGTAATTACTAAAGTCTAAACTCGAAAAATAAATAAAATCTGAATGTTATAACACGTGGCACATAACAGTTACGCGATATTTCTTACTGATTAGTGCCCGGCCCACAAAATAAAAGCTTGGTGAACCGACAGAAACTCACATTACGTGATAAATGAAATATGGAGATTATTTTCTTAAAAGAAAAGAGAGAAAAATGGAGATTATTACCTTGAACTTCACCATTAATACCAAAAAAAAAAAAAAAAATTGGACTTTAAACTTTGCTTATAGTAAAAGAGAAAGGGTTTAAAATATATTTATGGGTAATAATTTTCTTTAAAAAGAGTCACCAATTTAAAATTCAAAACCTCAATTCTACAATTTAAAAAAAAAATCTCAATTCTCCTAAATAATATATTTTTTCATAAATATTAAATAATATACTTAAGATTAATATTCTTCGACAAAAAAATATTGATAACAATCACGATTCTTACGCATTGTTTATGACTCTGTTTTGATGCATAATTTGATACTTAGATTATTATCATCGTCGAGTTTTATTAACAAAAGATTAGAATTTTATATTAGTCGTAGCAAAAAATTTTAACACATATATTATATTAAAAATATTGTAAAATTTTATTTTTGAATATTTTTTTATTAATTATTAATCACATGTCTATATTTATTGAAGATTTAGTGATTCAATAATTTTACTTGGACAATAATTGAAAAAAATATTAAAAAAAAGAGTCACAAGAAGTTTAAAACTTGTGAGACACACATGAAAAATTTTAGTACATGTGAGATACAAAGAAGAAAGCAAAATAGGACTCGAAGACACAAAGAAGAGAGGAAAAAATGCGAAGCTGATAAAGAGCTGAGCGCCACGACGCCATGGTTGAGTGCTGCGGCGCCTAAATTAAAAATCCAGCGCCGTAATGTTGGGTGCAACATACTTAGCACTGCAGCGCCAAAGCAGGTAGAGTCCGTTTTTGTTTTAGATTTTTGAGTTTTAAAAAGTTTTGAACTTCTAAAATAAATGGACTCTTATTCTAATAAGAATTAAGATTAGTAAGTATAAAATAACCCTTATATAAATCTTTATAAATCCTTTAGGTTAAAATCAAACATTAGAAGAGACTCTAAGAGATGGAAGAACTAGATAAATACTAAATGTTTATATGCACTAAGGTAGAACTATCGTTTGGGTGTTTATTATTCGTGTTAAAATAAGGGTACACTAAATATTAAATTCTTTTAAAGATTTTTTATTGGGTTTTTCTTGTAAAATCTATAGAGAATTAATAAGAGAGGCTATGATCCTTAGATTCACTGTGGACATAAACAATTTTAACCGAATCACGTAAGTGATTATATTGTGCTCTTTATTATTTGCTTTGAATTCTTACTATTTTTGTTTGATATCCAGATTATTTCGTTGAGCAAAAATGTTAAAGTTTAAGATTAAACTTTATTAAAAAATTTCGCTTTTAACCTAATCTTACGAAAAAAAAAACAATTCTTCCAACAATATTTGTTAAGATGAAAATTAACATAAAAAATATGCGAATGAGAATTTTTATTTATTATATTTTGTTTGTAAATTGTTATGAAAACTTCCTCATTTTAATGTAAGAAAAATCTAATCATTTAATTGGTAAAGATGTACATAAGAGATTTAAGATTCATATTTCGCGTATCAGAGTAGAAAGTGTCTGAATTTTTAGATTCATGTTCGAGCCTGAGGACATCAGATGGTTAGATTTGGACTCTATAGACTCTTGATAGGTGTGGAAAAGTAGTGCATCATAGCCATCTTAAATTATTAGCTTATCGTTTAAAAAATGAGTAAAAATTTCAGTATTCATTTTGAAAATTGGCTCTTTTCTAATATTTGTAAACCTAACCGAACCAAACTAGTGAAAGACGTACTTGCATAAAATAGCAATGGCAACAATTGCCATTGCATGGTTGCATTTCAGACATCTAGTTCGTTAATAACTTTGACCGTCAAAAACCCAAGTTCTTTTTGAAACTTTTGAGGCAACAAAACAAACATGAAGAATTGGTCATGCAAACTAATTAGTTAAAGATTTTATTGTTTGTCTAAGTTGCAAGTATGTCCCTTGTAAAATGACATGCACATGCCTAACTTTTTAGTTAAATTAGAGATAGCTTTGCATCTTGAAATAGAATAGCACTAAGTTGTGGTCATATATGCTTCATCTTTCATTAGTTGCATGCCCGATGTTGTACATTAACTATCAATGGAACTTGCAGCACAAATTTTTGTTGAAAGATCTCAGGATTTCGAAATTAAACGCATGGTCTAACACGGCATTTGATAGGGCATCTCTGACTATAATGCGCAGCCATAGGGAAGTAAAATATCATTCAAAGGAGATTGCCAATTGTGGTCCACTGGTCTGGTCCTGCATTAATTTCATATTTGTTCCCTTCAATTAGTCTATTGTGCCCGCGACAATGGCCATCTAGACTCTCCAAATGATAAAATTTTATAAAATGTTCTCTTACAAATTGCCATATCTTATCTTCTTCAATCACGAATCTACTCCGTCAACAAAAGAAAATAGCTATTGTTTCAAAGCAAGATTTGATCTAATCTTGATCTCTCTCTCGCAAGGGCAAGCACTGAAGTGAACAATGCTTGAACTTCCAGCATGTGTGTAAACCATTACTTCTATTTCAAATAATAGTAAAGTCAAAGCTCACCAATCATATTTCTTTTTCTAAAAAGAAATAATAAAAAAAAAAGATCATTCAATTACACTTTTCAAAGACAAATCAAGTTGCGAATTGCTATATTCGGAATCACATTAATACGGTTCAGAAGAGTGAGTACTTTTCTACACAAGATAAAATATTGAATTCAAAACGATTATAACAAATTAAAAAATAACTAATCTGTTTCTTGATTAAAAAAAAAAAAGGACTGAAACAATAATGGTGTTACGGCCGTAAGCGCTTCGAGCTTAGTGTCCCACACCGGGGCTTGGACCAGACTCGTCCTTGGACTCGAGCATTTGAACATTTGTGACTGCGTGACCCTCCCTTGAGTTTGGACCAGAGTCTTTGACCTCTAGAGTTTGAGCATTTGCGGAAGCGTGACCCTCGCCACCGCTTGGACCAGAGTCCATGGCCTCCAGAGTTTGAGAATTTGTGAATGCATGACCCTCCCCGGCCCTTGGACCAGCCCTTGGACCAGAGTTTTTGGACACTTGAGTTTGCTCATCCGTGAATGCATGACCCTTTCCCCCTGAACTTGGACCAGAGTTTTTGGCCATAAGAGTTTTAGCATCAGTGAATGCGTGACCCTCTCCCCCTGCACTTGGACCTCCTGTTTTAATCCCTTTGATATACAATTCATCGAAGAAAATCTCGAATCCTTTGTTTATAGAATTCCGTGTCCGGACAATATCATAGAGAGGACGAGCTTCTGATAAGTCTAATGGAAAAGAGCTTAAAAGAAGAAGAACAAAGAATAAGCAAAGAGACTTAGAACTTCTAGCCATTTGAATAGTGAATGCTTTGGTTAGCTTGGGCTCAAAAGTCATTGATGTTAATTTGAGAGAAAATTTGTGTTGCTTGATGCAGAATGAGTGGCAGTTTGATGTCTTATTTATAGTAGTGCCCGCCTGCAACAACTTAGAAAATGCAAGAGCAAAATTTGAGTAGGGAGAAAGAAAGTGAGCCGTCGTTGAAACACGTGGGCGTTTGTGAAAAATATGGGGCCTCCACCATCTAGTCCTAGTTGAGAGCTAAGCGGATTTGCGGAGTCAGTTTCTTGGGTTGAAGAAAGACGGCGTTAGGACGAATTGCATCCAATTTTGAAGTTCTATTAACTAGTTGAATGTGATGTGGAATTTTTTTTTTTTTTTTGCGCCTTCCTTTGGACTGCGTAAGTGCTTGCATAATTTGTTTTTTTTTTTTTAAAGCAATTAATGTCGAGAATGTTGCAGACCAATATCCATGCACAGAACAGAAGCATCATCAGAGTTTTGTGCGAACCTACATCATCATTCATCACATGTACTTTTGACGCATTATACATGAATCGTTTTATATTACCCTGACTCTATGAAAATAATAAAATTAAAATTCTGTTCACTGGTCAAAAGGTGTCATGTTTGACGGTGATAAAAGCATAGCTTAGCCGCTGACTATTTGACAATTTGGGACTGAAGAATAATATTGTATTTTTAAATAATATTTTTATTTTTTAATTTTAAATAATATATCAAATAATTTAATTATAAAATAGTGTAAAGAATAATTTTAAAATTTTTGTTATTTCATCAATCAACATAAAAAAAATTAAGATATTATTTAAAAATTATAATATTATTTTATTACTTAATTGCAACACGATCTTACTTTTACACTTAGAATTAAAATGATACAGTATAAATAGATGGTGTTTACAACTGGTCAAAATGGATTTGTATACCAACGTTACTAGTTTCGTCAAATTTCTTGCCAAAATAATAGTCAGACCATAGATCATAATGCCAAAAGGATCAGTTTTACATAATTTGTGAGAATAGTATAATAAGTTGGATTTTCTTGCCCAGGAAAACGTTTTATTTACCTGGGCAAATACTGTGTTGGATCAATTGTTCGGTTAGTGATGATAATGACACTCGGCCAGTCATAAAATTACAAAATGCAACTTCAATTCTTCAAACTAGAGATAGTTGAATCAACCTCCGGGCATGTCATTCAAGTTTAGATCCTGCATGGAAGTTTCCTGAGGGAATAGAATTCCAAGCAATGCCGTGCCAAAGATGTTAACAAAAGTTCTTAAATCCTTCGGGGCTTCTACATGGAATGGAAATAGACGGGTTGGTGGCTGATATTCGTATCATAGCTTTTCATTTTCTACCATTTAGATGTTTCACTTTCCTACTTTTGAAAGTGTATTTGGCTGAGACCTGAGAGCAGCCAAACCTTAAAGACATAGTATATTCTCTTGGACTGTGGGACCCGTTTATTGGCTATTTGACAATTTTGGCATTCATGGTAAAAATGTAGAATTAGACTAGTCGTGGTAAAAAGGTGTTAGCTAACGTCACTGCTAGTGTAAAATGAAGGATTTATTTATGTTTTCAGATTTTGGATTTTGGGCTCACATGTTAAATTTGTTTGTTACGAGGAATAACAATTGAATCTCTTAATATATTGAGCTAAAATGATCTCTTTTTTTTTTGGTTATTTGTCTGACTTTTAATCAAGAACAAGCAGTAAAATAATCAATCACATAAAAAATATATATAATAATTTAATTTAATGTGAATTAATATCTATTTTATTGAGAATAATCAGCTCAATCAAATATATTATTATAGAATAATTTTATAGTAAAAATATAAAAAATAATAATCATTACAAAATTAGAAGAAATTTAGTATTTTTTTTCTTTTTTAATGTGCAGATGTAATTTTTAAGATTATAAATTAATTGGAGAGTTGATATGGTAAAAAACCCCATTACTTTATTGTTTAACTTTCATTTTTTAAGTTTAAGTTATAGAATTTTATTAAAATTAAGGTATATCTTTATCTTTTAAATTTGGATTCACACTATAATTATAAGAGTTAAATTTATATAAAAAATTTTGATGCAACATTTTAATGTATAAGAATAACTAGAGTGCTATTCCTCGATTGATGTGCATTTTTTTTATTGCCTTTAGAAGGCTTTAATAGTTAATTTTTGTGGAGATTATGCGATCGGCTCAGCTAAAGCTTGTTGTCTAAAACGTCTGTTGATGGACCGAAGTCAAAGGTGCCAATAATAAGCCTTCTCAGGGGCTTTAAGTGAGGCATTTTTCAAAATATTTGAGTTCATAATTTGTGGATCATGTTGGACCTTTGTAAAAAATCGGGTTTGGACTGAAATCTAAAAATATGTATATATATATATATATTTATTTATTTCTTCACTTCATATATCAATATAAAATATTTTTTTAGATCAAGTTGAACCATAGAATTAAGCTCGTGGCTCACACCAACATAAATAAGAGCAGACCATTTAAACTCACTAAAATATTTTATAAATTTATTATTAAAATATAAAAATGTGCTTTTGTTTTCAGTTGAATCTTATTAAATCAAAACGATATAATAAAATCAACTCTTACTAAATACTCATATAAATTTTTAATATTAAATAATTTCTACAATCCTTTCTTTATCAAATTTTGTTATTTGAAACTAAATCCTAATAGCGTTGATTGATCAATCTAAAAATTTTATTAATCATAATAAAGAAAAATAGATTTTTATGTGTTAAGTTAAAATATTTGTTATAAAAATAAGGTCAAGAGTGTTTATTTTATTAATTTTTAAGCACTTAATATTTTTTTATTGATTTGTTAAAATTATTTATTATATGATTCAACATATGATTAAATTTTATTGAGCGAGTGATTACAAATTTACTTCTAAACATGATGAGTTCTTTAGACTTTTTATTTATTTATTTTTCTTAATTGTTTGTTCTTCAATCTAAATAACACGCAAAATAATATTTACATCTTATTAAGTTTATTTAAGAGTTAATTATATATGATTATTTTTTAGTAAGTGAAATGATTATAAAACTTAGGGAAATTGTCACTGTTGACCCATTTTTTAGATTAATTTTTTTTAACCATAGTCAAAAAATTTATATTTTAATACTCAAATACATAATTTTTTTTTTTCATTTTATCCTTGTTTATTTTTTTAAAATTTTAATTTATTATTTAATTTTTAAACATTTAAATTAAAATTTTATTTCAAAATTATTTATTTATTTTATTAATTTTTAAATTAATTTAGATAAAAATAAACACGTGCTTTAAGCACAATGTACTTTGCTTGTAGTACACACTTTAGCGCACCACAGGCGAAGAATGCGTTGCTTTGCATGCGGTGCATACTGTAGCACACACTACAACCAAAGCTTATATTAACAGTTTTGTTTTATTTTTTAAAATTTATTTATATAATAATTATATTATTAATTTTAAATAAAAAATATTTATTTTTAAAATTTTTAAATATTTAATTTTTTATTTTCATAATTTTTCAAACAAAGTTTTTTAATTAAATTTTCATTATTTATTTTATTTTTTAATAAAAAAATTTCAACAATTTAAAAAAAAAAGTTAGGTTTGCTTTTTTATTTTTTAATTAAAATAAATAATTAAAAATATTTTTTCCTTTTATTTTGTTTATAAATTATAATAATATTTATATAATTTTAAAATATTATTATAATTAAAAAGAAAAAACAATAATATTTTTTTGTTTTTTATTAAAAATAAAATAATTAGTAAAAAACTTAATTTAAAAATTTTGTTTAAAAAATAATTTTATTTACTAAATTATGAAAATGAAAAACTAAATAATTTATTTTTTTTTAAAAATAAATGTTTTTTATTTAAATTATTTAAATTTAATAATATAATTATTATATAAATTAATTTTTAAATTTTTAAAAAACTGTGCATGTGTACAGTATATATTGCTTTGCTTGGAGCGTGCACTATAGCATTTTTAATGATTTTTTATAAATATAAATATTGATTAAATTAATTAATTATAATAAATTAAAAATACATATTTTTTTAATTATATAAATAATAGTAAAATGGGTTAAGTATTATATTTTTTATTTATATGAACTTTTATTTATTTTTTATTAGTTATTTATTTTATATTTTTTATATATTTATATTTTGTATTATTTTTAATTATTATATATATACACTAAATTAATAATTTGTTTTCAAATACTAATAATATTATCATGGCACAAATTTCGATTATTATATATTTTAAGAAAAATAAGAGAGTTATAGTAATAATTTTAAGAGATACATTGGATAATAAATTAATTAAAATAATAAATTTCTTATTAAATTTTTTTATTTATTACTTTATTTAATTTTTTAAATTATTATAAATATTATAATAACTTAAAACGTACATATTTATTTCTCAATTTATTTTTAAATTAAATTATAATAAATATTTTATGTAATTTATAGCAAAAGAGAGAAAATAATTTATTTATAGTATTTAAATTAATTAATATACTATGTAGCGCGCTACTTGTTATGTTATTTTAAATTAATTATTTTTTAATTAATTTATAATTAAAAATAAAAATAAAACAATTAACCCTGAATTGTGACTCTAAGCTTTGAACACTAAATTTTAATATTTATAAATAATTAAAAAATAAATATTTATTTTTTAATACATATCGTGGGATGCTTATTGTGACGCATGCATCACGCTAACGTGTGTACCCTAACATGGCCCCTAACATTGCACCCCACGGCATTAGCCACATTTTGTAAATTAAAAATATATTAAAATTGTGAGTAAATTTATTTATTTATAATTATTTAATTTAATGTGTTTAATTTTATAATTTTAAATTATTTTATTATTATTATATATGTTATTTTTTAATTTTAATTATTTTTAAGTTTTTGTCATTTTAAATATATCAGATATTTTATTTTCAAATATTTTAGTATGTGAGATTTTTATTGTTATAAAAATAATTTAATTAAAAAATTGTGACTTGTGGTTAAAAAAAAATCATCTCAAAAAGGGGTTAGCAGCGATAATTTCCCTAAAACTTATGTGGAAATAAGAATAATTATAGAGAATTTGTGAATCATTTTGCCGTCTTACCTTGCAAGAAATGAGAGATGGGACTGATAATAGATTTGAAGTATAGCTGACAGCAATTAGACATAGTTACTCTCTTGAACCCATTTTTTCTAAATTAATAATACGATTAGACAACTCACGCAAAAGGTGTCGGTTCACGATTGCTTCTGCAAAGAAAATAGTTTCTTTTTATTCTTTTCTTTCATTTCTTATCAAGCAAATTCGCTTGCCTTTTGAGATCTTCTTTTATCAGATTGGGTCGAAGATGCAAAGATACGGGACTCATGGTCATGGATTGACTCATTTGTCACATATAGTGCTGAATTAACTAGGAAAAATTGCTTCGCGTCAAATAGCCCTTGGCACATCTGTATCATAAAAGGAAAAATTGCTTGTAGGACTCAAATCGAGATACCATCAAATGCTGAATGACATGTATTTATTTTATTAGCAATTATTGTCAAATACTGAATAGCAGCTGCTCCATACGAGAGATCATCCAAAGAGTGTAAACAATTAGCCATTCATTTGAGATGGTTTTCCGAGCTCCTCGTTAATCCCCTATTTTTGCCTCTCCAGATAAGAATTAACTAGCACTTGTGTGGCTGTAGAACTGCTTTTACTTTCATTGCTCTGTTGATCTATGCATTAATGAAAAGTTGCTATATTGATCTATGCATTGATGAAAATTACGAAAATGTATGTAGAAGTAAAACAAGATGATTGTGAAAGGGAAAATAGAAAAAAAGAAACAGAAACATTTAGTATTGTTGCCTCTAAAATAATAAGATTAGTCCACTAAGGACCAAAATGGCGAGCCTGGTCTAAAACCAATTTACGGTTGGTTTTTTAGACCATTAAGGCCTCGAGTGGTCAAACCCAAACCTTCACCATTTTAAGACTAACCAAATCTCCTTTAATACCTTTCATCCTATGACCTAAGAATTTTCAATCTACAATTTATAATTAATTAGCTACTTCTGAGGATGAATACTATTAATCTAAGAGACTTCTCCATTCTAGCTAAGAAGTAAACTTGTACCTTCTTATATTCTCGAGGATGTCTCTATTCAAAGAATATCACGAGTAAAAGAATTATATTGCTTTATGATGTTAAAGAGTCCAAGAATGTGTAGGATATGATATCAAAGAGTCCATAGATAAATAAAATACGATATCAAAAAATTTGAAGATAAATAAAATATCTAAAAATTAAAGAGTCTATCTCAAAGCTTATATATCTCTTTAATATATATAAGGGGGGTATATCTTACACATAGGGTAAGCCCTATCATTTTTTTCTTTATACAAAATTCATCTCAAACTTCTTCAACAATATTTTTTCTAACCTAAGCATTAGAAGATTTTCGCCGAAGATCACCACATGTATATCCATATCCAATTATGTTTTTGAAGCAATTAAGTATAACACTAGGATATTTCAAGAAGAAGAACAACGATCTGTCCACATGTTAGAACTATTTTCTCATAGATATAAATTTAACTCTTGACTGAGGACTTTGGGTTTGACTAAGAGGTCCAAAAATTCACAACCAATAATTTAGCTACATTTATGAAGAACAATGCAAGTTATAGAGATCAATAATTCAAAATTGAGTAAGAAGATCACCCGAGGAAAGATGATAAGAGAATTATATTTATATTAGAATAAATCATGGGACTGTAATTCAAAGAATCACAATAAAAAAATGTGGGATCATCAAAAGAAAAAAATTTGTCGATAAAGAAAATCTAGGGTGATCGAATGTAATGCAAAGACTATTGAAGGAACTATAAAAAAAACTCAAGAATAAAGGGAAAACATGAAAAAGAAAACTCTTGAAAAATATATTGAATTGGTAATCTCAACCCTAACTTGAAGAAGACAAAATTAAGGGTCTTTTTGCTAGCTATAGGTGCATTGATATATTCTCATTCTCTAAGAACCTATAATGTGACACTAGTCGATATTTGATAGTGATACCTGGTCCTCAATGTCTCGAGATCTGCCAATTTCACACCAGATGGATAATTTGACAGGTAATCCAATTTATATGGACTTCATCATCAGTCTATAGAGTGTTTTTTCTCTTTTTTGGGTATATTTATCTGTTACTCAGTGACTATCCTCCCGCTAGGGATATTAGTCGAGACTTTGTGATCACTTACCTCACCGCTTATAATCCTCTATAAGTCCTCATCAACAATTAATTCAACCTCAGCATCTCCCTCTTGGTTGAGCTTCCTGACTAACGATTGGATTTTTCTTGCTTTCTCGAGCACCCCTACTTATAACTCCTCCGGCAGGACTACTCTCAACATCCGAGTCACTACTGAACTCACAAGATTATTGACGAGATATGTTATAGGAGTCATCAACTTTTCTCTTATTTGAAGAAAATTTTCCTATTAATAAACCTATAAATAATAAAGGATAGACAACCTACTACTCGGGTATTCAAAAAAAATATAGTGAACACTCAACGACTAAGTGCAAGCACTTAGACTATGAAAAACTAAGTGCAAGTTGCTAATAAGTTCAACACAAAGTTTCACTCATGACCATACTTGGTGAAATATAAACTAAGTACAACCATACCTAATAAAATAAAACATAAATATTTATTTAATATGGACAAATAAAAATTCTTTAAATTACGTGTCCACAAATGAAACACTTAGCAACCTAACAACTTAGGAAACCCAAGGGACAGCAGAAGCCTTGCCAAATTCGCTAAGCACACATGTACCTTATTTACCTGAAATCACCATAAACTATAATGAGTATGAAACTTAGTAAGCATACTAGTTTTTCATATATCAAAATATAAATACATATATGTACATAATGCATGTGTATGATATGCTGTGATAAATCAAAATTATAATCTTATCAAATCATATGTCAAGTAAGCACTTACACATTCTTTCAAAATATATAATAAGAATACCATCACTCAACTACTGCTTAGTAGGACTTTCATATCACATAATGAGCCAAATGTCACTCGTATGTGACATACCGTATGAAAGAAATAGTACATGTGAGATTTAAATTACACATATATAATGCTCATGCCCAAAGGTAAGAGCTAAACCCTCACCTTGATCATCAGTGAGTCCTCTTACATGCATCAATGCGCCACCACACAAATGTGATGACTCAATCTTCCTTTAGGTACCAATAGGATCCTCCCTACATACGAAACACATAACATATACCAATCTCGAAAGAAATACCACATATAAAGGCTCCACAAATCACATAAGGTGCCTACTAAGTAAATAGTGAGTTCAAGCATCCTCAAAACGCAAAACATATCTCATGGACATTTTTCACTTCAAGAGCTTTCTTTGTTAAACACATTTCATTTTGAAAACTCACTTTTATAAACACATGTATATCCATGCTCAATGTCAATGCTCACATTCATAAACATATGTCTTTCACATTTTATATCAAATATACTTTAGCATAACATAAACATATTTCTAAACACATTTACAAAAGCATGCATAGACAATTACTATGTTTATTGTGATTTCAGTAAAAGTCTAGTATACTTACCTCTTAGCACTTTCAGGTAAAAGGCTTAATTCTCCTTAACCTATCAATAAAGATTAATTTTTTCATAAGCCTCACCATTCACACAAAACACTTTAAATAACTTACAAAATTATACATATTGCACTTATCACATTGAATTGGTCTAATTACTTGGTTTCTCAAAACCCGTCATTCTGATCACTTACACTTGACTAAATTTTCTTATATATCAAATGATGTCCAATTACTCCAAAATCACAATATATAATTTTTGACTCATATATCCTTCTTATGTATGAATATTGTATTATAATTTCTACACAATCTATTTCATAAACACCATCAAATCCAAACTATTATCCTAACAGGATCAAGATATTTACTAAATAGTATTTAATCTCTCAATTTTATAAAATCATATACTAACTCAAAAATTATAAAACTATCACATAATTACTTTTGACACATATCTCAATCCACGATAAATATTTCACTTCAAAATCCCTGTCAAAAGTATTTTAAAATTATTTTATTCCTTAATTTTAAAAATCTGTTAATCAAATACTACAATGAGCTGATACATTTTACAAAATCATAAAAATTTAATCACATTGATTTAAATTTTCAATTTTGAATATATAAAATTATACATATAAATTTATCATATTCCAAAAATTTGTAATTTTTGAAGATCATTCAAAAGATCAAAAATTGTTTGTTACTGTATCATACTGTTAACATAGAAAATTTTTAAAATTTCAAGGTCATTTTGGTAAATTCACTACAAATTTAATTTCTAAAATTTTTAATTGATTCAAAGTCTCAAATAATTCTATACATGTCTAGTTTCATAGTCTCAAAATTCAAAACTAAAATCAAAGCACAAAAATTTATAAAATTTCTGGATCAAGAGACTATCAAGTAGAAATTTTACAATTCATCACGATTTATCAAGCTATCTACATAATCATCATCAATTCTCAATATATCTTACAAAATTCACATCAAATATCCAAATTTTCTTTTATTTAAAAATCAAAACTTAAAGGAATTAACTTAATTAACACCAATAAATTGAATAATAGTTATGATATACCTCTTACAACTCCAAATTTCAATTTCTTTTTCTTTTTCTTCTTCTTCTTTTTCTCTCCCCTCTATTTCTCTCTTTTCTTTATTTAAAGAGGTGGCTTGACCCAAAAATAAGTAAATTAGGATATAAAATGTGAATTTTTATATTAAGAGGTTAAATTTTAGTATTTATAAATTAACCCCCCAAAACTTTTAAAATATTATATTTTGGTCCATAAAATAAATCTAAAGTCTTACAAATAAACCTAATACTAATAGTATGTCCTTAATCTATACAAACAATACTAATAATAATACATAAATTAAGTATCATCTACATACAAATACAAATATAAATATTATACAAATACAAATATTTATTTTTTTCGGTGTTAGATAAGTGGTTACTACAGTATTTCTAAAACAACAAAATAAAGTAAGAAAGATAAAAAAAAAAAAAGACTTATTTGTGGATGAAATCACTAGAGTAAAGCAAAAGGCCTTCAACTGCAAACTTTCGCTCTTTATAAATCACTACTTTTTTTTTTAAAGATAAATCTTGAATGGCAACAAAAATGCACAAAAAAAGAAGCAATTTAAATATATATATGTGGTGGTGTGGAAAAATTCAACCGTTGAAACAAGATTATACAGTCAAGACATACTCATAAGCGAAGAGTCATTTTAACTGGCAAGTGCTAGTTCAAGATTCATTCTAACTATCCTATCAGAATTCAAAACTAATGATTTGAGATGAGGTCGCATTTATAAAATCTAAAGAGATGGAACTGTTTAAATGACAATATAAAATGCGGACATTTCTTGAAGGGTCACCTATATAAAATACACTTGGCGTTATTTTCAAATCACAAGATATTGGTTATAAGACCATCCTTTAGGCAGGTAAATCACCATATAACTTAGAGCGCACCTATGATGAGCACCCAGCTAAGAACACATCGTTGTGTCCAAAGACTCAATATAGATTCGATGATATCTATTAAGCTGAACCCTTTACAAAGTGACAGGACCAGACCTGAGACCCTCTATTATAGATCTCAGCGGCCCTGTCGGGCACTCCGACAAAAATTCCTCAGAGCCTAACTGGGTAAGTTGAGAAATTCCGTGAGGTGAACCCATTTTTAGTTCTTGCTATTACTGAGAAAATCTTGTAATATACATAAAAACGGCATCTTAATTTCTCTTTGAAAAAAAACGGGCAGAGTTTCCTCTGTTTTTCAAAAAATTCATATAAAACCTGCAAAGAAATATCACTTCTATTTCAAACACTTCTCAATACTACCAATTCGGACCTCCGGTTCTTTCCAAATCAAATCCAACACAACTCAATAGTTTCATTTGAAACACAAAATGAGCATACTCAAGAAAGCAAAAATGATCATCATAATCTCGAATTCTTTTCTTGTTGGTTCAAAACATACATACAAATATACACGCCTACAACTACTATGCATAAAGTAAAGAGTGCTATTTAGCACATTTACATGTACAAAAATAATCTTCGGATTTGGTCCACTACTCGGCAATAGGAGAATTAGCAGTTTTCGTATCGAGACCTGCACTTGGAAAAGGGGTTTAGAAAACATAAAACACAAAACGGGTGAGCTAAAGGAGCTCAGTAAGTGTAAATAAGATTTCAATTACAAGAACATTATGCAAAGATAGCAAATTCTAAAGTACATGCAGAAATCATGCTTCTAACTGATGTAAAACTGTAAAACGGTTTCTAACATCATATGTTAATGAAATCTTGCCGAGCGGGTTTTATCTACATCTTTGAAAAACAATATCCAGAATCTGTATAACATAATAACTGATGTGTGCATATAAATGCATAAATGCTATCGGTAAACTAAAAACTAGTAAAATCCTCGCTCGGCCATTTTCTTTCTAAACTGTACCAATGGTAACCCTTAAGCTCTATACTCACGCAGCGACTCAACTAGCATCGCACATGTGAGTAGGTCACGGGGCACCTCAACTAGCAGCACCCACAGTGACATCTCAAGACATCTTACTGGCTATGCAGCGAAATCCTACATCGCATATATATAGCGAGACAATACCCCGTACACATAGGGCGACTCACATGACTCGACATCCTGACTTCCCAGAGTTAGTGACACACCCCCCAAGACCTGCCCATGTGCACGGAATATACTGGTCGGGTCTAAAACAATCATCACCACTATAATCTGAGGGTACCAATGGCCTTTAAAATAAATGCAGAAATTTTAAAACTGTTTCTTAAATCGAACATGTAAAAGCATGTCTATGAGTATATATCAAGATCATAAATCATGTTTATGTATCGAAAGCTCATAAAACATACATATTCATTATGCGAAAATATAATAAACGAAAAGTAAAAGTAATGGCAGATTTTCACTTACAACTGCTCCACGCTCAAGTTCGCTCCCGATTTCTGCTCCTGTTATCGCTCTCGGTTATTTTCACCTACGCGCCATAAATGACATTTAGAACCAAATCAAATGCTAGAATCTCATTTAACTACTAAATACCCTAATCGGCACACAAAGCCCGGATGGATACTACTTTTCAATTTTTATTTACGGAGCCATTTAATCTAATTTAACTCACCATCCGACGCCCTGAAAATTATTGAACGCCTTATAACTTGGTTGGACATAATAGCCCTTCACCTTTCTAAAATGGACAATTATGTCCCATTATCTTCATTTTTGGTTTTTTCATCAACCATATACATTCAATTTACAATATGCACCATTTACACACAACAACTTAATCAAAACACCACTCAATCCCTAACTTCCCTAAAGTGGCAGAATTTCACCCTAGATTTCAACACATTCCTTTTCTCAATTTCTTGTTCCAATTACAACAAAATCAAGCCAATTTCATTCTAAAGCCCTAATTTCAATCAACTAAAATCTCTACAACAAAATCACCAAAAATCCTAATTCTTACCTTGTCAATTTCTTTAAATTGATGACTCCTTCAAGCTCCACACTAGAATTCAACTCAATCTAAGCCAAGAATACATATAAGAATGTCAATTGAAGCATTTTTGAAAGCTCACTTATCAAACTCATAAAATAATGCTTTTCTTATCTATTTTTTCTTGAATTTCCACTAATTGAGACTTCAATTGAGCTTAGGGATTGGTATGTAACTTTATTTTGGCTTGATTAAGTATGAAAAAATCATGAAAAAAAGACTTGAAAGGTCACTGTAGCAGCCTCCCTTCACCTTGCACGAATTTGGTCTCTTTTTTTGTTCTAAGTGTTGGCTTTTGATCTCTTCAAAATTCTACACACTTCCAACATATATATAGTACTCCCTCAATTGACCATTTTGCCCTTCAACTTATTTAAAATTACTAATTTGTCATAGTTGAAAACTAATTATGGAATTAGTTCATTTGTAACTGTCTAGTTAGAATAGTCCAAAGAACTAACTAGAATTTCCAATTTTGCCATCCATGAGATTTCTTCTAATTGGTCAATTCCTTAATATATGGATTATATTTCTCAACAAAGGCTTGTTTCATACATTATCCTTAAATGGAAATTCATGTAGTAAATTAGGATTTCCTTTTTTAAGCCAATAGAGAAAAATTCCAAAAAATATTCTATGGTCGTCCGGCGCTCCGATCGAGTGTAAAATTACCAAATTGGGTCTAATATCTCTCACGTGCACCATAACAAAATTATGTCTAATAGGGTTAAAACCGAATAGCCCTACGGTGCCTTATTTGCTCTATACCGAAATCTAGGCGCCAATACTACTAATAGGGATTGGATATTACATAAAGTATCCATGATTGACTAATCAACATTAGACACTAAGGGACTTATGTTACCACTAAGATTTTAGGTCTAATCCACTTAGGTCTAAAGCAATCGAGCCTGGCCTGAACACAATCTAAGATTGTCTTTAATGGAATTGGTGCTCACGTACCATTTCAATTTTATATGAATATTAATTTTTTCATATTTATATAATAAATATTTCAAATAAAATCGTTAATATTATACATATATGGTAAGATGTTTATAACACTTCAAACATTATAGGATTTGAAGGAGTTCAGATTTGGTTCAAAGGAATTTAGACCAGTGCTAAGAGTTAGCTACGTTGAGAGTTATAATTGCTAAGAATTAGCACTGCTAAGAGTTAGTAGATTATAAAAGTCAACGAGATCTAAAGAGTTAGAGCCTTATCTGAAATGGAACAAAGACCCGAGGGTATATTAACAATGACATAATTGTAAATGAGTTGTAAATAGTGCTAAGAAATATCACTGTACAAGTATATTTTCAAAATTTATGTTCCTGATCTATTTTCACTAACGCGGGTCTATCGATGAAAACCTTAATTAATATAGATCATTGTATGTCTATATTTAGATAGTCCAAATAGTTAATTTTAGTAAACCATGAGCTTAGTGGACGCTCGTATAGATATATGGGTATTCAGTAAAGATTAGGCACTGAACAGACTCAATTAGGATCTCCAATAGACATCCCATAAAATCTTCAATGGGTGATCATTTCGAGTTGAGTAGTATTCGTGGTTCATAGACCTGAGCACTACAGTGGGCTTGTGAGTAATCTATCATACTTAGATTCCACACATGTCAGAGACCTTTCATGGTCTGACCGCTGGGTGTTGCTAGGTATGGTTCGATACTCATGGAATTTGGTGTGTATAGATATGAGATCCGCCAGCTCATATGAGTGAGTAGTATATCCAAATGCTCTAAGATTGTGTTCTAGAAAATCTTATGACCATAAATAATTCACCAACATAAGTAATTCACTAGGGAAAAATATTTCTCGTGTCAGAAATAATATCGCAAATAATATTACAAAAGTGTTTGCTGATTTTGTTTATTAGAATATAAATCTGGAGATAAGTTCCAAAGTTGAGCATATAAAGACTTGACAGTGATAATCTATGTCACCGTTTTTCTAGGATCTAAATGATGGGGGGATTGTATAAATATGTATTAATCTCAACTTGTATGGTTTAACACGTTGTTTTATTATTTTCGTAATGTGTGTGTGAAGCATTATTTATAGACTTATAGGGGAGTTCCGTAAAACAAAATAAATGTAAACCTAGAGAATCTCACTGTATGAAATGTACTCGTTGTTCTCTAGAATAACGCACAGGATTAAATAATTTAATATAAGAAGTTTTAGAATATTCATAATTATTTTAAAATTTCAGAGAGATCATAAAGTGTTAAGTTCGAAATCTTGACAAATAAGACTTGTCACTTTTATTTTTTTTATTAAATGTCATATTTCATATTATTAATTTGTTAAAATATGACACGTGATAATATTTTATTAATTTAATATATAATTTATAAATATTACAAAATTATATAAATAAAATTAAAATAAATGAAATTAATTGTAAAATATTTACAATTAAAGTTTTTTATATCGACTGATTAATATTTAGTGTAAATAAAATCAAAACCCACCGATTTTTATCATTGTTTCGGCTAAATTGATTTCAATTTTAGTGTTAATATTATATTTGCCAAAAGTTATTAATAATATTTTACTTATAAAAAATTTGAAAGTTAAAAGTTGATTTTCGTTGAAACAATAAGTTAAAAATCAAGAGGTGGCTTTGTTAATTTAACATTCCGCCACCTAATTTACACCCTTTTAGTTATGCTTATATAAGCCTTGTTATGCTTATAATGTAAGTATACTTATTCTAATTTCATTGGTTCTTTGAGTGGCCGACAATAATATATACGGATCTTCATTTCATTTAGAAAAGGCAAGAATTTTAAGACAAGTTAAAATAATATTAATTATAAGCAAAATACATTAAAAGGTCTGAGAGTTATTTTATAGTAAAAGTTGATTCAATAAAAATATTATGACAAGAATATTAAGTTATAGTTATAGTTCGAAAGATTTTATCGAATTTTAAATTAGAATTATACAAAATATATTTTAATGGTAAATTTTTTAATATTTTATTAGCATAATATAATATTTATTTATTTTTTAATGTACGTATTTACATATGTGATGTATAAATTAGAAAAAAAATAAAAATGTATAAACTTATCTAATGTATAATGCACTTTCAAGCCTTCTTAGCTCATTTAAGTCTAAAGTGGTCAAATCTAAATCGAAATTACTCCAAAACTAATTAGACCTCTCTCAATATGCTCTTCCTGTAGACCTCCCTCAAAACTAATTAGATCTCCCTCAATATGCTCTATCCTATAGTCGAGTAGTCTTCAATCTACAATTGAAGAAACTCTTCCTTATGATGGACGAGTAGCTTTCAATTTATGATTGAGAAGCTCTTCCTTATATGCACAAGCACTATTAATTCAAGGGGCCTCTCTATCTAGGCCAGGGAGTACACTCGTAACTCTTTTTATTCTCAATAATGTTCCCATTGAAGAAATATTATAGATAAAAGATTTGTATTGTTTTATGACATCAAAAAGTCTAAGAATATATATGACACAATATCAAAAAGTTTATGGATAAGTAAAATGCAATACCAATTTTTTTTAAGATAAATAGAATGCCAAAAAATTAAACAGTTTATTTTAGAGTTTATGCCTCTCAATTTATATAAAAGGAGGTATATCTCATGCAAGGGTAAGCACTATAATTTGTTCTATAGACAAAATTTATCTCAATCTTCTTTATTAACAATTTTTTTTATGATTTAGCCATTGAGGATTTTGTTTAGAAATCATTACAGGTGTAGCCATAACAAATTTGTTTTTGTATTAAACAAGTTTCAATCACCAAGAAATTTTAAGAACAACAATAGTAATCTTTTCACATATTAGAACTATTTTCTCAAAGATATAAATTTAATTATTAACCGAAGACTACAAGTTTGACTTCAAAATTGATTAAGAGCCCCAAAAATCCACAGTCAACAAGTGTAAACAATTTCATGGACCCTAGGCAAAACACTCGTACCAGACCTTGAATTATATTTTCTTTACTTACAAATTTACCATCAAGTTAACAAAACTTTACTTCGCCTTTTTATTCCCAAGAAAATTTTACAAGTATCAATCGAAATGTCAAGAATTTATATTTGCTTACAGGCTAGAAGTAATAGCTGAATTTGGATGATGAGACTTAGTATGTGTTTGCTAGTTAAAAGAGGTTTTTTAATGTAATTTTTTTTTAAAATTTTTTTGATAATATTTAATTATAATTATAAAAAAAATTTAGAGATTTTAAAAACTATTTTATCTTTAATTATAAAAAATTAAATTTTAAATTTTTAGAAATTAATTTTTTTAACTTTTATTTTTAATATTTATACTTTAATAATATTTTTTTAATTTCATAACATATTCTTAATAAAAATATATTTTATTCAACTAATATATTTTTAACATTTTGTTAAAAATCACCATATTTTTTTATTTTTATAACTATCATATCTCTAATTGATTTTACAAAAAAAAAAACTTTTATCATAGCTTTGTAATATTTTATATTTATTTTTTATTATATAATAAACATAATAATTTGTTTAATTTATTATTTGTTATGTATTACCTTTTTTTAAATTCTTATAAATTTATATTTATTGATGTTTAAAATTTTAATTATTTTAATTATTATTTTATAATAATCACAAAATTAAATTTTAACATAAATCCCTTTTTGTGTTAAAAAGTTAGTAAATTAAAAAATTAAATAATAAATTATATTTTATATAAAAAACTTAAACTGTTTAAAATTTAAATGTAAAATTTATTAAATACTATTTTAATAATTTAATATAAATAAATACTTTTAATAATATATAATTAAATAAGTCACTATTTAAAAAAAAATTAATTAACAACTACTCAACCAATAACTTAAAAAAAACTTTACTGCTTTATTTGGAAAAACTTAAGCCCTCAAACAGTGCTTCAAATATTTACAAACTGAGCAACATATACAGTACTTCATATATTTTCAAACTGAGCAACATAATTGGAATCTTCAACTACTCCGTCACTCTCAAAATCACAGTTGAATCCGATAATAGAAGCAAATATTGTAATATCAAGGCTCAGTGTAGTCCTTAAGAGGCACGAGTAATGAATGCGGAAGAACAACGAAGCAAGCAAGAAAGAAAAAAGTTAAAAAGGGAGGTCGGTAGCCTCTGTTGTACACGTACCCTTCACTTCTCAAAGAGATGGTTCAGCGTAAGACTTGGATACAACCACTAATACGACAACATCGTTATCATTATCTCAGGGGACGTTGGCTTTTACAGATCTAAATCTACATAAAACAGATCTCTCTGTCTCTTGCAATCGGGCCATCAAAACAACCATAAAAACCGGCCAGTAAAAGACATTCTAACACAACTGGAACCTTTTGGCTCTGTCTGCTTGTATTCATCCCCCCAAAAAGCACCCTCACCTCGCCGTTTAACACCCCCATTGACACACAAATTGATAAATATACGTAATCATGCTTTAAAAGTAGCAATTGATTCACAATTTTAGCATAATAACGATACAAATTACATACATACAAAAAGCTTAAAAACCCAAAATCACCACCAGTTGAAATTTAATAAAAGACGTAAATAACACTTTCATTTATTTGCCCAAATCCTTAAAAGTCATCATCTCATAGTACCGAACCGATAGCAGAGACAACGACAGGTGAACCTCGTCCCTCCCCCAATTGACCGGCGTCTTGGGGCCCATCACGCGCGGGAGAGGGTGCCACTTGGACGAAGACGGCGGAGCGCCCGGCGGTGGACGAGAGAGCTGGTGGAGGTAGAGCGAGTGGAGGCGACGGAAGCCACCGAGGGCGAGGACCACGGATCTCAGCTGCTGGGCGTTGCAGCCCACGTTGGCAAAGTGGCGCGTGCAGATCAACTCCCACAGGCGCTCGTCTAGAGCGGTCTTGTGCCAGAGCTTGTTGATGCACGCCGCCCTGGCAAGAGTCCTGGCGTCGGCGTGCTTCAGAACCTCGAAGATAAGGTTCTCGTCGAGGTTTGTGAAGCCAGTTTCTTTGCCTTCTTGTTGTTGGTGTTGTTCTGATTCGGCTTCTTGTTCATCTTGTTTTATTTTCTTCATCTTGTGGCCGACTTCGGTGACCGAAGAATCAAGAACGGAGCGCTTCATATATAAGATTTGATATTTGGGAAGTGAGAATCGAAAAGAGGATGAATTTGGTAGTGGGGTTGTGGGTGAAGATTAAAAGAGAGCTGTTTTTGTGGGTATCGAAGTGGACAAGATGTGAAATGAAATGCTCTCTGATTCTTTTTCTTTCTTCTCTAATTTACCTTTTTGTCCTCCTTTTCATACTCTCTGTTCTTTTTTTAATTTAAAAAAATATATTTTATTTAGTTATTTTTTAACGATGATTTTCTTTCTTCCTTTTTTAAAAGAAAACATTTCTCTATTTTTCTAATATAGCAGAACTTTTCTGAGCTCATTTTTAATTAAATGTCCACGTTTAATGTCGAATAATGTATTAGTTCATACCGCATTATGTTAGGAATTTTCATTTGATAATTCAATCTATTCTGAATTTTGGCAAAAAAATTAAACAGATCTGAACATTATATTGGAAATGGCAAGTATACTATGGATTGAGAGACATCACTGTTCGTGTAAGTTCTTTTATGGTGTGAATATATATATATATATATGATAAGCACAATTTTAAAAAAAATGTTAAACAATTACTCCTTATATATCCCAAACAAGACCATTATTAGATTCGAAAGCCTAGTTGCTGAGAATAACAGCCTTCTTTGGCCCCGCCTCCGCTTGAATAGTTAATAATAATAAGCGAACCAATTTGTAATACGGACTTCACTCCCACTCCCACTCGCACACCTTTGGTCTCTTTTTCCTACTTAACATACAACTTGAGCTACATGATCGCATCAAGCATTATTAAATAATTTAAATATAAAATTATCATTGATGTCTTAATAAGATAAAGTTTTCATATTAATAATTTCCTAGATGAAAAACCTTGGTTACAAAGTTACGACTTACAAATCATGCAACGGGATCAAACGTTAGTCTGTAGCTCGGCGAATAAAATAGCTTTCAATTTTCGGGAGGAGTGGAGGGTGCACATATTAAATTGCTAACGGTAAAGAAGTTAGCTTCCATTGGCTGGATAGATTCTTGTGGCCGTGCCAGTAAAGTAGCGAGCCTTCTCAAAAGTCCTACAAAGATGAAAGACCCACCACCGGGTAAAAGTTAAAATTGAAAAGATGAAAAACTTGGAAAACGAGACAGGTGGTAGGGAACTCAGTCACGTTAATTACCATCCAAAAGATGAAAGATTCCCTTCAAAAATATTTTCGAGTATCGCTCCTGAAAGCGACTTTTTTGGCACCACTTGAACGCCACTATCATTTCCAACCGGATCTTGTATTCGGTTTTCCACTTCACTTCTCTCACTGACCACCATACTTTCTCCTGCTGCTGTCTACCGAAGCAGGAGACTTTTCTCTTTTTACTGTTCTGATGCCAATAAAGACGACGACGAATTTTAAAATTATTGCAGATATTACATTATATACTTTAATTTGACATTTATATAACATCAATTAAGTTATAATTTTAATACCCTTTTTATTTTATACGTAATAAAAAATTATAATTTAATATCATAAGAAAGAACACAAATACTAACACACCAATAAAGATAAAGAAAATAAACCAACCAATAAAATACAAGATATACGTGATTCGACCCAAAATTACTTACGTCCACGGAGGATCTATAATCTAGCTTCTTATTATTGAAATAGATCATTAAGTATCTTTTTACATCATTAATGATCCCACAAGACCCCTTAGTATCTTCCATAGAGATCTCTAAACATCTACTCTTGATCATTATAACTCTCTAAGACCTCTAAGGATCTTCTCATAAGAAATTTTTACAAGGAACACAAGAATAGCTCGAGTATCTAAGCCAAAAGGATCTATGGTGTTTCTCTTTTATTCACTCAAAGAATCTAAAGAAAAAATACTCCCTAAAGTTTACACCTTAGTGCACCACGCACTTAGTGCCTACCTAACTCCTCTATTCTCTCTTATGATTACATTTTAAAACCTTAGATGCTTAAGGGTTTACAAGTGTTTATATATGGTGTATTTCGTGCCTACTAACCTTATTCCTTGTTGGAGTAAAAGTCCACTTGTTTTGGAAGTTCAAAACTTTTCAAAACTTGAAATCCCGAACCAAAACGGACATCCTGACGCGTCTGGGCGCTGCGGCGCTGGCCCTTCTCGCTCCCATTGCTGCGAAGCTAGGAACCCAGCGCTGCGGCGCTGGCCTTCTATGTTGAGCGCCGCGGCCCTGACTGCTTGTAGTACCCAATATCCACAACCGGTAAGAATAAGTATTTATATATATATATACGTATTTTATTTATATGTGGGTGATACTTGATTTATATAGTGTTATTATTAGTGTTTGTATAGGTTAAAGACATACTATTAGCATTGGGTTTATTTGCAAGACTTTAGATTTATTTTAGGGACCAAATTGTAATACTTTGAAAGTTTTAGGGGTAAATTCGTAAATACCAAAAATTAGCCTCTTAGTATAAAAATACACTTTTGAAACCCTAATTCTCTCATTTTGGTCGAGCTATCCCTTTTAGACTGAGAAAAGAGAGAAAGAAGGGGGAGAGAAAGAGAAGAAGAAGAAGAAATTAGAATTTTGGATTTTAAGAGGTATATCACAACTATTTCTCAATTTATTGGTGTTAATTAAGTTAATTCCTTTAATTTTTGATTTCTGAAAATATGTATAATTGAGTATTTGATGTGTATTTCGTAAGATATTGTGAGAATTGATGATGATCTATGTAGAGAGCTTGATAAATCATGATGAATTGCAGAATTTCTATTTGATAGTCTCTTAATCCAAAAATTTAATAAATTGTTGTAATTCGATTCTGGTATTGAATTTTGAATATATTAAATTAGACATATTTAGGATTATCTGAGACTTTGAATCGATTGAAAATTTAAGAAATTGAATTTATAGTGGATTTACCAAAATGACCCTGAAATTCTAAAAATTTCCTGTGTGAACAGTATGATACAGTGGCAAATAATTTTTGGCCTACTGAATGATCTTAAAAAATTACGAATTTGTGTAATATGATAAGTTTATATGTCTAATAGGATATACTCAAAATTGAGAAGTTATATCAATGTGGTTAAATTGTTATGATTTTCTAAAGAGTATTAGCTTATTGCAGTATTTGATTAACAGATTTTTAAAGTTATGAAATAAAATAGTTTTAAAATACTTTAACAGTGATTTTGAAGTGAAATATTTATCATGAATTTAGGTATATGTTAAGAGTAATTATGTGATATTTTTATAATTTTTGAGTTAGTATATGATTTTATAAAATTGAGAGATCGAATACTGTTCAGTAAGTATCTTGATCCTGTCAGGTTAGTAGTTTAAATTTGATGGTGTGTATGGAATGGATTGTGTAGGAACTTTGATATAATATTCATATATAAGAAGTATATATGAGTCAAGAATGATATATTCTGATTTTGGAGTAATTGGACATCATTTGATGTATTAGAAAATTTTGTTAAGTGTAAGTGTTCAGAATAACAGATTTTGAGAAACCAAATATTTAGACGAATTTGATGTGATAAATGCATTGTGTATAATTTTGTAAGCTATTTAAAGTATTTTGTGTGAATTGTGAGGCTTATGAAATGATTAATCTCCATTGATAGGTTAAGGAGATTTAAGTCTTGTACCTGAAAGTGCTAAGAGGTAAGTATACTAGACTTTTTACTGAAATCACAATAAACGTAGTAATTATTTTGTATGATTTTGTAAATGGGGTTAAGAATATGTTTATGTTATGCTAAAGTGTATTTGATATGAAATGTGAAAGATATATGTTTATGAATGTGAGCATTGACATTGAGTATGGATATACATGTGTTTTTGAAAGTGAGCTTTCAAAATAAAATGTGTTTAACAAAGAAAGCTTTGAAGTGTAATATGTCCATGAGAAACATTTTGTATTTTGAGGATGCTTGAACTCACTGTTGACTTAGTAGGCATCTTATGTGATTTGTGGAGCCTTTATGTGTGGCATTTCCTTCGGGATTGGTATATGTTATGTGTTCCGTATGTAGGGAGGATCCTATTGGTACCTAAAAGAAGATTGAGTCATCACATTCGTGTGGTGGCGTATTGGTACATGTGAGAGGACTCACCAATGATCAGGGTGAGGGTTTAGCTCTTACCTTCGGGCTTGAGCATTATATATGTGTAATTTAAACCTCACTTGTACTATTCCTCTCATACGGTATGTCACCTACAAGTGACATTTGACTCATTATGTGATATGTGATATGTAAGTCCTACTAAGTAGTAGTTGAGTGATGGTATTCCTATTATATATTTTGAAAGAATGTGTAAGCGCTTATATGATATGTGATTTGATAAGATTATGATTTTGATTGATCACAACATATCATACATATGTATTGTGTACATATATGTATTTGTATTTGATATATGAAAAACAAGTATGCTTACTGAGTTTTATACTCATTATAATTTATGGTGATTTCAACTAAATAAGGTACATGTGTGCTTAGCAGATTTGGCAAGGCTTCTGCTGTTCCTTGGGTTTCCTAAGTTGTTAGATTGCTAAGTGTTTCATTTGGGGACACGTAGGATAAAATATTTGATTTGTCCCCATTGAATAAATATTTATGTATTATTTTATTGTGTGTGGTTAGATTTAGTTTCACTTTCACCAAGTGTGGTAATGGATTGATTTTAAGTAAGAATTTGCAATGAATATATTCTGGGCTTCCGGTAACAAAGTTGCTACTGGTGACGTAGTAGAGTGTTAATCTCTGAGAAAACTCTGCGTATCTCCAGTTTACTAATTGTCCCAGTCATAATTCAATTGCTATAATTCTGAAAAAAATTAAAATGAATGTGCTTAGAAATATTATTGAATGAATGTAAGTGATGTCGTGTGTCAGATCTTTTGGGTCTGGGGCGTGACACAGCTTCTCTTGTGATTTCTTCGTTTCCTTCGCGTCTTCAAGTCCTGTTTTACTTCCCCCTTTGTGTCCCACACTTCCTAGATGTCACGCCCCAGACCCAAAAGATCTGACACACGACATCACTTACATTCATTCAATAATACTTAAACATTCATTTTAATTTCTTTCAGAATTATAGCAATTGAATTATGACTGGGACAATTAGTAAACCGGAGATAGGCAGAGTTTTCTCAGAGATTAACACTCTACTTCGTCACCAGTAGCAACTTTGTTATCGGAAGCCCAGAATATATTCATTGTAAATTCTTACTTAAAATCAATCCATTACTACACTTGGTGAAACTTAAACTAAATCCAATCACACACAATAAAATAATACATAAGTATTTATTCAATAGGGAAAAATTAAATATCTTATCCCACGTGTCCCCAAATGAAACACTTAGCAACCTAACAACTTAGGGAACCCAAGGAACAGCAGAAGCCTTGCCAAATCCGCTAAGCACACATGTACCTTATTTACCTGAAATCACCATAAACTATAATGAGTATAAAACTCAATAAGCATACTAGTTTTTCATATATCAAATACAAATACATATACGTACACAATGCATATGTATGATATGCTGTGATCAATCAAAATCATAATCTTATCAAATCACATATCATGTAAGCGCTTACACATTCTTTCAAAACATATTACAGGAATACCATCACTCAACTACTACTTAGTAAGACTTACATATCACATATCACATAATGAGCCAAATGTCACTCGTAGGTGACATACCGTATGAGAGGAATAGTACAAGTGAGGTCTTGAAATTACACATATATAATGCTCATACCCGAAGGTAAAAGCCAAACCCTCACCTTGATCATCGGTGAGTCCTCTCACATGCACCAATACGCCACCACACGAATGTGATGACTCACACTTCCTTTAGGTACCAATAGGATCCTCCCTACATACGAAACACATAACATATACCAATCCCGAAGGAAAGGCCACACATAAAGGCTCCACAAATCACATAAAATGCCTACTAAGTTAACAGTGAGTTCAAGTACCCTCAAAACACAAAATATTTCTCATGGACATATTACACTTCAAAAGCTTTCTTTATTAAACGCATCTTATTTTGAAAGCACACTTTCAAAAATACATGTATGTCCATGCTCAATGTCAATGCTCACATTCATAAACATATATTCACATTTCATATCAAAATATACAAAATCATTCATAACACTTACTATATTTATTGTGATTCCAGTAAAAAGTCTAGTATACTTACCTCTTAACACTTTCAGTTACAAGGCTTAAATCTCCTTAACCTATCAATGGAGATTAATCCTTTCATAAGCCTCACAATTCACACAAAATACTTTAAATAGCTTACAAAATTATGCACAATGCATTTATCACATCAAATTGGTCTAAATATTTGGTTTCTCAAAACCTGTCATTCTGACCACTTATACTTAACAAATATTTCTAATACATCAAATGATGTCCAATTACTTCAAAATCAGAATATACCATTCTTGACTCATATATCCTTCTTATATATGAATATTATATCAAAGTTCCTACACAATCCATTCCATACACACCATCGAATCCAAACTACAAACCTGACAGGATCAAGATACTTACTGAACAGTATTCAATCTCCCAATTTTATAAAATCATATACTAACTCAAAAATTATAAAAATACCATATAATTACTCTTAACACATATCTCAGTACATGATAAATATTTCGCTTCCAAATCACTGCAAAAGTATTTTAAAACTATTTTATTCCATAGCTTTAAAAATCTGTTAATTAAATACTGCAATGAGCTGATACATTCTAGAAAATCATAACACTTCAACCACCTTGATCTAAATTCTTAATTCCGAGTATATCACATTAGACATACAAAATTATCATATTCCATAAATTCGTAATTTTTGAAGATCATTCAATAGGTCAAAAATTATTTTCCACTGTAACATACTGTTTACACAGGAAATTTTCAGAATTTCAGGGTCATTTTGGTAAATTCACTAAAACTTCAATTTGCAGAATTTTTAATCGATTCAAAGTTTCAGATGATCCTAAACATGTCTAATTTTATATACTCAAAATTAAAAACCAGAATCGAATCACAATAATTTATAAAATTCCTAGATCAAGAGGTTATCCAGCAAAAATTTCACAATTCATCATGATTTATCAAACTATCTTATAGATCATCATCAATTCTCATAAGATCTTACGAAATACACAACAAATCCTCAATTATACATATTTTCAGAAATCAAAACTTAAAGGAATTAACTTAATTAATACCAATAAATTGAGAAATACGTATGATATACCTCTTGAAATTCAAAATTCCAATTTCTTCTTCTTTTTCTTCTTCTTCTCCTATTTCTCTCCTCTCTATTTCTCTATTCTCTCTCTCTAAAAGAGATAGCTCGACCAAAATGAGAGAATTAGGGTTTTAAAAGTGTATTTTTATACTAAGTGGCTAATTTTTGGTATTTACGAATTTACCCTCAAAACTTTCAAAGTATTACAATTTGGTCCCTAAAATAAATTTAAAGTCTTGCAATTAAACCCAATGCTAATAGTATCACCTTAACCTATACAAACACTACTAATAACAATATATAAATCAAGTATCACCAACATACAAATAAAATACATATATTTATACATTTATAAATACTTATTCTTAGTAGTCGTGGATACTGGTTACTACACTAGACTTCTTCATACGTGTCCCACACGTTCTAAACTTCTTGTGACTCTCTACTTTGGTATTCATCTCAATTCTTGTCCAACCAAGATTGTTGAATTACCAATTTTCCAACAAATCCCCTCATTGATTCAAAATCTCTCTCTATGAAGCTAATCACCGTCACCCATCCTTGACCAATGCTTACTAGCATGGTCTATAAGTCAAGTCCCCGACTTAACTAAGGCTCTTGTGACTACGATCTCCAAAGATTCCTGAATGCTGATGTCTAGAGTCGTTCAATGTTGTGATCTCCATGTTCCGAAGACACCATAACCACAACCCTTAATGGTAAAAACACATTCTCACCATTGCCACTCTTCCAGCACATTCTCTTTCGCCCCCTACCACAAAGTGATATATCAAAAGCTACTTTATAGTCCGTTTTAAATCAACCTTATATTGATCTCATTCTACGCACTTTTCTACAAGCACATAGCCTCCATCTGTGCTTTATCACTCCTCTGATCCTTTTGCTTTCCCATTTAGTATTCCTTCCGTATGCCTTCCATGAATCTCTCTATTTCGATCTAACAGTCCCGAGTCCTCTAGGCCTTTATGAGATGAGGAATGATATCTCATACCTAGTCCCTCCCTTGTCTTTTTTACTATGTAGTCTCAATCTTATCCTACAAACCCTCTATGACTTATCATAAGCCATATTTCTCCAATTGGTAAATAACGATTCTCCATGACTTATATGAAAACACTACCCTAGATCCCAAAAATAGTTCGTTCATCAGACACTGATTCCTCAAGAAGCTCTCAGGCAATCAAGATCTTTGCCTAGTCATCTAACAGACTTGCAAATCCACCTTCCTTCTATCTTTGTCTTCATCTTAGGACTATCCTTTTGAGTGCCCTAGACACCTTTTGGATCTGCCCTTCACTCTTGATTGTTCTTCTTTTTGTCATCTTTATTTTGTGTCCAATCTGAATGATTCTTCTAAGTAAGATCTAAATGACACTATCTTTTTGGTAGCCTTCTTCTTAAGAATGATCCTTACTCAAAAAATAAAACTCTCCAGTAAGGCCATCATCTTTTCCTCTTTCAAATAATCATCTTCCCTATTGTTCTTCTCTTATATTTGTGAGTCCCCATGGCTGACAATCTTTTGCTCTGTAATCTAACACTGCTGTTTATGCTCTGCAATCTAGACTTCACCCATGCTTTGATATCAGTTTGGACTTCAACTAAACCTCTGATATTAGTTTGTACTTCAACCTGGCTCTGATACCAGTTTGTTGCAGATATCACGCAATGCACTTCAATTTGACACCCATATGGCATCAACTAAGCCACAACCTTGATACCCCTTTTATTCTATGCGAAGCAAAAAATCATAACTTAATACCATAAGAAAGAACACATAAGACTAACACACCAATAAAAATAAATAAAATAAATCAATCAACAAGATACAAGATGTCACGCCCCAGACCCAAAAGATCTGACACACGACATCACTTACATTTATTCAATAATATATAAACATTTATTTCAATTTTTTTTTCATAATTATAACAATTGAATTATGACTGAGACAATTAGTAAACCAGAGATACACAGAGTTTTTTCAGAGATTAACACTCTACTATGTCATCAGTAGCAACTTTGTTACCGAAAACCTGAAATATATTCATTGCAAATTCTTACTTAAAATCAACCAATACCACACTTGGTGAAACTTAAACCAAATTCAATCATACATAATAAAATAATACATAAGTATTTATTCAATAGGGATAAATCAAATATCTTATCCCACGTGTCCCCAAATGAAACACTCAGTAACTTAGCAACTTAGGGAACCCAAGAAACAGCAGAAGCCTTGCCAAATCCGCTAAGCACACATGTACCTTATTTACCTGAAATTACCATAAACTATAATGAGTATAAAACTCAATAAGCATACTAGTTTTTCATATACCAAATACAAATACATATATATACACAATGCATATGTATGATATGCTATGATCAATAAAATCATAATCTTATCAAATCACATGTCATGTAAGCACTTACACATTCTTTCAAAACATATAATAGGAATACCATCACTCAACTACTACTTAGTAGGACTTTCATATCACATATTATATAATGAGCCAAATGTCACTCGTAGGTGATATACCGTATGAGAAGAATAGTACAAGTGAGGTTTAAATTACACATATATAATGCTTATGCCCGAAGGTAAGAGCCAAACCCTTACCTTGATTATCGGTGAGTCCTCTCACATGCACCAATACACCACCACACGAATGTGATGACTCACTCTTCCTTTAGGTACCAATAAGATCCTCTTTACATAAGGAACACATAACATATACTAATCCCGAAGGAAATGCCACACATAAAAGCTTCACAAATCACATAAAATGCCTATTAAGTAAATAGTGAGTTCAAGCATCCTCAAAACACAAAACGTATCTCATGGACAATTTTCACTTCAAAAGCTTTCTTTGTTAAATACATTTCATTTTGAAAGCTCACTTTCTTAAACACATGTATGTGCATGCTCAATGTCAATGCTCATATTCATAAACATATTTCTTTCACATTTCATATCAAATATACTTTGGTATAACATAAACATATTTCTAAACACATTTGCAAAATTATACATAGACAAGTACTATGCTTATTGTGATTTTAGTAAAAGTCTAATATACTTACCTCTTAACACTTTCAACTATAAAACTTAAATCTCCTTAACCTGTCAATAGAGATTAATCATTTCATGAGTCTCACATTCATACAAAATACTTTAAAGAGCTTACAAAAATACACATATTGTACTTATCACATCGAATTTATCTAATTACTTGGTTTCTCAAAACCTGTCATTCTGACCACTTACACTTAACAAAATTTTCTTATATATCAAATGATGTCCAATTACTCCAAAATCAGAATATATCTTTCTTCACTCATATATCTTTCTTATATAAGAATATTATATTATAATTCCTACATATTCCATTTCATAAACACCATCAAATCTAAACTATTATTCTATCGGGATCAAAATATTTACTGAACAATATTTAGTCTTATAATTTTATAAAATCAGATACTAACTCAAAAATTACAAAACTATCACATAATTACTCTTGACACATATTTCAATTCATGATAAATATTTCACTTGGAAATCCCTGCCAAAAGTATTTTAAAATTATTTTATTTCATAACTTTAAAAATCTGTTAATCAAATACTGCAATGATCTGACACTCTTTAGAAAATCATAACAATTTAACCACATTGATCTAAATTCTCAATTCTGAGTATATCATATTAAAATGGTTTAGGTAGAAGAGTTTGAGTATGATTATATTTTATATTGAGAATTATTAGGAGATTAGTTTAGAGTATTATCTAGTGTTTTTGACATTCATTAAGCTTTCTATGAGTATTTTCTTGTGCTCGAATTAGTTTAAGTTAGACAACGGTCAATTTGAGTCATTAGGTTAGTCGAACCTTGGTCGATTTAGCTCAATTGATTTTCGTGGTCGCCCTCGATATTATAGGGATTACATGGACTAAGTCTTCGAGTGAGAGATTACATGGCATTGATATTTGAGGTCTTACATGACCTTGGTCTTTGAGTAAAAGCTTATATGGCCTCAGTGTACAAGTGCTTAGATGGCTTTAGTCTTTGACCCCTTTGATTCTTAATCCTTGGATTTATAGGAGGCCATAACAAATTACCAACATGACTCATGTTTAGGGGTCTGTTTGTAAAATTTTGAAAATATATTGGCCAAAAATCAAAAATTTCAAAACTAAGAAGGAGTTGAATGAAAAAAATCAGGTGATGCCCTAATTCTATCTTCTTTTTTTCATGCCACACAGGTTCTTGTTTTCTAGCTACTGCTGGTCGATATGAATGGCACTGTTTGCTATAGGTTGGTTGCAGTGATTCCTTGTTGGTGATGGGCGGCAATGATGGTGGCTAGAACAGTGGGCGAGAAAGAGGCATCGGTTAAATAGTTAAAGGCCTCGATTTAGGATTTTTTGGTAATGGTAGTTAGCGGCGTTGCTTGGGCTTAGGTCACCAGAAATTTTTTGAGTTGATTAAAAAGTTTAACGACAATGAACGATGATCAACGTGGCAACAATAAGCAATAGCAACATTAATCTGTGTTGGCTAGGGTTTCAATCTCTATCCCTTTTATATTTATTGTTTATTATTTATGGTCAACATGAATGGTTACCTTAGTGGTTCCTTTGCCACACTTTAGCTTGAATTTCTCATCAAAATCCCTAGTTCGGTCATTTTTTGCAACATTTCCACCTCTTTTTTTTTTAACAACAAAATGTATGAATTGATATTTTTCAAATTGTTAATCTCTATAGCTTTTTATGTTGAGATGATTGAAATGACATTCTTCGAATTGTTAATTTTTATAACTTTTTATGTTTTTTTTCGAACGGCGTCAAATTATTGACATTGAAATTTGGGTAATTTAGAGCCAACGAGTCAAATTTCTTGATTATTGACAATGAGAGTGAGATTAACAAAAATACAATAAGACATAAAATTTATAATAGTTAAGTTTAATGTGAATTTACGTCTGCTTTACTGAGTTTGACGGACTCACTTATATGGCACTATAAAATAATATTTTTATAATAATAATATAAGAGATTATAGCCATAAGAAGATAAAAGAAGAATATAATATAGAAGATGCTACAGAGAGAGATTAGATGATCTTCCTTCATTGCTTAACCCTGTTAGGTTTAATTGTTGAATATTTTCTAAGAATAGATTTTACCATTATTTTTTTAATTAAGATCAATTTTGAATTTTCAAAGATAAAATTCTTTTTTAAAATTAGACTACCTTTAGAATATTATTATTTTTCTAAATACAAGGAGTATAAATGTGAGTGTGGATAATACACTAATACTACGCTGAGTAGTTCGTTGATTTTCTTAAGAACGTACATACGATCTGTTGTTAGTGAACATTACTTGCAAGTGTTTTACTCGTGACTTCAAATGATTATGAATCCCGGCTTTATCGAATGAGAAATTGTTGCTTGGGTTATATTATTAGTATTTATCAGTATCTCCTTCAAAATTAGATAAAATTCACTTATGAATTTATGATCCATTTATCAGTGGCAGCCCATCAACTATTTGTAATTGCATATTGGCACAGGAAACTCAGGAGCACCTGCCATGGGTTTGAATCTGAGCCGGGGATCCGCTGAAACAATAAGAGCAGTGCAACTGTGCAACCTCGTGCATTAGAAAAATGGACTACTAAAAATGACTTCTGGGTAACTGAGTTAGGACACACCTTCATCCAAGATGGAGGCTCTCTTGCCCACTGGGCCTTTTGGAAATTGAAAACTTCAGTTGTCTGCCCATTTATGCCTTTTTTAGCCCAAAATATCCTTCAATACCCTTTCCAATGCTGTGCTAATGCTGTTACAAAATGGAAAGAGCGACCGCAAAAAGCTTCTGGCTACATTTTTTTAAATTTAAAAAAAGCCTTCTTGGAATATAACAAAAAGCTTCTAGCATGTATTAACTATGAAGTGTTGATATAACTATACAAAGAACACACTTTTGCATTCTAAAAAAATAAAAGGTTCAGAAAAAAGGGAAAAAAACGCACTTTACATGTTAATTTCTCATAGCTTTAAGGTATTACCTTCTTTCGTTTTTTTCTAAAGAAGCAAAATTTAAAGCACATGTGTGAACAAATATAAGCATGACGCAGGCTACCAAAGGAAAATTTTCTTCACAAGATTTCACCAACTAAATATTAGGGTATTGGGGACATCATTAATGACCGATCCCTCTTTTACTGGGACCAGAATATGCTTCAGCCATGTACGTGGTATTTGAAGCAGGAGAAACCGGGGGCTTCAGAGTCCTGGATGCCTTTACATTCGTGGAGGAAGGGACGTTCAACGTGGTACTTGAAGCAGGAGAAAGCCGGTTCTTCAGAGGCCTGGAGCCATTTACTTCTGTGGAAGACAAAAGGATGAGGAGAATGATAACGACAGAGATGATACAATGAAACTGTTTCATTCTTATGTTTTGGTAGCTGCCCACTTGTGATATTGCTGCTATTATGGAGCAGCTAGGCACGGTGAGAATCAAAAGCACTTCTTAAGAGTATAAATAGGAGAAGAGGGAAAGGAGGGACCAAGTAGTCAAGACGTCATTTTTTATTTCGCATGTGAACAATGGGGACTATCAACTATGCTCCTCTTGCTCCTTGCTTTTCTAATGTAATCTTATTTTCATTTTTAATAAATTGCCTCGTTTAGTCGGAGTTTTACTTAAAAAAAAAGAAAAAAAGGCTGCTTATGAGGATGAAGAGTTTAATGTAATGAAGACAGGAACTTCCATAAGTCAAGCAAATAAAGTTAAAGAACTCAACATGAGATTCATCAGTAATTGTAAATATTAATTTAGTAAGAAAGAAATATATATATATATAATATTATTTATTTATTTTGAGAGCGGGTATTTATACTCAGGATTTTGACACTAATTGCACTAATTGACCATACATATACAGTATTATATTAACATCGTTGTAAGCTTTTATCTCAAAGTTAAATGGCTACAGTCATTTTATTTGCTATTGAGATACAATAAGGAAATATATATGTGTATTATATATGCTCCAATGTATAACAAAGAAGCTGGTTAATATGATAAATTTTGAGGATTAACAACGGTATATTTTGAAAATTTAATCACAGTGTTGTTTTATGATTGTAACACCTGCTCAACAAATTACTTCAAAATAATTGAGATAATCAAGAATAAAATAACAATATGGAATTTAGAACTAAAGATTTTTCTACGAAAATCTAAAATTGGGGAAGAGATTACGAGATGGTTGGATACTTGATTTAGCTCGTGAATGAGGGAAGGTTTGAAACAACAAAAACTGTGTCTTTTCCAACTGGCAACTGGCAAGTGCCGGCTAAGGCGGCTAATGCTGGATGGCCTTGGGGTCCTCTCTTATACATGAAATCTTAATTTTCCTCAATAGATGCTCCTTACTTATTAAAAAAATACGTAGAATGAAAGATACAGAGAGCAAGGAGCTATATATTTAGAATGTTGATGAGATCTCCCGTATTTCATTATTTATAAAGCACGTGACTCGCAATGTATTGACTTGGACATTGCTAGCTAGCAATCTAGATATATAAGGGGTCGCAGTTAATCACTCCATGGCTCACGAGTGGGCAACGGCAAAATGAAAATAATTGACCGCTAGGTCATGTATAAGATATGGTGAGAGTCGCACGTTGATACAAGCACGTCTAGTTAGCCAACTCTAATGTACTTTAAGATTAAATAAAGTGAAGGGAATCAATTGCTGAATAATCGAAGTAACAATGCCATACGCATGCATTTTCGGTCTCATGCGTAAATATGAAGAACAAGTTTTCATGATATACACAATTATCTATTTATTTGGTGCGTGACAAAATAATTAAAATCATATCTGCTAGCTCCGTACATATTGACATCTTGGGCAAGATCATCCAATGTGATATCTTCAATATCAAGCCGATTTTGACCTTGGTTGAATTAACTGAAAATCCTATCTGAATACGCTATTCTCCAAATTCCAAAATAGGTTGGTGATGAGTATCTATTAGCAAAGGAAAAATATTGGCCACCTGATCACATGTATTCTAAAAGTTTTGAATTTTAATGGATGTTAGGTTTTGAAATATGAGTAATATGTACTTCGAATCAGTAAGTCAAGACATGCGAAATATATTGTTCTTTAAAGATCAAATTTTACGATAATTAAAGTCTTGGTGTAAAATAGCTTAGATGATGGTTTAATTTCAAAATACAATGACTTGGTTCTATAAGGTTATACTCTTAAAATTAAACCCAAAAAAAATTTAGGCAATATCTCATTCTCAATAAAGTAGAAAGTAAAAGTGAGGGATTATCTCTTTGTTACATGCTAGTATAAGGCCACCTCCTTGTTTCATAGTTAATTAAGAAATATGACCACTATTAAAACACCCATTAAATTTGACCATTGAATTAAATTTTATAACAAAAATAAAAATGGAATGAGTAAATAATTTAGTTATTTTGTATTCACCGCTTGAATTCAAGACAATTATTAATTTATTATGGCCAACTAATTATCATATTATGTAATTTAAGATATAATCATCAAAATTTACAGAAATATACTATATTAAATTTAAGATCGTTATATATTTTGAAATACAATCATCAAAATTTAACAACATATCGCACCCAGTAGTGGAAGGTATATTGGGAGCGTCCTACACCACTCTATTAATATGTCAAAAAGAATTTACCAGTTACCCTAAGTGTTTTTGCATTTTTACAATTTTTTCTCTAATTTCTTTTTAATTAGTATAGTAATATCTCCTTTTAAAGATAATATTTGTATTGAAGCGGGCGCTGCCCAATTGTCATTGTTGCGCATTGTGTACAGATCCGACGCGGAACAAATGTTTCACGTCCATACACGAAGATAGTAGGTGAGTTGGCTGTTGTTTTGTAATTAGAAAAACTAGTTAGATAGCTTGACAAATGAGAACCTGATCGTTTGGGTTGCTACACAATATCCACGATAGACCTGGCTTCGGTTTATATATACCAACTTCGCAATCTTGGTATATGATTTTATCAGTAAATTATGTCCATGCTCTAAGATAGCAAATCAGAAAGTGGTCTATCACACATTCACAAGGGCATGTTCCTGAAAAGGGAATGTTGAAAAATTGAATCCCTCTCGTGCCTGCCTTTGAAATAGCGAATGATCGCTTTGAACTATTCAATATGATATGGAAAAGCTCCGGACACTGACAGCTAAGCCATTTCAATGTAAACAGGTAATTCAAACAGAATGTGTAGGGAATGTAAAGGGGATATCAAATATGGACCCAACCAATCAACCATGTACATTTATCCAACGGCTGGTTTCATGAGCTAGCGATCTAGATAGAATACTAAAAAAATGTGATTTTAGAGATAGCTAATCTATGGGGACCGACAAAGTACATATAAGGAAACCACGTATTAATATCAATGCCTCCATAAAAGAATTTGCACCGTCTTTGTACTCGGAAATGAGACAGTTCAGATATGTACTAAGAAGAGAAAAAGAGCACCGCGGAACTGTTGTGTAAGACGCGCCACAGTGTGAAACCATTTTGGTCGAACGTGATCATGCAAAAACATATATAACATGACATAATTTCAATCAAATTTATGAGTACTAACGTATAGCTATTTAGCTATAGCCAGTCAGCTTTCTCCTTTTTCACCACTGGCTTGTTTTCTTTCTGCGCGACTTACCTAGTTTGTAATATGCAGTATGTAAAAGCAAACTTCGTAAAGTCAAATTCGATCAGCAAAAATATGTCAAAAGTATATGCTAACCTCACACATCTCTCCAATATTCCAAGTGCCTCATCTACCAGAGTCCTCACCGGCTCAGCCCACAAACCCATTTGACAAAAAGAAAACATTAGGCTGAGTCAAACAATCCTGTAATGGTCCCATTTCACAGCGTTTCACCGCCCTGTCCAAGCATATAATCCTTTATATATATACACACACATCGCAACTGAATAGCTATTAACTACTTGATGATATAGCTCCCCCCCTTTTTTTTTGAGAGAAAAGTTCAAAACAAAACCAACCCACTAGATATACTCCATTTTTTGGGAGCACAATTTCAAGACAAAGGCAGAGAGATGGCAGTTACCAATAAAAGCAACTCGACAACAACACGACTGTGGTTCGTGTTGGGTCTAATGGTACTGATGATGTCAACGCAGTTCAGTATTGGCGATTGCAGAGTCCTTCGGTCGACGACCACGGACGCTGTTGTTGCTCCCGGTTGCGCAAAAGTGAATGGAGCAGAACCAGCAGTCGGTGCGAGTACGACTTCATTTGCTTTTTCTGTAAAGAACTACAGCAGTAATTCGTCGGAAAGAAACTTGTCCTTTACATTGGCTTCTGGACCAAGCAAAAGGGGTCCCGGTCATTAGTTTGCGGGAGCGTTGAGAAATTCAGCTACTGTATTTTTATTTTTATCATTATTATTTTTTATTTTTTTGGGTTTGTAAGTCGTTTTACTTGTGCAGAGTTGTGAGATTTTTTTTACGAAAAGAAATTCTGTCTCGGAAATTTTCGGTTCCCTTGTAACAATATGACATTCTTGTAATTTGAAAGTTCCAATTTAGAACATTGAGTAGGTAGACACTTTTCACACAGTTGCCAATTACTGGAGCGTAATTTTTTGCGGTATGTAATTAAGTGTATTATAAAGTTCAACCTTTTTTCTTTTAATATTTCCTTCTCAAATTAATATGCTAAAAGAGATCATGAACAAGTTCTTGCTCTTGTGTCTTTTCTCTTCTTTCTTCTAATTTGTAATGAAATTTCGAAAATCAATTGATCTGAGAAGGTGGCACGTTGAAGTCGCCAAAAGGGATGGAACAATATTCCCTTAGGCCTTACCTGTTAATTTTGACTACAAAGTCAGGTTGCCCACAATTTTCTATTTTCTAATTATATACACCAACTACTTGATATTCATCTACCAGTCTGTGTCCAACACATTAGATTTCTTTCATTCTTTCTTTATATATATATATATATATAATGTTTTAGTGCAGCTCGAGGGCCTGCGTTAACGGCTGAAGAGTCGATTATATCTTCTATTGAAATTTCAAAATAGGGTTACTATAAATTAATATCTTTAATTTTATATGAGATAGTCTACAGTAATCATCTGAACAGTACTCTTATGGTTTAATGTATGAAAGAAGATATATTTATGGGAGAAGCTATCCTTTTAAAAATATAAATCATCATTATCACATGATTTGATACTGAACTTTTTTATATAACTGTTTTTTTTTAATAATCACATCTAACTAATACTATTGAATTTATTATTTTTTTTATTGTATAATTAACAATCAACCTTACTTCATTTTGTAATCGGCTTTTTTTTTTTTTGTCCTTATTACCATATAGTCCTTAATTATTGAACAATTAATCATATTAGATCTGCAATGGTCTTGTCCCAAGCTCGGGGTTCAATTTGTGCAAACTTTTTTCAAATATTATCCATATCACAATTTTCAATTATTGTCTACATTTACATTTTTCAAGTATTGTCTATGCATACATTTTTCAAATATGGATTTGGTCTATGCTTTCTCTTGTGAATGTCCTTTTCAATGAGCATGCGGAACAAATTCTAATTACTAATAAGCTCAGGGATTCAATTATTAAGATAGGCTAGTCAAAAATTGTGCACAAAAGCAGAAGAAAAACATGGAAGCATTAAAAAATTTGTAAGGGTATTCTCAAGTTGCAACGCCTTACCTTCCTCTGATCTTGGCCGAAATCTTGGCTGTTAAATGTGTAAATTAAATAAATAAAAATTAAGCCCCTTTTGGCGACTGATAAATTACATATTGTGGACTTCACTATTTGGTTGATAGGCGGCAACTGAAGACAGATTCATGGCTTTGTGTAGAGACATTAAAACTCATTATACGCAAGATAAGATTATATTTCAGCAAGCCTTCACTGTATTACCCAAGGCTGCTTTAAGATGACACAACTTTTTCTCCATTGTAATTTAGATAATTATTGATATATTTCCAGACCCAAAAAAAAAAAAAAAAATTGTTGACGAGCTGAACTTCCACTATGGTTCATCTTTCTCTCTCTCTCTCTCTCTTTTTATTATAAGAAAAAAATATATCAAATCAAATCTATAAAATTCTTAGGTGTAAGGTGTAATGAAATGTAAACGTCAATTATTTGCACAAATTATTACACAAATTTTTATGTTTTATTAATTTTTTATTAGGAATTAGACATTTGCGTTTAAAAAAATGGTATGAACATAAAGGTCAGAAGACTTGTGAAATCTCACTTTTATGTTACAAGAGGGAATTTAGGAGAAAAGATCATCTTCTGTTTTTGGCTTGTCAGCCTGAAGAGAAAACTTGATATTTGAGAATTCTTTACCTGAGTACATTCTGTGGATTAAAAGTAATTCGGTGTAGTTGTTAGAAAACTATGAATGGTTTTGAAAAAAATGATTCTATGAAAAACATGTTAAATACGTTTTTGATAAGAACACTTCAAAACTCTTTTTGAAGTAACAATGTCTCTATAAAATAGGACAAACTAGGGATTATAAAAATTAGGTTTGTGATAAATATTTTTAAACTTGTATTTATATCTGCTTTAAAAGTAAAATATTAATTTTTTTTTTAAAATTTATTGTAAGTATGGAGATCTATTACTAAATCTGTACTAAGAGATGTGTATTCCTTACCAAACTTACTATGAGTTATTTGTAAAATTTAAGCGGTTGTAAATTAATATGATAAAACATATAAAATCATAACATTAATTTTTAAAATAATTTATAAAATATAGTAATCAAAATCATATCACAAATTTAAATTCAACAAAAATCTTCTTATCAAATATAAACTCATTTTCAAATTAAAACTAATAAAAACAACTCATAAATAGTTAATACAAACATTAGACAACATAATTATAAGGTAACTGAATTAAACAAAAATAGTTTTTCTTAGGTTTAATTCAAAAATTACAAATAAATTTATATTCGCATATTATAGTTTTAAGATAAGTCAATTTGCCAACTAATTAAACTAATAACATATTAAATATTAAAATAGTAAAAACAAAAAAAACAAAATAGCTATCAATCTTCATCATGTGAAAAAATATAAATAAATAAGTTTATAAAATGATTATCAATCTCTAAAGAAACAAACAAAAAAGTTGAACCAAAAAAAGAAAAAATGACTGTTAAACCCTCTTAATTTAGCTTAATTGCGTTAAACACCCTTTAATTTTTAAACTACCTAAAAAATTACTTTTTGATACCTAAAAGACCCCCATCATGGAGTGTTTTATTCCTTAAACACCCCAAAATAGAACCTTTCATGTATTTTTAAAATTAAGAGAGTATTTAAGACAATTAGGCCAAATTGAGGAGGTCCAACAATATTTTTTTCATGAAAAAATAATCAATTTTTCTTAAAATATTCATATAATTTATTTAAGTAATGTAATGTCAATAAGATAAAGATTAAAAAAAAATCAAAATATGTTGTTTGAGATCATAAAATTTTTAACCAATATAAGCTAATAGCTTGTGAGAATTGAGAATCAAATATGACAAACCAATGAGACAATATTTGTATAACAAGTGAGAGTGAAAGTTATTGATTGATTTAAAAAGAGATAAAAATTATTCTTTTAATTTTTCATTAGAGCTACAAAAAAAAAAAACAACATGATGTGGTCTTTTTTTTTTAGAAAAATAAGACAATATCATGATATTCACGAATATTTCACTAAATCTATCATATTCTAAATTTGTTGTGGGTTTTAAATTTATGTACCAAAATTATCTCAAATTTATTTCAAATCTTACCAAATCATTTTTAAAAGAGAAAATTTTATCAATTTGTAGGTATGTGGGTCATTTTGCTATCCATAGGACAAATCTTTTTATTTTTTTCTCCTAAAAAGTGATTTTTAAGTTAAAAAAATTTTCCAAATTCAAAAAATTTATGAAAATTTTCGTTAACGACCCATATTTTTAGGCAATATTCTTTTTCAGCCTTAAATATAGAAGTTAATATTTTGTAATAAAAAAATAGATAATTGAATAATTATACCCTCAACTTATATTTTCTCTTCACCAAAAGGTTTGAATTATTTCTGTAGTAACCAGTATCCATAACCGGTAAGAATATGTATATTTATATATATAAATATACGTATTTTATTTGTATGTGGGTGATCCTTGATTTATATATTGTTATTAGTAGTGTTTTTATAGGTTAAGGATATACTATTAGTATTGGGTTTATTTGCAAGACTTTGGAATTATTTTAGGGACCAAATTGTTATACTTTGAAAGTTTTGGGGGTGAATTCGTAAATACCAAAAATTAACCACTTAGTATAAAAATACACTTTTAAAAACCCTAATTCTCTCATTTTTGTCGAGCTACCCATTTTTAGAGAGAGAAGAGAGAAATAAAGGAGAGAGAAAGAGAAGAAGAAGAAGAAAAAGAAGAAGAAATTGGAATTTTGGATCTTTAGAGGTATATCACAACTAATTATCAATTTATTGGTGTTAATTAAGTTAATTTCTTTAAGTTTTGATTTCTGGAAATATGTATAATTAAGGATTTGATGTGTATTTCGTTTGATGTTGTGAGAATTGATGATGATCTATAAGATAGTTTGATAAATCATGATGAATTATGAAATTTCTGCTGGATAACCTCTTGATCTAGGAATTTTATAAATTGTTGTGATTCGATTCTGGTTTTGAATTTTGAGTATATGAAATTAGACATGTTTAAGATCATCTGAGACTTTGAATCGACTGAAAATCTCAGAAATTGAATTTGTAGTGAATTTACCAAACTGACCCTGGAATTCTGGAAATTTCCTGTGTAAACAGTATGATACAGTGGAAAATAATTTTTGAGCTGCTGAATGATCTTTAAAAATTATGAATTTGTGGAATATGATAATTTTATATGTCTAATATGATATACTCGGAATTGAGAATTTGGATCAATGTGGTTGAAGTGTTATGAATTTCTAAAGTGTATCAGCTCATTGTAATATTTGATTTACTGATTTTTAAAGTTATAGAATAAAATAGTTTTAAAAATACTTTTGGCAGTGATTTGGAAGTGAAATATTTATCATGGACTGAGATATATGTTAAGAGTAATTATGTGGTAGTTTTATAATTTTTGAGTTAGTATATGATTTTATAAAATTGGGAGATTGAATACTGTTCAGTAAGTATCTTGATCCTGTCAGGTTTGTAGTTTGGATTCGATGGTGTGTATGGAATGGATTGTGTAGGAAATTTGATATAATGTTCATATATAAGAAGGATATATGAGTCAAGAATGGTATATTCTGATTTTGGAGTAATTGGACATCATTTGATGTATTAGAAATTTTTGTTAAGTGTAAGTGGTCAGAATGACAGGTTTTGAGAAACCAAATATTTAGACCAATTTGATGTGATAAATGCATTGTGTATAATTTTGTAAGCTATTTAAAGTATTTTGTGTGAATTGTGAGGCTTATGAAAGGATTAATCTCCATTGATAGGTTAAGGAGATTTAAGCCTTGTAGCTGAAAGTGTTAAGAGGTAAGTATACTAGACTTACTACTGGAATCACAATAAACATAATAATTGTTTTGTATGATTTTGTAAATGGGGTTAAGAATATGTTTATGATATGTCAAAGTATATTTTGATATGAAATGTGAATATATGTTTATGAATGTGAGCATTGACATTGAGCATGGACATACATGTGCTTTTGAAAGTGAGCTTTCCAAAATAAGATGCGTTTAACAAAGAAAGCTTTTGAAGTGTAATATGTCCATGAGAAATATTTTATGATTTGAGGGTACTTGAACTCACTGTTAACTTAGTAGGCATTTTATGTAATTTGTGGAGCCTTTATGTGTGGCCTTTCCTTCGGGATTGGTATATGTTATGTGTTCCGTATGTAGGGAGGATCCTATTGGTACCTAAAGGAAGTGTGAGTCATCACATTCGTGTGGTGGCGTATTGGTACATGTGAGAGGACTCACCGATGTTCAGGGTGAGGGTTTGGCTTTTACCTTCGGGCATAAGCGTTATATATGTGTGATTTAAAGACCTCACTTGTACTATTCCTCTCATGCGGTATGTCACCTACGAGTGACATTTGGCTTATTATGTGATATGTGATATGTAAGTCCTACTAAGTAGTAGTCGAGTAATGGTATTCTTATTATGTGTTTTGAAAGAATGTGTAAGCGCTTACATGATATGTGATTTGATAAGATTATGATTTTGATTGATCACAGCATATCATACATATGCATTGTGTACATATATGTATTTGTATTTGATATATGAAAAATTAGTATGCTTACTGAGTTTTATACTCATTATAGTTTATGGTGATTTCAGGTAAATAAGGTACATGTGTGCTTAGCGGATTTGGCAAGGCTTCTGTTGTTCCTTGGGTTCCCTAAGTTGCTAGGTTTTTGTGTGTTTCATTTGGGGACACGTGGGATAGGATATTTGGTTTGTCCCTATTGAATAAATACTTATGTATTATTTCATTGTGTGTGGATTGGATTTGGTTTAAGTTTTATAAAGTGTGGTTATTGGATGATTTTAAGTAAGAATTTGCAATGGATATATTCTGGGCTCCCGGTAACAAAGTTGCTACTGGTGACGTAGTAGAGTGTTAATCTCTGAGAAAACTCTGCGTATCTCCGGTTTAATAATTGTCCCAGTCATAATTCAATTGCTATAATTCTGAAAGAAATTGAAATGAAAGTTAAAATTTTTGTGTAATATTATTTATGAGTGCACATGCAGTGAATGAATGTAAGTGATGTCATGTGTCGGATCTTTTGGGTCTGGGGCATGACAATTTCTCTAAGAAAATACGTTAAAATTAGATTATGAACACGATTAGATTGTAAGTAAAATAATTGAAAGATGTGTAGATTATATTGTAATGAAGTTGTAGAAAGAAATAAGGTAAATAAGAGTGAAAATTTTAAAAAAATGTGAAAAAATCTAAAAATTTGTAGATTGAAAAAGTATTTCTTGGGATCCTTTCTTGCGCACAAAAAATGGTTGCATGAAATGACTTTCACTTTTAATTAATTTATTTTTTAATAAAATATTATTTTGTTAATTAAAAGATGTAATTACTTAATTACAAAAATTGAAATGAACATTTAAAGATAATAATAAATAAATTATTTAATTAGTTTTATATATTTTAATAATATTTTATTATAGATAAGTTATATATTTATAATTTAATTATTCTATTTATTTATTTATTATAATTGAAAAGAAAAGAAATATTCCATTCAAAAAAAGAAAAGAAATAAAAAATAATAATTTTGACATTTTTGCGTGTGTGCAAACACTCAAAATTATTAAAAAATATTTTTGGCGGGCGAATGCTAGCGTGCCCAATTGGGAGCCCCTTGTCTAAATGTAGGGCATTTTGAAAAAAAAATTTATTTTATTTTTCAGTTATAATAAATAAATATTAAATAATTAATGCATAAATAAAATTACTTTAAAGTTTTTTAAAATAAATAATAACTAATTAAAATTTTATTAAAAAATAAATGATAAATTATGTAATATTTATTAATTAAATATTTATTATTAATATATTTTTAATATGCAGTATTTTTATTTAAAAAATTATAAATAAACAAAAAAAAGAATGTCATTTCGTGAAAATGATGTCGCGAAAATTTCGTTGATCCATCAATTTCTAAAATTTTATTTAAAAAATTTTTACTTTCATTCATCTTATTTCTCTCAACAATTTCACCACAATATAATCTACTCATTTTTTAAAATTATTTTACTCACAATTTAAATGTATTCACAATCCAATTTTAAAATACTTATAAAAGAGAGTTTAAACCTTTTGATAGAAAAAGAAAATATAAGTCAAAAGATAATTATCAAATTATTCATTTCTTTGCTACAAACAGTTAATTTCTACCTTTGAAGTTAGAAAAAAATATTTTCTAAAAATATAAGCGATTAATAAAAAAGATTCAATATATTTTAAGATAATATAACAATCTACCAAAGTTACATATTTTGATATTTCACATTCTCAACATTTTGCGGAGTGCCAAAAATGCCAAAATTCTAATATTTCCCTTGTTCACATTCCTCGCCAGAGTATTTTTTTAAATATTTTTGAAAAAAATAATATTTTAATTTTTTATTTTATGAGTATATACTAATTTAATTTTTTTATGTTATAATAATTATTATGTTAATCCTTATCATTAGAAATATATTGTTAAATAAATTCTTTTTAAGGGTAAAAGAGTATTTTTATCATTTGTAAAATAAAGTGGTCAAATGTTAATTTAAAAAACAAAAAATAACACATATCATAATATAATAAGTTAATGATGACACGTGTTAGCATGTAATTGATTAATAATTGTAATAAATATTCTTAAAAGTAAATTAATAAACATATATTTTAAATAAAAGAACACGTGTCATAATATGATTAATTACAAATGACACGGATTATATGTAATTAGTTTATATTTTTAATAAATATTTTTTTGAAATAATTTTTTTAAAGTAAATTAAAATATATATTTTTTTTAAATAAAAAGATACGTGTTATAATATGATTAGTAATAAATAACACGTGTCATCATGTAATTGATTGATATTTTTAATAATATATTTTTATAATAAATAATATTTTAAAAAATAAATTAATAAATATATTTACTGCCTATTGTTGTCGAAAAATGTCGATCGGCGGCCACAATTTTTCGGCAACGGTGGGATACTAATAAAGTCAAATTTAACATTATTAAACTTTTTTTTTTATCTACACAATAATTGAGTCTTTTTTGTGTGCAAAATAATGCAGAAAATGACCAACAATAGTGGAAGATGGATGGCGGCCACCGCCCCCACCTATATAGATAGATCGACAGTCGACTTGTTCATAAATGAGCCCCTTCATTTGACGGCGAACGGCGGTGACCGCTACCCTTCTCTCACCATTTTTGGTCTTTTTCACATTTTTTTAGTAAAAAAACAACTCAACCATTATATAGATAAAAAAAAATAGAGTTAAACGATGTAAAATTAGATAATTTTATTCATAAAAAAAGGCAGCCGACGGTCGTCTGATCGCCCTATTTTGACAACAGTGGCAGTTTTTTTAATTTTTTTAAAAAAATTTAATTTATTTTTAAAAAAATTAAACTAATTAAATAATAACAGGAGTCATGACACATGTTAGATGATTAGTGGACATTTAACTAAGAGTATTATGATTAAAGTAATAAAAAAATAAATATTTAACAGCATATTTCTAACAGTAATAATTAACATAATAATTATTGGAGCATGAGAGATTAAGTTAGTGTATACCCTTTAAATAATAGACTAAAATATATTTTTCTCATATTTTTGGCTATGCATAAAGGAAAAAAAATTAATTCTACATGTATAAATTAATTATTCATTCATATTATTTACCGAGATATAATAAAATTGAAAGGGTAATTAAAAAACTAAAAAATATAATTAATATGATAATAACTCAACTAAATTTATTATATCATGTGAAATTATATAAGTGAATTTTTTTCTTATTATCTAGCCTGTGGTATAATATGATTATCCTGATTGAAAGGATAATTAAAAAATAATAATAATAACTTAATTAATTTTATTATGTTAAATAAAATTACACAAGTGAGTTTTTTTTATAAAAAAAAAGTATAATTAAATTTATATATAATATTATTTAAAAAAAGTTAGTTGTTCAATTATCAACTAGCAATAATTCGCAATACAAACTTGTGAAAAAAAAAGGAAAATAAATAAATCAGTGGTCAATATGTAAGGTTTCAAATATTGAATACGGCATTCTTACCTACCACCGGTAACATTCTTCCTTAATTTATTTCTAAGATCTCAAAAATTAATGGAACGAGTCTCACCGTAAGTATCAAATTTCCTCTGCAAATGTTTACTGACAGCCGATATTTTAAACTCTTTTTTTTTTTACATAAAATTAAAATATAAATTTTAATAATTATAAAATTTAAATTCGAACCTTTTTATTTTTAAAGCATATTTTGTTTATTTTTTTACAATAAGTTAATTGATTTATTTTTTCAAAAAGCATTCAAAATATATTTTGAAAGATCCGAGTTTAATAACAAATAGATTTAGTATTTAGACACTGATATTTAGAAGATCAAAAATTTAAAAGACAAATTAAAAAGTAAAACATAAAAAAATAAATAAAATTAAAAATAAAAATTAGAAATAAAAAAGAAGACAAAACTCATAATTTCTTACGCCTCGCATGTAAAATATGTGATTGGTCGTGCACTTGATCGCATAACCCAAGGAAGGGCACACGACTGAGGCTCGCGCTCAGCCACCCAACCCGTGTAGCACAAGGAAAGACGTGTAATCATTTTTGGGCTTCGTCTTTTTCTCATCCCAAATTTACCATATTTTTTCACTAAAATTTTATTTTTTTCCTCTATTTCATCACAATACACAATTATTATATTTTCATATTTATATTTTTATAAACTAAACACAAAAAGATTTTAAAATATATTATTTACTCTCATTATACACACAAAACAACAACAAATACAAAAAATCATAATATAAAATCATAATTTTTTTATAAATAAATTTACAAAATTGATTGTTCTTAATATATAAAGTATTTTTTTATATTTATTTGAATAATAATAACTATTTTTTTTTGTTGATTTTATAATTTAAACAACAATTTTTTAAATTATGTTATTAATAAGACTAATTTTATTTATTTATTATTTTATTAACTAATAAAAAAGAATAATAAAACAATTTTTTTACTATAAACAATTATGATTTTTTTAAAGAAACTATTAATTTTTCCATTTTCCTCGAGTCCAAAACTCTCGAAGTCCAATAAGAATAAAAAGGTGTAAGGCAAAATCAAAGAAAGGCAAGACAACCACTGGAAACAAACAAATCACCGGTCAATATTCTGACTTTCAAATCAATTATTATTTCAGTTAACACAATGATATTATAAATAATTTACGTCAAAATGTTCCTTGCACGGGTGAGCCTGACGGATGCAAAAATACCTTTTTTATTTTTTCAATTCCCCTATCATTCCTCAAGATTTGCTTGCAGATTTGCAAAACACTATCTTTGCTTTTATCAATTGTTGAAATTCTTGACCCCGCGCCTACCCCCAATAGGGCGCGCCCACCCAAACCTCCCCCACCCCCCCCCCCCCCCCCCCCCCCCCCCCCCCCCTGCTAAACAATTGCATGACCTCTTTATGTGAATTGTTAAAAAAAGAAGAATTGGAGCTGTTTTTAAAGGTAGCTTGGTTCCATCTGCACTTCTCATAAACAAGCTCTATAATGTTGCTATTTTTTATTTTTGAAAAATTTATAATAGAGCAAAAAACCTGCTAGTTTCTTTCGAGGATGAGTTAATTCGGTCCATGACAATGATTACTCGAGTAATCAAAATAAGAGACTAAATATATGGTTGCCTCTTAACACTCATCAAACTCTGATGCTACAATTAATAAGAGTGGAAATCTTATGAAGTTGAATTTGATGTTGCAAATGTAATGGCTTCAATTCAAAAGAAGATTTTTAGCAGGAAAGAAATTGATTGGGTTATTATAAAAATTGCTAGAATCTTATCTTCTTGTAACCGTTAATTATTAAGCATGTATCTCGATCTTGTAACTCTCTTACACACAATTTAGCTCAGACAGCTTTGTTTTCTGCGGAGCCTTCATTCAATTGGAGGAGCTTCCGCCTGTTGTCACTGTTGCTCTGTTGCAAATTTGCAATGAATGATTATGTTAAAAAAAAAAAAAACAAACCAACCAACCAACCAGGCAGGGCAAGGCGCCTATGACCTAATATATATAGGCGTGGATCTATCATTCTAAATTATACTACAAAAATTTAAAACGGTGCTCGAGTATAGCACACAGACAACTTGGTAGAAAAGGGTGGATTGGACTCTTTATAAATGTAGCACAGTGATAACCATATATGTTGCCTAACGTTTAAGTCCCACATTCGAAAATTTCATCAACATTTTTATTAAAAAGAAGAAATCAAAGAAATCGTAGACTTTTTATTTCAAATATATACCTTATTCATAATATCTGAGAATCTGATGAATATTGTATCCTAGATATGGGTGATAAGAAATGAAAATACTTTTATGTACACAGATTAAAGTAAAAGCTCGAAAGGTAAGATATAATGATACTATTAATTAGCAACTGCAATTAAATTCAAAATTCAAGATGTTTACAGAGAAATTGGGAAACAAAATCTTTAGGTATTTTTAATTAATACAACCATAGGCAAAATGTTTATCCGTTTCGTATAACACACTTCAAATTCTTGCATCTCTAAAGCCTGAAAATCCATACCAGACGGATTTCATTTAAAATCGATTAAATCTCCAATGAGAGAGAGCCGAAATGATAAGGGAGGAAAGTAAAAAGTGACGAGTTCTCTAACACAAAAAAGAAAAAAAAAGAAAAGAAAAAAGAAAAACATACTTTTATTAGCCAAGCCTGAAGATGATAATTAGGATGGACTTGGACATCCATGCACATTAGGATACAACCAACGACCTTGTTCTAATATGTAGATTCTTGCTAACAACGAAGCTATTATTCCCAAGGGTGAAAGGCCCAAAAGGCAGTGACTAGCGGAAGTTCAAATTTTTTGATAAAGAGATGTATTCTTTGCAAACATAAAATCCAAATTCATACAATACAGGAATAAGCAACGGCACTACACATGCACCGTCAAAACGCAGGCATGAGTTTGGGATGTAAATAGAACCCTGTGTTGTCTCAGTTGCAGTACAAGAAATTAAAGGACAAACAAAGCCAAACGGAAGCAGGGAAAATTATAATCCAAATTCATGTGCATTGAGGTCCATCATCAGGCAAAAACATGAAGCCATATCCTAGAACCTTCCCCGAAAAACTCAGAGCTTGCACAACCACCTCCTTCACAAGAAATTAAAATCCTATTTATGTTTTTCCCTTCATGGGGAATTTTAGGACAAATGTACGGGAAAAAATCTTAAGAACTACAGAGATAAACTTGGTAAAATCCTAGAACAGAACGTACTTTTGGCAGAAACATCTAGCCAGAAATGAGCTGAAGGTGACATCAAAAGGATGATATGATCATAGATGATAGATGATGTTACTATGTTTAGAAATTTAAGATCATGATGATATATTCAACTAAAATTTTAGATTCAAAAGGTATCAACCTACTAAACAATAATATATTCAACCAAGAAGGAATGAGATTATAAAATAGAAAAAAGTATGATAAACCAGATACTTCTGTCGTCATTACTGACAGAACATTCCATTCCAATTGCATTTCAAATCACATTAAGCTCCATGAGAAGAGGAAATCTACGCTAAGTGTCATTCATATATGCATCAAAAACCCCAATGTTCTAGCTCCTAATTGCGGGTACCTCAAATTTAACTTTTCCAGCAAAGGACAAACAATCTAATAAAATGAAATCAACTTTTCAGCACATCAAGCTTAAGCATCCCAGTCCTTGAATGGTTTTATCTGCTGCTTCCGTCCATAAAAAAATGCATCCACTTTTTGGTCATTCTTTGTTGATACATAAAATAAGTAAATCACAGCCAACCACAATGAGTTCTACTTCTAACAGAGCTGGTACAGAATGCCAAATTGTTTTCCTAAACAATGCAATTGAACGTGAAATCAAAAGACATGCTTACAAGAACGGGTACAGGGAATCTGCCAATGAATCAAGATAAAAAGGGCAAAAAAGAAAAATATTACAAGCAGCACAAAGTATTTCCTTCATAGCAAATCAAGGACAATGCAGAAATTTCAAGCGATAATATTTTCCGCCTAGCAAAATTTCATCAAATAAAGCAAATGCATTGCTCAGAGAATAAATGGAGATTAATAAAACCCTAAATACTCATAGTTCAATATAAATTATAACAAATGGTCATAAATCCGTCGTTATTGGTGCAAAAACAGATCTCAACCTCGAAACCGAAAAAGACAACAGAAACCCTAACATTAACATACCATATTTAAAAAGCTCAGAATAGTGAGAAATCAAAATTCGGTCTCAACAGAAGCCGTGACAACTTCCTCGCCTTCACCTCCTGCAGATTCCACACCATTGTTATTATCGTCCGCACTAGTAACGGAGCTAGCACTACCGCGTACCTTCACGGCATCGAGCATGCGCTTGCTGATCTCCTTGGAATAGACCTGGAGGACCTCGATTCCATCATCCTCGGCGGACGCGGCGGCATCTACGACGGAGAACGCCTCGTTCTCAATGGCCCGTGCCGCCGTACCGGCCTCGTCAGTCGGCATCGAGCCGTAACGCTTGGAGAGCACTGAGGGAGTGGTGAGAGTCTCGATGAGGCTTGCGATCACCGCGTCGCGCGTGCGTTGTGTCGGAGGCCATATGCTGAATTTCAGGCTGTTGGAGTCAAGGTTTTTGGGTTCCTGTTGGTTGTCGTTTTGAGGAGCTCGAGGCAGCGTTTCGGTTTCCATTGATCGTTGTTGGTCTGTTGTGTGTGTGGCTGGAGCGGGGGTGATCTCCGAGTCGGACATCTTATTTATGATTTCGGCAAGGGGATTAAATTTAAAATATATTTATTTGGTAATTGGGAATTTGGGAGATGTGGTATGGCGTGGGTAACGAGAGTTAGAATTCGGTGTGGCTGAAGCCTGAACTCAGGTGGTGGGTTAGCTTACAAGGTAGATCTCATCTTGATGATGATTTGACCGTTATCTTGTCCTTGTCTTTCCCCATTTTCGATTTTAATTTTTTTTTAATAATTCGAGTTCACATTGTGTTTAATTTGTTAGAAATTTTTTATAAATAATCTCTAAATTTTACAATTATTTTTTAAACCAAATTTTAATTTTTTATTTTTTATTAATCAAATATTTCAAAATTAGAATTTTTATACTTTTAAATCAAAAACTCAAACACTCTCTTGTGCATCTCCATCGAATCAAGATTGAATTTTAAAAAATTTTATTAGATCAAAAATTTTAAAGTTGTTATTATATATATCGAATCTAGCATAATATATTTATCACTTCAAATCATAAAAATTATTAATTTTTAGTAAATTTTTTTAAATTTTTGAAATTTTTTGATAGTTGTTAATAATTAGTTAAAAATTACATTTGAAGTTAGAAATATGTAAAATTAATAAATTAAATGTAAAAAATTAGTTAAAATAATATAAAAAAAACGTTGAAATCCGATTAAAAATATAATTCTTAGTGTGTTTGACCGAAACCAGATAGTATAGATGAGGCAACCGACTGCCGTCTAGTTTTGACAATCTTAAGGCCATATTCAATATTTTATCAAATATACCCATGTTCAATGGAGGTATTAGAGTCATAAATGCAAAGAGATTTTTAACTTCACAAAAATATTTTTTTCTATCTTCAGCATTTAGGAAGTTCGTTGAAATATAACCACGTCTGCCTTCTGGTAAAGTAACCAAACCAAAAAATTCTTCCACGTGATAATCTATTTTTGCATTACTAACATTTTGATCACCATCACAATTTCCTTCCACATTATCAACATTTTCAACATCATCACAATTCTCTTCAACATCCTCTTCCACATCCGTAATATTTTCAACATCCGTAATATTTTCAACATCATCACTATCGTAGTATTTATAAGTTGGGTATTTATTGAACGGTATATAGAAAATATTATGATAGTCACTCGTTGTGTTTGAGGGAACCAACGTTAAAGTTGATAGGGTTGTGTGGCTTACTTGGTTGCTACTGCTAGCTGACATAAAATGAGTATGAATGGGTAGTGAGTTTTAACTTGGGGGCTATACATCTTATTTATAAACGAGATCTTCTGTTGATAGAGGACAATGTGATCTTCTGTTGACACTATAAAAGAATCGAATATCACTGTTATTTTTAATCTTAATAGGTTTTAACTTATACTTTATTGTATCAATTTTAATTTTCAAAGTCACCTTATACTTCATATTGTCAACTCCCAAGGCATAACACATTGTATTCAAAAGATCTTCGAATTTAATATCTTTTAGAACCGAAATTGCAAAGTTACTATAATCAACATAATTCTCTTCCCTATCACTAGAGCTTTCTCACTTTCTTTCAAAATAAATAATAATTGCATCATACTTCATGGGACTTGAAATTAAAAAAAAAAAATTATTAAAAAACACCCAAAATTTCAAAATTCATAAATTGTGAAAACTCTGCAAAATTACAATGTTCGAGACGCAAGATACGCACGGGACCTAGATACTATATCTCGGTCATCGCATCTCGAGCCTGAGATGCCACAATGGCCATCTCAGTTGCATCGCGGGGACTGTACCCGCAATGCAACTGCAGATTACCCAGATTTCTAGATTTTTTACCCATTCAATTTTATTTTTCTTCTAAACTTCGTCATTATATATTATAATATAATTTTCATATGTATTTAATTTTAAAATAATTACAACTTCTATCAAATCTAACATTTGAATATATAAGACAATATACATAACCAAAAAAAAAAAAATTTCTTACCATATGATGTTTTACACCTTCAAATAAACTTATCTTAATTTTTTAATATTGAAATTTATTTTTAAACACGAATAAATACAAATGAAGTTTATATTTGTTATATTTTCCTTCAAAGGATTCTTTAAATACTATATTATGCAAACGGGGGCAAATAAGTCCATTTATAACTAATTTGGCTACTAAAGTATATTGATTTAAAATGTGGTTAAAAAAAAATAATTATAAAATTTAAATATTATTTATAAAAATTTCTCTAATTTGTTTATAGGGAAGAGGACGAGTAGACTCTATACTTTAATTTATGTGTTTTGAAAGTCTCAAAGATTTTGTTTATTAATATATATATATATTATACAAGGTAATATAGTACTTAACCCTTGGCTACTTCATAATTATGTCATAAATGATAACTTCGTAGAGTTCGTTTTAATATTTTTATGGGTAAAGAATATTTGGAATCATGCTATAGTAAAAATGATAATTTAGCTATCCTGTTTTTAAATTTATTACTTTTCATCTTATTTTGACAATTTTTTTTTTGTTAAATTTTATGAAATTACCATTTTTTTATAAAAAAATTTATTGCCAATTTCATCTAATTTAAAAAAAATGAATAATTTTATTAAATTTAACAGAAAAAATTATAAGAAATTGGTGAAAATGAGAAAATTTAAAAACAGAGTGAATAAACTGTCACTTTCATTATAACATGAGGGTCAAAATGTTCATTTTCTTAATTTTATTTTTAAAAGTTTTATTTTTGTCATTCTTTTTTCTAACTAAATTTTCCTTCACTTTTTTTTTCTCTCTATTCAAATAGCTCATAATATTTAATTCCTACATCAAATGAAAATGAAAATAAAATATTTCTGCTCGCATCATGCTCTTCTTCTTTTATTTGTTGCTAAGTTTACTCTCTTGGGACCAAATCCACGTCTTTTTAATGATGACGTTCTTTTCTTTAATAATTCAAATAAGAAATAAAAGTAATTGAAGATGTCGAATGATAGATTGGGTAGATTATTGGAGCATCAGAATAATGATAACAATCTTGCTATTGTTGAATAGTGTGGGAATTTTCAAAATGATAATGGAATTGTGGGTTTGATGAAGTTCATATGGACAATGAAATTAGAACCTATGTAAGAATGTTTATCCCAATATTACATCTCACATCTAATAAAAAATGAGTAGATTTTGGTATATATAGATAGGTAAGTAGTATTACTTAATAAGCTAATTTTTTGAGTCAATGGTAAGCACTCGTCCCATGACAAGTGATATCAAAGCAAACTCAAATTCTTATTTATATGTGAATCTCTAAAATCGCCCTAATAGATATTTTCACATAGGTAATAGGTCTCATATATCCCTAGAGAGATAGACATTACAGGCTAAGTGGGCCATCAAAATCCTGTACTTTGAGCCCTAATATAAATTGACACGTGGGTAATGGTGTCACGCCCCAGACCCAAAAGATCCGACACACGACATCACTTACATTCATTCACTGCATGTGCACTCATAAATAATATTACACAAAATTTTCAATTTTCATTCAACACAGAAATCCTTAGCAAGTTGCTAGTAAGTTCAACACTAAAATCAACCATAACCTAACATATAAATATAAACTTCTCTTGACAATATTTAAACATTCATTTCAATTTCTTTTAGAATTATAGCAATTGAATTATGACTGGGACAATTATTAAACCGGAGATACGCAGAGTTTTCTCAGAGATTAACATTCTACTACGTCACCAGTAGCAACTTTGTTACCGGGAGCCCAGAATATATCCATTGCAAATTCTTACTTAAAATCATCCAATAGCCACACTTTATAAAACTTAAACCAAATCCAATCCACACACAATGAAATAATACATAAGTATTTATTCAATAGGGACAAACCAAATATCCTATCCCACGTGTCCCCAAATGAAACACACAACAACCTAGCAACTTAGGGAACCCAAGGAACAGCAGAAGCCTTGCCAAATCCGCTAAACACACATGTACCTTATTTACCTGAAATCACCATAAACTATAATGAGTATAAAACTCAGTAAGCATACTAATTTTTCATATATCAAATACAAATAAATATATGTACACAATGCATATGTATGATATGCTGTGATCAATCAAAATCATAATCTTATCAAATCACATATCATGTAAGCGCTTACACATTCTTTCAAAACATATTACAGGAATACCATTACTCAACTACTACTTAGTAGGACTTACATATCACATATCACATAATGAGCCAAATGTCACTCGTAGGTGACATACCGTATGAGAGGAATAGTACAAGTGAGGTCTTTAAATCATACATATATAACGCTTATGCCCGAAGGTAAAAGCCAAACCCTCACCCTGATCATCGGTGAGTCCTCTCACATGTACCAATACGCCACCACATGAATGTGATGACTCACACTTCCTTTAGGTACCAATAGGATCCTCCCTACATACGGAACACATAACATATACCAATCCCAAAGGAAAGGCCACACATAAAGGCTCCACAAATCACATAAAATGCCTACTAAGTTAACAGTGAGTTCAAGTACCCTCAAAATACAAAATATTTCTCATGGACATATTACACTTCAAAAGCTTTCTTTATTAAACACATCTTATTTTGGAAAGCTCACTTTCAAAAACACGTGTATGTCCATGCTCAATGTCAATGCTCACATTCATAAACATATATTCACATTTCATATCAAAATATACTTTAACATATCATAAACATATTCTTAACCCCATTTACAAAATCATACAAAACAATTATTATGTTTATTGTGATTCCAGTAGTAAGTCTAGTATACTTACCTCTTAACACTTTCAGCTACAAGGCTTAAATCTCCTTAACCTATCAATGGAGATTAATCATTTCATAAGCCTCACAATTCACACAAAATACTTTAAATAGCTTACAAAATTATACACAATGCATTTATCACATCAAATTGGTCTAAATATTTGGTTTCTCAAAACCTGTCATTCTGACCACTTACACTTAACAAAAATTTCTAATACATCAAATGATGTCCAATTACTCCGAAATCAGAATATATCATTCTTGACTCATATATACTTCTTATATATGAATATTATATCAAAATTCCTACACAATCCATTCCATACACACCATCGAATCCAAACTACAAACCTGACAGGATCAAGATACTTACTGAACAGTATTCAATCTCCCAATTTTATAAAATCATATACTAACTCAAAAATTATAAAACTACCACATAATTACTCTTGACACATATCTCAGTCCATGATAAATATTTTGCTTCCAAATAACTGCCAAAAGTATTTTAAAACTATTTTATTTCATAACTTTAAAAATCTGTTAATCAAATACTACAATGAGCTGATACACTTTAGAAATTCATAACACTTCAACCACATTGATCAAAATTCTCAATTCCGAGTATATCATATTAGACATATAAAATTATCATATTCCACAAATTCATAATTTTTAAAGATCATTCAGCAGGTCAAAAATTATTTTCCACTGTATCATACTGTTTACACAGGAAATTTCCAGAATTCCAGGGTCATTTTGGTAAATTCACTACAAATTCAATTTCCGAGATTTTTAGTCGATTCAAAGTCTCAGATGATCCTAAACATGTCTAATTTCATATACTCAAAATTCAAAACCAGAATCGAATCACAACAATTTATAAATTTCCTAGATCAAGAGGTTATCCAGCAGAAATTCCATAATTCATCATGATTTATCAAACTATCTTATAGATCATCATCAATTCTCACAACATCAAACGAAATACACATCAAATCCTTAATTATACATATTTCCAGAAATCAAAACTTAAAGAAATTAACTTAATTAACACCAATAAATTGATAATTAGTTGTGATATACCTCTAAAGATCCAAAATTCCAATTTCTTCTTCTTTTTCTTCTTTTTCTTCTCTTTCTCTCTCCTTTATTTCTCTCTTCTCTCTCTAAAAATGGGTAGCTCGACCAAAATGAGAGAATTAGGGTTTTTAAAAGTGTATTTTTATACTAAGTGGTTAATTTTTGGTATTTACGAATTCACCCCCAAAACTTTCAAAGTATAACAATTTGGTCCCTAAAATAATTCCAAAGTCTTGCAAATAAACCCAATACTAATAGTATATCCTTAACCTATAAAAACACTACTAATAACAATATATAAATCAAGGATCACCCACATACAAATAAAATACGTATATTTATATATATAAATATACATATTCTTACCGGTTATGGATACTGGTTACTACAAATGGGTCTCCTAGTTTCAAAGAATGGACAATACAGACTAGATTGACCCATAATTTTAGGCTAGATTGTGACGAAGGCATCACATGATTGAGTGGAGGAAAATGTCACGTTTTATATTAAATAAAAATTATGTGAATATTAATATATATTAGCAGGTATATAACATTACTTAATATATTAGTCTTTTGAGTCAATAACAAATACCCAGCTCGTGATATCAAAAATGATAATAAAGTGATTCCAAATGTGTTTCTTAAGGAAGAAATTGTTGATTTAAAAGTGAGATTTATGGGTCTTAGTCAAATTGCTGAAAGGATGCTTAAGAAGAATAGAGGTTCCCTTACGCTGAGGTGCTTTCTATTTGTGCACCACCCGACCTAATGGTTGGGGGTTTGAATCCTCTCCCCCAGTTGTAGTAAGTTTCCAAAAAATAAAGAATAAGAATAAAGGTTCCCTTGAGATTCTAGAATGTAGTGTGAATGGTTGGAGAAAAAAGATCATAGTAATGAGGACGTGATTAAGATTCCAAATCATAATTTTACGGTTGTTACTTATAATTATGACTTAAGCAGAAAGGGGTTGTTCGAATATGTGAAGTTATTGCTCTCATTTGTAGAAAAATCTAAAAATAGGGAGGATAATAGTAAAAAAAAATTCTGATTTTTTTTAAGGAATGGCCACGACAGCCTCTCCATTTCTAATTTTGTTTTCATTTTATTTTTTTATTTTTTTAAAACAAAGAAATAGGGATAAAATTATAATTTTTTATTATCAAATAAAAATTTTGTCAAACAAATCAAAATATTAACGAACGAGTATTTTTTTTGGCTATTTTGAAACCAAAGTTGTTTAAAGCATTTATCAAACTAAAGGATTTAACAATCCTTTTTTATTTTTTATAATTTTATATATGAATGAAGATCATCGAGGAGTCACATGGATATAAGAGCCAAATGTAAGTAATTTTCTACAAATAACATTCATTGTTGAAATAGATATCCTTTAATTTCTTTTATAGTTGTTTGAATAATTTTTTATTAATTATATTAAATCATTGTTAGGTGTGCAGGTTTTTTCTTTCTCTCTCATCAAAAAATGCTCTGAACTCTCTCTTTAAAGCCTAGCTACTACTACCAAATCTCACTCATCTCCACCGAAGAAGGTGCTTTGGTCCCTTCTCTAGTAGAGAATTATTTTTTTTCCTATGATCTTTCCTCCATCTTCTTAACTTTTTTTCCCCTTCTTTTTATGTTTTTTTTGTTTTATTTTCTTTTTTTATCCTTTATGTTTTTCTTTTTTTGGTGTCCAAATTGAGCAACAGAATAGTCAAGCCTACCATCAGCCTGTGCCGAACTTATGTTGGGCTTTGACGAGTCTCAGTCGGCACTGCCTTTTTCCTGAACCAAATGGGATGAACTAAACCCTCCCTTTTCCCCTTCACTTCACTGGAACCTTTCAGGTTTGAATGTATCTGGATCTACCCACAGAACAAGATCACAATGCAAGCCCAAGCATTCACGAATAACATCGTGCCACATGGGATGTCGTAGCCTACTACTAGCATTCCTCTTATGATTCATGTGAGGGTATAACTGGTGGGTACAGAACCTAATTTAAGTGACTCGTTGATGATGCAATAGAGGTATGGAAGCTTGGCAAGATCAACATCATTCAGTAGCTTGGGATGTTTGACATTTACGTCAATTTCTTCCCTTGCCTTCTTGAAGACTTTTAGGATGTGATATCTAATGAACTGCTACTGATTCCATGGTTGATGCTGATGTGTCCATTCCTGTAACCCAAATAATCAAATATGCTAAATTACCACATCATATTATTGAATTACTTTTCAGCCAAGTAAGTTCAAAGTGTGTTTGAAAATGTGTATTTTTTATGAGAAAAAAATTTCTTCATATAATTTCATATCTATAATCATACACAAAATGTCTTTTTCTATAAAAAAAAATAATCACTCTCTCAAAGGCACTATTATATAATTCCATGCTTATTCTTATTCTTTTTCTTTTAAAGTATGCGTTTGGTTTGAAATCACTACCTAATTGCTTGGGATTCTTTTTATAAAGATTAAAATATCTAGTTTATCAAAACAAATTTATTCAGTATGAAGATGTGATCGAATAACTAAGTAAATGCAAACACTTCGAATTATAAATTTCTTGGATTGGGTGTCAGTGTTAGATTGTATGATATTTTCCTTGACTTTGTCAGAAACTTGTCTTGATAAGGGTAGCTTATCATGATAGTTTGATCACTTTTACTCAGTCTTAGTTTTCAATTTTATTGTAATTCAAATTCCATGATCTCAAGGCTATGTTTTTGAATTCAAAAGCAAGCTCGCTACTGCACTTTATCTTGGATAAACTTGTATAAAAACATAGCTAAATGAATAAAATTCTCATTAGTTTTTTTTAAAGAATTTCATCGTTGTTTTTTAAATTAAGTTATTTAGTTAACTTAAGTTCATAACATGGCATCAGAACCCTACTGATCTTAAGGGCGGTGGCTATGTTTGAGACAAAAATCAGAACTTGAGAAAATCACTTAAAGACCTTGTGTTTATCTTTGCAATAACTTAGAGTTAAACAATTACTTTCAATAACTTTACAGCACTTATACCTCCTTCATTCATAATAAAAAATTATTCAATTTAAGTAGCCAAAATGAAAGCCTATTTGAAAGCTTTTGATCTGTGAGAGACAATAGACACAGAGAGAGAACCCCCATTATTGCCACCTAATCCTACAATTGCCCAGATCAAATAACACAATGAAGAATGCTCAAAGAACTTTAAGGCATTGTTTGTAATAAATCCTCAGTTTCAAACATTATATTCACCAGAATTTTGACATATGAAGCAGTAAAACAGGCATTGGATAAGCTAAAAGAGGAGTTTCAAGACAGTGACACAACCAAACAAATACAAGTACTGAATTTTTGGAAGGCATTTGAAATCCTAAGGAAGCGGAAGAATGAGATAATAAATGAGTATTCAGATAAGGTCATGAAGATTGTCAATCAATATAGTTTGCTTAGAAAGGAATTGACTGACAAGAAAATAATGCAAAAGGTATTTGTAATTGTCCCTGAAAGATTTAATGCCAAGATTTCATCATTGGAAGACTCTAAAGACCTTACAAGTATGAGTTTATCTATATTGGTCAACTCTCTAAATGCTGTTGAATAAAAGAAGGCTATCAGACTTGAAGAATCAACTGAACATGCATTTTAAGCTTTACAGAAGATCAAACCAAAAAGCAACACAGTAAGGAGAAGCAAATCATCTGGTGAAAAATTTGAAAAAGATAAGAAAGTTAGTAATGAGCAGAGATAACAACAAAAAGGAAAAATACCTTTATTATCCTTATTGTAAAAAGAGAAGCCATACAAAAAACTATTGTTAGTATAAACCTGGAGTCAAATGTAGAATCTGTAATCAACATGGACACATTGCAAAGGTTTGTAAAAATAAAGGGAAAGCTCCCCCACAGTAGGCACAAACAGCATCTAACCAAGAAACAATAAGTGAAAGCTTGTTTGTTGTTACTGGATATCCTGTAAATAATGGGACAAAAGGATGGCTTGTAAATAGTGGTTGCTCAAGCCATATGACAGTAGATTCAAAAAGTTTTAGGAAAATTGATAGGACTTACAACTCAAGGGTGTAGGTTGGTAATGAAGACTGGCTTGATGTCAAAGAAAAAATGGGTAGTAACTGTCAATACTAAAGCAGGTATCAAAATAATTTCTAATCTATTTGTACCTAAACTCTCTCAAAATTAGCTGAATGTAGGTCAACTTATGGATAAAAAATATTCCTTGCTGTTTAAAGTGATAATTACCCTATAGTTGATCCTTCTAGGAATAAACTTTTTAATGTGAAAATGAAAGATATGATTTTTCTTGTGAACTTGAAACAAGTTGACATGCATGCTTATTCAAGCTATGTTGATAATTCTGCTCTATGACATAAAAGATTAGGGCACTTTAGCTATTCTACTTTAAAGTTAATGCATGAAAAAGAGACTGTGTTAAACTTACTTGCTATTGTTAATGAAATTGATATTTCTAGAATATTTTAGTATGGTAAGCAGCACAGGTTACAATTCACTGCTGGAGCTTGAAGAGCATCTGAAAAATTATAGCTTATACACTTAGATATTAGTGGCCCCATTAGTGTATCGTCCTTAAATGGGAACAATATTTTCTAATTTTTATTAATGATTACACAAGATATTGCTAGGTTTATTTTCTTAAGCAAAAGTTTGAGGCCTTAGCAGAGTTTCAAAATTTCAAAGTATTGGTTGAAAAGGAGAATGGCTACTCCATCAAAATGCTAAAAACTAATAGTGGTGCTGAGTATGTATCTACTGAATTCAAGAAGTTCTGTGATAAGAATGACATAAAGCATCAATTGACAATTTCTTATACACCCCAAAAAAATAGGGTGAGTGAAAGAAAAAACATATCCATCTTAGAGATGGCAAGATGCTTGCTGTTTGAGAAAGAAATGCCTAAAATTTTCTTGGTAAATGTAGTTAATACCTCAATATACTTGCTAAATATATTGTCTACCAAGGTCTTAAATGGAAAAACAGCTCATGAAGCTTGGTCAGGTTCAAAGCCTTTTATAAAGAAGCTTAAAGTATTTGGTTCTATTTGTTATTCTCATATTTATGAAGAAACGAGGGACAATTTGGATCACAGAGCAGAAGTTAGGGTATTTGTGGGATATAGCAGTGTAAGCAAGGGGTACAGAGTGTTTAATCTCAAAAATGGGAAAGTGTATATCAGCAGGGATATAAGCTTTGAAGAAGCTGCTCATTAGAGCTGGCAAAAAGGAAAAATTTCAAATTCTAGTAAAGTTTTGACAAAAGAAAATCAAAATATAATTACATCAGATGAGGAGTCAGACACTAAAGTACCAGATCACTTGTTAAAATTTACATCAAGTACAATCTATTTACACTGAATCCTACTAACTATAAAGAAGCAACAGATATAGAGGAGTGGAGAAATGCCATATACGTAGAGATGAATATGATTAAAAAGAACAAGACATAGAGATCTAGTTGAAGTTCCTAAGAACCAGACGTCTTAGGGGTCAAATGGATCTTGAGAACCAAGTTAAATTCTGATGGGTTTGTATATAAGTATAAAGTCAGGCTTGTTGTAAAAAGGTACTTTCAGTAGTATGGGATAGACTTTATAGACACATTTGCACCTGTTGTAAGATATGACACCATCAGATTGCTCGTTGCTTCAACTACAAAGTTAGGCTGAAAAATATTTCATTTAAATGTCAAATCAGTATTCCTAAATGGTTTGCTCAATAATGACTTCTACGTTGACCAATCTGAAAAGTTCAAGGTACTTAGAGTGAAGAAAAAGTTTACAATTACATAAGGTCTTGTATGGACTCAAGCAGGCCTTTAAAGCCTGGTACAACGTAATAGATGAATATTTGTTACTACAATGATTCAAAACAAGTGCCAATGAAGTTGCACTCTACATCTTAGAAGATGAAAGAGATATGCAACTCATTACATCACTTTATATTGATGATCTCTTAGTGACAGAAAAAGATGACAAGGCTGTGAATCATTTTAAGCAAAAAAAAAAAATGATGAAGGAAGACCTTGGTGTAATGAGTTATTTCCCAGGGATAGAAATTCAACAAATAGAGTCAGATATCTTTATTTCACAAAGGAAATATACTTATGAATTGTTGAAAAAAATTCATTTATTTTATGCCAAACCAGTAGCTATGCCTCTAGTTCAGAATGAAAAGCTAAAAAAAATGATGAAGAAGAAAAAGTCGATGCCTCATTATATAGAAGTATTATAGGCAATCTCTTCTATCTATCTGCAACAACGCTAGATATCATGTATCCCGCAAGTCTTCTCTCAAGGTTCATGCAATCACTTAACAAAATCTACCTTGGAGCTGCAAAAATAGTTCTAAGGTATATCAAGGGAACATCTGAGTATGAACTTTTATACAGAAGAAATGAAAGTAAGGAATTGTAGGGGTACTCCAATAGTGATTGGGCAAGTAGCTTAGATAACTTTAAAAGTACATCAGGATATGTTTTCTTATTTGAAAGTGTTGTATTCTCATGGCATTCAAAAAAGCAAAAGGTGGTGGCTCAATCATTAGAAGAGCTGAATACATCTCTGCTGCCAATGCAACTAATTAGGCTATATGGCAAAGAAAAATCTTATCTGGCCTTGGACAATCTCAACAAGACAGTACAATTATTTGGGTATATAACAAGTTTACAATGTCCATTGCAAAAAAATCAGGTACTATATGATAGAACTAAGTACATCAATGTAAAGTTTCATGCAATGAGAGAGGTTGAAAAATCAGGGAAAATAAAGTTTATGCACTGCAACTCTGAAGACCAACATGCAGATATAATGACAAAAGCACTTACAAGAACTATGTTCGAGCATCTTAGGAACAAGTTATGAGTATCCAAGCAAAATATCAAGGAGGAATGTTATATTGTATGATATTTTTCTTGACTTTGTTAGAAACTTATCTTGACAAGGGTAGCTTATCATGATAGTTTGATCACTTTTACTTAGTCTTAGTTATCAATTTTATTGTAATTCAAATTCTATGATCTCAGAGCTATGTTTTTTAATTCAAAAGCAAGTTGGCTACTGCACTTTATCTTGGATAAACAGCTTGTATAAAAGTTTAGCTAAATGAATAAAATTCATACCATTTTTTGCCAAAATTTCATCACAGCGGTTGTTTTTTTGAATTAAGTTATTCAGTTAACTTAAAATTCATAATAGTCAACTCATATCATCAAGTCCAGGAAACTCTCAAGTTTTTATATCTAAGTGCATGATATTGCTAAATGAATTTGATTAAATTTGGATATTATTAGAAGCCAAAAAATAATTTAATAATAGGCAGTAAAAAATTTGGGGAATTAGTATACCAATATAATTCCTTTGACGATGGCATCAATGTAATAATCAAGTTCTGATTCTTATAGAGATAACATAAGATCTATAATTGTCTCCTTCCTTTCTTGATTAGTAACAGGAGAAGATTTAGTATTTATTCTCATGTTAATCAAAGCCTATGCAAAATTATATCTCTTTCTATAAACTTTATGCAGCTTCTGCTTTCCCCCCATGAAAAGTCAACCATGTTAAGATTGAGAAAAATTCACTCAGAGCCACGTTATTAGCCGTTGGACTAAACACCTGTGTGATCTTACTGCACATATCTTTGGTACTATCAATTGAAGTTTTAAATCTTTGAGTGTGTTTATTTCTTGAGAAAATATTGAGGAAGTGAAGGAAAAGAATTTGACAGAATTCTATAAAGAAGAGTGAAGAATTTGTTTATTATTACTGTAACCCCCTATTTGCATATTACACAGCACTATTTATACTTACTTTAGCTAATTTGTCAGCTAGTGTAACAAACTACCACAAAGAGCGGGAAAAAAGGAAAAGAAAAAAAATGATGAAATACAAAATAGAGTATTTATCTAAACTACTTTTTAACTGATGGCAGTCATTTGATCTTCATGATTAAATGCATCATTATCTGCATCGTTGGTATTCAAATGATGTCTTACTGTTGGGGTGTTGTACAATTATTAGGGTGCTTACAAGTGAAATGTGTTTACCATATTATAACAATATATATATCTCATATATATATGTGCACAGTGAAAGATTAAATACAATGAATACATAAAATACATATTTATTAAATTGAAAACCGAGATTGAGAAATATCACCCATGAAGTCTTTGGATTAATTTTACTTGAAGTCCACCATGAAATGAATCTTTGATCAATCCTAGCAATCATAAAGGGTGGGTTTGATTGTCTAGAATAGCAGTATGTTAATCTAGCATTTTTGTTTAACTCTTAAATATAATTCAAAGTTAAACTATTTAACTTAATTAAATTTATTTTTCCTTTTATTCAAATCTTGAATAATTAAAACAAATCTTCTTTTTAATTATTATATTTAGTAACCATTTGTCTAATTTGTTTTGTTGTTCTAACACTTAAAACACAAAACAAAGAATTCCAATTTCTCAAATTGAAATGGCTCCAAAAAATGCAAAACTTAAAATCTAAAACCATTATGAATTTTGAATTTCATTTCACTTTATATACTAATGCATTAATTTCAAACTAATTTGAATTTCATTTGGCTTAACCTAACTATAGTTAACATTGAACCTTAATTAGATTATTTTAACTTAACCTTTAAGTTAATAAATATTTAATTAATTTAATCATAGTTAACTAACTTAACCGTAGTTAGATTAACATTTACTTAACCTTTAAGTAAGGTTAACTTAACTTAACCTTTAAGTAAGTTTAACTTAACTTAACCATATAGTTAACCTTTAACCATATTTAAGTTAAATCATTTATTTAACAATTAAATAAATAAATATTTATTTTAATTATTTAACAATTAAATAATCATAAAGTGAAATTACTATTATATCCTTACTAGGTTATCAAGTTAACCTAAAGTGGATCCCACTATTTAACCATATACTTTAGTTAACTTAACCTTAGTAAATTGTTGAATTATACTGTATTGAACAATTCAATACGGTATACTGCCCAAGTGCTTAAAGAGTACATTTCATATTGGGACTCTCTAGGTCTACACCCGATTTGTCAAATGGAACTATTCTATTAATCTGTAATCGATGCCCCACGCATATGTTACGAATATTACAAATCAGCGTGTCAGACCATACAAGTTGAGGTCATAATATATACGTATAATCCTTCCATCATTTATACCCTGGATGTGCGGGGATATAGATCTACACCATCAAATTCCCATTTACTCATCCTTAATCTTATCTTCAGATTCGTATCTCGATAAATAATATACGCAAACACTTTTGCTATATTGTTTAACCCTGTGAAAAATTATTTTCCCGGGTTTATACTTGTGGCCACAAGACTTTATGAAATACAATCTCGGAGTATCGGATATACAACTTAAGCATCGGATCATACCCAGCGACACATAGCGGTCAGACCATGAAAGGTCTCTGACATGTGTGGAACCAAAGCATGATAGATCACTCACAAGACCACCATGGCGCTCAGGTCAAAGGACCACGAATACTACTCAACTCGAAAGGATCTTCCTTTGACGGTTTCATAGGATATCTATTGGGGTCCTCATAAGTCTGTTCAGTATCCAGTCCTGACTGGATACCCGTATGCCTATACAAGCTCTAAGCTCATGGTCAGCTAAGAACAACCATCTGAACCAGTCAGATATAGACATACACTAATTTATATAAAGTGAATTCACCGATAGACCTGCATTGGTGATCATAGATCAGGAACATTGTATTTGAGACATACTTACATAATGACATTTCTTAGCACCTATTACAATTATGTCATTACAAGTATACTCTCAGGTCTTTGTCCCATTATAGACAAGGTTCTAACTCTTTAGACCTCACTGACTCTTATAACCTGCTAACTCTTAACAGTGCTAACTCTTAGCATTTATAACTCTCAACTTTGTTAACTATTAGTTATGATCTAAACTCCTTTAGATCAGATCTGAACTCTTTCAGATCAAACAGTGTTTGTAATGTTACAAGCATTTTACCATATAAATATGATATTAACAATTTTTATTCGAAATGTTTATTGTATAAATATTAACAATTAATATTCATACAATATTGGAATGGCACGTGAGCACCAGCTCCAACACTTATATCCCCATTAAAACTAATGTTCCCATTAGAAATATTTAGTTTGCTGCGAAAAAAGGAGAAGTTACCATATGACAAAAGCTTTGTGAAAATATCAGTAATCTGATCTTTACCAATAATGTTCCCAACTTGTAATTGACCATTGTCTATTTTCTCTCGAATGAAATGCACATCTATCTCGATGTGCTTTGTATGAGCATGATAGATTGTGTTTAGTGCAAGACCTGTTGCATTAATATTGTCACACCAAAGAATTGATGTAGAGATTAGCTGAACATGTAATTCTGTCAATAGGGACTGTAGCTAAATAATTTCCGTTGAAGCAAGAGCAAGTGCTCTATATTTAGATTTGGCACTAGATTGAGCCACCACTTGCTGCTTTTTAAAAGAGCTAGTCACCATATTATTACCCAGATATATGCATTATCCCCTTACAGACCTCTTATCATCAATATCACAACTCCAATCTGCATCTGTGAAACCTGTCAAAGTAAGATTGCCAAATAAACTGAACTCTAGACCAAAATCTTTAGTCCCTTGCAGATATCGTAGTATACTCTTACATGCTGACCAGTGTTGTGAAGTAGCCTGAGAGATGAATTAACGTAGCTTGTTGACAGAGAAAGCAAATTCTGGCCTGGTAAGAGTGAGATACTGAAGGGCTCCCATAATGCTCCTATAGATAGTGGAATTTATCAAAGGTTTACCTTCTGCTTTAGAGAGCTTTTGGCTAATGCTCATGAGAGTATTACAAGCTTTACAATTGCTTAAATTAGCTCTACTGAGTAACTTTTAAATATATCTTTCCTAGGATAGTAGAAGACCTAATGTTGTTGGAATCACTTTTATCCCAAAGAAAAAGTTAAACCGACCTAAATCCTTTAAAGCAAAGGTAGAACTAATCTTGGCAACTATAGAGTCAATTAGACTATTGCTAGTTCAGTTATCAAAGTATCATCAACATAGATTAAAATCAAAACCATAGTAGAACCAAAAATTTTAATGAACAATAATGAGTCAGACTTAGAATTTTGAAAGTTTCAGAGAATAAAAGCCTGCCTCAGCTAGGGATGGCAGCGGGCGGGTTTGGGACGGATACCTCTAATACCATATCCATATCCGCTTACAAAATGAAATACCATATCCTTCCCAAACCCGTTGCGGGTTTGGAGTACCGTTACCAAACCCGCACTTGCGGGTTTGTACCTATTACCAAACCCGCAACGGGTTATCCGCGGATTTTAAGCGGGTTTTGAATTAATATAATAAAAAAATAATATTTTTTTAATTAATTTTTTTTAATTATAGCAATTAAAATAATATCAATTATATTTCCAATTTTATTTACATTAAATATTATAATTTTAATTTTAATTTTAATTAAATTAAATGTTATAATTTCAAATCTAATCTCGATTTTAATTACGATAAATGTTATAATTTTAATTACGTTAAATATTTTTATTTTAATTATGTTAAATATTTTAATTCCAAATCTAATTTCGATTTCAATTACGTTACATATTATAATTTATAACTCAAAATCCAATTTTGATTTCAATTACGTTAATATTATAATTTTAATTTTAATTTTGATATCAATTATGTTAAATATTATAATTTTTATTCCAATTTTGATTTTAATTACGTTAAATATCATAACTTTAAATTAAATTTCGATTTCAATTACGTTAAATGTTATAATTTCAAACTAATTTCGATTTCAATTACGTTACATATTATAACTCCAAATCTAATTTTAATTTTAATTACGTTAATGTTATAATTATAATTTTGATATCAGTTATGTTAAATATTATAATTCTTATTCCAATTTTAATTTCAATTACGTTAAATGTCATAATTTTAAATTCAATTTCGATTTCAATTACGTTAAATATTATAATTCTAAATCTAATTTCGATTTCAATTACGTTACATATTATAACTCCAAATCCAATTTCGATTTCAATTACGTTAATATTATAATTTTAATTTTAATTTTGATATCAATTATATTAAATATTATAATTCTTATTCCAATTTTAATTTCAATTACGTTAAATGTAATAATTTTAAATCCAATTTCGATTTCAATTACGTTACATATTATAACTCCAAATCCAATTTCAATTTCAATTACGTTAATGTTATAATTTTAATTTTAATTTTAATATCAATTATGTTAAATATGATAATTCTTATTCCAATTTTGATTTCAATTACGTTAAATGTCATAATTTTAAATTCAATTTCGATTTCAATTACGTTAAATATTATAATTTTAAACCTAATTTTAATTTCAATTACGTTACATATTATAACTCCAAATCCAATTTCGATTTCAATTACGTTAATGTTATAACTATAATTATAATTTTGATATCAATTATGTTAAATATTATAATTCTTATTCCAATTTTGATTTCAATTACGTTAAATATCATAACTCTAAATCAAATTTCGATTTCAATTACGTTAAATGTTATAATTCTAAACTAATTTTGATTTCAATTACGTTACATATTATAACTCCAAATCTAATTTTAATTTTAATTACGTTAATGTTATAATTATAATTTTGATATTAATTATGTTAAATATTATAATTCTTATTCTAATTTTAATTTCAATTACGTTAAATGTCATAATTTTAAATTCAATTTCGATTTTAATTACGTTAAATATTATAATTCTAAATCTAATTTCGATTTCAATTACGTTACATATTATAACTCCAAATCCAATTTCGATTTCAATTACGTTAATATTATAATTATAATTTTAATTTTGATATCAATTATGTTAAATATTATAATTCTTATTCCAATTAAATGTCATAATTTTAAATTCAATTTCGATTTCAATTACGTTAAATGTTATAATTCCAAACTAATTTCAATTTCAATTACGTTACATATTATAACTTCAAATCTAATTTTAATTTCAATTACATTAATGTTATAATTATAATTTTGATATCAATTATGTTAAATATTATAATTCTTATTCCAATTTTAATTTTAATTATGTTAAATGTCATAATTTTAAATCTAATTTCGATTTCAATTACGTTACATATTATAACTCCAAATCCAATTTCGATTTCAATTACGTTAATGTTATAATTATAATTTTAATATTAATTATGTTAAATATAATAATTCTTATTCCAATTTTGATTTCAATTACGTTAAATGTCTTAATTTTAAATCAAATTTCGATTTCAATTACGTTAAATATTATAATTTTAAACCTAATTTTGATTTCAATTACGTTATATATTATAACTTCAAATCCAATTTTGATTTCAATTACGTTATATATTATAACTTCAAATCCAATTTTGATTTCAATTACGTTAATGTTATAATTATAATTATAATTTTGATATCAATTATGTTAAATATTATAATTCTTATTCCAATTTTGATTTCAATTACGTTAAATATCATAACTCTAAATCAAATTTTAATTTTAATTACATTAAATTGTTATAATTATAATTTCAATTTCGATAGTTAAATATTATAATTTTAAATCCAATTTCAATTATGTTAAATATTTTAATTTCAATTTTAATTCTAATTTTATTTACATTAAATATTATAATTTCAAATCCAATTTCAATTTCAATTACATTAAATGTTATCATTCTAAATCCAATTTCATTTCCAATTTCAATTGTGTTAAATATTTAATTCTAATTACAATTTCAATTTCAATTTTAATTACGTTAAATGTTATAATTCTAAATTTAATTTCAATTACGCTAAATATTAAATATTTTAAATTCAATTTCAATTATGTTAAATGCTATAATTTTATTTTTAATTTCAATTACAATCATTAGTTCCTTTGAACTAATTTTATTTATTTATATTTAATGGTATGAGCAATGTCAAATAAAATGTAGATTTTTTGATGTTAGATAAAAAAAATGCAAAATAATCAATTTATATTTTTATATTTTATATTTTTTTTAAATGTAGTATGTGCGGATACCCGTTGCGGGTATCTGCGGATTTTTCACTAAAACCATACCCGTACCAAATTCGTTGCGGGTTTTAATTTTAAATACCAAACCCGTACCAAATCCGCTTCAAGCCTTACCAAATCCTTCCCAATGCGGGCGGGTTTTAGCGGGTTTGCGGGTTTGCGGATTTTTTTGCCATCCCTAGCCTCAGCCTTTCATATCAGGCTCTAAGTACATGCTTCAGGCCATATAGAGCTTTTCTCAACTTACAAACATGTTGAGGATGTTGGAGACTGATGTATCCCTCAAATTGCTCCATAAAGATTTCTTTAGTTAGAATCTCATTCAAAAAGGCATTGTTAATGTCTATTTGTCTGATTCTTCACTTATTTAGCACTGCAAGACTTAATATGACTTTGATTGTAGAGGCTTTTACAACTGGACTAGATGTATCAAAGTAATCAATTTCAGCAATTTGATGAAACCCTTTGGTTACAAGCCTGACTTTGTACTTTGATATAGTCCCATTTGAATTGTATTTAATCTTATAAACCTGCTTATTTCCTATCACTTTCTTTACTTCATGTCTAGGAACCAATTCTCATATTTGATTTTTCATTAAAGCATCATATTCCTCTTTTATGGCTTGCTGCCATTTAAGATCTGTGAGAATAGATGACACACTATTTGATTCTGACTCTTGCTTAAAAACCTGATACAATTTTGGCTTAAATGTGCCAGATTTAGACCTAGTAATCATGGGGTGTGTAGATAAGACAGATGGGAAATTATCTGGTTATATTGATTATTATGGTGTTTGAGTGTTTCTGGATAAAACATGTGTTGTAAAATGTTATGAATTTTGTTAACCTGAGGCAGCGTTTGTATGTAGGGTATAAGTAGGACTTGTGTTTATATTAGGAGAAGAAAGTTGTATGTTTAACAAGGAATCTTTACCTAGAACCTGAAGCTGAGAAGAAGTGTGCTGAGAATTGATGAAGTTGTTGGTGTTGCCAAACATGACAAGTATTGTGTATGAGCATGGTGATAAACAGTCTAATAAGATTCTAGATTGTTTATTTGGTGCTTGTTTTGAATTATCTGTATAGGGAAAAGATGTTTCATCAAAGATAACATCCCTTACAATATAGATTTTATCATTACTGCTCAGGCATTTGTAACCCTTATGCATAGGACTATATATAATGAATATGCACTTTGTTGTGTGAAAGTTAAGTTTATTTTTGTTGTATGGTTTGATGTACAAATAACAAGCACAACCAAAACTTTTGAGGAACTTGTAATCTGGTCTGTGGCTAGTGAGTTTCTCAAATGGTGATATATGTTTGAGTAAAGGAGTGGGTAATCTATTTATTAAGTAAACACTGGTATGAAATACTTCCTACTAGAAAGTTAAAGGCATTTTGGCTTGAGCAAGTAGTGTCAGACCAAGTTTTGTGATATATTTGTGTTTTCTTTTGATAATTCCATTTTGGTAATATGTGTAAGGACACGAGTGTCTAAAAGATATCCATTGTTCTTATCAAAAGGGTACAAAACTTCTAAATTCCCCACCTCAATCAGATTATAGGATTTTGATGTGTTTTTCATGTTGTTTCTCAACTTCGAGTTTAAATAGTTTGAAGGTTTTTAGAGTCTCTGATTTGGTTCTCAAGGGAAAGATCCAAGTGTATCTTGTATGATCATCAATAAAGTTGATATAATACTTGAATCCTTCTCTTGATAATAAAGGTGCAGAACCCCAAACATTTATATAGATGATCTCTAAAGGCTACTTAGTCTATATTTCTTAAATGGAAAAATGAAGTTTATGTATTTTTTCATGCTGACATGATTCACAGAAACTATGAAGATTATTCTTATTAATATGCTGAAAGTCATTACAAGATTGTAAAACCTGATACAATACTTGATTATTTGGATGACCTAACTTTCTGTGTAGAGTATTAATGTCCACAAGACTTTTACTACTGACATATGCTGACTTATTACAGGAAATTTGATCTTTACAACCTTGCTTAATACTAAGGTTGTTTTGGTTAAAGGAATGGAAAGTTTTTTCCTAGCAATGCCAGTTGGGAAAAGTGGAAAGTCCTATTGAGTCTATCTTGGTCTTAGTTTGACTCAGTGGTTAAGTAGTGGATGTGTAAATGTAGTAACTAGTATCCACGACTGGTAAGGATAAGTATTTATATATGTATAAATATACGTATTTTATTTATATGTTGGTGATACTTGATTTATATATTGTTATTAGTAGTGTTTGTATAGGTTAAGGTCATACTATTAGCATTGGGTTTAATTGCAAGACTTTAGATTTATTTTAGGGACCAGATTGTAATATTTTAAAAGTTTTGGGGGTAAATTCGTAAATGCCAAAAATTAGCCACTTAGTATAAAAATACACTTTTAAAACTCTAATTCTCTCATTTTGGTCGAGCTACCTCTTTTAGAGAGAGAGAAGAGAGAAAAGAGGGGAGAGAAAGAGAAGAAGGAGAAGAAAAAGAAGAAAAAATTAGAATTTTGGATTTTAAGAGGTATATCACAACTATTTCTCAATTTATTGGTGTTAATTATGTTAATTTCTTTAAGTTTTGATTTCTGGAAATATGTATAATTGAGGATTTGATGTGTATTTCGTATGATATTTTGAGAATGGATGATGATCTATAAGATAGCTTGATAAATCATGATGGATTGTAGAATTTCTGCTTGATAGTCTCTTAATCCAAGAATTTTATAAATTGTTGTGATTCGATTCTGGTTTTAAATTTTGAGTATATGAAATTAGACATGTTTAGTATCATCTGAGACTTTGAATCGATTCAAAATTCTAGAAATTGAATTTGTTGTGAATTTACCAAAATGACCCTGAAATTCTGGAAATTTCTTATGTGAACAGTATGATACAGTGACAAACAATTTTTGTCCTATTGAATGATCTTAAAAAATTACGAATTTGTGGAATATGATAATTTTATATGTCTAATATGATATACTCGGAATTGAGAATTTAGATCAATATGGTAGAAGTGTTATGATTTTCTAAAGTGTATCAGCTCATTGAAGTATTTGATTAACAGATTTTTAAAGCTATAGAATAAAATAGTTTTAAAATACTTTTTGCAGTGATTTGAAAGTGAAATATTTATCATGGACTGAGATATGTGTTAATAGTAATTATGTGATAGTTTTATAATTTTTGAGTTAGTATATGATTTTATAAAATTGGGAGATTGAATACTGTTCAGTAAGTATCTTGATCCTGTCAGGTTAGTAGTTTGGATTTGATGGTATGTATGGAATGGATAGTGTAGGAATTTTGATATAATATTCATATATAAGAAGGATATATGAGTCAAGAATGATATATTCTGATTTTGGAGTAATTAGACATCATTTGTGGTATTAGAAAATTTTGTTAAGTATAAGTGGTCAGAATGACAGGTTTTGAGAAACTAAGTATTTTGACCAATTTGATGTGATAAATGCATTGTGTATAATTTTGTAAGCTATTTAAAGTATTTTGTGTGAATTGTGAGACTTATGAAATGATTAATCTCCATTGATAGGTTAAGGAGATTTAAGCCTTGTACCTGAAAATGCTAAGAGGTAAGTATACTAGACTTTTTACTGAAATCACAATAAACATAGTAATTATTTTGTATGATTTTACAAATGGGGTTAAGAATATGTTTATGTTATGTCAAAGTATATTTTGATATGAAATGTGAATATATTTTTATGAATATGAGCATGGACATACATGTATTTTTGAAAGTGAGCTTTCAAAATAAGATGTGTTTAATAAAGAAAGCTTTTGAAGTGTAATATGTCCATGAGAAATATTTTGTGTTTTGAGGGTACTTGAACTCACTGTTAACTTAGTAGGCATTTTATGTGATTTGTGGAGCCTTTATATGTGGCCTTTCCTTCGAGATTGGTATATGTTATGTGTTCCGTATGTAGAGAGAATCCTATTGGTACCTAAAGGAAGTGTGAGTCATCACATTCGTGTGGTGGCGTATTGGTGCATGTGAGAGGACTCACCGATGATCAGGGTGAGGGTTTGGCTTTTACCTTCGGGCATGAACATTATATATGTGTAATTTCAAGACCTCACTTGTACTATTCCTCTCATACGGTATGTCACCTACGAGTGACATTTGGCTCATTATGTGATATGTGATATGTAAGTCCTACTAAGTAGTAGTTGAGTGATGGTATTCCTATTATGTGTTTTGAAAGAATGTGTAAGCGCTTACATGATATGTGATTTGATAACATTATGATTTTGATTGATCACAGCATATCATACATATGCATTGTGTACATATATGTATTTGTATTTGATATATGAAAAATTAGTATGCTTACTGAGTTTTATACTCATTATAGTTTATGGTGATTTCAGGTAAATAAGGTACATGTGTGCTTAGCGGATTTGGCAAGGCTTCTGCTGTTCCTTGGGTTCCCTAAGTTGTTAGGTTGCTAAGTGTTTCATTTGGGGACACGTGGGATAAGATATTTGATTTGTCCCTAGTGAATAAATACTTATGTATTATTTTATTGTGTGTGGTTGGATTTAGTTTAAGTTTCACCAAGTGTAGTAATGGATTGATTTTAAGTAAGAATTTGCAATGAATATATTCTGGGCTTCCGGTAACAAAGTTGCTACTGGTGACGTAGTAGAGTGTTAATCTCTGAGAAAACTCTGCGTATCTCCGGTTTAATAATTGTCCCAGTCATAATTCAATTGCTATAATTCTGAAAGAAATTAAAATGAATGTTTAAGTATTATTGAATGAATGTAAGTGATGTCGTGTGTCAGATCTTTTGGGTATGGGGTGTGACAGTAAAGATTAATAGAGATCTCATAGGTTAAAGCTAATTGTTGTTGGGAAAAGATAGAAAGCATAGATGCGGGTTTATTTTTTTAAAGAGAAATGATTGATTTTGTATGTTGAGTCATGTTCCAGCAATAGCAGCTTGTACAATCCTTTCTTAGCTACTCCCTTAGCAACACTTTGCCAGTCTTCTAATCCTTAATCAAACAAGATTGGTCACAAAATTCAACAATGAAAAGATTATCAACAGTCAATTTAGATGTTAATCAAATTTTTGGTTAAAAGTGGAACACACAAAACTTGTTTCAATTTTTTTTTTTTGCATCAGTTTGTGTATTATTAAGCAAGATATAACATATATGCATGATTTCTAGACCTTTTTCATTTTCAATGACTAGAGAATCAATACCTCTATATTCCTCTGCTTCAATTAGATTACTCTAATCATTGGTAAGGTGATGAGTTGCCCCACTATGTAGATACCAACCTTCATTTGTAACACATTCTGATGTGGCAATATTGTTGTCGGAGATCTAATATATATAGGTGTATGCATGTGTAATTGTGTCTATTGTCTAAAATACATATCATATACGAATTTATGTGCGGCGGAAGCATAAAATATACAATAAATATAATAAATAAAATATATTAATCACATTAATATATTAGAAGATTTGAGAACTCACTTCAACGTGTAATGTTATACACGTATTTTCTTGGAGTCCACATGGAGACCAACTCGCGGGCAGTTCTAGTCACCAATATGGTAGCTTGGTGAGCTCGAATAGCAGCTCTATATCCAACACATGATTAACTCTTAATCTCCAAAATGACCGGGTATGCGTTTATATCATTTTCTCCAAAATAATAAAAAATAGAGAATTTGAAGTAATCTACCATTGCTTCAATTGGAAGGATAGAAAAAAATAAAACAGTTTCGTTTTTCCCTTTTTTTTTCTTTCTTCTTCTCCATTTCTTTCTCTCTTTCTCGACTAACACCAAAAACACACATTTTTCTAACAAACTTTCTCTCTCTCTCTCTCTCTCTCTCTTTATATATATAACAATATATTATATAATATAAATAATAATAATATAATAATACATATAATATAATAATATATGATATAATAAAATAATGAGAGATATTTTAATTATTTAACAATTAAATAATCAAAGTGTAAAATGACCATTTTGCCTCTCATAAATTGTTACCAAGTTTACCCCCTAGTAGGTCTTACCAAATTCTATACTTGGGTAAACTCAACCGAAGGTCCATAATGTGCCACGTGTCATTATACATGAGTAAATAATAATTATTGACTAATTATTATATTTAACACTTAAATACAGACATGCACATATTCCCGTGGTAGTGCTAAATTTTGCTGAATTAAATACTTTAATCTGGTATGCTGCCTCAGTGCACAACGAGTACACTCTATATTACGGGACTCCTTAGGTCCTACGCCCGATTTGTCAAATGGAACTATTCTATGAGTTTGTGAGTAATGCCCTATGCACACGTTACGGATATACAAATCAACGCGTTGAACCATGCAAGTTAAAGTTACAACGCATATATATAGTCATTCTATCATGATATCCTGAATGTGCGGGGATATAGATTATCACCGCCAAATCCCCTAGTGCTCATCCATGTCTTATCTCCCGACTCGTATCTCACTAAACAATATGTGCAAACTCCTTTACCATATTGTTCTACCCTGACAGAACTCTTTTTCGAGATTAATACTTGTGGCCACAAGATTTTTCGAGATACATTCTTGAAGCATCTGGATATCTAACTCCCCATGCGAGCTGATGGATTCTATCTCTGTACACACCAGACTCTATAAGCATCGGACCATACCCAATGACACCCAGTGGTCATACCATAAAAGTATGTGACATGTGTAGAACTAAATTATGGTGGATCATTTATAAGCCCACCATGGCACTCAGGTCAAAGGACCACGTACACTACTTAACTCGAGAGGACCCTCTGTTAACGGCTTATATAGGGTTTTTATCGGAGGCCCTCGTGAGTCTGTCCTATATCCAGTCTTAACTGGATACCCATATATCAATACGAGCTCCAAACTCACCGTCGACTAAGAACGACCATCTATACCTTATAAGTACAACATATGCTGATCTATATGAAAAGGTATCCACCAACAGACCCGTATCGGTAGATATAGATCAGGGATAATAATTTGAGAACATACTTGCGTAACGAACATTTCCTGGCACCCAATTGTAACTCTTACAACTATACAGTTACTGATATATTCCCAAGTCTATGTCCCATTCCAGATAAGGCTCCAACTCTTAGATCTACTGAGTATTATAACTAACTAACACTTAGCTGTGCTAACATTTAGTATTTATATCTCTCAGTGTGACTAACTATGACCATTTATCTAAACTCTTTTAGATTTGATCTAAACTCATTCAGATCGTACAATGTCTGTAACATTACATTGCATAGTCTCATATTAATGAGTATTAACGATTTAATAAGAAAGTACACTTATATAAATATATAAATATATATACATTCAGTGACGACACATAAGCATCAATCCTAACAAATATAAACTGTCTTGCCAGCTTGTTCACAATTCTGCTGATTACTAAAAGCACCAGTTCCATTGTGTCCATTTCGACCACTGTTATTGTTTCTAGGTACTCCTGAGTTGTAGTATTGATTATTGTAGTTCTCGAACTGTGGTGCAAAATTCCTATTAAATTTATTGTTACATTTCGAAGCTATGTGCCCAGGTTTGTAACAAATTTGACAGACAGGTTTTATACCAGATCTCCTTGCTGCAATATAAAACTGATTTCTAAATCTATTGTTGTAATTCTCTTGTGCATTATTAGAGAATCCGCTTCCTATGCCTGGCACTCCTCCTCTAACAAAACCTATGCTTCATTGACCAAAACCAATAAAACCTCCACTCATTCTTCTACCAGCAGTGTTATTAAACTTCTTTTGACTATTTCTGGTCTGAGCAAAATTAGCCTCGATTCTTTTACTTGAAGCTCTTTGTTCAATTCTAGTTTCTTGAATCAACATTAAAGACAAAACCCTTATTGAAATCTATCATGCCTAATCTACTTTGAATGTGTGTGATCATTAGATCATAATTCTTATCAATTCCACTCAATACATGCATTATTAGTTCTTCATCATTTATAGGATTACTAGCTACAACTAGACTGTCTGCTAAGTTCTTAGCCTTCATAAAGTATTTAGTAATTGATGAAGTACCTTTAGTGATGTGTGAGAGTTGTGCTTTTATTATCATTACTAGAGCCTTGGACCAATTTCCAAACTGCTTATCAACTGCATTCCAAAGATCATAAAAAAATTTGCAACTGGGTACAAAACTGAGCACTGTTTCAGTTATGGAAGCTTGGAACCATCCAAGCAAGATCTGATCTCGTCTCTTCTAGTTAACAAAGTCTGGATTTATTACTTGTTCAGTCATAGGTCTTGCATCAATAGTATTAAAAAATTGAGCTGGAGCTCTAACGAATTCATCAATGAATCCTTCCAGTCCATGGCCAGAGATCACAATTTGTGTTTGCGATTTTCACAACAAGAAATTTGATCAATTCAATTTAATCTGAGCTAGAAACGAGAAGGTGATAAAGGTGTAATGATTTGAGTAAGATGAGGTTGCATTTGATGAGTTAGACATTATGATTTAAAGCTTTGATACCAAGTTGAAGTTTTAAATTTTTGAGTGTGTTTGTTTCTTGAAAAAATACTGAGGAAGTGAAAGAAAAGAATTCAAGAGAAAATACTGAGGAAGTGAAAGAAAAAAATTCAAAAGAATTTTATAAAGAAGAAGGAAGAATTTGTTGGTTATTACTGCAACCCCCTATTTGTATATTACACAACACTATTTATATTTACTTTAACTAATTTGTCAGCTAGTGTAACAAATTATCACAAAGAGTGGGGAAAGTGGAAAGAAAGAAAATGATAAAAAAATGATGAAATACAAAAATAGAGTATTTATCTAAATTACTTTTTAACTAACGGCAGTCCTTTAATCTTCATGATTAAATGCATCATCATCTGCACCGTTGATATTCATCATATGCCTTACACTTCATCATCATCAAAATACCTTTTTCCAACAATCATCTTCATCATAATATTGAAAGTCAACGTGTAAAACTTAACTTCCACGTTTTGTACTCCTTCAAAAGAGCTTTTGAACAATTGTTACACCAGGAAGTGAATTTCCTCCGAACGGATGCTTGAAGACATTTGGAGACGCCTTGAAGAAAGGATCTCAAGAGCAGAAAGGCGGCGGAGGTTTCGCCAATGTTGGCCATACGGGGATATTCCTATGGTAGTGAAATTATATTCAAGAGCCTTCCTGGAGGAGAAAAGAAGACGATTAGCAAAGATGATGTCGTTTCTTGTGAAGCATTCTTCGATGGCTGAGGGAGTGGAGATAACTGGGACCGGGCATGATCCTAATTGGAGAAACAAGATTGGTCCGTATTTTCTGGAGAGATTGTGTAGAGCTTGGTAGTGAAGAGGTCTCTTCAACAAGTGAAAATGACCAATTATAGGGAGCCTGGGAGGGCCTGGTGGCAGGTTCTTTAGTTGAATCCTTATCTGTATGATGAATATGCAGAGGATGAGGAAAGAGACTAGCAAGCCTACGTAGTGCAAGGCAGCCATGCGTAGACAATCTATCACAATTCACAAACAGTAATTGGCTTTTACTGAGTTCCTTGCAAACGTAGGATATGGGTTTAGTAATATATAAATTTCATTTGATGGATTTGAACTTTTCTAGTCTGATTTTTGTGCTTTGCCTTTGTTCATTTGTTTTGACTTAGTTGCATCTCAAGACGCGAACTGTATCTATCACAATGAGATCATTTCGTTTCGAGGCATTTCTCACAACTTAGTTTCCTTGCTTTTGTATTGACTGTGGATACCTTCACCAATTGAATAAGAACTATATGCTTTTGTATTGATACGCTCTCCAATTAAATAAGAATGACTTTTTTTCACTAGTGATTCATTAATTAATTAAATTTAATTACTTGGGCGTGATCATTAATTAATACATCAAAAGTAAACGTTATTCACACAACAATTTAATAAAATCACGTCATATATTTATTTTAAAAATTATAAAACAAACTTCTAATTATAATGAATAAAAATATACATGACATGACATGTTTATTGTACGACCTCCAAAAAGTATTTCTCAATTTAGAGTAGGCAAGAGTTAGAGTCAAACCAATAAACACTACTCAAAAAACCATACTTTTGATACTGATAAGATTCCATGTATGCTAGACGACAGATTACTTCAATAGATAGACTTGTAGGTTTTATATTATTTTCCTTTTTCCCTTCCGCTTTCAACGCGATTGATGTTTTCAAAATTTTAATTAAATGGTCCGGCCACACAACTCATGAATAATAAATTTTGAAACGAATCGTTCAATTTGAATTGCATTACAGAAAGTTTTCGAAATTGCATAACCTTATTCAAATATAAATTTGTATAGTGATGCCAAATGACCCTAGATTCTAACAAGCACAATTCCACTAAGGAAAAATTTATTAAAACTAATTTCGTGACAAGTTCAATATAAGAAGCTTTTATAAGATACCTACAAATATTCTGTTTTATTGCCGTCAAAGACAAAACACGAGCGTGAGGGTTCAGTCAAAGTTGATTGAACCACTTAAAATTTATATTCTCACTTAGATTCGAATTTTTTCTTCTTTTAAATAGTATGTGTAAGAATATATATATATATATATATATATATATATATGTAATTTCTTAAAAAAAAAAGAAAAAAGACAGCACATCAAACCAACGCCGGATAACAATTAGTCCTGGAGAGGGAACACCTGCTCTGCATTTGATACATCGAAAGCTTTTATTAGCTTCAAGAAGTAACATGCACCCAAACGGGCACCAGCATTTCTATTATCTCCGAATACAGGAAATTATTATCCTGTTTAAATTTTATAATGCAACAGGATCTACAGCTGAGAGAGCAGTTCAAACATATTTTGCCGCGGATTGCATTTAGCCATCAAAGGCTTAGCCTTTGATAGAGATATTCCGTATTGTTGAGTCATGTCCACCTCTTGCCCATCCTTTTCCCAATCAAAGCATTGGATGAGTGAACCCAAAGCAAAAGAAACCGTACGGATAGCCATAGCAGCACCTGGACAAGCTCTTCTCCCCATTCCGAACGGAATATATTTGAATTCCTCTCGTTCGCTACAAATTCCTTCAAATCTTTCAGGCACGAACTTGGTGGGCTCCTCCCACACCTTGGGGTCCCTATGCATTGCCCAAGCATTCACCATTAACATCGTGCCTCGTGGTATGTTGTATCCACCAACTATGCAGTTTTCAGATGACAAATGTGGTAAGAGAAGTGGTGCTGCAGGATATAATCTAAGCGTCTCATTTATGACACAACGAAGGTATGGAAGATTAACAAGATCCAAGTCATTTAGCATGCGCCCATTTCCAACAATGTTGGCAATTTCTGCTCTGACCTTCTGCAATACCTCCGGATGATTCAATAAGAGTGACATAGCCCATTCCAATGTAATTGCTGTTGTTTCTACCCCCGCTACAAACATCATCTGAAACATAGGTTGCTCTAAGTTACAATCAAAATTCCACTATCAATCTATTACACATGTCCCGTTACAAATACTTAATTGTATCAATCAAAAGAAAAGGGAAAAAAATTAATCAAACAGAGCATGTCTCTATTACATACATAAAAGAGAGAAGTGTCTGTGTGTTGGCATGTGGGGAAAACTGATGATCATCAATGGCCACAGGTGAAAGGTGACATGACAATGAGCCATATATGCATCAACATATGAGAAAACAGAGCAATTCCGAGGAGCCCAAAATGCAACCTAATTTATACGGTCTCAAATATAAATTACTCTAGAACTTTAAAGATATATAGGATGAGAAGACAGAAACATTTGGCTAAGATGTAACATGTGTAATGAAATGAAGAAAATTTGACTCAATAGTGTGTCAATAAAATAATGTTTCTGTCATTGTGCACTACGTCACAAGAGTCAATAATAAGTTCACCATTTCTTTAAGTTGGCAAACTTACAAATCTAATCAAATTTAATTTTTGAATTCTAATTAAGTTCTGAACTCTAACTTATTTATTTAGATGTCAAGTAAAATAACAAAAACACATAATAAAAAATATAAGATAGAAGCGGTTCGGTTAAATTGCTTGTCCTTACGATAAATCCAAGAATGTTAATCCTTTTTTTTTATTCTTAGAGAATTAGCCTTTTTTTTTAATATAAGAATGTTAACCTTTTTTTTTAATTTTTAGAGAATTTATAAAAAAAATTTAATGAAAAATTCTCAAAAGATCTAATGTTTAGTGTATCTTTACTCTTCCAAGAACAATAAACACTCAAACAACGGTTTCATTCTAGTGCACACAAGCATTTAGTGTCTACCCAATTCTTTCCTCTCTTAAAATTTTTTTTAATACTTTATTTCAAACTAAAGAGTTTATAAAGATTTATATATGTGTTATTTCATGCATACTAACCCTAATCCTTATTGAAATAAAAGTCTACTTATTTTAAAAGTCTAAAACTTTCAAAAACTAAGAAATCTAAAGTAAAAATTGACTCTGCCCGCTCTGGCACTGCGGCACTGAGTATGTCGAGGTCAACGTCACGACGCTCAGCCCTGTACCAGCCTTTGCGCTTTTTCTCACTTTTTTTTTAGTCTTTGAGTTTCATTTCACTCCCCTCTTCGTGTCCCACATGTCCTAGACTTCTTTATGCGTGTTCCATACGTTCTACACTTCTTATGACTCTCATCTTTAATATTCTTTTCAATTTTTACCTAAACAAGATTGTTGAATCACCAAATCTCCAATAAACCATTTCTTGATTCAAAATCTTCAAATAAGAAGGCTTCTGGATTTGATTGACACCAATATTCTATCATTTAGAGTTGAGTCCAATTAAGTCTCTACCAAGACTTAACTCTCCTTGGGCTAATGACTTTGGTCTCCAAAGGCATTCGTGCACCTTGCATAGGGTATGAATGCGTTGCACTCCTTTTCGACCCTTATTACCTCAATAAGCACAGTTTAAATGTTGTCTAGTGGTCTGCATTACCCCAACACCCCACGTTGGGCCACTTATGCCCATCTATTTAAGCACATAGAGCCATCCATTGTGCTTCTCACCCCTTAACATTATAGATCTTTTCTTTATCCTCAGTTTTTCTTTTTTGTTCTAACCAAATACCTTTTCTCATCTTGCTTATGAATATCAAGTTCCTCCTCAGATTAAGAACATGCCTTACACCATGTAAGTCTCTAGTTTATCCACCTTGCAATCTCTAAGGGTGGGCAAAAAATTCAAAAACTAAACTAGAACCAAAAAATTGAACCGAGCTGGCCGGTTTAGTTCGATTTTTAATTTTTTAATTCAAAAGATTAAAAAAAATTGATTCGGTTCCGTTTGGAAGGTCGAACCAAGAACCGAACCGAAAAATTGAATTTTAAAAAAATATTAATAAAAACATTTTAAAAATTTTGAAAAATCGAACCGAACTGAACCAAACTGAACAAAAACTAAGTCTAAATTAAGTTCATTTGAATCAAACTGAACCGAAAACCGAACCGAAAACCAAACCGAAAAATCAAAATCCGAACCGAACCAAAATGATTTGGTTCGATTAGGTTTAGTTTTTGATTTTATTTTTAAAAAACAGAATCGGGTTGCCCACCCCAAACAGCCTCAGCCTTATGCCTTCAACTCTCATAATCTCACAAGTTATCTTATTTTTTATTAAATTTATACCTCTTTTGGCTTTGTAGTTGGTAAATAATAATCTATCGGGATACATATGATCGTTACACCTTGAATCTAGTATCGATTTGCCAGCATACTTTTCCTTTGAGACTACTAACATGTCTATAACTTCCGTATCTTCCCCAAGAGTACCAATTACAATACACATTCCTTGGCCTTTTGATATCGAATAATCTCTCACAAATTGCCGTTCCTTATTACAAAGAAAATACCTCTTGGATATCTTCCTTAATTGGTTGTTTTTCTTCCTTTGTGCAAGCAGTACTGCTCTACTCTCGGCTTCAAATCTTTTTGTCAGTTCTTTTGAGTTAAATGATGCCTTAACATCATTCATCGTTAAGGACTCCTTACGATACAACAACACATCCATAAAGTTCTCATAACTCTTTAGCAACAAACTTAACAAGATTATGGCATTGTCTTCATCCTAAGTCTTAATGTCCAATTGCTCAAGACTTGTGATAATGTTATTGAACTTGTCAATATAGGCTCTCTATGAAGATCTCTCGTGCTTGGTTACGATACAACAACACATCCATAAAGTTCTCATAACTCTTTAGCAACAAACTCAACAAGATTATGGCATTGTCTTCATCCTAAGTCTTAATGTCCAATTGCTCAAGACTTGTGATAATGTTATTGAACTTGTCAATATAGGCTCTCTATGAAGATCTCTCGTGCTTGGTTAACTGATGCAGTTTCTTCTTCACAAGAAATCTATTTATAAGAGACTTCTTCATGTATAATGCCTCGAGTCTTTTTCATAGCTCTAAAGCTGTTTCTTCACCACCATCTTCCCTTAATACTTTGTCACTCGACGCTAAACTTATGGCGCAATAAGCCTTTTTTTAATAGTGTCCCAATTTTTCTACCTAAACTTTGAGATTGTCGTCTCTTCATTAGTTGAGGAACTGACTCTCTCCAAAGCTGAGTCTAGCCCTTTCTTCACTTGTATAACCCTAACCTTCTTCTTCCAAAGATTGAAGTCATTCATCCCATTAAACTTCTCTCGTTTTTGTTTGATTGCAACTATGGTTTAAATATCCCATGTGCGTATTATTAAACTTTAGCTCTGATATTAGTTTGTTAGACGAATCGCCCTTTTTCTCGTGAGATTAAATTAAAGCGAAGAACCCAACTAAGTTCAACCTTGAACCCTAACCTTTTTGCGCAGCGAAATAACCTAGATATCAAGCAAAATAGCAAGAACTCAAAACAAATAATAAAAGGTACAACACAGTCACTTACGTGGTTTGGCCAAATTGCCTACATCCATAGTGGATCCAAAAATCCTATTCTCTCTTATTAATTCCTTAGAGAATTTATAAGAAAAACTCAATAAAGAACCCTTAAAAAGATCTAATATTTAGTGTACCTTTACTCTCCACGAATAATGATCAACCAAACAACGGTTTTAACCTAATACTCACAAACACTCAGTGTTTACCCAGTTTTTCTCTCTCTTAGAGTCTTTCTTAATGCTTGATTTCAAACTAAAGGGTTTACAAGAGTTTATATAGGTATTATTTCGTGCCTAATAACCCTAATCTTTATTGGAGTAAAAATCCACTTATTTTAAAAATCTAAAACTTTTTAAAACTCAAAAATTCAAAGTAAAAACTATGCCCACTCTGGCACCGCAACGCTGAGTATGTCAGGCAAATGTTGGATGCCTGGCACCGCAACCCTGTCTTGCTGTTCTGAGCGTCATAACACTTAACCCTGTACCAACCTCTACGCTTTTTCTCTCACTTACTTTGCATCTTTAAATTTCATTTCACTTCTCTTTTTATGTCCCACACATTTTATACTTTCTAATATATGTTTTATACATTTTAAACTATTTATAACTCTAACTTTTAATATTCTTCTTTTAACTCTTATCTTAATAAAATTATTAAATTATAAATATTTAATTATTTATTTAAATAATAAAAACAAATTTAACCTTAAAAGAAAGAGAGGCCCCACTTTTCTTTCGCATTTATTGCCACCACAGAATGCTAATTATTGGAGAAAATTTCCCATTAAACCGTGGAAGCTATACACTACTTCACAACGGACACCATGAATGTTAAATCTGTAGGTTGTGATCAAACACCAGATATTGATCAAAAAATGTTTGTCGTTTACGAACCTTGAGCTTTACTCGTTAATTTTCAGTTGTCTATAGAAAGTAAAACAGACAAAAAGAAAGAATTGATGCATACCACTATGATGCCCTTGAGAACATCGTCAGAATAAAATTCAGGCTCTGATTCTTGGAGAGACGGGGTACCCTTTCTATGACAATTCTCAACAACTTTCCCTCTATTTTTGTGCCTTTAGTTTCAATTAATGACACTTTCGTCGCGCTAGTAGCTCGAAGTGCAGAATTGACTTTCTTTAATCGGATATCATCTATCAAATTCTGCATATATTCATCTCTATTCTTTTGCAACCTTATGCAACTTTTCTCTACGCCTTTATAACCAATTAACCTCAAGACTGGGAAAAAATCACACATGTTCACTGACAAGATCGGAAAAAATATCTCCTTAAATTCCAGTAGGAATTTCTTGCCAACCTCCGTGTCTGCTGCCTCCTTAGTTCCACGCTTTCCAGCGACAATTCTCATCATGAAATTGACTGAAAGAAGAGAAAAAAATGACTTGCAATCCACTTTCTGGTTACCGGTGGCTGAATGTTTAAACAACTGATTAAGAAGATGGCGAACTTCATCTTCAAGGACAGGAAAATACTTTTGAAGGTTGTTAGTGGAGAAAATTTCAACAACAGTGAAGCGGCGGAGGCTTCTCCAGATATAGCCATAAGGAGCCCACACATAGGCAGTATAATTATAGGTTAAATGATCCCCGGTCATAGACCGAGGGCGGTTTGCAAAGATGATGTCGTTTTTGGTGAAGCATTCTTCAACAGCAGATGGGGAAGAGACAACAAGGATATGGCGAGAACCAAATCGGAGATATATTATTGGACCATACTTTGACAATAGACCCTCTAGTGCTTGGTAGAGTGGTTTCTTGATAAGGTGGAGGTGGCCAATGACTGGAAGAGCAAACGGACTTGGTGGTAAGTTTCGATGGCGAGGGAATACAAGTTTGATTATTAGGATGATGAAGAATATGAAAGCAAGGTAGCCGTGCAAGGTTTCCATAGCTAACACGAACATTACTTGCACAAGAATACACACGGAAAGACAGAGATCTATTTTTTAGGTTGCTGGCTGAAGCCTGAAGTTGCTGAGTTTTATTTAGGGATAAGGATTTAGTTCTCGCCGTTAAATTATTTTTTATGTATAATGACGTTTTTTTTATCCTTATTAAAACTTACGTGTAGATTAATGACATTTTTGTCTTTATAAGAGACTATGCATCAATTATTGTGTTTACGTATCAATTAAGAATAATACTAAATATTTTAAAATTATATTTTTAAAATAATATGTTAAATAAATTTTAAATTTATATTATTTTATTATATAATAATTATTTAACACATTATTTTTAAAATATAATTTAAAATATTTAATATTACTCATTAATTAACAATTAACCACCGATAAAAAGAAAGGACACAATAGATATTCTCGCAGAATCAAATAATAATATTTAATTTTTAAAGTTATAATATTTTTTATAAAAATAAATAATTTTAAAATACTCTTTGTTCTTCGAAGTTGATGAACCGGAACCGATCATCGCCTATTGAAGATTATTATGCAGGATTGGTTATTGATCAAGCATCTTGTGAATTGGTTATTACGCAAGCTGCTGTTGCAGGATTGGTTATTGAACAAGTATCAGATGGTAGCTGTTGCTGCTAATCAAGCATGATCAAGCATCTAGTGAATGGTTCTGATTCTGTCATCATATTGATGACTTGAGTATTCTTTGTGTACATAGGAGAATCGATTGTATAGAATTCTTGTAACAAATTTAGTTACAAAATTGTTATATTGCTTCTTTTGGTAATTAGCCAAGCTGGCGATCCATGTAACACTAGTTAGTTAGTTAGTTACAACTAACTTTCCCTTTAACCTTTTAGTCTCCAGAAAATTCTTTCGATGAGGATAAATTGTAATATAGTGCATTGTTTCAAATGAGATGAAAATAACAAATTAGTCAGTATTTTTCGTGAGTCTTCTCTTGTTCTCTCAAAGTCAAAAAATTTTTCTTTCTCACTTTCTAGCCAAACAAACGAGTTTCATTCATTTTCTTATATCGCCCGTTTTCCACACCCCTTCTTGCCTCAGATTTGGGTAAGAGCTTATGCTCCTCCTCAGTCGGAACGTGCCAATCACCGGCGGCGTACTTCATCGGATGATTGTTGAAACTTAAGTTGGCGCCATTGAGGCCTTCATCGTAGGAACTCGATCCTTCGTCAACTCTTTTGGCAAAGATCCCATGTAGAATTGCTAAAATACTAGGAAGACATTAAGGGAGTCCCAGCTTTTCTTGACTGGGTTGTTATTGTAAGGTCGAAATTTTTTGGAGGTGATGTTGAAAAATGGAGGGACAATGAAGAACGAGAGAAGCAAAGTGATGATGGGTAAGATTATGATTAAGATGGGAAGAGTTAGAGGCTGCGAAGAGGAGAAGAATGATACAGTTTTGGAGGAGTTATTTCATACATTAGCATGATAAAAAGCAGTAAAGTGGATTGATCTTTATATAACTCCGTTTTATATAATGAGGAGCTGCTTGAATCCGTAGAGGAGAAGAAGAGAAGTGTTGACCGCGAGGCGGTAATGGAAAATTTGTGGACAGAGAGAGGAAGGAAATTAGGTGATGGAGAGAGACCGTGAATATATTTTTTATTATTAAAATTTAATAAACAAATTAAATCGTGTCACACATTGTTTTTTTATATTTTATTAACAATTAATAATTATTTGATACGTTATTCTAATAAAATATCTTGTATGTCCTTATGATTTTTTTACTTTTTTTATTAATTTAAAAATAATTATTTAATAAAAAAAGATAAAATTAAATAATTTAAAATAAAAAAACAAAGTTGGATAATGATTAAATTGGATGAACAAAAATCTCCATATCCTTTTAATTCACGTGGGGAATAACTTTTCACAAATTAAAAGCGGCCTCTCAATCATGTGATGTCCTGTCTTCATTCTTAATAGCTATCCAAATTCGATTGTCTTTCCTTTTTTAAAAAGAAAATAATAAGAATTCAATTATCTTTCAAAGGCCCGTTACCTTGACTGACCTATCCTTCTTAAAAGTAATTATGTTTTAGGGTTTCTTATTCTCTCTGAAATGTAAGATGTGCATGGTAGCTTCTAAAGCCGAACTTAAACATTACTATTAGAACTATAAATATACGTTTTGGTGTGCAGGATTGGATTATAATTATATTATCTTATATTCGAGTAGTGTTGAGCTATACTAAATTATATATAACAAGAATGCTTAAGTTTCATTATTTCACTAATTCAAATTAATTTAAATAGAAATATAAAATCATCTTTAAATACTAATCAAATTTAACAAATATACAATTTACATATGCTAAGTTCCATAAATTATTTTAATAGTTTTTTAAATACTAATATTTAGTTAATAACTAACATTTTCTAACCCTTCATTAATTATAGCCAATTGATAAATAATATGTTGATTGCCAACGAAAGTAATTATTCATCATACTATTCATATATGTATCATTAATTAATAACTTTCATACTAAATATCAATTCAAATTGATAATTAACAATTTAAAATATTTTTTGGATAATAAATTGCTAATGATATTTCTATTTTTTTAATTAATGACTTTTATTAGTAATTATAACAGTTACATTACTTAAATAATTAGTTAATTTAATATTAATTTTATTAAATTAATTCAAATTTTTAAGCATTTTCTTTACTTAATTATCAAATAAAATGTATTTTTATTAATTATTTAACAAAAATAATATTTAATGTTTTTAAATATAATTAACATTAATTTTTATAAATAATATTTTTAAGTAATATTTAATATTTATGTATTTTTTATTTTAAATAATTTTATTTAATCACTTTATGATAAATGGACTTTTTTAATATTAGTCGAATTGTAAGTAATCTCATAAGTAAGTATAGGACAAGATGTCCTTATCATTTAGGAATAAATTTTATCTTTGGACGATAATTTAATCTATAAATTAGTATTGTCATATCATTTAGGACTAAATATTGAACCAAACATGGAATTAAAATTAGTCCAATAAATTAGCATTATTCTATTAATAGTGATGTCTCAAAAACATAGCCTAAATGTGAATAAAATTAACTTTAATTATGAGACATGTTAATAAATAAGAAAAATTCCCATTCACCTCTTTTAACTTTTGTTAAACAGATGCTACAATTATTGATTTGAAATTGTTTGAAACAACTAATTAACGCTGAAGCAATACATGGATGACGAATATCTTTAATATATTATCTCATGCAAACTAGGGTCCATTTTGTATAGAAGTTCATCTATCTTACTTTTAAAATACAGGAGTTAAAGTTGAATATTATTACATTACATAGGGAATATAATATAGGGGGAAAAAAAATCTAAACCTTAAAATTTAAAAAAAGAGACATGCATTTTTTTAAAAAAAATTATTAAAATTTTATTAAGTAATGATTTTTGTATATTTTAATAATAAAATAGGTAAAATTAGTGAAAGTATAATTACATTAGTTCTAGTTCAAATTCCTTTTTCTACTGCTGCATTTTTAATTAATAGACTTCTCACTCTTGTTTTGAGACATCAATCAATCTCCTTTCATGAGATTGTTTCATAATCTTCTAGAGTACACATTTCTTAAGCCCTTTGGTTGCGTACATTATCCGCTTCTCAAACTAGACGATAAACATAAATTTGATTATCACATTACACATTTTCTTTTCATAGATTATAAGGGTTACAAATGTCTTCATCCATCATGCAGACTATATATTATTAGACATGTTTCTTTTGAAAGTCTTCTTTTCCTTATTCTCAATTATTTTCATCAACTTATCTGGTTCATTTTTTGCTTTTACTTATACTTTTGCTGTTTGGTATTTTCAAGCTTAGGTCTAATACTTACGTCCGTAATACCTTAGAACCCATAAATTTTAAAACGGCCTTACAAGATCCCAAGTGGAAAACTGTTATGCAAGAGTAATATGATGCTTTTCTTAAAAAAATAGGACTTGATCTTTAGTTCCAATTTTTAGAGTAACCAAACTAGTGTCTGATAAATGGATCTTCAGACTCAAATATCATGCAAATGGTTTTATTTTTAAGTATAAAGTTAGATTATTTGTTAAAGGCTTCTTACAAACTCCTGTGATTAATTATTTTAAGACCTTTAGCCTTGATACTAAGGTCTCTATAGTTAGAATTTTTATCAACTTTGTAGTTATATATAAATGGCCTATTTGTCATATTGATATTAATAATATTTTTTTCAATGGCCATTTAACAGAGGTTATTTACATGACTCAACTAAAATGGTTTGTAAGCCTTCAATTTCATACCCATGTGCGTAAGTTGCATAGGGCCCTTCATGGTTTAAAATAAGCCATTAGGGCTTGGTATAATAAGTTGAAGACTACAATATTACATTAAGGATTTGTTAACTCCAAAATCTGATACTTCTCTTTTTATTATGCAAGCTACTACTTAAAATGTGACTATCAATACAGATTTGAGAATGAAGATAAGAGTCAACGCAATTATGAATGTGATTATTCCAATTAGATTTAGTATTATACATGTAACGATCATAATCGGGATCATAACTTTTCGATCCATTATTCTTATAATTACAATTACGAAAATTATAAAAATAACTTTCTAGTTTACTCAAAAAAGAATGATCATTATTCATCTTATTCTAATATTGTTATATGTTAATGATATTATTGTCACTGGCTTTATTTATGCTCGTCTTGAGTCCTTTGTTCAACAATTAGATTTTGCTTTACATTAAAAGTTTTGGGTTCTTTAACTATTTTTTTTTTTTTGGCATTGAAGTTATTGCATCTACTTCAGGTCTTCATCTTTTCCAGTCCAAATACGTTGATGATCTTTTAACTAAAACCAATATGATTGACTATAAGGGTTGTGATACTCTCATGGTTATAGGTAAGAAGTTGCTTCAAGTTGACTTTAAAGCTTTCCCTAATCCTATATTTTATAGAAACATTGAAGGTGCTTTACTATATGTTATTCTCACTAAGACCAAGTTATTTTATTTTGTCTATAAGCCTAACTAATTTTTAGCAGATCCAGCTATTAAATATTGGCAAACTTGCAAGAGAGTTCTTCCATATCTCCAAGCTTATTATGGCCTTAATTTTTGTCTCTACTAGAGATCTTGTTTTGACTATATATTCTGATGCTAATTGGGGGAATGAACCAAATGATTGCCAGTCTATTGGTGGTTATTGCCTCTATCATAGTTCTAACTTGGTTTTATGGTCATCTAATAAGCAAAATTTAGCACTGAAGTTGAATATAGAGCTTTAGCTTCTACATGCCATGTGTTGAGATCGCTTGGCTTAAATACTTGCTATGTAAGTTATTAGTTTCTTTGCGGCAAATTCCAATTTGGTTGTGTGATAATCAAAGTGCACATGCTCTTACTTTTAATCCAATGTTTCATGCTTGCAATAAACACATTGAATTGAATTAGATGTGCATTTCATTCATGATAAGATTGTTGCAAAAACTTATTGTGAGGTTTGTTGCAAATGACGCTCAGGTGGTGGATAATCTTGCCAAACCTTTGACCTCAATTTACTTATTTCAAAAGCAAGTTCAATGTCTCTCCTCAACCTTGAGCTTGAGGGGATATCAAGCTATAGTCTCAGGTCTTGATTTATGCTTTGACAATTGGAACTATACTAGAACAGAGTTATGTACAGAGCAGAATTATGCAACACCATGATTACGCAATTGGCTGCCCAAATTAGCAAGTTGTTATGCAAGTGGCTACAAGGTCAACAGGTTGTTACACAAGTGACTGCCACGTCACCGGAAACCCGGTGATATCAACAATAGCCATAGGTAAAAGACAACGTGACAATGAGTCAAAAATAAATTGCAGGAGAAATTTATGATAGATAGGATGAGAAGAAAAAAACATTTGGATAAGATGTCAGAATTTGTATGATGAAATGAAGAAAATTTAGCTAAATTTTGTGTCAATCAAATGTTTATTGTGGCGAATTGCTTCTGCACTAAGTCATTAAGAGTTGAGAATAATTTCACCTTTTCTTCAATTCTAAATTTTCATCAGCGGAACTTCATGAAGTCTAGAGGCAAGCCTAGAAGTCAAAGGATTTAACCTACTGGTAGAGTATCCAGACTTCAGAAATATGCGCATTGAGTGCCACCGTAAAGTTAAAAAAAAACTAAGGAAATTACCCTTGAAGCTATACGCTACTTTACTATTGACACCGTGAATGTTATACTTATATCTGTATCTCGTGATGCAACACAGCATATTGATTGAAATAGTTTGTAATTTGCAAACCTTAAGCTTATTAATTTGTTAATTTTCAGCAGAAGTACTAAAGCAGACAAAAAGATACCACTATGATGCTCTTAATAACATTGTCAGAATAAAATTCAGGCTCTGATTCTTGGAGAGATAAGAGAGTTTCAATCAATGACATCTTCCTCATGCTAGTAACTTTCAATGAAGAACCCGTTTTCTTTAAGCGAATTTCATCTATCAAATTCTCCAGATATTCATCTCTTACCTTTTGCAACCTTATGAAACTTTTCTCTATGCCCTTGTAGCAAATTAACCTCAAGATTGGGGGAAAAATCACATATATATGTTCATTGACGCGCTCGGAAAAAATATCTCCTTAAATTCCAGCAGGAATTTCTACGCAACCTTCCTATCCGCTGCCTCCTCCTCAGTAGCAGGCTTGAATGATAAACTTGACTGACAGAAGAGACAACAATGTCCTCAACTCCACTTCCTGGTTACCACTGATTGAATGTTTAAACAATAGACAAACAAGATGGTGAACTTCATCTTCAAGGATTGGGAAAAGACTTTTGGAGGATGTTAGAAGAGATGTTTTCAACAACAGTGAAGCGGCGGAGGCTTCGCCACGTATGGCCACAAGGAGCCCACGCAAAGGAAGTATAATTGCAGGTAAAATGATCCCCGGCCATAGACTGCATGTCAGTTTGCCAATATTATGTCGTTCAAGGTGAAGCATTCTTCAACAGCAGATGGAGAAGAGACAAACAAGGTCAGGGCGAGAACCAAATCGGACATATATTATTGGGCCATACTTTGACAATAGATCCTCTATTGCTTGGTGGAGCTGCTTCTTGATAAGGTGAAGGTGGCCAATGATTGGAAGAACAAACTGACTCGGTGGTAAATTTCGATAGCGAATCAATACAGGTTTGGTTATTACGACGATGGAGAACATGAAAGCAAGGTAACCATACAAGTTTTCCATGGCCAACAAGAAAACTAGTTACACAAAAGACACAAAGATGGACGCAGAGATCTTATATCTTGTAGACTGCAAGAGCTGAAGTAGCTGGTTTTAAGAAAAGAAAAATTAGGTAGGAAATAAATTTTAAGTGGGAAAATAACTTTTGACTAAATTAAAAAGGGCGTTCAATCTGTAGGGTAAAAAGAAAGTGATATCCTTGTCTTCATTCTTAACAACTATCCAAATTCAAATTGCTTTCCTTTTCAGATAATAATAATTATATTAAAGTAATAGTATTTCATAAATAATACATTAATCAATTATTAAAATACTTTTTTAGTAATTGTAAGAATATTAATTAAAAATTATCGGTATATGATTTAGAGAGCAAGTTAAATGTGCAGGGTGTGTAAGGATCGAAGACGAATGCGAAAGGAGTCGGAAAAATAAAGAAGGCGGTGTCAAAACGTAAATGCCGCAGCGCCGCGACGCCCAGACGAGCACACCAGCACTGTGGCACTGGGCGCGAGAAGTGTTTTCCGAATTGAAACTTTCTTATTTCATCTTTCACTTACTTCAAAACTCCCTAATATAACTCCCACACATTTAGGGTAAACCTAGGACGTCTTAAAACCTATATAAAGGCTCTTAATTAGCTTGTAAACACATCTTAGTGATCATCAAACACATCTTTGTGATAACCCAATAGATTTAAGTGATCAAGTAAGAAATCTTTGTGGTTTTTTGTGAGAGAAAATCTCTATAGTGCAAGAGAGAGTTTTCTTTGTGATCTTTCTTGTAAAATGCATACTTTGTGAATGCCTTATAATTCATAATAAGAAGAATGTAATCTTGATCCGTCGTGGACATAGACAAGTTGTCAAACCACATAATTCTTTGTGTGTTCTTCTTCTACCATTTCTCTCTTTATTCCTTAATTACTTGTTTTGCATATATTACTTAAGTGATTTTGCTTGTTTGTGTGCTTCCGCTTCAACAAACTGGTATTAAAGCTTGGTGTTCTAAGTAAGACATGGCCACACCCAAGTATGAGGTAGAGAAATTCAACGGTACTAATGACTTCAATTGATGGAAGATGAAGGTAAAGGCGTTGTTGGTGAGCCAAAGGCTAGGCTCGGCATTAGAGGAGACTGCAGCTCCATCTAGTGATGAAGAGAAGACGCCAGAGTCATCTAAAGCAGAAACAGAAAGAATGGACATTCAAGAAAGAGTTAATAGCACAATCGTTCTATCATTGAACGATGAAGTACTAAGGGAAGTAGTAGGTAAGACGACGGCGATAGGTTTTTGGAAGAAGCTTGACTCTCTTTATATGCGAAAATTGTTGGCCAACAAATTGCATATAAAGATTTTCGCATATAAAGAAGAAGCTGTATCAGCTGTCCATGTCAAAGGGGACGCCAATAAAAGATCATGTAGACGCTTTCAATAAGATTATCCTTGATCTTGAGTCTATCAACATCAAGATAGAAGATCAAGATATAGCAATTATTCTGCTGAGTTCACTCCCTAAGAGTTATGAGAGCTTTGTTGATACGCTACTTTACGGCAGAGAGAGTTTAACGATGAGTGATGTGAAATCATCATTACACTCAAAGTTATTAGGGAAGCAGATTGAGGGTAATGCAGAAAGTTTATCTGTAAAAGGAAAGCCCTCATACAGAGATGGAAAGAAAAAGAGCTCAAGATCGAAGTTTAGGAATCCTAGGAAGTGCTATTGCTGCAAGAAAGAAGGGCACTTCATAAAAGACTATTCTGAGAAGAGAGCACAACACAAGAAGAAAGCGGATGTTGCGCTTACCTATGAGGATAGCTATAACAGCGCAGAAACACTCGTCCCTACTGATGGTAAGAACACTAAATAATGGATTCTTAATTTTGGTTGTACTGTTCACATATGCCCGCACAAGTCTTGGTTTACAAATTTTCAACTCATTAGTGGTGGTAAGGTCTTAATGGATAATGACGTTGCATGTCAGATGACGGGAATTGGTAGTGTTTGTTAGGGTCGGTGCTTACGTGTCATCCTTGAATGTACATATACTTGTGTATTTATACAAGTGTACATTCCCATTAAATTGCTAATACCCAATTATATGGTATTATGCATGTAACGTTACAGACATTGTAGATCTGAAGGAGTTCGGATCAGATCTAAAGAGTTTAGATAAGGGCTCATAATCAGCCACCCTGAGACATATAATTGCTAAATGTTAGCACAGCTAAGTGTTAGCTGGTTATAATACTCAGCAGATCCAAGAGTTGAAGCCTTGTCTGTAATGGGACATAGACTTAAGAATATACTAATAAGTGCATAGTTGCAAGAGTTGCAATCGGGTGCCAGAAAATGCATGTTGCGCAAGTATGTTCTCGAATAATAGTCCCTGATCTATTTTTACCGATGCAGGTCTGTCGGTGGATGCCTTTATATATAGATCAGCATATGTCATATTTGTCGGGTATAGATGGTCGTTCCTGACCGACCATGAGCTTGGAGCTCGTATTGACATATGGGTGTCTAGTTAGAACTGGATATAGGACAGACTCACGAGAGCCTCCGATAGACATTTAATGTAAGCTGTCAATGGAGGGTCCTCTCGAGTTGAGTAGTATACGTGGTCCTTTGACCTGAGTGCCACGGTGGGCTTGTAAGTGATCCACCATACTTTGGTTCCACACATGTCATAAACCTTTCATGGTGTGACCGCTGGGTGTCGCTGGTATGATCCGATGCTTATGGAGTTCGGTGCGTACAGATATGGGATCCGTCAACTCCTATATGGAGTTTGATATTCAGATGCTTTGAGACTGTATCTCAGAAAGTCTTGTGGCCACAAGCAATCATCCCAGGAAAGAGTTCCGACTAGATGGAACAATATGGCAAAGAAGTTTGCGCATATTGTTCATTGAGATACAAGTCTGGAGATAGGACATGGATGAGCACAAGGGGATTTGACGGTGATAATCTATATCCCCGTACATCCTAGATATCATGATGGAAGGACTATACGTATGCGTTGTAACCTCAGCTTGTATGGTTCAACGCGCTGATTTGTATATCTGTGACGTGTGCATGGGGCATTGCTCACGGACTCATGAAATAGTTTCATTTGACGAATCGGGTGTAAGATCTAAGGAGTCCTGCGATATGAAGTGTACTCGTTGTGCACTGGGGCAGCGTGCCAGATTAAATTATTTAATCCAGTAATATTCAGCGATTCCACGGGAATGCGTGTGTAGATGTATTTAAGTGTTAAATACAATAATTAGTTAATAATTATTATTTACTAATTGGATTAGGACACATAGCGTATTATGAACCCTCAGTTGAGTTTACCTATGGGATTTGGTGGGACCCACTAAGGGGTAAACTTGGTAACTATTTATGAGGGACAAAATGGTCATGACACACTATGATTATTTAATTGTTAAATAATCATTCTCTCTCTCTTTCCTTTTTATATTATATATTATATTATATTATATATATATATATATATAAAGCAAAAGAAAAACAAGAGAAACAAGAATTAGCCATTCGGCCGAGAAGGAGGGAGAAGAGAAATGGAGAAGAAAGAAAAGAGAAAGAAGGAAGAGAGGAAAAATGAAATTGTTTCATTTTTCCCTCTGCTTCCAATTGGAGTAATTATGAATTGTAAGTTCTCAATTTCTTATCCTTTTGGAGAAAAGGATGTAAATTCACTCCCGGCCATTTTGGAGATTAAGAGTTAATCCCAGGCTAAATATGGAGCTGTTGTTCTAGCTCACCAAGCCCACCGAGTTGGTGACTAGAACTGCACGCGAGTTGGTCTCCATGCGGACTCTAGGAAACATACGTGTATAACGTTACACGTTTGGTGAGTTCTCTAACCTTATTAATACATTAATGTGATTCATATATTTATTTATTGTGTTTATTACAAAATTTATATTTTTGCTGCGTTAGGCAATAGACACAAATGCACATGCATGCACCCACGTGCCTAGATCCTGCTGCGCCAACCAAATGGTATCCAGTCCGATGGGTACCAACCTCGAACTCATTAGGCATATATGGATGAGATCCCGGGTTCGAGGGAGGGGAGGTACGTCATGCGCCTGGGTGTGCTGGGGCGCCAGCTTGGCTCTGACTGGTGAACCCCAGAGCAGCGACTGGGGTGGGCCCTACACACTCTAACAAAAAGGTCGGCCTTTTTGTCAAGACTATGTGGGGTCTACCAACTCCTTGGTCCACTAGCTGGATCAGCCCGACGGGTACAAGGACAAACTCGTAAGGCATTATATGGATGAGATCCCGGGTTCGATTCCTTAGGGGCGCAGGTAACCTGAGCTGGATATGTGGGTGTGCCGGTGGCTCTGAGGTGTCATCCAGCCGGTGGACCAAGGAGTTGGTGTACCCCACATAGTCCTGACAGGGTTAAGCTTAGGCTGCATGATGAGGCAAGTGAGAGAGTTGACAGATGTTAAGTATGTTCCTGACTTGAAGAGAAACTTGATCTCACTAGGAACTTTAGACCAGAATGAGTGTTCTATTAGGATTGATGGAGGGGTTTTGAGAGTATTAAAGGGTTCTACTGTGGTGATGAAGGAGAGAAACACAAAGGTGTTTGTGCTTAAGGGTGAAGTCGTGAGTGGTTCTGCACTATTCTCTGTAGATGATGAGAGTATGCATACCAAGTTATGGCATCTTAGACTGGCACACCTAAGTGAGAGAAACCTGAATGAGTTATTTAGTTAAAAGGCATTTGGTGAGGATAAGTGACAGGACCCGACCCGAGCCCTCCTCGAGAATCGAGACAGATCCTGCGATGACATGTGACTAACATACTCTTTACTCATACATATGATACAATAAGGCTACCTGCCTCAACAAAAAAATGTACACATGTACTCCAATATACAAAATATATACAAATACACAAACTGAGACGCTTATGCAGCTATGCACGTTGGCCAACCTCAAAATGTGATGATTGTATCACATTGCACAAATTCCTGTGACAATCTGAGAAAAATAGGGAAAATAGAAAAAAGGGTGAGCTTGTGGCTCAATGAGTGGACATAATATGAAAATATCATATACTTTATATGTATTGTACACATATAAATCTGTATGATAAAATAATCATAAAACTGTATACTGAGTAATCAATAAACTTGTACTGAAAATATGAACTGTCATAAAATCTGTGCTGAAATTAAAATCATGACATAATACTGGGATCTGAAAATCTGAAAGCACAAACTATCATAAAATCTATTATCAAGCTGAATATATGTAACATAACTCTGGAAACATGTACTATATATATATATATATATATATATATATATATATATATATATATATATATATATATATATACTGAAAACCACACCAAACTTGTACCCGGGGAAAATTTGGTCTAACCTAGCAGAGTAACTCACGCACAAGCAAAGCAGGGGATCTAAACTGGTCTAACCCGGCGGAATGTTACATCGCTCGGGTAGAGCAAACTAAACTGGTCTAACGCATGCGCAGAGCAACTACATTAAAGGGGAGGGTACGCATATGGTGGTTCAAAAACTACTACAATATAATATCATGACTATAATTATTCTGAAATAATTATTTTTGTACTGAACATAATTATAAACTGTACTATAATAAATTCTAAAATATTTCTGAATATACTAAATAGTATAAATATTTTTGTCTAAAACAAATCATAATTAAATCTGATAACGCGCAATTAAATCATAATTGGTTGTATTAAAAACATATAAAATATATATATTTATCCACTCACAAAAGTGCGCTAATCCTGAGCTGGGTCTGAATTCTAAGATCTACCCGCTATCGGCACACCTCCTATATCATAGGGTGTAAAAATACATCATTAGTACCGATATGTATTATAACTATTAAAATATAAATATTCTAATATCGCAAAACTATTACCCGCTAAACCACTGGATATAAATCTGATTACCCAAACTAATTTCCTAAAATTTCCTTTTTTTTTTCTTTTTTCTTTTCTTCTTTTCCTTCTTTTTCTTTCTCTTTCTCTTTCTCTTTTTCTTCTTCTTTCTTCTCGGTTTCTCTCTTCTTTTCTTTTGTTTTCTTACTTTCCCTTTCTTTTTCTTTTTCCTTTCTTTCTTTTCTTTCTTTTCCCTTCCAGCTTTTGCTTCTTCTTCTCTCAGTTTCAGTTGCTTCTTTTCAACGAAGCAAAACATAACATATATATATACAACAAACCCACCACTTTAATTTCTCCTCTTTTCTTTTCTTTTTTTTTTTAAATTTTTGCCACCAAGCTTTATATATATGTTACACGTGTATTACAATAAGTTCCAACCCTTGGAGTTTTGTGAACATTGTGTACTTGAGAAAACACATAGTGTGAGGTTTAGTACCGACGAGCATACACTCGGATCTTTGGGGACCAGCTCAAGCAGCTACTCGTGGTAGTGCTAGATATTTTCTCAGTTTAATTGATGACTATTCAAGAAAACTGTGGGTCTATGTGTTGAAGAGTAAGAATCAAGCGTTTAATGTATTCAAGACTTGGAAGGCTCTTATTGAGAATTGACTAGCAAAAGGGTGAAGAGGTTAAGAATTGACAACAACCTCGAATTTTACAATAGAGAGTTTGATGTGTTTTGTGCCAAGTATTGGATTGTAAGGCGTAGAATGGTGAGATCAACACCATAACAGAATGGCGTAACTGAGAGGATGAATAGAACCCTACTTGAAAGGGTTAGATGCATTCTTACCAATGTAAAGATGTCCAAGGCAATTTGGGGAGAAGCTGTAGTGACGGCAGCTTATTTGATTAATAGAAGTCCCTCCTCAGCAATTGACTTCAAGACGCTAGAAGAGAAATAGTCTGGCAATCCTTCGAAGTATAACCACCTTAGAATATTTGGTAGCCCTACCTTTGTACATGTTAAGGAATGAAAGTTAGAACCTAGAGCTATCAAATGGGTATTCATAGGATATCTCGAATGAGTGAAAGGATACAAGGTGTGGTGTAAAGACTTGACACCACCAAGAAGTATCATAAGCCATGACGTAATGTTTGATAAGATGATGATGCTGAAAACCTCCTAAGAAGATGAGAAAGAAGAACCTGTGCCCAAGGAAGACTCAGCACCCGAGTCAATAAAAGTTGAAGTGGAACTTGAGAGTAGATCTGATATGCCCCCAGATCAGCACTTCAACGAGGAGATCTTTGAAGATGAATCAAGAATACTGGCGAGTTCCTCCAAGTCCACCCAAAGAAAGACTAGGACTCCTGAGATGGAACTTGAAGAGTACCAGCTAGCCAGAGATAGGCTAAGGAGAACGATTAACCCACCAGTCAAGTATGCACAACTAGATTTAGTTGCTCATGCTTTTAATTCTGCTTACACTCTTGAGTATGATGAGCCTAGGACATATGATGAAGCTATGAAGAGTGAAAATAAGAAAGAATAGCAGCAAGCCATGGAAGAAAATATTAGTTCTCTTAGGAAGAACAATACCTGAAAGTTGGTGGAGAGACCTCAAAAGAAACTAGTTGGGTACAAGTAGGTGTATAAGGTGAAGGAGGGGATACCAGGGATAGAGTCTACAAGATTCAAGGCTATGTTAGTTGCATAAGGTTTTACTCAGAGAGAATGAGTTGATTTTCATGAGATATTCTCTCCAGTCATCAAGCACACATCTATTAAGATTTTGTTAGCCATGTGTGCAAACCTTGATTTACATATAGAGCAGATGGATGTAAAGACAGCTTTTCTACATGGAGAGCTTGAAGAGATGATATACATGGCATAGCAATAAGGGTTCAAGAAGCCCGAAAAAGAAGATCATGCTTATTTGCTAAAAAAGTCATTATACGGGTTAAAGCAATCACCTAGACAGTAGTATATGAGATTTGATGAGTTTACGATGGTTTGTGATTTTAGTATGAACAAGTATGATAGATGCGTGTACTTCAAGAACATAAGTTGTGGGATGATGTATATGCTTCTGTATGTCAATGATATGTTGATCACATGTAATAATATGGAAGAAATACATAAGCTCAAGAAGCAGTTGAGTGGCGAGTTTGAAATGAAGGATTTGAGAGCAGCGAAGAGAATTTTAGGTATGGATATTGTGAAGGAAAGAAGAGATGTTATCTTCTTATCTCAATAGCGATATATACTCAAAATTCTAGAAAATTTTGGTATTTCCAACGCAAAGGCTATCTCAACTCCTTTGGCCATGCATGGCAGACTTTCAGCAGCACAGTCGCCGACATCTGATGAAGAGAAATTGCAGATGAGTAAAGTACCGTATACAAGCGCTATGGGGAGCACCATTGCAAAGGCTGTCTCTACTCCTTTGGCCATGCATTTTAGACTTTCAGTAGCACAATCGCTGACATTTGATGAAGAGAAACTGCAGATGAGTAAAGTACCGTATGCAAGCGCTGTAATGAGCATTATGTATGCAATGGTTTGCACAAGACCAGACATAGCACAAGCTGTAAGTGTGGTGAATAGATACATGGCAAATCCGGGAAAGGATCACTGGCTTGCAGTGAAGTGGATTCTGAGATATCTCAAGAGAATGTCAAATCACGGATTGATGTATAAGAGGGATGAGGACAATAGTGAAATGGTAAGAGGGTACGTAGACTCAGATTATGCAGGTGATTTAGACAAAAGAATATCGTCGATGGGCTACGTATTCATAGTTTTTGGGTGTAGTGTATGTTAGAGATCGATTCTACAATATGAGGTTGCACTATTTATCACAGAGGGGAATACATAGCTGTTGGTAAAGCTATAAAGGAGGCCGTGTGATTGAAAGGCATATACGCGAAGGTATTAGCTAGTGAAGATGTGAACACTGATGATATTGTGACAACCAGAGTACCATGCACCTAAGCAAGCATCAAGTGTTCTACGAGAAGTCGAAACATATTGATGTGAAGCTCCATTACATTCGAGAAATTGTCCAAAGTGGTGAAGTTAGTCTAACAAAGATAGCGTCGTCTAAAAACCCTGCTGATATATTGACTAAGTCACTGTCCTCGGTTAAGTTCATCCTATGCAAGGATTTAACCGGAGTCACTATTTTATAAGGGTGACCGAAGATGCGGAAATGAGAGATTGAATTGCTTTATGGATGATTTGGAATTAAAGAGGGGATTTGTAAGAATATTGATTGAAAATTATCGGTATATGATTTGGAGAGTAAGCTAAGTGCGCAAAAATCGAAGACAAATGCGAAAGAAGATGAAAAAATGAAGAAGGCAGTGCCAGGCGTGAGCACCACGGTGCCCAATCCAGAACTTGAGCGCCGCAGCGCTGGGCGCGAGAAGTGTTTCCCGAATTGAGATTTTCTTATTTCGTCTTTCACTTACTTCAGGACTGCTTAATACGACTCCCACACATTTAGGGTAAACCTATGACTTTCTAAAACCTATATAAATGATCTCAATTGGCTTATAAATACATCTTAGTGATCATCAAACATATCTTTGTGATAATCCAATAGATCTAAGTGATCAAGTAAAAAATCTTTGTGATTCTTTACGAGAGAAAATCCTTAGAGTGTAAGATAGAGTTTTTTTTATGATTTTTCTTATAAAATGCATACTTTGTGAGTGTCTTATGATTCATAAAAAGAAGAGTGTGATCTTGATTCGCCGTGGACGTAAATAAGTTACCGAACCACGTAATTTTTTGTATGTTCTTCTTCTATATTTTCTCTCTTTATTCTTTAATTATTTGTTCTGCATATATTACTTGAGTGATTTTTTTTGTTTGTGTGTTTCCACTACAACAATAATAAAATAATATAATAAATAATTTTAAAAATTAAAAAAAATTTATCAACCTCAAATATTTGACATGCCACTTAAGATATAAAAAAAACACTAAAAAGTATAGTATTATTCTAAATAATACTTGTTAAAACTTCTTATCTTTTTTGAAATATAAGATATTATGCACCCTGGCATCTAAACCCAAGTCACTTGCAGCCATAGTATCCTGAGAACAAGGAGACATTGTTTCTGGGAAGCATAAGAATATTGATAAGATATCCTCCAGTAGATTAAACTTATAGAGTTAAATGGAATGAATCAAATATAGACATTACTATGAGAATTATAAATTTTGAAAAATATTTAATTAACCGTAATTATGCAAAAAAAATTGTAAAATATTAACAAATAAGAATTTTTTTCATTTTCCTCTTCTGATTTTGTTAAAATAGATGCAACAGTTATTGATTTCAAATAGTTTGAAACACCTAAGCAACATCGAAGAAATACATGGATCATGAATAATTTTTATTTATTATCACTTCCAATAGTAATCCTTCATAGCCCTAAACTTTTATTAATTTCTAACGGATTTGGATCAATGACCAAGAACGGATTAGGCAAAAAAAAACTTTACAACGTATATTGAGATTTACAAAACAAAACCAAAAAAAATGCAATGAAATGTTTGCCAATAAATATTGTATTCTGCTTAAAGCTGTATGTGCCACATAGGCAAAGCTATAATCAAATATGAGATCATTTATAAGATAATTAGAAGTTAATTAAATTGTAGATAGATAAACAAATATCTTTGTCAAATCTCAAGGCAATAAAGAAACGAGAGCTTGTTAAAAAATGAATCACCTTCAACAGCTGATCCAAGTCGTCTCAAGCTCCAGCTACAAATATTGCATTTGAGTACTGGTAATGGAGGATAGATGAGAAACTTATTAAAAGACTGTTATGTCAAAGAAATCATCTTAGTCCAGTAAAACTCTGGAGTCTTTTATACGAGAATTGCAATGTATTTGATCATGATCTATTAGTGGCATGACAAACAATACAAATGCAAATGTTTTATGAAGGCATGGATACTCAACTTCAAGAGATCATCACTAGCTATCTCATAACATTGTACATACAACATATATTCGAACCACAGGATCACATTTCCCCTTATGGTTCAGTTGAGAAAATGATATAACAAAAGGAGTAGGGACATTGAATCTAAGCAATCACTCAAAGAGAAAGACGCATTTATATTATAAATACAATTAGATTGCAGAAGTGATTGCTATCAAAGATTGTCTGCCATTCTTCTTCTTGTAGACTATCAACAAACATTTGGGTTAAAAAAATCTTCTTTTTTTTTTCTCTCTCTCTCACCCCCGAGTTTCCACTGTAATTTCTAACTTTAGAGACATCAAGTGGGGCACGTTCCATGTCCCATCCTTGGTGTTTATTACACGTGCAGCTGCAATTGCTTTAGGTCTCCAATCAAAGAATCAGCGACGCCGGCAACTGTAGCAACTATTAGTAAGACTATGGCGATGGTCACTAGAAAAACCTCATCCAATTGGTATATCTTTTCGTGGGGAGAGCATGTGTTTCAATTTCATGGGCATACTACATGGTATAAAAAGAATAGATTTCGAGAGACGAGAGTTATTAATTGTTTTTCTTTCTTTTTCTGGGTCGTAGAGATTTTAAATAGGTCTAGTGGAAATAGGACGCATGGAAATGATTAGGCCCGTTGCTAATATGAATCGGAATCTCACGGGTTGTTTGGGCTTTGGCAGGTCTGGGTGTTATCTAATGAGTGTCCGTACTCGTGTCAACAGTCAAACAAAGCTGAAAATTTGCTTCTCAATGCTGAGTAGTCCGTGCCAATATATACATATATATATATATATACCTTTACCTTTACGTACTGTCAGCTCCTGGGCTTTCATCATTCATCCAGCTTGATTATTATTCCTTTTTCCTTCATCTTTTATAGATTTAAATACAAGCCTTTTAGAAAAATGATAAAAGAGAAGTTTGAGCTATTTAGTCTTGTCCGAATAAACTATTTATAGACTCCTATTGCCTATTTTGGTTTTTCTTCTTTAAGTTGGTTCAAGTTCGCTATATATACTTTGATGAACATGCCATTTTGTAATTCGTGAGTTAATTAGTTAGTTCCTACCAAATTTAACTAATTTTGTTGCTCACCCTATTCACGGTTATAATCTCCATCAATAGAAGAAATACCAAACACCTTAGAAAAGGAGCTCTAAAAAGTGAAGAAGATCAAACAATTAAGATAAATATGTAAAAAGGGCAATGTCGTGCAAAAATAATAACCAACTGAGCAAAACAAGCAATTAAGATAAAGACCAAATTTCTTTATCACAATATATATTCATAAATTTACATAAATATGGCGTAGAAAGTAGTGTCAAATATGGATTTAAAGTCCTAAAGGACCCGCAAATTTTTTTGAAAAGACTCACGCGATTCACGAAGAGAAAGAAGGCACCCCCACATACCCCACCGTCATTGACAAAATACACAAACCAGTATGGCAATAATACTTTGCTGCATCCACTTTATGAAGCTCAAGATCTCCTTTTCACATATTGCATCTTCTGATAATTTTCCATCAACGATTGTGGAGAGGGTCTGAAGCATTAGGAACTTTCCTCTTGCTAGAAAAGAAAGCATCAAACGAGTGCCTCAAGATTAAACGGTGCGGTTGCAGCTGCTTCTGGTGCTGTTTCTCTGGCATAGTTGGTGAATGACTGTTCATACCAAAAACCATACTCTCATGTTCATCCTTCTCTCCTGAAACTAACAATGAGAGTAATATCACCACAAGTAACTTCTGCAACAACCCCACTTGCAGCAACTGCTGATACTGCATCTCGTAGCCGGACAAATTGATTTCGAGTATTCTTATTGGGATAGAGAGACAAAGAGAGTGTTATTTTAGTTCTTCAGAGAATAGAAATACATACTAGGGGACCAGGAACTTGAGAGGGAGGAGGTTGGAGAGAAAAGCGCTTGCAGAAAAAGCTATATGGCTTTGTTTGGAAATGCAAGAAAAAGAGAAAAAGGCAATGTATTGTTATTGAGTACACCCTGCAAACAAGGGACACAACTTACGATGAAACTTTTCTTGCAATTTTTTTGCTTTTTTCTTCTCGCTTTCAGTCCCCAAAATAAGGGTCACTCCAACTCCAATTTATAGCATATAGAATACAGATCTTGGCTCTTGCGCTTTATCTTTCGTCTGGGCATTGTTTGTCTGCTTTGGAAAGTAGTCAAGTTTCTCTTTATTGCTACATTGTCTACTAGCGGAAAATAATCATATAAAGACTGGTTTATACCTAAAAGCGAGTAAAATGGTTTTTCAGTATCTGAGCCCATCAGTCAGCGGTTGTGCTATTCTTCCAATAACTTTTTCTCCGCAAAAAGCTTATTACGGGAAAGAAACTGTAAGCAGACATAAACAACATCCTTTTTTTTTTTTCCTGATAATCAATTTTTGCTTTGAGTGGTCAAATCATGCGCAACAGAACCAATGTTTCTCTCCAATGAGGCAATGACCTTTGTTTATATGGCCAATTATACTAAACAATACAATAAAATCTACTGGCTGTGTCACCAGATTATGTAATGGTATTCCGTGACTGCCGGTTTATTTATTGCCATATGTTTGACCAATTTGCTGGAATTGGACCGAAAGTTGGGCAAGCCACGGCTTTGTCCTTTGAAATGGACGACAAAACATAAATAAAATAATGAATAAAGAACCTGTATAGCAATTAGCATGTTGGTTTTTGTATTCATGGCTTCACTTCTTTGATCATGCTAACCTCCCTATATACTTATGAATTTTTTCTGTGAAGGCCAAAAAACAGTCTGAATGAATGCAAAAAGTAGAACATGTGAAATAATATTTTAGACACAAACATGGATTAAAATACAAGTTGACAAACCATGCTCTAATCCATACCCCACGAAAAACTTATTATAAAAAAAGACACTTAGACTCGAGCGCATGGAAAGGGAAGCACTGAACCCTGAATGGAAAACATTTAGTGAAGACTTCTCAAAAAATATTTAATAAATTTGCAGTCATGCTATTTTAATCATGATATGGAAGAGTATTCCACGACAGCTTAAGTATATAACTTAAGGGCAGGGCCCATCTTTTTCTAAACTAAGAATAGCCCAAGTTTTCAATCACTAGCCCAAATTAAAATTCAAGAGAAACCAATAGTGACTTTTCCCTTCACCAGTTGGACCCTAGTAAACCCAATTTCTCACCCAACAAACACATAAAGGTCCATTTGCTTAGGCACCCGAGATAATTGGCCTTTATAACAACTGCCACAGTGACTATGAATCCATGAAAACGTATCACTTGCTTTTTCCGAAGAATCATTACCAATTTCCATTTGCAACAAAATATGAAACACGGGTCATAACAATCTATGACAACGTTAAAAGCCTCTAGAATTAGTTCTCCAATCAATGGCAATAACATTAACTAGCATAAGTAATTCCTCTTCTGTGAACTTGTAAGAACCAACGGCTCCTGAATTCTAGAGTCGAAATGCAGTTCAAGTGTCAATAATCCTACTACTTTCAAATATTCAAATATTCAAACCAGCTAAAAAATAAATACATCAACATCTCAGCAATATCTGTCAAAATAGAAATTTGCAACACTAGCTTCAAACTCATTTGGATCTTATTGCATCTGGTAAAGGGAGATGACAAAAATAAGCAGAAGAATGTGGCATGAGGCACCACTATGCTTAACATATATACAAGCATGACAATTTAAGAAGCTCCACATTATTTCACCACTTGTAAAGCTATCGCTAAATCAGTGATATTGCAAAAATTCTGTCCTGCTCTAGAAGATCTCGACCAAATTTTGAACTAGGAAGTTCATAATAGAACATTCAAAGCCAAATATCATAAGGCATAAATATCAGAGTCGTGAAAGGCAATATTGCAATTGCAGTTGAAGGTAACAAACTCATAAAGGTCATCTATGCATCTATCAATTGCCCTGAACAACTCAGCTAATGGGTACACAATTTCAATCAAATTACACATCCAAATTAGACCTCTACAATGAACCAATCAGTTGTACAAGTAACCAATGCACCATCTAAATGAATCAATTCTCAAATCCTGATCATACAACTTTTTGATACCACAGACAAATCTAGTAATCAAATCTATAAGCTCAGAAGAGTTTATATAAAATGTTGCATAATGTGAAAAAAGCTGCAATAAATCTTACAGCTGGCCCAGAAAACAATTATCTGATACTTTGCAAAGAGATTGTTTTTTACAAATGATTTTACATCATTCAACTTCATTGATAAAAAAGAACTTGTATGTTCTTGATGACCCTGCAACATCCAAATACAAACCCACCCCAATATGCAATGCATTTCTCAACATAGCCCACCAGCATGTCTCAAGGAATTATGGATCTGTTTCCACAGCAGAAAATAACCATCTAAGGTCAGAGTTAATGGATGCCTGCATCACAAGTGCCATTCACACAATAAGAAGCCTCTAGCAATCAGATCACAGGCATGGACAAGAATGTCACCACCCAGCATTCCATTGATATAGATTAGTGAAAAGTTCACTAAAAGCCAATCTCCTGGTGTTAGAATACTTGTTAGCAACTATCTTCAAGCCTTCACAGTGAAGCCAAATCTTTGTTGATAATAAACCAAACAGCTAAATGTCAATCAAACTGCAATCTTTGATATCTTCAAAGTAACAAGCAGGTATCTCCGGAGAAGAAGGCATCAATGCTACACATTTAAACTGTTTACAGCAAAATAAGACAAATAAGATTACTATTCTAATGCAGCAGCTAACATCATAGCTTCCAAAAACACTTAATCAAATATGTACCTTATGTTGCTTGTATTTTTCTCTTACAGCTTGCAAAGAACCTCCTCTTCTACTCAAATACAGGTCATGTATAAGAAGAACACATTCTTTAATATCAGATGGTTTGTATCCAGAGTATTTTTCCAAGGTCGAAGTCTGCAAAAAATGCAAACAATTAGCTCAATAATATCAATACAAACAAAACAAAAAGAACCAAAAAAACAAAAATTATTAGAACTCAGCTTACCCAAGGACTTTTTGATGGTTGAATTATGAACCTTGCTAGGAATATAACAGATGCAGCCACCAAAGAAGGTAAAAATTTCACACAAGCATAATCTAATAAACTCAATTCTGCAAGGTAATATCCAAGGAACTCTAGTTGCAAATTGGATGCCTGCAGAGAGCACAAAAAATAATAATAAATAAACAATCAATATAACTCATTCATTAAATATATCTACATTACAGCAAAGGAGATTGGGCTTTTACTTTATAATCTTCTTGAGCAACTCTAGTGAACCTCCTGCAGACCAACATGGTAAAATGAACAACAATCAGCCCTATGAAAAACTAAATTTTGCCAGTTATGAGCAAAAATAGAAAGAACAAGTATTCTTGCCTTAAAAATGTCTTTATTGTGGGACTGCCCAATTCAAATTTCAGGGACTTGAGTATATTAGCCTCCATTTTCACAACCTTTACATTGACCAACACACACTTTTAATTACAAGATCTCGGATATCTATCAATATTACAAAGAAATAAATGAAAGAGAAAAAAACAAAATTACCTCATCTTTAGTGTATGTATTATCTGTTATGTAGCAAAAATCTTCCACATTTGGAGGGTTGATTTCCTCATATTTTCTACTTGTTACAAACAAAATAGAATAAATAAGAAACCAAGGTTTGAGAAAAACAAAAACATGAGAAATATTTAAAGAGATTTGAGTGCTTACGAGGCAATGAGCATTGAAGAAACACCAAGTAACTGAAGTCTCTGCCTATTGAGAGCATTCAAAGAAAGGAATCTATCAACATAAGAAATGGTAAGATTCAGAGTGTCTGAAATGAGCTTGTATTCCTCAGCAACTTCCACCAACCAATCAACTAAGATTCCCCTCATGTTTGCACTAACATCCTTCTGAATCTTCTCAATGTAATCAGGTAAAGGCCTTCTCTTCGGATCCACCTGGTTATTAAAGCAACATCAGGTTTAATCAATATTACATCTCATTTGAATTCAGATATGAAGCATGAATTAGGATTCCAACTCCTAAACCCTAATATCAGTAAGCAATGCCATATTAAGCTGCAGACCCTAGAAATAAAACAAAGTGTAAAATTGCTGACTCATCTTGTTTATGGAGCGATATTGAAAGTGGAAATAAATTTGAGCCAGAACCTTAAAATCATTGAACCAAGAGAGCATAACCAATAAGATTTAGAAAGGTTTCAACTTTTCTCTCATTTCCCTAAATAATTAAAAGAAGGGGAAAAAAAAGTTACAAGATCTACTCCAATTACCTCCATTTTATGAAGATACTCGTAAATGTCGGTAACATATGATCCACACATCTGAGGATCATCCAACGTCGCATCGATATCAACATTTGATTCAACATCCTCCGTCTTGGTCTCTGTTGCAGCATTTTCCGGCAACAAAGCCTTCTTGACTTTCGTCTTGGCTTTACCTTTGGGCTTCAGCGGATCGGCTTTCAGATTCGGATTCAGCGAAACGACAACGTTTGACAAATTGGGAAGCTCACCCAACACCACCCTCTTCTTGTTCGCGGGCTGATCCTCCGCATTTACAGCCACCGCCCTCCTCTTGGCAGCCCGTGTGATCCTAACGCAGTTCTCTTGATCCGCCATTGTTTAGCAAATGTCAATCACTTGACTCTCGTTGTCGCTCTTTTGCTCGAGGAGCAACAATGAGTTGAGTTTGGTTGCGAAGGGAGATAGCGGATTTGTCTGAGAGACGAGAGGGGAGGGAATAAGTAGTGAAATAGAGAGGGGAGTGCGAGCGCCATCGTTTTGGTTTGAAAATAGAATTTAGGCGCTCTCTTCATAAGTTTTAATGTATCTTTTTATTTGACAGAGGTTTTGTCTTCTAAAATTTTGAAATGTAGATTTGAGTTTTGGGAAATAGAATTTTGGTTGGGAGTTTAGGCGCTGCTGGCATTGGCGCGATGGGATTGACGGGTGGGCGGGCTCTGCCGACAAGTGACCACATTTTGCAAGAAGTAAGATTCACTCTTTGGGTTATTTGCCCCATCACGCTTTTGTATCGTACTAATACCGTAAGATTCACTAAAAAAAATATATTTTATAATCAATTCACTTTTAAATTTTTATTAAACGAAAAAAAAAAAACAGAAACAAGAAAAAATATAATTTTTAAAAAATAATTAACTTGGTAGAGGAAACTTATATAACAAATTTATTTATCATATTTCATGTATATGTTTAGAAGTGGCACCAAAAGGGTTTTTACTAAACTTTATTAAATGAT